>CM052551.1:21750008-21871594 GCA_028533065.1 Trachops cirrhosus
AGTAGGTCCTTGCCTTTCATGACTTGGAATACTTCTTTCCAGCCCCTTCTTGCCTGGAAGGTCTCTGAGAAATCAGCTGATAGTCTGATGGGAATTCCTTTGTAGGTGACTGTCCCCTTATCTCTTGCTGCTTCTAGGATTCTCTCCTTCATTTTTACCTTGGCTAATGTAATTATGTTGTGCCTTGGTGTGTTCCTCCTTGGGTCCAACTTCTTTGGGACTCTCTGAGCTTCCTGGACTTCCTGGAAGTCTATTTCCTTTGCCAGATTGGGGAAGTTCTCCTTTATTATTTGTTCAAATAACTTTCCCACTTGTTGTTCTTCCTCTTCTTCTGGTAACCCTATAATTCGGATGTTGGAACGTTTAAAGATGTCCCGGAGGTTCCTAAGCCTCTCCTCATTTTTTTGAATTCTTGTTTCTTCATTCTTCTCTGATTGTATGTTTTTTTCTTCCTTCTGGTTCACTCCATTGATGTGAGACCCATCTTTCATTCCATCACCATTGGTTCCCTGTGCATTTTTCATTTCACTTATTGTAGCCTTCATTTTTTCATCTAATTTGCGTCCAAAATCAACCAATTCTGTGAGCATCCTGATCACCAGTGCTTTGAATTGTGCATCTGATAGGTTGGCTATCTCTTGGTTGCTTAAAAGTATTGGCTGTGGGGTTTTGATTTGTTCTGTTTGAGCCATTTTGTGGGGGTTGGTCGCACCTGTTATGTATTGAGGGGCGGAGCCTTAGGTGTTCAACAGGGCGGGGCACCCCAGTTGCTGGGTTGTGACGCTGTTTGTGAGGGCGGGGTCAGAGGGGGAACAATGGTGCTTGCTCCACTCTCTCTAGGACTTCAGTCCCCTCTGACACTTCCCACAAGCAGATTGGGCCCTTCTGGTGCTGGCTCCTGGGTGGGTGGGCTTGTGTATGTTCTAGCACCCTGTAGGTCTCCCCAAGGAACTCCTGTGAGGCTGGGAGATTCTCCCGGCACCTCAACACCTGCAAGTGTTTTCAGTCGGTGCTTTTAGGCTTTATTTCCCGGCGCTGGGTCCCTGGGTTGTGCGGTCTGTGTTGCTGCCCGTTTACACCTGGTTTATCTGGGCGCAAGTGTGTGACTGCAGACAGTCATCTGCCTTGCGTGCCTCACTGAGTCTGCTCGTTGCCTCCCGTGCCCAAGGTCTGCCACCCGTCTGTCAGCCACCCCTGTGCATCTGGGGTCTGCCAGCCACTGCTTTTTCCTGCCTGGACCCCTGGACCCCTCTCCATTGGCCTCCGACTCTGCCCCTCTTACCGGTCTGGATGAATGGGTGTCAGACTTCCGTACAGTTCATTTCTCTCTGTTCTGGCTGTTTTTTTGTTTCTAAATTTTTGTTGTCCTTAGTTTTGGTTGTGCGAGGAGGCACAGTGTGTCTACCTACGCCTCCATCTTGGCTGGACGTCTATACTTATTCTTTATTGTGATGGAAAAAGTTGGAAATCAAAGGAAGTGGCCCTGGCTGGTATGGCTCAGTGGACTGAGCACCAGCCTGCAAACTAAAGGGTCACTGGTTCAATTCCCAGTCTAGGGCACACGCCTGGGTTTCGAGCCAGGTCCCCAGTAGGGATTCGGGAGAGGCAGCCACACATTGACTGATGTTTCTCTTTGCCTCATTCTCCCTCCCTGCCCCTCTGTCTGGGGTGCGGGGGAGGAAATGATGGGATCATGTTTCACTCCGTGAATTCAATTAATTTTACCTTGAATTCAATTGTGGGGGTGGGAGAGGAATAACGGCACCATTTACTAGATGTCTGCCATATGCCAGGGGATGCAGTAAGCTGATTATGGCTGTTATCTCATTAATTTTCTCAACAACACTCATTTATCATCTTCATTCCACCTGAGGGACTGAGGTTCAGAGGTTAAGCAACTCACTGCAGGTCACACAGCTAGCAAATGGGTAGGCACAAGAAGTAAGTAACTCAGACACTGGCCTGCCTTTGGTTTCCTGTTAAATAGAACATGCAGTGTGTTTCTTGGAGGTTTTGTTCAGCAGTTCATTGTATTAACAATGATCATGCACTCCTTCTGTTGCTAAATTATTCAAGTAGCCTCTTGAACCAAGTGTGACCTGGTTCCTTAAGAATTGTATTCAGCCCTGGCTGGTGTGGCTCAGTAGACTGAGTGCTGGACTGCAACCAGAGTCACCGGTTTGATTTTGAGTCAGGGCACATGCCTGGGTTATGGGCCAGGTCCCTAGTAGGGGGCGTAGCAGAGGCAGCCACACATCAACGTTTCTCTCCCTCTTTCTCCCTTCCTCCTCCTCTAAAAAGAAATAAAATCTTTTAAAAAAATTCTATTTAATGACAACCTATGGGCTAGAAACTCTGCTTGGTGACTTATGCACCCTATCTCCTCTCATCATCACAACTCTAATAGATTGAGTCCTCTCCATTTTATAGCTGACTAACTGTTTTGGGAGGTCAAGAAAGTTGCTAAGAGTTAGGGAGGGACAGAGCCACGACTGGATTCCAGGTCCAACTCCAACGCCAGAACAAGCTTCCCCCACAACACGAGTGTTTCCATTTGTCAGTCCCCAGGACAGAAAGCCGCAGTGCTGATTTAATATTTATCAAGTGTTTGCAGTGTCCCGGGTTCTGGCACTTCTATGAGAAAGCTGTGGGGGTCCCCCACTTATCCGTCCACACCGCAGAGAAGGTTGAGCGGGCAGCACAGAAGGGGGAGAAGTCCTGACACTTGGCTCAGCAGCCAGAGACCTGATCCCCTGGGAGGCCCCTGGTCACGCATCAACTCTTCCCACGGACCGGGAGATAACCAGGGCAGGCCGCCCGAGATCCTCGCAACCGTGGCAGCGTAGGTAGGCGTCGCGTGACCCACAAACAGTAACTGATTAGGAGTACGACGAAGAGTGGCAACTGGGCGCCGGGCTGCGCCCTCACCGCGCCCACGCCCGTAACCCTGGCCCCGCGAACCCAGGGTTGAGGGTAGCCGAGGCTCTCAGTTCTCCTACTAAAGGCGGCTCCTCCTCTCCCGCCCCCAGAAGTGACGCGCCGGCTACGGCGTCCGGGAGGGGCCTCGAGACTTCAGGGGGGGTTCGAGAGGGGCGGCGACCGCTGGGCGATTGGCAGACCCGCGGCGGCCTGGAACGCTTGAGCGCGCGCCCGCGGGTAGCGGCCAGACAACCGCGTGCGGGGGCGGCAGGGCGGGGCGCTAGGAGCCGCGGCCGGGGCGGTGGCGGCGGCGGCGGGAGATGCGGGCGGCTGCGGGCACCCAGCTGGCTGGGCTCGGCCGCCGCCGCCTTCTTCGGCTCAGCCGCGGTTGTCACCGTGGCTGCCGCGCCGTCCCGGAGGTGCCGGCGTGAGGAGGCGGTGGGTGGACAGCAGCATCGTGTTGAAGGCGGAGACCGAGAGGGAGCCCCGCGCGCGGCCTCGGTGAGCGGCGCGCCCCGTCGGGGTCTTGCAGCCGCCGCTCCTGGCCCGGCCCCCCCCCCCCGCCCCAAAGCGGGAGCGGGGGGCTCGGGGCCCGACAGGAAGCAGGCGCGTGGCGGGGGCTGGGCGGGGGCTGCGGGCGCGCTCCCCAGGGACTCACCCCCCGGCGCTATCCCGCGGGGTTCCGCCGTGTCCCGCGGCTGCAGCCCGCTCGCGCAGGTGGACCGGGGAGCGCGCGCCCGCCCGCCCCGCTCCTTTTCGCCCCTTACTAGTTCTAGCAGGTCCTTCGGGTGGAAGGTGGCGGTATTTTTGTTTGTTTTTGCTGGGGGAGGGAGCGAAGAAGGCAGCAATTTTGACTTTTCGTGGTGACAGGAAGTTGGAAAATGAAAGTACAGTAATTCAGTGCTTACCAAGGCCCGTGAGGCTGCGGCGCTTTCTCCGAACTTTGATCTCTGCGGTACTCGGTCACCGTGCTGCTTCCTCTCCTGAAGCTCGCTATTCATCCGGTGTCAAGTTTCATTTCTTTTTCTACTAGCTAGCAAATCTCCTCGTTGACTTCCCGCTTCACGTGTAGCTCGGCCGGTAGCTTCTTCATTCGTAGGAAGATCAGTTAGAATCTTCTTTGGGGGTGGAATATTTACTGGCCTTGGTAGGAAATAAGGGGTATTGTTGAAGAAAGTAGTCAAGAGGTATACGCACATTTGACGACTTCTCAGCCTATTGCTATTTGAAGATTAGGGTATTTAAGTAAAGACTTGAGTTTTATTCATCAGAACGGTTCGCCCCTCTCTTAGGTTCGTGGGTCAGATCCTTCTGACCTTCGTGGGTCAGACCCCCCTTTCGTGGTCTTCCGCCCACCACCCAACGGAGTGCAAAACTTGGTCCTTCAGTATTTAGGACGGTCGGTGGTGTTTTTGTTAAAATGTAGTATGATTCAGTCCCTCCCCCCACGCTCTCTTTGCTTTTATTTAAACATTACAATTACGGAAGTGGATTCATTACATCTGTAGGGAAATACTCTCTTCCAGTTGTATTGTAAAGTAGCAGTATAATTTTAATATTCACAGTATAGGCTACTGTACAGTTAGACACCTGGTTACTTTTTGACAACGACAATTATTTTAATTCAAGACTAGTCTTGGTACGTCTTGTAATTTGGTTTTGTTTCACTTAAGCAGCACGCTGAATTTGGAGACTTTGGTGGGGGGTCTTAGCTACTGTTTCTGGAAAACAGTTGGCCTGTGGGTCACCACAGCAACCAGACTGCGTATTTAAGCATATTTAGGGTGGACAATTTTTCATTTAATAGGGACTTTCTTTGCGTAACAATTTGTTTCAAGATGCTCACTCTTTAGGTTTAGCACAGAGATTAGTCTACTGTCTTTGAAATGTTAAGGTAGAACCAGTTACGTTTTTCACCATCTAACTCCTGAAAAGTCAGCCCTTCATTTGGATCAGCTGTTTCCCTCCCTCATTATGCTTCCACTAAAACAAACATACAAACAAACTTTTAGAACTGTAATTGTAGGAAACCTGAGATTTTCGTGAGAACGAAAATGAGGGGTTTCTTTTTTTGACTAATAGGTAGCAAAGATAAAAGTATATTTTTTTACTATTTCACCTTTGTAAAATAACTGCCTAGAATATTTTTCCTTTAGTTCTCTTTTATGACTGAGGAAATCAGTGAATTTCATATTAATGGCACACTTTTAGGAACTAAAATGAAGAGGTTCAACTTAACCTTATACCCAGCCACCCCCAAGTTTTCAATCAAAGAATAACCTGATATCAAAATTGACCGAATAAAATACTTCTTTAAAGTACCCTCTGAAGATGTCCATTGTATATCTTTTGTTAGATTTTTGCAAAAGAAAATTCTCTTCCAATACTTGAGGCGAAAACCACAATGCCCTTTTTCTTTTACTCTCAACAGTGCTCTCTCTCGACTCACTGGAAAGTACTGAGGCAGCATCTGTGTTTTCCACAGCAGTTAGGTTCTGCCTTAAAACACCCAACAGCTCAGCACGCACGTTCTTCAAACAACCAGCAGGCGCCTTAGCTGTGGAATAAACCTTCAGCATCTTGGAAACGCCCGTGCCTGTGGAACCGCCCCTTTGCTCAGGATGAAACTTGTACGCTTGCTCATGGCAGAGCTGTTGATGTTGCTTTGTTTTTCTGCGTGTGCAGCTTAGCTGCTGTAAACCTGTAGGGCTCAGGCATTATCTACAGTGACAGATAAGACTCTAATTTTGGTTTGGGGAATTTTTCCAAAAGCATGGAATTATAGACACCAAATTTGCAGTAGTCTTTACTTTCTTCCTCCTCCCCATCTTCCTCTCCAGCCTGCTCCCATCATCACCGTAGCCTTCACCGTCCATTCCCACATTCACACTCCTACTCCTGTAAGCAATCTTGATGTGAAGATGGTATCTGGGATTGTAGAGACTGCATTCTTTGGTTAAGCAAAATTTAGTAGGGTGTAGTTTTAACAGGCTTACACTAACAAGTAATGTTTACATGGGAAACACACGTAGTTAAAAAGTAACTTGCCATGGACAGGCATCAGCAGAAGAAAGGCCTCTCTGGTAAACTCAGAGAAGTGTCAGGGCGCCCCGACCCGGTGTCCCAGTGCTTGATGGATATAATAATGTAAACTAGTATTTTGACATAGATGAAGTGAGGCTTTGGGAGACTGATTTCTAGTGGGTTTGGTTATTTAGCATTAAAGTAGCACATGTTGTAGGTTATTACCACTTAGTATCTGATACATAATACTGTACAGCCGACCGACCACTGGCCAGAGTGTGAGGGCTTCGTCCATCCGGGGAAGTGGTTTCCCTAGTGGACAGAGTGTGTGGCCTGTTATGAAAGAGAGTTGGAGTCACGGCCTCAGCCTCTCCATGAACTCTGTAACTGGGAGGCCTCCCCCCTGTCTGTTCTTTGTTGTATTTTCCCATTTCTACTTTTGGACCACGGTAACTCTGCATAATGAGCTTCAGAGTGGTAACTCTGAGGGCTGTTTATGGGAGGACATCCTGAATGTCTCGCAGAAGTTACAGAAACCCGGATATTAGACGTTTTTCCACTGCAGCTCCTCATCGCTGCCCTTTGTGGAGGCACGTGTAGGTGACTGCTAAGGTCCCCATCCTGTCTGAGTTATACTCTGTTAGAATTGAGCTTCTCAGGCCTAACTTCTATAATATTTGCAGTGTTAACTTGTTTTTAACATCTTTATTGAGATATAATTCACATACCATAAAATTCGCCTACTTTAACTGGTGTTAGTATATTCACGGAGTTGAGAATATTAAATGGTGTTAGAATATTCACAGAGTTGTGCCGCCACCACGGTCTAAGTTTAGAATGTGTAGATCACCCCACGAGCAGTCACTCCCCACTGTCCTTCCCACCCACCTGTCTCCTCTCTGTGTCCAATAGCTGTGCCGCTTCAGGACGTTTTATATAAGTGGGATCATACGAAATTTGTCCCTTTGTGTCTGGCTTCTTTCACTTAGCGTAGTGTTTCCAAGGGCCATCCGTGTTGCAGACTCTGTCAGTACTTCCTTTTTCTGGCTGGGTGATCTACTCTTGGGTTGTACTGTTGTACGTTTTGCTTGTCAATTACCAGTGGGTGGACATTTGGGTGGTTTCTGCTTTTTTTTGGACATTACATGGAATGCTGCTGTGAAGATTCCTGTACAGATGTCTGTGCAGGCGTATATTTTCATTTTTGGGGGGTATGGAGCCACAGTGGAATTTATGGGCCATATGGTAACTGTATTTAGTCTCCGAGAAACTGTCTAAGTGTTTTCCAAGTGGTTGTACTGCTCTGCGTTCCCACCTGTGGTGTGAGGGTTTCACTTTCTCCACATCCTAGCTCACACTCGCTGCTGTTTGTCCTTTTGATTACAGCCATCTGGTAGGTGCGGCGGGGCGTCTGAGGTGGCTTCTTTCCGTTTCCGTAATAACTAACGCTGCTGAGCGCCTTTCATGTTCTTATTGGCAGTTTATCTATGGAGAAATGTCTTTTCCAACTCTTTGCCTATTTTGTTGTTTCTTTTTTATGTAAGAGTTTTTAAGTAATTTTTTGATACAAGTTTCTATAAGTTGAAAATATTTTTTCCCATTCTGCAGATTGTCTTCTCACTTGATGATATTGTTTGCAGCACAGAAGTTCTAAATTTTGATACAGTTTAGTTTGCCTCTCTTTGTAATTTAATGGATTGATTTAATTGTTTTCAAGTCCTATCCTGATCCACTGAGCTCTCATTTCTAGATTTAAAACAAGGAAGTTTTTCTTTTGTGTGGGTATAGTTTAGAAGCAGGCCTCTTAGCATGTGCTTATATGTATTTAGCCAGAATTACTGCTCTAAAGTTCTTCCTGTTAAACAAGATGTTTTGAAGTTTTATGAGGAAAATAACTGTGTGAACATTTTCTTGTTGCTCCATTGCCCAAACCAATGAAATGGTTATCACCTGGGATAATTTTTGTTCCCTGGGGGGACATTTTTTAAAAAGCTTTTATTTATTTATTTTTAAAGAGAGGGGAAGGGAGGGAGAAGGAGGGAGAGAAACATCAATTTGAGAAACATCAAGCAGTTGCTTCTTGTATGAACCCCAACCGGGGACCAAACCCACAACCCAGGCATGTGCCCTGACTGGGAATTGAACTGGTGACCTTTCACTTTGCGGGATGACACCCAACTGACTGAGCCACAGTGGCCAGGGCATCTAGACATTTTTGATTGTCACAGTTGGGTAGGAGGTGCTTAGTGAGTAGAGGACAGTGATGCCTTTAATGCACAGGACAGCTTCCAGGAACAAAGAATTATCTGGCCCAAAATATCAGTAGTTGAGAAACTCTGGCCGAAATAGGGAGATCCTAAAACTTGAGATACTGAAGGATGTTTCAGGTTGTGTCTTGGTAATTAAATAAAGGTTGCTAATCAAATAAAAGGTGGATCGATGCAGAGGTAGTCCCTGTGGGCAGAGTGGTGACAGAACTCGTAAATTAAACTGGGGACATTTTGCTGAATTTCCAGGGCTGCCAATTTATATGTAAGTTGTATTTACAATAATGGAAGCTATTTGAAGGAGAAAAATACCAGTGGAACAAAAGTAGATTATTCCTTGTAACCCCCGGGGCCACTCGGATACACACACGTACACGTCCTGGCAGATAAGTCAGCGGGGTTGGTTAAGATGGACCCTGAAATGGTGGTCTCCTCAGAGAACACGACAGTGAGTTTGTCAGGTAAATTCAGTAACTGCGATACTCTACTGACTGGTGGTCATCGGGCTGCTCCTGTGATTTATGCAACTAGCGTTATCTCCCAGCAGGACTTTTCTTAAGCAGTGTGGCGTCTCGAGAGTTTGGACTCGATTCCACTGCCTGGGTTTAAATCTCAGCTCCCCCGTGTACTTGTGTGACCCTAGACAAATTACTTAACTCTTTTATGAATCGGTTCTTTTCATATAGAAAATGAGGCTGCAATAGTATCCATTGTGGGGTTGAAAAGAAGTAATATGTGTAGAGCACTTCAGACAGTGCCCAGCAGAGGTTCTGGAAGTGCCAGCTGTTAACAGTATTGTCTCTGTCCTCTGTGTGCCTCTTCAGCTCATTGCTATGGACAGCGCTATCACCCTGTGGCAGTTCCTCCTGCAGCTCCTCCAGGAGCCTCAGAACAAGCACATGATCTGCTGGACCTCTGACAATGGGGAGTTCAAGCTTTTGCAAGCAGAAGAGGTGGCCCGGCTCTGGGGAATACGGAAGAACAAGCCTAATATGAACTACGACAAACTCAGCCGAGCCCTCAGATACTATTATGTGAAGGTAATACACCTCCCCTCAGAACAAGAAGTGTTCCTTCTGTGGAATATCCTGGTTTGTTTATTTGAGTTTTAATTGAGGTATAATTGAAATATAACATTACACTGTTTCAGGTATAAAACACGATGATTCGATATTTGTTTACATTGTAAAATCATCGCTTTCCCGTTTTATTTTAATCCAGTTTATCTTATAACTTAAGCAGTTTGGAATCAGGGTGAGAGACGGAAGTGTTCCGGTTGTGTTTCTGTAGACCTCAGTGCCCCACTCCCATCAGTCGTGTTTTGTTCCAGACTGCAGGTGTCTCCAGAGAGAAGGTCCATGTAGGGCTGGAATAGGGGTGAGGCAGCTAGAGACTCGAGGGTAACTGTTCTCGTGTATGTCCTGATTTGCTTTAAAAAATGTCATATATTGTGTTTTAGCTTTTCTTAATTTTCACTTTTTAGTTTAATCCAGAATACACAAATTAATACCTTACAGCATATCTGTTAATATAGAGAATTGATTTCTTAGTTGACAACAATTTTAAATGTATTATTTTGACACACTTTGGGCACTGAGGTAAAAATAAATGGCTCAAATGGGTGGAATTGGAATGAGAAGCTGAGGTCTTAGTTTTTTTCACCTTTAAGTGGTTGATTTTTATCAGCTGTGCTGCATGGAGACATGACGTAAGCAACAACTGGAATTTTTTTTAATTAAAAAAATTTTAAAAAAAGTCCTCACCTGAGGATATGTTCACTAACTTGAGAGAGAGAGAGAGAAAGAGAAAGGAAGGAAGGAAGGAAGGAAGAGAAAGGTAGGAGAAACACCAAATCGGCTGCCTCCCATGCACGCCCCAACCAGGGATCGAACCCGAAGCTTTTTGGTGCATAGGATGGCGCTCCAACCAGCTGAGCCACTCGGCCAAGGCAACAACTGGAATTCTGGAAGGAACCTTAGTAGAAGTAAAGTTTTAAATTCTTTTTGCTTACTCAGCATGCATATGACTCGTACCTTTGGAATTATTTTAGATTTCAGGTCAGTGATTTTTGACTTAGTACAGATACTGCTTGAAAGTGTTAAGCAATTAAAATCTTCCAGCTTTTATTAACATGTTAATTCAGTTGTTAATAAAATATTTAAATGTTCTTAACTTAATGTTCCACAATAGTAGGAACTGTGTTAAGTGTAGCTAGATAATTTCGGTGATTTTAGATAATTTCGAAGCTTTTAAGTAGACTTCTTGTCAAATAGAGAACATCATTAGGTCAGCTTTTTCGTGACCTGTGGGAGGTAAGGTTGTAAGAATGCTTATTTTATTTATCTACAGAATATCATTAAAAAAGTGAACGGCCAGAAGTTTGTGTACAAGTTCGTCTCTTACCCGGAGATTCTGAGCATGGACCCCATGAAGGTGGGCAGGGTTGAAGGAGACTGTGAAGCCTTCAGCTTCAGTGAAGTCAGCAGTGGCCCCAGAGATGCGGAGAGCGGAGGGAGGGAGAAGCCACCGCAGCCAGGGGCCAAGGCCTCCAGCCGCAACGACTACATTCACTCTGGCCTATACTCTTCATTTACTCTCAACTCTCTGAACGCTTCCAAGAGGAAGCCTCTCAAGTCCATAAAGATCGAGAATCCAGCTGAAAAATTGGCAGAGAGAAAATCTCAGGAGTCAACACCATCTGTCATTAAATTTGTAACAACACCTTCCAAAAAGCCACTGGTTGAACCTGTTGTTGCCACCATCTCGACCAGCTCAAGTATTTCCCCATCTTCGGAAGAAACTGTGCAAGCGTTGGAGACTTTGGCTTCCCCCAAACTGCCTGCCTTGGAAGCGCCAACCTCTGCCTCCAGCGTAGCCCCCGCTTTTCCCGCCACACCTGTTTCCTCCATGTCCCCTTCCTTTCAGCCTCCTAGAACACCTTCGCCACCGCTGAGTTCCAACCCAGACGTCAACACGGACATCGATTCTGTGGCTTCTCAGCCAATGGAACTGCCGCAGAACTTGTCTCTGGAGCCTAAAGACCAGGACTCAGCGTTGCCAGAAAAGGACAAAACAAATAATTCGTCAAGATCCAAGAAGCCCAAAGGGCTAGAGCTGGCCCCCATCCTCGTGATCACAGGCAGTGACCCAAGCCCCCTGGGAATACTGAGCCCCTCTCTCCCCACAGCTTCCCTCACGCCAGCACTTTTCTCACAGGTAGCTCGCTCTTTGTCTTTAATGCCATCATTGTTTGCATTTACTCACTTTTTAAAACAAATCCAGATTTATAACCTCAAGTGTTCGTTCTGCTACTTAGGTTTGTCTCAGAAAGGTTTATATGTGACCCTGTGGAAGTAACCCAATTAATTCCTCACCCCAATTAGGGTCTCTAAAACAGAAGGTTTGGAGCATTGTGTTAAAAATTCATTGTTTTACCAGTAAAAACATATTATGGTTTTCCATTTCCTTCTAAAGAAAATAAGGTCTCTCCCTGTCTTTTTTTGTTTGTTTTTGGCAGGGGTTGGGGGGGGGGTTGCTCTTATAAAACTGGTTGCTATCTTATTAAAAAAAAAACAAACAGTGATAATCTCAAGTTAGAAAACAGTTGATCCCGAGAACCTTAAGAAAAAGAAATGGTTGACATTGAGTAACAAGTTTCTACAGTTACCTTAGATATTTCTTAACTTGCTTAAATATAGCATTTAAATAGATGGATTACTCACAGATCTTCTCATTATTAAGAAAACCACATATTCGAGACTCAGTTACCCATTATTTTTCCATACATGAATTCAGACTGGTTTTTCTATTTGGGAAAGACCCTACAAAAGCGAGGTTAGAAAATATTTTGAGCTTTATCTTTCTTAAGCTGTACAAATAATTTCTGAGTTTTTTCCTGATGATACAGTTTCAGACTTGGAGAGGTTTCGAGTGGAGAGTGGACGGGACTTGGGTTCGGGGCTGTTTCTGTATTATTACGAGGGTAAAACCTTACCCCGATGTGTCGTTTAGGGGCTGTTTTTGCTTTGTGTGTTGCAGACGCCCATCTTACTGACTCCAAGCCCCTTGCTCTCCAGCATCCACTTCTGGAGCACCCTCAGCCCTGTTGCTCCCCTCAGTCCAGCCCGACTGCAAGGTGCTAACACGCTTTTCCAGGTAAATGAAAGAAAGGACTGTCTCTTGTAGGGAACATGGTAAATGGAGCAAGATGCAAAAAGGCAGTATCCCACTCTTGAGTTTAAGCATTATAAAACTTGTGTTTAACAGAGATTCTTCAGTTTCGCTTTTGAATTTCTAAGTGTTAATTTCCTAGCCAGTAAACAGCTCAGATGAATTCACAGCAGAGCTTCCTGTACATTGTTGACCATTACGTATGTCTGAGGTAGACCCAGAGTGGTTCCGTGCTATAGCAGGCTTTGAGCCCACCCAGTTTTTTTGTTTTTTTGTTTTTTTTTTTGCCATTTTAAACTGTAGAAATTCTCTTTTATTGGGAAAAAGTTGTACATAAGTATATGTTCATACAAACACATATACACATAGTGTTGGGGGTGGAATTCCTGACCATAGGTTTCCCCTTTTGACTGAGGATTTAAAAACAAATAGAGAAAGCCCTTGAGAATAGTATATCAAATACTCTTGCTTCCCCCTTAGAATTTCTGTTTATCAACATTTTAAACATATATTTAAAAAATGAATATTATCTCTTAACCAAGATCTTAGAAAAAGTCTTAGAGATTTTAACTATTATTTTGCTCCCAAACATCTAGACTGCATAACTTGTAGGCTTTCTTATGGCTGATTCATTCACTCATCCAGGGGTAACACCTGGAAGATTTTCTTACATTTTTGTAATTTAACTTCTCATTTTTTCTTTTGGAAATGAAATGTTAAAGAAAAAGAAGAAAACGAAAAATCCTTCTACTTCTGCATTTTTTGACAAAAAGTTCTAAATTATTGAGCAGAAAGTGTTTGGAATTTTTCTTATTTTCTCCTCCTCTGCCGCTCACACATGGATAATTGAGTTACAGTGTGAACCTGAGGCCTCAGCCACGTCGAGGTGCCCAGGCAGCCTCAGCTGGGAGCCTCCCTGTGGAAGTGTCTCAGAGTGTGTGGTGGGGGCCCCTCTCGGGGGTGAGCACCCTGCAACTGTTTGCACCAGTTATAAATAGAGTTAATAGGTGGGAATCTCTTTCTGGACCTCTTTTTGACAGCTTGTGATTTGCATTATAATCGAATATACGCGGTGGTGCATGTTGTCATTTACTGAACTTTCTAAAACCTTCCTTTGAAGTGAAACATAACCCTGTGCACCTTAGGGTGTGAGGGGAGGCGTAGGTTTGTGCTTTCCATTGCATCAGGCAGGCCAGAGAGCATTGATAGTTAACATTCTTTCTTTACAGCTTTTGCTATGACATTGTATTCTTTCATGATAAACAGTTACTGGTTTGTCCAATGAGCCACAGTTGGCAGCTGCTGTGTTCTGCCTGAGGAAGCAAGGAGGGACAGAAAGTGAACGTTGGTGTTGAGTAAAGGATGATAATGTGTTCTGTTTTCTTTCTCAGTTTCCTTCTGTTCTGAACAGTCATGGGCCTTTCACTCTGTCCGGCCTGGATGGACCTTCCACCCCTGGCCCGTTTTCCCCAGATCCTCAGAAAACTTAACCTGTGCACTTGCAGAATGAGAGAACCAAGGACTAAAGAAACACACTCGGCGTGGTTACATTTGGAGTGAGCAGTCGGTAGTTCCACAGTGCTGATGACAGACTCGTGTGACCTTTGCCATTGCCGTTGAAATGCCTTTTTAGGATTCCCTTCCAATAAGACTCATGTTGGACTGTGTTTAAAATGCCTTAATTGGAGTCCAGACTCCACCCCCCTTTTTTTCTCTCTTTTCCTAAAAAATATTTTGAGCTTTGTATTAAAGACATTTTTGGTGGGGTTTAGCAACTAGCTATGCTTTGCGAGAGCAATTAAGAACAAAGTTACTCCTTCTGCCTTACTGTGACCCTTTGGCCAGAAAAGAATATATACTTTGAGTATAGTATTTAAAGAAATACTGGTTAAATGAAATTGGCCGTATCTCTAAGACTAAGTGTGCACTGCTGAATGACTAAAGTGAGCTATGCTTAAGAAATAGGGGAGGAAGAATCATTTCTGCTCACACGAAGGAAGATTGGAGTGGTACTCTTGGGGTGATACTGTTTTGCTGTGTGCTCTAACATAGTAAAGCAACTCTGCAGGAAGGCATCTTACTCACACTTATTCAGGGTGAGTCTTTCAGCCAAACGTGTGGCCTTGTCTGAGCCTGCCAACAGAGCGTGGAGGTGGTCTGTGTCAGCACAGGGAGATTTTTAAACCTGGGGTTTCGGAGTGTTGGGAACAGCCGCTGAGAATGGGGGGCCCATATCTAGCATGGGAATGCCGGCTGCTCTCCACGTGTTGCGGTCACACACCCGTGGAGCACGGCGTGGCAGACGATGGCTTTTAGGAGAGTATGCCCAGGTTTTGAAGTTTTGTGGCATCTTGAGTAAAAGATTCAGTTGAATAACTGGAGGCAACACGGAGGGCTTTTCCCAGTTAGAGGACACTTGGCACGAAGGACCCTTTCTCTTTTCTGTTCATTGCACCTCATTTTCTGCTGTGTAGTTATCTCCTTTCCAATCTAAGGTTGTGAGAGGTCGTGATAGTTTTAAAGATGTAATTAGGACAATGAAAAGCGAAGTGAGGCTTCCAGATCCGTAGTAAAGTAAAGATGTGCTTACTTCTTTGAAACTTTCTTTCTAAATTAGGGAGGAACAGAGTTCATTTGGAAACCCTCATACATAGGGATTGGATTGTTCATATTAATAGAGAAAAATTTAGGCCTTTGTCTCTACATTACCCAGTTTATAAAATATTACCTCATGGTAACTAATGCCAGGTGCAGACAGCTTTGTCGGCCCCGCCAAACTGAACTGATACCAGCATCTCAGTGGAATCTTGAAAGTCCCGACTTGAATAAAGTTCGGGATTAGATATTATATGCGGCCCCCACCCCCACCACCACTGTTCATTAAACTAGTCTCACAACCCTGGAGATAGTTCATGTCATTCAGTCGCATGAACTACATGAAGGAGGGAGTAATGACCAGGGCTCAAGTGACACTGAAACAAACCAGCATCTTCCAGATGTGTGGCACTGTAAATGCGTTCAGGTGCAGGGTGGAGAAGCTCTAGCGCACAACTGCCCCGCCGGTTCAGCGACAGCGGCAGGGCAGTGTTCAGGGAGCAGCCTTTGACTCGCGAGTGTTGGAGACCCGTGCTGCTTCGTCTGTGGTTCTCAGCTGAGAGGTCTGTTCCGGAGTCGTGCAGTAGTCGTGTGGAAAGGCAGTCGTGTGCAGTGGTGATGTGGGACGGACTTACCGGACTTCTCCCTGTGTCCAATCTTCTAGCTTGCATGCCTGTTTGAAATTAGGCCGCTCAGCAGCACTTTGGAATAGTTCTATCAATATTAGATTGATTAACATTTTGTACATTAAATAAGTATTGATGGATTGACTTAACTAGATATTTAATGTTTTGAAAGCACAAAAGTATTTTTATCTTTTGGTATTAAAGGAGAAAAGCCATTGGTCTGTTTTCCCAGAGGCTGTCTTTAATATCTAACTGCCTAAGCACAGGGATGCCTGGGAAGTGAGGACACTGTTGAAACCGAGTCACAGCGGCTTCCCAGGAACAAGTTTCAGTGAATCCTCTGTCTGTAAGTCTGTCTCGGAAGCCTCTGAGAGGCATGGGCCGCAGGAGGCTGATGATGACACGCTTTCTCTTTGGAATCAGTTAATCTGAGGAAGCGTTTGTGTGTGCACGTGTGTGTGTCTTTTTTAAACGGAAGTTTACAACCTTAGCTCAAGTGTATGAGGCAGGCCGTTCTATGTGTAAACTACCTCCTTCCTGGAACAGTATCAGCTTTATATATTTTGAACCATCCACAGAGTTCTTAGAACCCAGAGGTGACATACCACTTAACATCATTATTCACTGGAGAGACATACTTGGTAGCTTGTAGCTGGTGGCCATCACTGGTCACCTTGCCAGGATGAATGCTGGTGGGCAAAAGTGGCCTAAGGTAACATAGGGGAGCAGGTGGAGTAAGTTTTCAAGACATCTGTGATTATCTCAGCTTTCCATCCGCTCTGGTCCAGGTCCTACTCAGTTGTGCTCTGGGAAGTGTTTTAACTGCCAGGCTCTTGGAAGGGAAAAGGAGCCCTTACGTTGTAGCATTTGCTGATTTCCAAGGTGCCAATGACTCCCCATATGGCCGAAGCTACCACCTTGGCATTGCGAAGGAATGAGTACAGTCGCATCCTCAGCCAGCAGCCCACTGCATTTACTCCACCCCTGGGGTGGATTTTCACATAATTTCTAAAGCATTTTTTGTTAATATGCAGACATACAGAGTTAAAATCCCACGTCTGACCTCAGTGATCTCTTTTCCGTGTCTGTCACAGTGCTTTTGTGATGTCAGACTCCTCGTGGTGTATTTTGTGTGTCAACCAAAGATGGAAACAGCCACTGATTTTTAAAAATTTGTATGTAATGGAAGAATCCAGAAGCCCTCAAAAGGTCAATCTTACGTTTCTTAGAGTTAAAATACAGGCTTAAATTTTCCAAATTTTATGGTTAAAAAATAGGTGTGACTTTTTTGTCTTCAAGTTTTGATGGCCCATGAGCCTATGTAATAAAACGGTACTGGATTTTTTTTAACTGAAAGAATTCCTTGAAGATTTACATACTATTTTAAAGATCAGAAAGGCAGGGCTGTTGTTGAATCTGTTTACCTGGCACAATTTCTAGTTTTCTCCGTGGTGTGAGTCACTTAGGCTGAGAAGGGAGAGTACGGCAGAGGCTTGGTTCTGGAGCCGTGACCGCAGGCTGTTGGTAGCACTGCCGCTGCACCACCCACCTCCGGCCCTGCTGATGTCCAGTCTGATGGCTTTGTTTCACCCTGATCTCAGAGTCTGTGTTGTGATTCTAGTTCTAGAAGGCAGTTTCGTGTGTTTCCAGTGAACTTAAGCACATCAGAGACCCTCACTGACACTTCAGTCTCCACCCTTTTTGCACACACACCTTGATCAGTAAGAGCTTTTGGACACAGATTCCCTATTGCAAATTCACATGTATATATGTTAAGTCCTATACTGCTCTTCTAAAGTAATATGTACATTATAGGACATAGACAAAAACAGAGAGGATGGCTTGAAAAGTCCGTCTTGAGTAGAAGTTCTGATACTTCTTCCTGCACCCAGCAGACTGGCTGGCAGCATGCGCTCTGTAACGACTCTGACTCAGAATGTTGCTTCTCAGTCTGGCCTGGGAGAAAAGACATGGATGCTCTTGTTGTGTGGTATGGAGAAATCCTTCTGTATTTGATCTGATTGTCATGTAAAATCTGTAGTAGAGATTTGGGATTTTCAGGAGAAATTTCATGCTAATTCTTTTTCTTAAGCCACCAAGTAACCCGTTGCCAAGTGCTTCCCGGAGCTTCGTGCGCGCTGCTTTGGGCGGCCTCTGGTTTCCTTTCTCTTCACGTCAGGTTGGACTCTGATGCACTTTTATTGTACTAGTCTGCTTACAAACTTCTTTCGGTCTTATTACTGTTACATTTTACCAGTAAATTCAGAATTATTTCAAATTGCTTTATGTTAAAATACATAATAACCTCCATTTTACTGCTGCGTTAGTAAGGGTGTTTTGTAACATTTCAGCATCTGAAGATGAAATACTTTCTTTGACAGGTCCGCTCTGTGTACCCCTTCACTTACCGTGTGTATTTTATGTATCTGTGCCGGGTGCCATTCTCAGGTGTGTGAACAATGTGGGGACAAACACAGGTCTCTGTGCAGAGCCCTGGAGCCCTAAAGAATTACCGGCCCAACGGGAAAGTGACAAAGACTCATGATGTTACACTCTGTTACCTGAGGTGTGACGGGATAGATTATTTCCGAAAAGGGATTGAGAAGTTCGTTGTTTAACCCACAGTAGAGAAGTGGAGGTAAACCATTGCTGTATTTCTTCAGCAGGTACTCTGACCGGAGAATGGGTTCTGTGGAAAGTGTTTTGTTCATTACTGTCTTGGTTTTGGGTCAGCAAGTAAATGTTTTCTTACTGTCTTCAGCCACTGGCACGGCCTGAAACCAGGTGCTCTGTTATTGCTCTTAGGTCATCAGAACTCTGCTTTCTGAAGTCAGTGTTTTAATCTTCGAATCTAGAAATCTTGTGGGTGGTAGTGTATTAAGCAAGAAAAGAAGGCGGTTTGATTTCATTTCTCATACTTGACGGAACCTGTTAGTATAAAAGTCATGTTTTGACCTGTGAACAGAGCAGATCTGAAGGGTGAGTTGTTGATGTAGTATAAATGTTCCATTTGAAGCTGCCAGTTTCTTCAAGCTGCTTTTCTGAAGAAAAAAAAAAAAGCAATAGGTTGACAGCCGGCCAGAAAATAGCAATTTCTAGGGTGCTGTCATTCACCTCGGGCCGTGGTGGGAGATGGGAATCCAGAGTGGTTCGAGCCGAGGGAAAGGTCGGCTTTAACTTTCTGTAGAAACCAGGAGATTCATGCTGTTAACATCATTTAAAATGAAACCTTGAACCAGAAAATTCATGAGATACACAATCAGACATTGTAAATCTCTTGAACTCTCTAGTCTTTTGAGTATAATATACATCAGGAAGTTTTGTGAGGTTTAAAATTTTAGTTTTAAATACCTAATTAGGAGACTAGAACATTTCTTTCCAAGTATTTTGATTTATTGGCTGAGTACATATGTGTGTTTATATACTGATGTATTGACTGAGTGTGTGTGTGTGTATATATATATATAAAATAAATCTGTTTTTCAGAGGGAACATACTATTCATCCCCTAGGATGGCTCTTAGGCTATTTTATACTAAAACTTAAAAAAAATGGCGCACTTTGCAATTGCCACTTTTTAAAAATTAATGCCTTGCACATTTCAGTTTTTTCAAATGCATAAAATCATAGGCCTTAAAGACCAACTGCTTGCCAGCGTTTTAGAACCTCGGCGCCATGCGCGACAGACACTAAACAATGTCATCTTCAGCTCTTCAGTTCATGTCCTACGGAGCAAATGAGGATGTCCCTTCTTAAAGTTTCTGCATTTGCTTTTGCTTTTGTGTAGAACCCTTACTACGTTGGGTTCTAAGTTTCTCAGAGGAGAGGTTTATGTGAGAAGTAGTGTTTCTGAAACACTGATTTGACCGTGGATTGATAGAATAGTGAAGGGGTTCTGGCATTGCAGCCTAATTATCCTCTTGAACTGACATAAGTATCAGCAGAAACCTCAGAGCATCTTGGGCCGAATACTCTCCACTTTGCCTTGCTTTCCATCTCATCAGGGCCCGTGCTGGGTCTTGTCCCTTCTAAGGATTCTGAGCCATGCTAGGACAGGCCTGGGATCTTCTGGACGTGGGTGGGGGTGGCGGTGCCCTGTGGCTGGGCCCCAGTTCTAGCCATGGAAACATTCAAGTACGCTAGAGTTCAGGGGTGGGAATGCCATCTATCGGTATCCGATCACTTGGCACTTTGGGGCACCATTATTAGCACTGTTTTACTTTCAATAACTGGAAACACTTAATGATTATTTTGTTAGTTTACTTTCAGCTTATGGATATTGAGGGTCAGGGAAGTACAGTTTATTTCTCACTTATGTTTTCTGAAACTTAAGACAGTTTGAAGAAGGAGTAAGTGGATTACCCAAGGAGCCTTTCTTCTGGCTCTGTAAGGTATGCCCTTTTGGCTAGGATGTTTTAGAATCATTAATGAGCTTTAATGTTCCGCTTTGCAGAAATGTATGACTTTTAATAATCTACAATTGATGTATCGTACCCAACTTTGTAAACTGTCCAATTTTAAGTTTCTTTTCTGTTTAATCATTGTTTATGTCTGTTATGTAGGGGACACAGTTCCTTTTAAGACATTTCATATTTTTTATTTTGAGGGCAGTAGTACCAATGGCCTTTGTGTGTACAGAACAGTCATTGCTTATGTGATAAAGTAGCATGTTTGATAAACTTCCCTGCTCAGCGTTGGTAAAATTAAGATGTATATAAGTGAAGATAGAAATCAATACAATTAATTTTTGATTACTTAAAGCCTGTTTATTCAGTTTGGCTGTTCAGCCTTCTCTAATTATAGTCCTATCTGTTTCTTCACTTTTGCCTTCTAGCAGATTAATTTATCTTTGTGGGTAGGGAAGATTACATGTAAAACTCAGTCCAGTCATTTTGCTACTGGTTAGCTTTGGTTTGAGGCAATAAAATTTTTGACTAAAACTAGTTTTTTTTAAATTATGCCCTTTATGCACCAGATAATCAAGTTGACTAAAAGTAAAAGGTGTATAACAAACAGTTTTTTTATGAGTCCCACTGTACCTGCAGGTGTGGACATGACTTGAAAACTAAAAGCTGTTTTTAAATAATAAACTTGTTACCGTGCCCACCCAGTTGCAACTCAGAGGGAGAGCCTGCTGCGGTGCCGACACAGGGAGGCATTTTAGGTCAGCGTCTCAGTGCTGGGATGTGTGGTGGCAGGAACTTACCGGGGTGCTTTCCTTAAACCTAGATCGGCTCCGCTGAGAAGACACGTCACTTCATTTTTTATTTCCCCTCTTGTTTATTTTATTGAAGTCTGTCTCGTAATATCCATTGTCCACCACTTTTGTATAAATAGAATGCTTATCTATAAAATGCCAGTGCATACCTACCCAAAGGAAAGAATAACTGTTAAAGTGACTTGTCTTAATTCATTGTAATTTATATTAGGGAGATTTTCAAAGGTTTAAAGTCACTTTTTTCTTCTTTTTTTCCAAGAATGCTATTAAAAAGATGGTAACTGCTAACATGTATTAAAATCGCATTAATTTTGTTGTCACTGAGAGACTGCCATCTCTTCCGGCCAGTCTGACGTAACTAACCTGCTGGGAGACAAAGGGATGTTGTTTTAAAGTCTAGGGTCCTGAGTTCTGTTCATTTGTGACAAGAAGCTCTACACCAAGTTTAGGCGGGTGAAGGGGCTGGTGCACCAGCATCGTGAGGGCTTTATAACGCGCTGCTTTTCAGAGACAAAAAGTGTTCCTTCTGACATGGTGACGGTTGCCCTGAATAACTAATCAGGTGATATTTTTTCTATTGCTTTGAATTTTATGCAAAGATTTAAAAAAAAATTCTGAAATGGTGATATGCATCTTATTAGAAAGATGCTACATTAAAAAATATTTTATGTAAGAACTGACAGGAATTTGCTTTGTGTAATGGCTAGCTAGCTTTAAGAAAGCATTGTAGAAAATTTATTAAAGTCCAAAATTATAAGATATGTTAATAGATATATGTGCAACTAGATATGGACAATTGTATTTTTTTAAATAAATATTTTTAACAAAATGACTCTCTGAATGGATTATTCATTTCCCTCCTCTCACATCTGTTGGGGTGGTCCCTGCATGCATTATCATCTGTGCGAATGAGGAGAGAGTTCAGTTTCCCAGTGGTTACCATTAAAACCTGGCCTTTAACTATGTGATGTGTTAAAATATTTAAAACCCGAGTTGGGATAAGAGGTGGAAAGGGGAGACTATAAAATGATTATTAATAGAAAAAGGGATTAAAAGAGAACTGACAGGGCCCTGGCTGGCGTAGCTCAGTGGACTGAGCACGGGCTGTAAACCAAAGCATCGCAGGTTCGATTCCCAGTCGGGGCACATGCCTGGGTTGCAGGCCAGGTCCCCAGTGGGGACCACATGAGAGGCAACCACACACTGATGTCTCTCTCTCTCTCCTTCTCCCTCTCTTCCCCTCTCTAAAAATAAATAATTAAAATTAAAAAAACTGACAGGCTAGAAAAATTATTCACCATGTAAAATCTCTATTTTACTTTTAAACTTTAAATAAAATTTAAATTTTTATAAAGTTAAAAAAAGGGGGGTTGAAAATGGGAGAGAGGACGGGAGGGATGGGTGGGTTGGCTGGAATTGGGAGTAAAGGATAGAAACTGCTTGAATAATGATTAAAATAAAAATTAAAAAAGTTAAAAATTTTTTAAATTAGTTGCTTTTATTCTGTTGTAAGCAGCAACTTTTGCTTATTTCTGCTCTAGGCCCTGTTTCTTCCTGTAGTTTTTGAGATTAAAAACTGGACTTTCAGCCCCTGGTCAGTGTGGCCCAGTTGGTTGGTGTTGTCCCGCCAAGCGAGAGATTGCTGGTTCAGTTCCGTGGTCAGCGTGCGAAGGAGAGACAGCCGATCAGTGTTCCTCTCCCTCCCATCCCCTCTCTCTTTAAAGCAAAACAAAACACCACACAAAGAAAGAAGAAAAAAACCACTGGAGATTTCAGTTCATTTAGCAAATGAAATTAGGCTTTTTCAGAACAGGGCTCAGGGGTGGAAGTAGGGTTAATAGGTGGCAAAATCACACCGGAGAGGTCTGTTTCCTCTCTCCAGGTAAAAATGACAGGATGGAGTAGTAGCACATGAGTAAATGTGGGGACAGCAGCTGACCGACCCTGGAGAAATGTTGCTTCAGATGCAGGTCGCTGAGCAGTGTGTGGCACAGCTGGGTGATAGCTTACGAGGACTGCCGCATTCTCCTGAACCGCTGTTCTCAAAATACATGACCTACATCAGCACTTGCATGAGGCCAAATAAGTTTGGGAAGTGGGGTGTCACCCCTTGGAGATCCAAAATGCATATTAGGATATTAAAAGCTCTAAGAAGTCCTTCAGTTAAAAAAACCCTATTTATGCACCATTTTCTAAGCTTTCTGACTGTTGACACATCCCCTTTTGAGAGGCGTAATAGCTGTTTTGCAATCACTTTTTGTGTTTTATTGGGTAATTTTCCAGGGTTGGCATAGTCAGGTAGGAGACAATCATTAACAGTTATAACAAGGTTTCACGTGGATTCTCACTGCAATGCACTGCACTTACTGGAATATGCCCTTTAATTGGGAATCTATAAAGGTGACTTCCTTTGAAATAACCTTTAACCCAACACTCTCCAAATAAGAGGACAGTGTATAATGAAGTAAACCAGCAAGGAGAGGTTCTAATAGGCAGGAAGATCGGTGTCAGGAGGTTGCTGGAACCTCAGAGTTGGTTCCATGTTGCCACAACCAGTGGGACATTTGGTCCTCCGTGGGCCTGGTGGCAGCACTGATTACTTTCCCTGGGAAGCTCTTCCCGTGCCCTTCAGGAAACCACATTCTCCCCTGAACTTCTGGTACTTCTCTGGCTTCTCTCATTTTCTCTGCTGGATTTTATCCTGGTTTCAAACCTCTAGGTGTTGATGAACCTCAGGGCTCAATCCTCAGTCTCTACATTCACTCCCCTGGTGGTCTGACTCAGCCCCACCCCCTACACACTCTATGTGACCATGAAATTTATGTCTCCAGGGTTGAGTTTGTGTTGAACTCTGGACTTTTTTATCTCCCAGCCTTGGACACTTCCAAACCAGAGCTCTGTGGCCCATTGTCTTCCAGTGTTGAGTGGCTTCCTCACGTACCCAGTTACTCTACTCGAGCCCAGTGCCTTTGGGTCAGCCTTGATTCCCATCTTTCTCTCACACACCCACACACCCAACTCAGCAGATCGTCCGTTTGACTTTCAGAACAGAGCTCTAACCCACACTGTCCAAGCCACCATCTCCTGCGTGCTTTATTGCCATTGTAACTTGGCCTGTGCCCACTATTTCATCCCTGCCCCTTGCCTGCTCACAACTCCCCTAATCTCACATAACTAAAAGGAAAAACTGTATTCCTAATGTGGCTGATATGATCTGGCCCCTACCTTCCCCTCCGACCTATTGCTTGCTGTTCTTCCCTTCCCTCACTGCACTGACGCACACTGGCCTGCTTGCCGGTTGGTCCTCAGGTGCAAGCATACTGAATCTAAGGCCCTTGCACTTGATGCATCCTGCTGGATGCGATCTTTCCTGGGTACTTGGATGGCTTGCTCCTGCATATCATTCAGGTTTCTGCACAAATTGTACCTCCTTAGAAAGGCCTTCCGAAGCATCTCTTGACATTCCCTCTTCCACCTCCCTTCCCTGCTTTATTTTATGGCACTGAATCATCCATCATCCTGTGGCATGCTGTCTCTCTTTGCTGTCTCTGTGTCTTCAACTGCACTGCAATCTCTGTGAGGCAGGGACTCCCATGTCATTTACTGCTCTATCTCTACACGTAGATGAGTGCCTCAAGGACAGCAGGTGCGCAATACATCGTTTGCAGTGAATGAATGAATTCTCTCAAACATCTGTGTCACCATGCCTTCCTTTAGGGAGACTGGTATACTGATGGGTCAGATCCCACACCTAAGTAGCAGAGAGGAGTCTGGAAAGAGGGCAACTGCACAGCACTTGGGAATTGACAAACTGAAAGAACTCTTAACAAGATGAGATGAAAGGCCTGCTTGCTCTGTGACTGCGCTTGCACTGTGGCATGAAAACCTGCCTGCCTTTCCCGAGTCTGATGATACGTAAGAGGGGCTGGTGGTTGTCAGTTCCTTACATGACAGTTTCATTTCTTCTAAAATATCAACCGTGTGAACCCACAGTATGAGAGAGACCTGTCTGCAGGGAACATTTGGTCATTTGTTTCTGGGCTTATGCAAATAAGGATCGATTGTCCTTGATAACAGATAACACACTTACTCAATTTAAAGCACTTTATTTTAGAAAAGGCAGTCTTAAATTTGTTTCAGTCTTATTTTCTACATTCACAAATTAATACTGATCACCTTAGATAAAGCCATTGATTCTTCTTTCTAAATCTGTATAAAAGGGATGTTTTCTTGAAAACCCATGAGAAAAATCCAGCTGTCTCCTTTTTGCCCAGGTCAGCCACTCACTGTGGTCGGGCTGCACGTTTAAGACTGGCTGGCATCTAATGCTTCTCCGTGTTTACAGACACAGTTCAAACCATAGCCCTGGGCCACCAGCTTTCAAAAGAGTTGGGACCTGTTTGGCTTACAGTAAATATGTAACAAACACATGAACAATTTCTAAGCTGCTTATAGGTTTTAAAAATAAAATTGCCAACATTTATGAAGCAATTTCTATGTCAGGCATATAATAATTGATTTATACAAATTCACTTAGTTCTTTCAGAATTCCTTTGAGGTAGGGTAAGATTCTTTTAGAAACGTTACTTTACAGATTTTTAAAACAAGCAAAGCTGGAAGAGCCTCAGCGATCTCTCTGCCACAGAGATAGATGCTGAAACCAGTGCTTGAACCAGGTCTCTGGAGAGCTGGGTTCTTACCACCGCACCACGCTGCTGGCAGACGGAGCCGGCTTCCGGGACAGTAGTGCCCAGAGTTCTAGGATAAACTTGTGATGTCGGGCATATGAACCACAGTACTTGGACAGGTTACTGAGAGTCGTGATCCACTTGTTTTTACACATGTACATTTGTATATACACAAGTGCAGGCGAACTAGTACATAGTCCCTGTAACAGCCACTTCACAACCCAGCGCAACTGCTATCCCTTTGCAAGTCTCTGAGTTTGCCTTCTTTGCATTACCACGGGATTTGCTTGAGAGTCAGGCATAGCTTTCCGTATACTACACAGCTTGGATTGTTCCAAAATCCTGTTTTTGTTAAAGAACTTCACATGGTACACAGGCATACCTCGTTTCATGTGACTCGCTTTATTGCGTTTCACAGATGTTGCATTTTTTACAAATTGAAAGCAAGAACCTCCACCAGCAAAAAGACAACTCATTTTATTGCGATACTTGCTTTGTTGTGATGGTCTGGAACTGAACCCACAATATCCCTGAGGTATGCCTGTAAAGAGTTGTTTTTCTCTGTAGAAGATGTAAGTTTAAATTAGATATTTTTGAGAAATCCTTAGTGCTGTTTCTACACCTTCTATAAACTAGTCAATGTCAGTAAAGAAAAAC
The DNA here is from genome assembly GCA_028533065.1 of Trachops cirrhosus. NCBI lineage: Eukaryota > Metazoa > Chordata > Mammalia > Chiroptera > Phyllostomidae > Trachops > Trachops cirrhosus. The sequence continues at coordinate 21,776,172 of CM052551.1, forward strand.
AGAACATCCATCTCGGTCTCCCAGGCAACTTCTGGACCAATTAGCACTGATTACTAGCAGTGTTGTGCTGGCAAATGTTTCACACTTGGCCTTCCAGGTGAGACTAGCCATGATTTGTAGCTTTTGCCAATTGCTGTGGTGTAAATACTCCCACCATGGCTGATCTCAAGCCACCAACACCTCATAACTGAAAGTGGAGCCTGAAAGAGATGCCCAGCAGCACTCCTTTTCAGTGTCCCCACCACATGGATACAATAGTCATAAATCCCTTCAAGAACACAGGCATAGAAAGATTAGGAAGTAATGAGTTTTGAGTAACTATTACCTTTGTTTTTCCTGTATTTTAAGTTTCTATCATTTAATTTTTAATAATGTCTGTATTTAACAAATAGCTCTTAAAAAGAAAGTTTAACAGCTTCTATAAGCTGGTAGGAGCTAGCCCAGCATATCACTGAATTAGTGTCCCAAAGATAGCAAGATTCAACTTTTCCTTTTGCTGTTTTAGATTGTGGACAAACTACTGATGTCAGCAGGAGGAATTTGAGGGACTTTGGACTCTTAATAAATAAAAAACACATAAACCCTGCAAGCATGCCATGGATTTGTTTTGATTAACTTAAATGCATCTACATACAGCAATGATCACTGAGCTTTATAATTTCAATCTGTATTTTCAAATTCAACTAAGAGTGACCTTCAAACCCAGAGTGTGGTCCATACAGGAGGCAGCCAGTGGCGTGAATGGGTGACTGTCTGCCTCCTTCCCAGGCAGACAGCTCTGACCAAAAGTCAGAACCAGGGAAGAGGAAAGGAACTTCAGTAGCCAGGTAAACCGCTAATGATTTGCCCAGGGAGGACCCAGGCACCAGAACCCGGTTTAATTTCTTCTATGCAAGTATGCAGTGTGCAGAAGTCCGAACCAAGGCGTCGGAGGCTGCCCCACTGCCGCCCCAGCATCTTCCACACTTGGGTCTCTGCTGGTGCTCAAGAGGCCAGACGTCTTCGCCTGCCGCCTTCACCCACTTTTACCTCTGGTAGCACTCTGAGCTTTCCATCCCAAGTGGTTTGTCCTGGGTAAGAACTAGAACAGAAACAGACAGACAAACCAACCAGGTAGCACATTCCAGCAGCTCCGATGACGCCGCAGCGATGACTCATTCTGAGAGCTTACCCGGGCCTCTCGTTTCTCTGCTGTCCGATGGCCCCTTGGGGAGCCAAGTGCGAAGTCAGACCCATGAGTTCTGGTGAACTGTTGTGGGGGGCAGTTTGTTGAGACTGGTGTCTTGGGCTTGGGGGGTATGTATTTCTTTCTGTCTTCCTTGATTGGGGAATTTATTAAGTGTTAGTTGACATTTAGCAAATCTTCAATACTACTTTTTTAAAGATTTTATTTATTTTTAGAAAGGGGGAGGGAGGGAGAAGGAGAGGGAGAGAAACATTGATGTTGCAGAGAAATCTTGATTGACTGCCTCCCGCATGCCCGCAGCCCACTGAGCCACACCAGTCAGGGCGCAGCCAATACTTCCTGAATGTGCGGCCTAAACGAACGCTCTGTCCTGAGTGTGGGGCTGGATGGCAACTGGCACCTGCCACCTCAGAAGCAAGACTAGTTAGAGCTGCCTGGGGAGCCCTTGTTCTCAGGGCTTTTAAACTGATTGTTTAAAGGGTGCATGTGTCCACCTGCTGAGAGAGGCCTCTGGCTGCCTGTTCCTTCAGTCTTTGTTTTCTGTGGGGGGGACCAGGGCTCTGCCTGGGCACCCCCTCTTAATAACTGGCTGCGTGCCCCGCTGAAACAGTTGTGGGGACTTTGAGAGCTCTGGGCAGAAAGGCAGCGGTGGGCTCAGGATCATGCAAACAGCATTGGGACCGCCCCTGCCTGGGGTCTCCAGGAGTGAGACTGTTCTGAGGTGGTGTCTCTGCCCTGAAAGTGCTTTTCTTTGCTACTTGGCCTGAGGGATTTCTTTTTGAAAAAAAAGGTGTGAACGAGAGTCAAAATCCTGAACTGCAAAATACAGCCAATTGGGCTGCTGGGCTGAATTCCAGCCAAAGAGGCAGGCTCTGCTTTTCAGTGCCCAGCACAGGCTGGAAAGAGCCTTGGCCAATGGTCCTGCGGCACGGTGGGGTGCAGGAAGCCAAGTTCATATCCTTGCCCCTCTCCTCACAGAGAAACCATGAGTCAGCCTGCCCCAGCTGCTGCTGCCCTAAGAGCTCGGCGCAGACAATTGCATGGCAAGGCAGGAAGAGGGGAAAGGAAGCTGTAGAAAAATAAACATTTCCTTGCATTTTACTTGAAACAGAACAGCAGTGCTGGTGTGCTAAGGTCCACAGTATCTCCCATAGGTCCTCCCCTGACCCCCTCACCCCGCTCTGTTTTCCTCCTCTTGTGTAGAAACAGACTCTTTCCTTACCTGATGAGAGTCCAGGGTGCATCCTGTGGAAAAACAGGAGCAAGATGTAGAAGGCAAAAGCCAAGCAACCAAAGATCACGCCACAGACCAGGAAACTGTAGCTGCCCTGAGCCTGGAATATCTGCCAAAGGGGAAAACAGACGTACGGGCCGTCAAAGCCTCCCACGGAGACATGTGGGGGGAGGCGGCCTTCTCGGGCCCTTGGCAGGTTTTCTAGTCAAGTTGAGGACTGTCACACCAATAGATAGAGCCGTGGGTAGCAGGGATGCCTTGGCCTTGTTTCAAGGTCATGCTTCTGGAGGAGACAGAAACCCCATTCTGCTGCGAGGGTCGGACCAGGTGAGCCCTGCCGTCCCTTTCAGCTCTATGTCTGGAACCTTCTGAAAAATCTCCTTATCTTCCTTAAAACTCCAATCATCCTAGGTGTTTCTCTACCCACAAGGCCTGACCAGAATTTTGCCAGGGAGATTATGTATATCCTTTTATTCCGGAGAATTTTAAATATATGCCCAAGTAGCCCATGGAATCCCATGGGCCCGTTGCCAGCTTCAGCAGCGAGCACCAGCTTCCTCCGCTCCCTCCACGGGACCACACCGAAGCCCGGCTCGGCCCTCACGGCGCTGCCAGGCAGAGGGCACCGGGAGATGTGCTCTCCCCACCCAGCAGGGCAGAGGCAGTGGAGAGGAGAACAGTGGGGAGGGGGCTTTGGGAGTCTGAGAGAGCTGGGTTTGGACGTCATCGCTGACAGTTATTAGAAGTGGGATGACTGAGGGCGAGCTGCTTAATTTGTCTGAGTTCCAGTGTCCTCCTCTGTAAAAAGGGGCATGACAATGTCTACACTGTAGTCTTCAGTAGAAAGTAGACATTTTTTTCCTGTTGAAGGCATGAACTGTGGGTGTGTGTAACAAGAGTCGGCCTGGGATCAGAGCAGGAACTGGGCAGTGACGCTGGGCCCTTTGCAGGGTGGCCCAGCAAAGGCTATGCGAGGTGGGCTGAGGGAGTGGCAGGCTGGGAAGGGATGGACAAAGGCCTCTGCAGCTCAATCCCATCCCAGGCCCGGGAGCTAAACACGTTCCCACGGGGCCCCTCTGGCCCTGCTCCCAGACATGACCTGTGTTTGCTTTGGATGCTGCAGCCCTTCCCAGCTCCGGTCCCCTGTTTGGAGGCTCAGCTTTCAGGGCTGGCTCAGAAGCGGAAACAGGTAACACAGAGTGGGCCCTGCTCGCTTGGGTTCAGAAGGCGCTGGCCACACCTTCCCACCTGCTTGGAGGGGTGCTCCCCAAATGCTCTCCCTCCCCCCAGAGTTTCACACGTACCCAACCAACCAGCATCTGGAGGGCCATCTCGCCAATTCCCGCCCCTGTCACCAGCACTGTGGTCGCACAGCCTACACGGAAAAGAAGGATTTGGCTTAGAACAAGTCAGGACACAGAAATCAGCTGGCGTAATCCAGGTTATTTCTGGGAAGTCTCTGGAAAGTAGCATGGCTGCCTAAGAGGACTCCTTGGGATTCCTAAGATTGCACAAACTTCAGCCCTTAACTCTGCCTGGGAATGCATAGGTCCTACTGTCATTATGTCCCTTCCTTGTTCTGAGACCTTCAGTCACTCACAATTGTCCTCCCAGTGAATTCCAAGCTGTTTAGCCTGGCGTTCAGGGCCTCTCCCAATGTGACCACCACCAACTTTTCCAGAAAGATCTGATCTCCGCAGGCCAGCCCTCCACTGGTCAGAACAGTGTGCTCGGTGCCCTGGCACCGCACTGGCCAGCCACACCTCTCATCCACCTGGCGACATGGCGCAGACTGTCAGGGCCCAAACTTCAGAGGCAAACTCGGGCGACAGGCCCAGCTGTGCCACCTGCTAGCTGTGTGACCTCAGGCGAGTCCTATCCCTTCTGTAGGCCTAGGTTTCCTTCTGTAAAGTGGGCACCACAGCACAGCCTGTGCAGGGCTGCTGTGCGGCTCCCTCTGGTACAGTGTGTGGAAGTGCTCAGCAAAGTCCCGGCACACGGCAAACCCTCGGAACCAGGCCAGTTTTCGGTCTCCACCCTTCAACGCTGCCTTCAGGACAAAGTCCAGGTGCCTTAACCTGGTCTCCAGGACCCTTTATAATCTGTCTCTGCAGAGAGCACAGACTTGTCTCTCCCACCGCCTGCCCCCAGGCTGCCCTCCGGCCAGGAGGAAGCGTCAGTTTCCCACCTGCACAGGCGCATGCCCGCCACCACTAGGTCCGGACCCCTGCTGTCCCTCCTCTTCGTCCCGTGAGCCCCTGCTCAGCCTTCAGTGCCAGCCAAGATTTCCCTCTGTAGTCTTCTCCCCTCACCCCCTCCCTAGGCCTGGGTCAGCTGTTCCCCGTGCTCCCTCAGCCCCCTCACCCTATGCTCACGTACCCCACTGTCTGTGCAGGCTCTAGGTCCCTGAGAGGACAGTGCCTTGAATTTTAGTTCTGTGACATGTATCACTGCCTCTGTTAGTCTCTCGTTTATGTTATTACCTGTCTCAGCTCCTTTGCTCCCACACTGGCCACTGGCCCCTGCCCCTGGCCCCTGCCCCCACCCCACCCTTCCTCGAGTGCCTTTCCTTTTTCCTGTGTTTCCAAATTTTGGGCCAGCTCATATCCCATCTCTTCCATGAAGCTACCTTGAGATTTAACATCGGTCCCTTCCTGGTCTGAATTCCAGTGGTACCCACTGTCTATTTCACTCATTCACTCAAAAACCTGCCAGTACCTTTCATGCATCAAGCCCTGTGCTAGCACTGAGGCTATGCCGATGAACAGAGCTAACATACATATTTAGCACCCGTGAGCCAGTTAAGCCGCTAAGTCAAGAGCTTTACAATTTCTCTAATGTGCAAAACAATCCTCAAAGGTAAGGATTTGCATTCCCATTTCTTGGATGAGAAAACAGGCTCAGTGAGGGGAAAGAAATTAAATCACCCAAGGCCACAAAGCCAGAGAGAGCGAAGGCAGGACTGATTTGGGGCTGCTGATGACCTCAAAGCCCTCACTCTTGGCCTTGTCCCTTGCCGGTTCCCACAGGGACTGCGTTGTCAAGGAGAGGATGTGGATGACCAGGCACAAAAGCCTTGAAGGGATCAAACATGAGAAGCAGGTACAAAGGAGGGGATCTTTCCAGTGCGGAGTAGAGAAGCTTCCCCGAGGGGCAGAGGAGGAGGGGTGGAGAAGAGGGCATTCTGCACAGAGGGTTCAGCACGTGCCAAGTGTGGAGGGGCAGGACAGTTGTGCGCCATCGGGGAGCAGTCGGCTAGAATGCGAGCTCCGAGGGGAAGGAAAGGAGCTCCGTGGGAAGGCGTGAAGGCCGGAATCCGCTCTGTGTTCCAGCAGTCCCTTTGCAGCAGCACCAGGTCCTCACCCTGGCTCCACGTTAGACTCTCCCAGCGGCTCAGGGCCAATTCCACCAGACATCGTGGAGGTGGAGCCCAGGTGCTAGGTTTTGTTACAAGTGCCCCAGGTGACTCCAACATGGAACCAGCACTGAGAACCTCTGATGGACGCAAGTGCAAAGGCAAAGAGACAAGCTACGACGTGCCAAGGCAGCAGTGGAGGTGATGGGACAGCAGGAACAGATGGGTACTGTGAAGTATCCAAGCAGGTGAGAGAGGATAGAGGCCTGAACTAAGGCTGGGAGAGGAGAGTCGGAAAGAGGATGGTCTGGTGACCACCTGCAGGCAGAACCAACCAGCATCATTGCTATAACTACTGTCTAACATTTGCTGTAGCTCAGAGCCTGTGGGATACAGTGTGTGACAGGCGACATCAAAATTGTTTCATCTACCCGCTTGTGCTTGTGGCTTGGGATTACCCCTGGAGTTCAAGGACCCAGATCTCCTGTCTCGGTGCTGTGGGGAACCGAGGTGGGTGCAGGTCCAACTGCTCCAGCCGCGACCGCTCTCCTGCACCGAATCCCCCTCCTCCACAGAAAGCATGCCTCCTCAGTGCCGGTTGTCCTGCACTCTGGGGCATTTCTAGTTACTTCTGAGGGTAATGTTAACTGTTCAAAGCAGGAGTATTTTTAATTAACTCATTTTACCAAAGACTTTTGCTGTGTGCACTCGGGAGGCTATGGAATGAGAACCAGAGGTTTCCGACATCAAGAAGCCGTGTCACAGCCCCTCATCAGCTATGGTGGCCTCATTCTAACCCTCTGCGGCTCCAATAACAGCCACAGAACAGCAAAGCTAGGAGGTCCCATCACTGTGAAGGTATTATTCAAAGTCCCTTTCCTGGGCTATAACTTCCCCTGTGCAACGCTGCAACTTGAAATTCCAATGCATGTCACACAAAATGCCAGCTGTGGACCAGTAGATAGGACTACAAAAAAAATGGAAGAGGGAAACTAACTGCTTCTCTGTGGCCTGAAGGCACATCTACAGGTATGATGTTCAAGGGGAGGGCACATGGATTAGAACAACCCCATTGACGGACCTGTTCCCACCAGTCAGGGGATCACCGTTTCTGTGAGGAGGCAGGGCAGTGATCTTTCCACTGCAGCAGCACAGAAAGGTGGAGGCAGGGGGCGTGGCACAGCCAGGGGGACCCCCGCCCCTGCACACTCACCTTTGTACTGCAGAGCATCCTCCGTGTAGGCGAGCATGCTGGGGAAGGTGCTACTAAGGAACAGCCCCAGACTGGCCGTCCCCACGTACAGGAAGATGATATTGTAGGGTAAAGCAAGAAGCACCAGGTATGTCACCACCACGCCAACCTGTCACAGCAGTGATGGAGGTGATTAGAAATTGGGAAAAGCCCAGCATCCATGAGAAAGGAAAAGCCTGGAGGAGTCAGTCGGCCTTGGACAGATAGGTTCCACTGTGACCAGTGTGCCACCCTGTGGAATATGTGGGGACTGCACCTGCCTAGTCTGGTGTCTGCCAACCAAGCCCTGAAAATGTGACCCAGAGGGAGGAGGTGAGCCCAGCCAGCCATCTCCAGCAAATGGCCTAACACAGGCTTAAGAAGCGCTCGGAGAGGGAGTACTGGTGGTCCCCAAGGCCTTCTCTGTGAGTGAGCATGGGAAACTCCGCCCAAGTCATCAGCTCCCCAGCCTGCTGGCTGGGAGGTGGGTGTCCTCCACTTCTCTGAACAGGAGCAGCTTCTCCTTCCCCACAAGCAGTGAGCTTGGGGGTTGGGGGGGACCCTGGGGTAGCAGGAGAAGTGGGGTCCCCAGCATCTAGGAATCCAGATAGAGCTCCCAGAGAGGGACGGTGGCTGCGGCAGGCCAGCGTGGCTCCCCCCAGATTCAGCTCAGATTCCATGGTGGCTGGAGACCCCTGTGGCAGGCCAAGGGACCAGAGGGCTTTCTAGCTCAGTCAGAGTTTCTGTCACATGGGAATACTTTTGGTGAAATGACTCTAAAAATTTCTCTAAAAATGCATTTATGTCAATATTGACTGACTTCTATGCAAAACACATCTGGGAAGAAACCCAGGCGGCACAGGCTCGGAGGCAGAAGACCCAGGTGCAGGTGCCACCAGTCCTGGGGCCTTGGAGTAGACGACCTCTCGGACCCCCAGCTTCCTCTCCTGCCCAGCGGGCTGCAATAGCTACACTGGAGCATGGCGGGGAACAGCAGCAATGAAGGGCTCCAGCCTGAGGCTTCGTACAAATGTCAGTCCTAGCATTCATGTGTGAGCTCTTCTTAATGCCTCGGGAGGAACTACAAAACCCCACAGTGTTGAGGTGAAGCTCTCCTGGGGGAGCATATCTGTTTCTAGAAAAAATAAGATCTAGAGAGCTAGAAGGCATGGGAGAAACCACAGCTAACCAGGCCGGTGCGCCTCACCGATGAGTGTGAGGAGGGAAAGGCCTTTCACACTCCCCGGCAGCCCCTGCGGGATCTACTCCAATTGGAGAAACACAGCCAGGGCTGCAGCCGTGAGCCCTGTCCCTTCTCCATCCTTCAGCGGCCCCTCGGCCTGCTGTGGGACCTCTGAGATGCCAGAGCCCCGGTGAAAGCCCAGAGCCCTCGCTGGGAGAGACTTGCTGCCCAGGGAAGGAAGGATTCGCCAGCTGCAAAGGCAGAAGGAGACACATCCCCTTCACAACATGAGACTCCTTTCCTGCCATCACAACATGAAGGCAAGGGGCCTATCTATGGTTCATAATAGAATCTAGTTCTTTGGCATAGAAAATGGTCCCACTGATCCATCTGCTCTTTCTTCCTTCTCAGCTCAATTTTTTAAGAAAAAGATTTTATTTATTTATTGTTTAGAGAGAAAGGAAGGGAGGGAGAAAGAGGGAGAGAGAAACATCAATGTGTGGTTGGCTCTTGCCTGCCCCCAACTGGGTACCCAGCCTGCAACCCAGGCAGGTGCCCTGACTGGGAATCAAACCGGTGACCTTTCGGTGCACAGGACAATGCTTCAGCCAACTGAGCCACGCCACCAAGGCTGTTGTGTTGCTTCTTTTTCTACATTTCCCATTGGTTCAGCTCCACAGTTTCAAATACCCCTGTGCCTGGACTCTTAAATCCATCCTTCCAGCCACGACTGGTGTCCAGAACTCCAAACTTGCATGTAAAACTGTCCCTTTGATATGTCACTGTATGGCTAGCAGCATGGCCTGAATGGAACCTTTCCTTTCCTCCCACAAATCCGCTCTTCGTTGTCACATCAGTTAACACTGATCGAGCCTCAGGGCTCAACCCTCGTGTCTGAGGTAGTCCTCGAGCCCTCCTTTCCTCACCTACATTCTTGCCCATGCTACCTCAGAAGACGTCCAGGACCTTTGCACCTCTCCAAGTCCATCCTGCCTGCCCTTGTCCCCGCCCCTCTCAGGCCTGGACTGCTGTGGGGGCGTCTCTCCGTCTCCCCGCAGGACTGGCTTCTTAGACTCAGGAAGTCTCGGTTGGGCCCCAGAATTTGATTCGCCTTTTTGAAAACCTTCACTCCAGGTGAGTTTTTATTGTTGGTGCCTAGGACACTTCAGACTTTCTTCTTTCTCGCAAACCCGGATTCCTGCCTCACTCCTTCCTCTCTCTAGGCAGCTGGCCTCACGTCCTACAGAGGCTGACCACCAGCAGTGCCTGTACCCTCACTGTCCTCTGCTTCCCCCTCCCTGAACTTCCCACTTCCTCCCCCACTGCTCTGCATCCCCTCGTCCCTACCCCAGGCCTTCTCACTCAGCTCCCCACAATGGCACCTGCACAAGCGTCCTTCCTGCAGGCGCCCTGCTTTCTCCTCCGCCTGTGAACAGACTAACATCACCCTGACTCCTGTGCAGCCGAACTGCCTGCAGCTCAGAATATTTGCAATACTCACGCCTCCACTTCCCACCTCCTTCTCCCTCTCAGCCTCTTGAGTTTGGCTTCTGCCCACCCAACCTCCCATCTACCTGGAATGCAAATTTCTTTCTTGAAGGTCATAAACCAGTACAAGCACAAATCCAAAAGCCTTTCTTGGGGCTCATTATCTTTGGTCTGGGTAGCCCCAACTTTACTTTAGACCCCCTATCTGCTAGAAACTCAACCCAAGGAAGGACTTTCTGCAATAGATTGGGCCACCTGGCCAGGCAGTGAGTTCCCAGTCCCGGGAGGTGTTTAAACGGACTGTGTACCTCCCCTCTATAAAGGGATGCTATCAAGGTGATTCAAGCCCTGCTGGGAGTTGGGCTGGACGACCTTTCAGGAATCTGTCATCTGGACCCCTTTGTCACAGATGGTGACAGAGACACACAGAAGGGTGGAAGTTAAGACCCATCCCACAGGCCCAAACCTCCTGCCTCCTGGGCAGGCCAGGTCCTTGAAGGCAGCCCACGTGCCAGTCCAGCTGCTTAAGAATTACCTGGAAGAGTTTCAAAATGCAAATCCCCAGGGTTTGGCCCGAAGAGGGTGATGCTGAAGGCCAGGGGCCTCTGGGCTTCCACCGGCCACAAGACCCTGACCAACTGGGAACTGAGGTGACACAGGAGGACCCAGTCCTGCTTCCCTTGTATTCTTGACAGGTTGTCAGCAGGGTCTCCACCCACAGCCCCTTCCATTTATGAGTGCAAAGTCAGGGCCCCAGAGAGGGGAAGGGACTCCTCCAAGACCACAGCACCCCTTCTTCACCAGCATCCCTCCCCTCCCTCTGCTCCTTCAGTCCACCCTGGTGGCAGAGCTCCATCCTGACCAAAAGTCCGGGCACAGTGGTAGGGCTAGGAGGGAATGGTTCTCCACGTCTCCACGAAGCGACGGGAAGCCACTTACCACGTTGATGCAAACCATGGTGGCCGGCTTCATCCTGGAGGAGATGGGAATGGAGACAAGGTGACCCAGGGTGATGAAGCCCCAGAAGAGGCTGGGGAGGTAACCGGCCACCTTGTGCCCGACAGACAGCGGCTTCTCCACGGCATAGCTGTACACGAAGGTGGAATACACCCCCTGCAGAGAGACAGGGCCCGCTGAGCACACCTGCAGCATAGCCAGTCCATAATCCTGGGAAAGGGAGTCCTGGCCAGGCGGGTGTGGGGAGGCCTGCTCCTGCTCCTAGGGGTTCATCAAAGGGTGGGCTTGGGGCCAGGGTCACACAGCACGCATAGGCCAGAGCCAAGAACAGGTCCTGAGGGCTACAGCTCCCGGACTGCCCCTGCAGAGGCCCCTGGGTTCCAGGGGGACCTCCCCCACAGGGAGCCTGAGGGGCCTGGGCACGAAAGCTCTGCAGCCCCTTCACCAGAGCAGGGTGTCACTAATTGCCTTATTCATCAGGATTCCACAGAAAGTTTTTTGTTGAAGAAAGTTTGTTTTGCTGCAGAAAAAAAAAAGGTGTGTGCAAGCATCTCATTTTCCAGCTGAGAGGGCAGAGAGAAGTGACTTGCCCAAGGTCACACTGAGCGTTGGAAGTCAACCAGTACTGTCACGAGTACTTGCCACCAGGTCACCTAGTTTGTAGGGCCTTCTCTTTGGAGAGTCCCTCATATGGCAATCAGTGAATCAGCCATTTAAAACTGTTCTAATCTAATCCGTAGAGATTTCTGGGAAAAGGCGTTAATTAGTGTGACAGAGGTCACTGGCAGACCAAACAGCTGGGCCCATAGCTTGTTTTTATGGCATGGCTTAAGAAGCCCAGGTGTGTAATGTTCCAGGAGGCAGTGTCCTGGAGTTTATTTGGCATGACTTCTGCGTGGCAGAACAGGGCTCTGCCCCTCTAAAAAAGTGTGGGTAGCCTGCACTCAGTCACAGACCCACAGGCCCCTATCCACAGAGTTAAGGAAAATGTAAACAGTTGGCTGGGACAGAAGACCATAGTACTAAGGGTCTGTGAAAGATTCTGGAAACAGTCTCCCCCAGGACTTTTATTTTGTTTAAATTTTTGGATCAACTGAACTACAGGTCAGGTCTGTAGGAAACCCTGATGCTCCTCTCTTTCTCTTGCCATCCCCAGATTTGAGTCTCGGGGTGGAGGGTCCCCCAAGAAGGTGCACCCTGAGGGCAGGCTCACCGTGATCCCATCCATCATGAACAGGACCAGGGCAGCTGTGACGTGGATGGCGAAGAAGGAACAAGGGGCTCCTTTGAAGTTCTTCCTCTGGCAGCAGCTGAACAGGTCCTCGTGTGCTGGGCGAGACACAGGAAGTCCCGGGTGAGTCTTACCTGTGGCTCCCTGGCCTCTGCGTGCCCCAGGGGAGCCGCCGGCAGAAAGGAGGGCCACTTGGCACCTCCTGCCTTCTCTAGCTTCAACCAACCATCTGTTAGGAACAGGCCCTGTCCATCTCACAGCCCTGGTGGATGCAAGGCTCAGAGAGGTCAAGTAACTTGCCCAAGATCACACGAGCAGGGGTAGGCAGAATGGGGGTTAGGGCACAAGTCTGCCTTCCTCATTCCCTTGGCCAGGCTGCTCCATCTCCTGCCTCATGAGACCACTGGTGCCAAGGTTACTCTCCAACCATTATCACCTGTGATCTACCCTCGCCCTCTGGGGGAGGGGTTACCAGAGTAGCCTCTGTGTGGGGCTGTGAGCATGAAAGTTCATTAGAGCCCCCACCTGGGTGTGACGGACTCTTTGGGGGCAGCGAGGAAGCATCTTCCTTCTCAGGAGGTTGTGTCTCCAGGGCGAGCTCATCTGCAGACAGGAGCAGCGGCCTCCTCTGAGGGCAGCAGGTCACCAGCCGCTCTTTGGACAGCAGAAACAGCATGGCCATGGGCACCGGGAGCTGGGGGCAGGCAGAGGGTCAGGAGAGCCCTGTTCCCGGCAGGCTCCCCGTCCCATGCCTGGCCCACTGCATGTGCCCCCACAGTCACAGGGCACATGTCTGCACGGTCCTGGGAGGAGACAGCTCTTTGCCAAGGGCGCCCACCTGAGAGGCGTCCCCAGCTACTGCGACCTTGACCCAGGGCAGGCTGGTGGAATTGCTGCCCAACCTTAACTGTTTCCCTGAAGAGTCAGGTACTTGTCACATGCAAAGCTTAGACTCACACCGGGCCTCTGCGGGCACAAGAAAGGTGCCAGAGAAACTTGTTTCCAAAGAAGCTTTGCTTTCATTCATCGCAGTTCTGCGAACCTGCTGGGGGATTTATCATCTCCATTTTCCAGATGGGGCAAGCGAGGCTCAGAGTTACCACTTAGTCAGAACCTGTCAAACCGGGATAGACCTGAGCGGTCAGCTAGAGGCCCAGTGAGCATCAGTGCTGGTGACACAGCTGGCCTGGGGCAGAGCAGGACTGTCGCTGGGGCATCCTGAGCCTGGCCAGTGCCATGTCCACCCCAGGGGCTGTCTGGGTGATGGTGTACTCTAAGAGGGTTCAGGCTGTCCTCGGGCTTGGGGCTGGGCATCTAAATGGGAAAACAGAGGTGTGGACTCCTTTTGCTTAAAAAAAAATGCGTGCTACAAGCAACACACGCACAGAAGCCCAATGTTAAGTTCACTGCTATTTTTTGCGTTAAGCCACTTAGGTTTTATGAGCTCCCCAGAGTTCTGGGGCAGCGATCTTTAACCATTTTCATCTTACAGAACACGTAAAATTCTGCAGCACACCAAAATAAAATTATGTTGTTTGCTGATCTGACAAAAAAAATAGGTGTAATTTAAAGGTTTTTATTTCATTTTTAGAGAGAAGGGAAGGGAGGGAGGGAGGAAGGTGGGGAGGGAGAAGAGGAGGGAAACACTGGTCAGCTGCCTCTCAAACGCCCCCGACCAGGGACCGAGAGTGCAACCCCAGGCATGTGCCCTCACCGGGGATGGAACCAGCGACCTTTTGCTTCGTGGGACGACACCCAACCAACTGAGCCACACTGGTCAGGGCTGATGTCACATTTTTAATTTGAAAATCTACAGGAAAAGGGATCAGTGCCCCTGACTAAACGGTCAGCCACTGCATGTTTAAAATTTTTTGTGGTTCACCTGTGTGCCTCTCGTGTCATACAGGTTAGAAATTGAGGCCCCAGAGTGATGAGAAATGTCTCCTGCTTCTGAGGTTCCCTGCAGAAGCCTCTGCCACCTCCCTCTGGTGCCCTGCTTCTGTCTAACCACCCTGGCTGCCAGGACACTCTCATCCAGTCTAGCCTCTGCCTTGCTGCTGCGGCTCCATGCAGCGCCTCCTGCTTAGGGGAGAAAGGAAGCCCGGGGGCTGTGGAAGTTTCCCAGAGGCCCATGGGCTCCTCCAGGCTGAAGGAGGATAGAGGTGGAAGGCTGTCTGGGGCTGCTTTGAGGGAACCTTCTCTAGCATGGAGCCAGGCTGGCTCCTGAGCATTTTCCAAATCACCTGAATACTAGCCTTGCACTGACACCTCCCTCTGGGCACCTCGGGAGCCTCCCTCCACACTCAAAACCAAGGCAAAGTCAGACTCTGCCTGCAGAGCTAGAGCCACACTTTGGACCTGAATGGAAGGAGACAGTTCCGGCCCTCAGGAGTGCCAGGTCCGAAGGAGGAGATGGAGCTAGCTCTCCCTCCAGTCTGCTGGGGGAAACCGGAAACCCACACACCGAGGCCCGTGGTGGCAGAACGCCTGAGTGGAGGCCAAGGGGAAACAGCTATCAAAGGGGCCAGGCCACCCAGGCGGGGCTTTCCAGAGAGGTGGGCGGTGGGAAGGACTTCACACGGGGCTCTGCCGCAGGAACACACTCCATCTGTGCAGGCGGCCCAGCGGAGGCAGGCTCCACCTTGGAGTCAGAGCGTGCCAGGTGGGCTGTTCCTGTGCGTGCACATGAGTGTGTGTGTGCGCACATGTGCCCGAGTGCTTGCATGGCCTCACTCTCCTCTGTGGTGACTGTTGATCTCCAGACACAAACCGAAGGGAAGGTATGGAAATCCCGCATCAAACGAAGTGCCTCCAGTCTGCGCCTCGTGCGGCAAGAAAAACAGACCTCGGGCTTACTCTGGACCTGCCAGCTTCCGGTCCCACAGGCCCAGCCTTGACTTTGTACTGACAGTCTCCTTCCCTCCATAGGTCCCCTTGGAGAGCACAGACCTGAAGCCACATTGTTCCCAAACAATGACAGGCCAGGCAGAAAAGGAAAAGAGCAGAGGGAGAGGGGGCATTTCTGAGCCCCCAGGGAAGACTCTGCTTGAGGAATGGAAGGTCACAGAGGGGAAGAAGGGGAAATGAGCAGTGACAGCGGGGCAGCGGGTGGGAGGTTGTGCCAGAGCCAGGCTCCAGCCTGGCCTGGCCCCACACCGGCTGCTATCAGGGCTTCGAGCCAGAGGCGGTGTGACACGCTGCTGCTCGGTGGGGCGGCGAGGTCTCAACGTGCACAGCGACACTCTGAGCCCCAGCAGAAGCTGGGAGCTGCTGTCTTGCCTGCACCCAGCGTCCTGGAGGGCTGACAGGTCTGCCTAGTGCAGAAGTTCTAAGTCAGAGTGACGAGCCCTCAGTGACTCCCTCCCCAGCCAGCAGGCCAGTGGCCAACTGGAACCCTCCCCACTCCCAGCCCATGCTAGGCCCAAGTCAGGAGGCCAGTGCTGCTCCTGGTGTTCCTGGCAGTCTTTCCCAAGCGGGGGCAGGTGTTGGGGTGGGGGAGTCTCCCCACTGCTCCTTCTGGCTCCAGCCAAGGCTCACACGGGAGAGCTCGCCCGAGGCTGCAGAGCACCAGAGGAGGTTTCCTGCCAGCAAGCAGCGTCAGAGCTGACCGTGAGGGTGGAGCTGGGGGCTCTGAGGGGCCTTGGTGTCTGACTCAGTCACGGTGAGTTGTTGTGTCTCTGCTGTGCTCCCTCCAAGGCAGCCTTGGCAGGGGGCCCCTGGGAGGTGGCCCTGCCTCACAGAAGCTGCCCTCACAGCAGGGCACAGGCGAATCCCACCAGCCGTTGAGGGCCCTGGAGAAGAGCCTGTCCCACCCTGCAGTGCTCTGGCCCAGGGTCAGCCTCATCGGACCTCGGAGGAAAGGGCTGGGTTTCCCATAGAACCTCAGACGACTTAAAAGGTGGCCCTGATTTCATTGTGCTAAACCCATCCACTGCTGCGTCTCCCGTGAGAACTGCACTCACGGGATGTCACAGCCGAAGGCCCTTAGCGGGTTTCTGTTGCAACCCTCCTCGTGTTCAGATAAACCCTGTGGGGTCAGCTCTCCCATCCTCTCGCCTTCTCGAGGACACACTCAGCCCCAGCCCAGGTCTTAGAAACAGGAGAACCTTCGCCTGAACTGGAACAGACTGGGCCATGTGACTGCCTGCTCGTCCCCGCCCAGCCTGGCCCCAGCAGTACTCACATTGATCAGGGCCATGATCCAGAAGGCATAGGACACTCGAGTTCCTGCTCCTGCTCGGTCTGGCTGGGACGGCCCAGGGAGCGTCCCGTTGGACCAAGACCGGTGGCCCAGGACCCTGGAGGCACGGAAGAGGTGACTGCTGGAAGTGGCGTTGGCTGTGCCATTGGCAGGCAAGCAGTCCTCCTCCGAAAGGAAGGGGTCGGCAATAAGGGGGCTTAGCAGAGCCCCAAAACCCACAAAAAAATGAAGAACCTGGGGAGGGAGGAGAGGAGGGGTGGGGGTGATGGCACCAGCTTCATACCCATCCCCCACCTTGTGTCCCATCTGGGGAGCCCCTGCCGAGCCCAAGGGGAGCAAGGGAGTTGGAGGCAGGAGAGGGGAAGGACGAGCTCCTCAGCCACCTGTGTGTCCTGGGATGACTTGCTGACAAGGACCAATCCCCTCTCTTACTCTCCTTCCTTTCCCAGATCTTCACCCCGCCGTGGGAGGTTGTTCCTGTGTTAGCGTCCACCAAAGGGGAGGGGGCTTAATACAGGGAAGGACCAGACCAGAGTCGTAGGTAAGTGGGAGGACAAGGAAGGAAGAAGAAATACACAGAGAGGGAAGGAGACTGGAGGAAAATAGCAAGCCCTCCTGTTGACAGAAAGCTTTCTGGTTAGAGCTTAGATTCTTGTGCACCCCCGCACCAGGGGTCATTACCAAGTGCAGAGGCACCAGCCTAGCTGGTCACGCTGAACTCCGCCCCTGGCGCTCTTTGTGCTTCACTGCCCTGGCCTAGGGAAAAAGTTACTGAGGTCTCCGGGAGAGGGGGCTGGGAGAGATGGACAGGCAGGCAGGGCCCCCCACCGCCCTGCCCCGGGGCCACCGTGGGCTCACCTGGAGGAAGATGGCCGAGTCCTTCTGGTAGATCCTCACCAACTGCATGTTGGCCACGGTGTCGATGCAGCCCATGGCCAGGCCCGCCAGCGCCATGACGGCAGCCAGCACCTTCACATCTCGGCAGAAGGGGATGACAGCGAACACCAGGGAGATGGTCAGAGAAGAGGTGAAGAGAGCCCACAGGGACTGGGCCAGGCTGCGGTCACAGAGGGCTGAGGTCAGTGGAGGGGGCGCAGAGCCCTGCAAACGCAGAGCCCTCCTTGTCCTCCATGAGCTGGGGGGCCCGGCAGGTGGCAGGGGAAGGAAGCTGAGGAAGAAGCCCTGTCTCTTACTGGCTATGGGTTGCAGGCAAGATATTTAGTGTGCCTCAGTCTCAGAGAACAGTCTCCCCACGGGCTGGTGGTGAGGACTCCAGAGAGCATGTGACGTGGACGTAAGGGGCCCTGACAAAGCGTAACTGCTATTATTTTACTTACAAGCAATTTTACATTGTTTACCTATCAACGATTAGAGGGGAATCTGCTTCAGATATTTCAAGGGAACTGTGCCACATGCACAAAACTGGAAATGGAACCGGAACCCCAAGTCCCTGAGCCGGGCTGCAGTGTGCACTGTCCACGCAGGAATGGAAGACAGGCCCCTCGCAGGCTGCAGGCCTGAGCTGCCTGAACCACGGCCCACGGCGAGGCGCTGGAGGAATTCCGTGACCCCTGTGTGGGCAGAGGTGATGGGCCCTGTGCCTGGCAGGAGTCTGGATGGGAGGCTCTGCGGCCATCCCCCTGGGCAGTATGCCCCGCCCCAGAGCGCACCGCAGGCAGGCTGCGGGCTGTTCTCCGTGAGGGAGTGAATGATGTGCTGAAGGCTCCGTTAAGGTCTTTTTGGTAGGTACACTCTGCCCAACAAACACTCTCAGGAAGGAATGAAGCCTTGCATTTTCTGGGACCAGTCTGAAAGGCTAATGTGGAGGGGCGGAGATAGGGCAGCAAGAAGGCTCTGGAAGGAAGAAGTTGTGGAGAAGCTTTCTTAAATTAAGAAAAGCTGGGGCGCCCCAGTCAGCCTCTGTGGCTGCTGAACCTGGAGGGGTATGGGGTATGGGGTATGGGGCAAGAAGACATGTCTGAATTTCTAACACACTGGAGAAAAGAGAAATGCCCCCCAAACCCTGGCAAGCTATCTTTTCCAGGAGGTTCTTGCCTCTGAGCCCTTGGCTGTCAGCTTCTCGTCTTGCCCGTCTTTGGTTAGCCCCTTAACCAGGGGCTCTGCTGATAGCGGCAGCCCATTATATGCTTGCTTCCAGCTGACCTGCTGGTGAGATTACTGAGCACGACCCCTGCCACCCACTCCAGCCTGGTCCCCCTGAGGACAGTAGGGAGGCCACGTGTGGGCAGGCCTGACCCCCCACCCCAGCAGCCCTGCGTGTGGCCCAGCACTGATAGCCTGGGCTGCTCACCCTCACCAAGCTTCTGCTTCCTGCAGCCTGGTGGCTGCGCCGAATTTTCCCCCATGGTGCCAACACAGAGGCGGTGCCTGCAACCCCGAGGGCGCTAAGAACAGCAGCCCTTGCGTAACAGCGCTCTCTTTCCCCTTCCTTTCCCCACACAGGTAGTCTAGGAGCCTCCGGGGTGAGCCAACTTCAGGAATGCCAAGAGGGTCCCCTCTCTCCCTCTCAAATGTCCCCTGCGTTGACCCAGTACAGGGGGTGACATTTCCACCGCCTGACTCACCACTTTGTGGTAAAGCACAGATGCTCTGAGTGCAAACACTCGTGGAAAAGGAACACATCATCACACTGCCCTGAAACACCTGAGCAAGGGGATCAGGAATCAGTCCTGCATCGAAGTCCTGAGGGATGGGGAGGAGGAGCTATGAGGCAATGTGGGGAAGCGAAGCTGGTTTCCAGGGCAACACTAACACCCGTTTACGAGGCCAAGAGATCTGTGCATATAACAATGCTGAGGGAGAGTTTGCAATTTCTGACCCACAAGTCAACCGAGGCTGAGAAAGGCCAAGAAAGTAGCTGACAGAGCCTGGACTTAAACCCGGGTCTTCTATGCCATGCTGTTCCTCCACGGGGGGCGTGTGTGGGGCGTGTAAGAAGGCTGGCGCCAGGTCTCAGTCCCAGGCTGGAGGGGGTGGCCAGCAGGGAGCACGAGGCTGGGCTGTGCAGAGCCCTGTCTCAGGAAGCAGTGGCGAATCGCTGCAGTGTCTAGAACATGGGCCCCCAGTGGTTCCTCTGCTGGTGTTTACGGGATCTCCAGATGCTTTACATTATAACTGCTGGCTTCATCGCAGGCCTCCCGAGGCATCTGCTGCAGCCCATTCATTGTGGGGCCCCAGGCCTGGCACTGTTCTTGGCCCTGGGAAGGGGCTGGGTTGTTCTTACTGAAAGGGGACCAGTGCTCGAGGAAGGCGTGTCTTGTCACTGCACACAGGATGGCCCAGGGAAAGGGACGGGAGACTGTTAGGGGGCTGATGTGGGATTGTACGGGGGTGACAGAGAGACAGAGACTGAGAGGTGCCAGGAAGGCGCTGAGTGGAACAGCAGGAGGCCCAAGAAAGGGGCCGGGCTGAGTCCAGCGGGTTGCCCTGTCCAGGCCTCTCCTCTCTCCTATCTGTGTCTTCTCACCTTATCACTCTTGAGGACACTTGATGCCCACAGGGGGCTTTCTTGTTCCAAGGCCCAAGGACAGGCAGGAGGGAGGCATAAAGAGAGAACCGGCAGGAAGGAGAAGCTGGGGAGACGTGCCCTCCCCACATCTCCTGCCATCCCTGGGCAGTGCTGTGAGCCCGCCACCCACCATGGGGGCCAAGGAGGGCCCAGATGGCACTAGGGGATGGAGACCTGTTCCCGGTAAATGGGGACGCCACACCTCAGGAAACCATGTTTGGATCCGGGCTGCCCGCCCTCCAGGTCGCTTCTGCAGGGCTCCTCCTGGGCATTCCAGAAATCAGCCCGAACAAGTTTCTTTAGAGCGGTATAGTGTTGCCGAGAAAAAAGGGGTCTCGCGTGCATCCCAGAGAGGGACTGAAATATACTGATTGGCCTGGCCACTTAATGGTTTGGTCAATGGGCCCTTCTAGGAAAGTCAATAATTGTTAGTTTTAAAATAATAATGTCAAAACAGCTCTGGCAGCACAGATGAGGGGGATCTGTAATTAGAAGACGGGTCTGGCCCCTCTGCCGCTTCCCAGCGGGTGGCCCTCTGAGCCTCAGTTTCTTCCACTGTAAGAGGGGGCTGGTGGGCTCCACCTCATGAAGCTGCTGTGCGGAGTCTGCTTTCTCACTCACTGGGATCTTCCCTGTCACCTGCAGTCCCCGCCCCGATGCTCACCCCTCCCTGCTGGTTTCCCGAGAGAGCACTGCCAGGCCCAGAGGAGCCTGCCATATAGGAGGGGCGCAGGGGCTGGTGCCAGCTCTGAGACTCTCCCCCAAGGCTCTGCCACTGCTCCTGCTGCAGCTCCCTCCAGGGTGACTTCGGAGGCTGGTCCAGGAACAGCTAGAGTGACAACATGACGGAAGAGTCCTACCCCTCATGTTACAGATCAGAAACCGGGCCCAGGTAGGGAAGGAGGGCAGAGTAATGCTGAGCTGGGATCCAGTTTCTTGACTCGCAATCCAGGCAAAAGCCAGTGTAGTATCATTGATCTGCCCTCGTCTGGTCCTAGGTTCAGAGGTTAATTCAGGGCAATTATAAGAAAAGCCCCACTCCCAGGAACAGCCCCAACCGTCCAGGGAACCCTTCCTTAGGAAGCCTGAGAAATGTCCCAGTTACTCATTGCCAGCTCCACACGGAAGGTGCCAACCAGGAGGGAGGGCAGGGAGCCAGGTCCTCCCCCTGCCTGGTGGTGGCTCTGCTAGAGGTGCCAGCCCCACCAGCTTGCTGTGTGGCCTTGAGCACACTGCTGACCTTGTCAACCAGGGGCTCTGTCTTACCCAGAGGACACATGTGATCACCCTGACCTGGCTTTCCTGTGGGCAACTTCTCTGGCCCAGAAGACAAGGGGCTGCTTGGCTTCAAAACAGGGGAAGGATTCCAGTAGTAAGGCATGGGCGGGGAAACTTACTGCTGAAGCCCAGCCCCTTGTCACCAAAGACAGAGTGACCCCAGATTGAAATGAGTGACCCCAGGAGGGGCACTGACATTCTGCTCACATCTTTGATGCAGGGGATCCCCCTGTTTCCCCTGGATGACCTCTGTCCTGGAAAGCCTAGGGGAGAGGGCAGAGCACAGAACCGAGGAGGGGTCAGAAGCATCCCCACACCTCCCCTCCCCACAGGGGCAGGCAGCCCCGGGAGAAGACAAGAAACCAGAGACAGGGCTCCCTTGTGGAGCTAGGGCAGGCTGGGGACTACAGTTGGAGCCAGGGCCATAGTGAAGGGTGACTTAGATTGAGGAAGGGGCCAGGGCAGAAGCAGCCCCTTCTAGCTGGGTCACCCCAGCACTGACACCCTAGCTTATTCAGGGCTCCGTGTAATGGCTGGGGGTCCCCAGAAGGAGGAACAGCCCAGCCTGTCTTGGGAAGATCCCATCCTAAGGCACGATTGATTGCCTGCGGACTCAGGTCCGGGCTGCAGTAGTGCCTGAGGGCAGGCCCTGGCCCAGCGGGTGCTGGGCTCCCAGGGAGTGCTCCTTACAGGTTGGCTGGATTTGCAGTTCTGTGGGCCTATAGCACCTCTCCCCCAGTTCTCTGCATGCATGGCTGTCTCCTGTCATTCAAGTGTCAGCTCAAATGTCACCTCCTCAGAGATGCCTTCCCTGACCACCTACCTCAGTTACCCTCCCCCAGTTCTGTTACTCTGACTCCTTACCCAGCTTTACTCCCCTCATTTCACTGACATGGCCCTCCAGAAGGTAAGCTCCAGCACGGCAGGAGCCCTGTCTGCCGTGCTCACCCCCAAAATGGGGTCTGGCTCAAGAGATGATTGTTGAGTGAGAGAACTAAGGGGGAGTTGGGATGAGTTTTGTGGTATTTTTTAACAAAAGAATTGATATATAATTCACATACCATAACATTCATCTGTTCAAAGTGTACAGTTCGATGGTTTTAGTGTGCTCAGAATTATAAACGCATGACCGCAATCTAAATTTAGAGCATTCCCATCACCCCAAAAGGAAACCCATACCGGTTTGCAGTCACCCCCCATTCCTCTCCATGCCCCACCCCCAGCCCCAGGCGAGACTAATCTACTTTCTATACCTATAGGTTTCCTGATTGCAGACTCTCAAATAAATGAAACGATACAGCATGTCATATTTTGTGTCTGCTTCTTCACTCAACAGTGTTTCAAGGTCCTTCCACATTGTAGCATATGGCGGTACATCCTTCCTGTTTATGGCCGAATAAAGCCCACTGTACAGATGTACCACATTTTGTTGATGGACATTCGGTTTGTTTCCTCTTTTTGGCCATTATGAATAACACTGCTATAAATATGCATGTACAAGTTTTGTGCAGACATATGTCTTCACTTGAGGCATATACCTAGCCGTGGAGTTGCTGCGTCATATGGTGACTCCATGCTGAGATGGATTTTAAAGCAAGAAGCATGCCTGGTGGCTTTTGGCCCAGGTTTGTTGCACGCTGCAAGGCGGACAAGCTGCTGGCGAAAGAGGCAAGGCTTTCTAGATGGGAGACCAACCAAGGGCCCAGGTCAGAGGAAGGACCTGGCTTTTGTATTGTGTTCCCACGGGGGTCAGCATCTTGCAGAAGCAGGTCTGAGAGGGGCCTAGGGAGCCTTGCACAGAACACTGGGTTTTGTGCAAGGGGAAGGAGGGAGTGGGAGCTGGGTCTGACGCAGGGCAGGACTTTCGGGGATTTGAGAAAAAAGGAAGGTAGAGGAGATAGTGACTAGGGCAAAGAGGGGAAGAACTTGAAGAGGCTTCAGTTAGCAGGGTATATTCAGGGGAGAGGCCAAGGTGGGGCTGGGAGAAGACTGGGAAAGCCCTGAAAGCCGCTGTTCCACCCTGATGCCCTTGAGATAAAGGGGTCTCCCAAACTGCCCTGGGTGGTTAGACAGGTCCCCAAGAAACCAGGAAAGAAACTGTAAACTTTTGTCTAAATACACCCTCCCTCCTCTTTCTGACAAAGCACATACCTATACACCCTGCCAGCCAGGTGGCTTTGTTTTACTTGAACTATTTTCTGCTCTCCTAAGGAAGGTCTACTCCTGATTTTTCTGACCCCAGTTGCTCCCTTCTCCCTCTTGGCCTGCATGTGGTGGCCTCCTTCAACATCTCTCCAGGCTAGAAGGGAAGAGAGTGCAGGAGAGGGAAGGAGGCTTTGGAGGAGCGGGAGGGAGAGAAGGTGAGAACGTGTGTGCACACTGGCCCTGCCCCAGCACAGGGCTCCTCCTACACCCACTCTGACATCCAAGGCTTTCCACACTCAGTCCCTCCAACGCATGTCACTGTGGAGGCATCCAGAAACTATCCAGCCCTGGCTGTCGGTCTGGGGCAAGCCGCGGGCAGAACTGAGATGGCATCCTGGAGAAAGAAGAGCTGCCTTCGGGATTCCCTCTCTCCAGGGCTCTGCACCGCCCCCTTCAGCAGCTGGCCGGCTCCACTGTTCAGCCAATCCCCCACTGACAGGCACTAGCCGGTGCACAAGCCAGTAATCACTTAAGCTGAAAAGCACTCGCAGGGAGGGGTATTAGCATTTTAACTGAGATGTGGGGAGGCCCCAAGGAATCAAGCTTTCGAGGCTGGTTTCAGGGCCAGTGGGAGGTCGGTTTATTGGGGTGAGATGGGGGATGGGGAGTCATCCAGGCCTAGCTAGGTGGTGACTCCCATTTACCCACAGGTCAGCCCTGTGATATCCCCCAACTTCCACTGGAGTCTGCTTTGCTCTTAACCAGAGGACAGGGATCTTTGCCACATTTTGTCTCTGGGATGGAAAGACTGAGGTTCAGAATTTAAACCTGAAACACTGACAGGACCTACTGTCCCCACCCTGCCCTGCCCGTACCCTCCGATCTCAGCAGGAAGCCCCAAAGGCCCACATCTTCCTTCCCAGGTGTGTCAGCTGAGAGACGGTCCACGCCTGTGCCCAGGAGTGCAGGGTATATAAGTCAAACCCTGCAGAGTTCTGGTTCTAGAGACAAACGCCTGGGTTCAAATCCTGCTAGGCCTCTGAACAGCTGTGGGACCTGAGGCAAGTCTCTTAACCGCTCTGTGCCTCAGCTTCCTAGAACTAGTATTACTCTTCAGGGTTGTTGTGAGGATGAAATGGGCTCATACAAGTGAGGTACTAAGAAGGGTGCCTGGAACTGGCTATGTGCTCAATAAAGTTAGTCACTATTGTCACCATTAACATTTTTCCTTTCTGTGAGTAGCCTTCCTGCTGTGAGACCCTTTCCACTGCTTGTCCAGAGCCCCCTGTTGAGTAAGGAATCTAAAGGGAGGTTCAAAGCAAGGGAGGGAGAGATGGTCCAGCCGGAGGTGATGTGTATCTCTGCCCTTTTCACAAGGCCCGCACAGCGACCTGCCATTTAGGGTTATACTCATTCCCCTTCTTGTGCTCCTCACCACACGTAAAAGTTCCTAAAAGTTCCAGGCGAGGGGGCTTTTATAAATCAAAACACTTAAAACACAAGAACAAAAACAGAAAAATACCTTGATAGATTTCTAATTAAACCTCTATGCAGATCACCTCACACCTGTCAGAACAGCTATTTTCAATATATCGACAAACAACAATGTTGGAGAGGATGCGGAGAAAAGGGGACCTTCAGGCACTGTTGGTGGGAATGCAGACTGGTGCAGGCAGCGTGGAAAACAGTATGGAGGTTCCTCAACAAATCAAAAATAGAACTACCATGTGACCCAGCAATTCCACTCCTAGGTATTTATCTGAAGAAACCTAAAACACTAATTTGGAGATTCATGCACCCCTACGCTGACTGCAGCAGGATTTACAACAGACAAGGTATGGAAGCAACCCCAGTGCCCATCAACTGACTAACGGATAAATTTGGTACATATACACAATGGAGTATTACTCGGCTATAAAAAAGAACAAAAATGCCATTTGTGACAACCTGAAGGATCATGGACCTAAAGGATATGATGCAAAGTGAAATAAGTCAGACATAGAAAGACAAATATCATGTGACTTCACTTATATATGGAATCTAAAAAATAAACAAACAAAAGAGAAATAAATTCATAGATACAGAGAACAAACTGATTGTTGCCTGATGGGAGAGAGGCTGGGTAAAAAAGGTAAATGGACTAAGAAATACAAATTGGGCCCTATGCAGGTAGCTCAGTCGGTTGGAGCATCATTCCGACATGCCAAGGTTGTGGGTTCAGTTCCTGGTCAGGGCACATCTGAGAGTCAACCAATGAGTGCGTAAACAAGTGGAATGACAAGTGAGGTTTCTTTCTCTTTCTCTTTCCTCTCTCTCCCTCGATAAAATCAATAAATAAAGATTTAAAAAAGTACAGATTGACAGTTATAAAAATAGTCATAGGATATAAAATATAGAATAGGAAAAATAGTCAAGAATATTGCAATAACTGTGTATGGTGCCATATGGGTACTAGACATATAAGGGTGATCATTTTGCAAGGTATATAAATGCCTAATTGCTATGCTGTACACCTCAAACTAATATAATATTGTATGTCAAATGTAATAAAAAAATAAGTTAAAAAATACACCTCTAGGTAGAATCAGAATGGATCTTGAGTTTTTAAGACTTTCTGAGTCCCACACACATCCAGTCCTGCACAAACCCACAGAAATACTGGGAAAGGAGAGGTGCTTCTTAAGAGGAGAGGTTTTTGGTTTACAAGAGGATTTGGTAGTGGGGATAATCACTCCCTAATCGATAATTAGGGAGCTTTATCATTTGGTGGCTTAACGTGGGGCCATCAGTATGGCACCTGTGCCCCTCTGGCATCCGTTGTGGAGTGAGGTGGACAGGAAAACCCACCCTCATGGACACCTCTAGGAGTGAGCCAAAGGGGGTTGCCCTTGGTCCAGACCGGCCCTCCAGAGGTTTCTCTGAGATAGCCCAGCTGTGGTTTTGTTCCCAGGCCGTCTGCCTACTTGAGCCCAAGCAATCCAGGAAACCATGCAGCCCAGAGCTGGGACTAGGAAAATCTCCCAGCAGCTTCTGGCTTGCAAGTCATCTATCTTCTGTTTTGGGTCTGTTTTCCCAGCTGCACTAAGCCAGTGATCCTGCCACCTTTCCAAAGGGCTCCTTGAAGGTGGCCCTGTCCAATTTGAGTGGGAGAAAGCTCTGCAATGAAACCCTAAAAGAAGTCTCTGGGGGCCATGTCAGGCACTCCAGACACCGACCCTGGGCAGAGGCCAGGGAGGAGTAACAGGGGGTGAGGGGGAACCCTGGCACAGGGAGAGAGGGTCACCTTACCAAGCTATAAGACACCTTGGACCTTCCCTACGAGACCCCAAAGGGGAGGTCCTGTGTGTCCCACAGGCAAAAGGGCTCTGCCTCCAGGGTCCAGGGCAGGAACCCTGGGCCCTTAAGGAGCAGGACCACACAGGACCCACTGGCCTTCAGCCACCTGGAGGAAGGGGCAACCTGTGTCTGCTGATCTGGGACTGTTGGTGTGAGTGGAGCCTGGCCCTGGGCCCTCTGTTAAGCCTCAGCCCTCTGGCACCTCACAGGGCTCCTGAGGTGACACTCCCATTCTCCTTCCACCTCACTTCCAATTCCACCCGCCTGGCAGTAGGGGCTAAGGACAAATGTCAGACCCGCTGTGCAGGAGGGGGACGCTCCCACCTTTGCAAACTGCATCGCCCATCTCCCGTGGAGTGGGGGTGGGGGAAGCAGGGTGAGCGCTGGGTTTACCCCTTCACAGGGGTGAGTGAAGGCCAAAAAACAATCCAGAGATTACCTTCGGCCTGGGGGAGAGTTTTGCATGGAGAGCCGGGGTGGGGGACAGAGGCAGCCTTTCGGTAACGGGGGCACTGCAGGCAGAGTGGGGAGGGGTGGTCGCAGCCCAGCACCACGGGGACACTGAAGAGGGCGGCGGGAGGGAAGGGTCCGCGCGACGAAGGCCGGGTACTCACGTCCGCTTGAAGACGCCCCCGATGATGCTTCCCAGCAGGAGGCAGAGCTGCTGCGAGAAGAAGACCCAGGAGATCTGGGACAGCGAGCTGTGCGTCTGGCAGCGCAGGTCCAGCAGCGTGGGCCCCAGGAAGGCGATGCACAGGCCGAAGCTCAAAAAGACGCTCCAGTAGGTGACCGTGGGCTGCAGGTTGCGGCGGAGCAGCCCGGACAAGCGGCCGTCGCAGCCCATGGCCCCAGCTGGCTGACGGACTGGCGGCTGCTGGCCCAGAGCGTGCGGTGCCCGAGTGCCGCCCGCCCGCGGAGGGCCAGCCAGGCGGGGGAGGCCGGCAGCGGAGGGGGGAGGGGCGGGCCGGGAGGGGCCGCCCGGCAGGGGGCCCCGCCCCGAGCTCGGGGAGGTGGGGGCGGGTCTGCGGCCGGTGGGCTGAGAGTCCCCGCGCGTGCCGCTAGCTCCCTCCAGCAGGCACAGCTCTCCCTCCGCCCCCGCCGGGAGACCAGCCCCGAGCCGCTCTCCACCCCCACCGTCCTCCCACCCAACTCCCCGGCCCACCAGCGTCCTTACGCAGCCTCCCAGGGGCGTAGGGGCCTGAGTGCCCATTTTAGAGCCGGGCACACCAAGAATGCCAGCGGTCCGGTGTGTGCAGAGAGGCTGTCGAGCGAGGTCTTTCAGCGCTTCGCCTGGGCTCGGCGGAGCTCCAAGCTCTCCCCAGACACTAGCCTGGCCTGGACTTTGGCTGTAGAGGAGGCACCTCACAGACGGACTTCCAGGGTCTGAGAGCCACCTCCCACCCCGTCTTTCCCCAGAACTGAAGGCGAAATCTCCTACATATATTTTATATTGGGAGGGTATCCATGGTTTTCATTAGAACCTCAAAAGGTTTATTGCGCTTTAGACAGAAAACCCCAGAAACTATCCATCTTCACCTAGCTTTGCGAAAGGGCCTGGAGCCCATTTTCACCTGCTGCATCTCATCTGCGCCTTGGTCAGGTGCTGGCAGGAGGAAGGATGCTTGGTCCAAACTGTCTCTTTCCTTCCTTTTTAGGGGAAGGGAGCGGGACAGAAAGGAGAGAGTGGTGACCTGGAGGAATCCCAGGAGAAATTTGGTAATAACCCTCTAGGACAGAAAAGAGATCTGCAGAAAATTGCTGTTTTGCTGGAAAAAGCCGGAAGGAGGTGGAGTGGGAGGATGCTGGCCTCCAGGCTGCGAGTCCTTGAAGCAGCCTGCAGCTGATACAGGCTGTCCCTCTCCCCAGGTGGTCACGGGGCTGGCGTCCTTGTGTGGTCCTGCTCTTGAGCCAGGACAATGGTCCTACATTGTTCCCAGGAGGCAGAGCAGTAAGGCCCTACAGTGCCATCACTGCCTTGGTGTTCTGGTAGTGGTGAGAGCCATTTTTCATGCCCATTTGCCCCCTCCCACCCTGGGGGGCCAGGCCTAAAAAGACAGAAGAGATGGGTGGGTGCCCCCATGACAGCTTGGTACAAGATGGGGACAACCAACTTCTCTTGTAGGTGCTGGTCCCATCTCGCAGTGCCACCCCAGCATCTGCTCCCTCCCCCTAGACTGTGAACACGGGGGAGAAAGCCCCAAGGTCTCTCTGGCCTAGCTGGTGTGTAGGTGATGACAATTACTTATTCAGCGGTGGTAATGGTGGGCTTGCACAGCACTTGTGATAAAAAAGTTTTCCTCTGGAAAAACGAACAATTCATAACCACAAGCGTTTGAGCAAATCCTCTGTGCCACTGCCACCAAATTCCAGGATCATAGATGCTCATAGTTGGAGGGAGCCGTGTCCAACTGAGTCCTCGAAACCCACGCCATCGTTACTGAGAAACTCGTGTCAGTCCTATTCCTGGCTGATGCCTTTTATTAATGGGAACCTTACTTGTCTTTTCCTGGGGGTCTGCTTCCAACGTGGGTCAGCTTTGGTGGTAGGAAGGGTTTCATGCTTTACTAAAATGCCCCTCCCTGTGGCCACCCACTGCCACCACAGGACAAGTCTAATTGCTCTTGCAGTTAGTCCTTCTCACATATAATGACCTTGCCCCAGCACTTGGCTTCTCCAGACAAACACCTGAAATCCTTTCCTTGGATGCTGCTCCCCAGCGACACCAGCCTACTAACTCGGGTCCTCCTACCATGGTGGCGGCGGTCCTGTTACAGTGAGCAGCCTGCAGCGTCTGGGGTGCTAGGAGCACTCTGTAACGTGATCTGGGTGGTGGCTCCACATATGTAAACGTATTTCAGTGCTCACGGCTGCATGCTTATGATTTGTAGCTTTTACTATATGTGAGTTGTATTCCAAAGTAATAGTAAAAAAAGACTGTAGTGAATGCGATACCCAATCCCACTACAGTCAAAGGCCTTTCTTCCTTTTCTTTTTTCTTTTGTGTGGGACCCATGAGTTGACCCAAGCAGTAAGGAAACAAGTACAACAACGAGATACATTCTTTTTTAAAAGATATTACTTATTTATTTTTAGAGAGGGGAAGGGAGGGAGTGAAAACACCTGTCAGTTGCCTCCCATGTGCACCCCGACTGGGGACATGACCCACAACTCGGGCATTTGCCCTGACTGGGAATCGAACCGACAACCTTTTGTTTTGCGGGATGATACCCAACCAACTGAGCCACAGTGGTCAGGGCGCAATGAGATACATTCTATACTAGGGGTGCTTTGAGAGCCTGGAGGAGAAGAATCTCATTTTACCTGGGAAGGTTTCCTGGAAGAGGTGATTACTGAATGGGGTCTGGAAGGATAAGTATATGAAAAGGTTTTGCTTATTCTAGTTCCTTCTCTTTCTCAGTGTCGCTGTTTTCTGGCATGACCACCTCCAGGAATCTTTCTGAGAAAGATTCTCTCCAAGCCCAAAATTCCAACAAGCCCCAGGTTTACTCCTTGCCCCCTACTGTCTTCGAGTGTCAGCTGTTGTACAGGGTGGGCAAAAGGAAGTTCACAGTTGTTTGTATGGAAAATAATACAATAATTAATAAATAATAATACAAGCGTAAACTCCGTGTTGCACGGACTCACAACTGTAAACCTACTTTTGCCCCACCCAGTATTCTGCGGACTGTTACCTGCCTCCTCCTGCTGCCCTGCTCCCCTGCAGCCAGTCAAACTGAGTTCTAAAGGTTGGGGCTATATTTACCTGTATTTCTAACTCTCCCCTGCCCCTGCTCAGGTGCCTCACAGAATGTGCTAGATAAATAGCTGGGGAAACAATTCGCACAGTACCTTTACAATTATATTTCATTTTACATATCTTATCTGCCAATAATGGCAAGTTCCCCAAGGGCAAAGGCTGTCCTGTATTTCCTTTGTGTTTTGTATTCAAATCTCCAGCCCTAACTGGGCACCCTTTGGTCATTATTTTATTTAAAGACAAAACCTTGAATGGTCCCTTAGCTGCACTCCGATTCCCTCCTTGTAACTTGGAAGGGAATGACCCCTGTCCCTCAAGCTCTAGAAAGTGGCCCGAGACCCCCAAATATGGGAAGACTCAGTGGACTGGCAGAAAGGAGCTGAGGGAGTCACGGGTTCTCAGCTCTTGCCAACTGAAATCTGTTCCTTTGCCTTAAAGGTCACCTCCTCTGCGAAGCTTTCTTTGACCTTCCTGCGGTCCCTCCTTGGGGCTGCCAACCTAAAGCACTGCTGATGATCTGCATACAACCACTCTTCAAGGTCAGGGTCACAGGGTTTGCTCTCCATTGGGCGCAGGGGGCAACACCTTGGTGAGAGGTGTTTGCACTGCACTGACTCCCACTCGCACCTAGGAGCTGATACACTATAAATCAACTACACTTCTTGGGCCGTGGACAGGTGCTCTACATCCTGGAAATACTCACAGAGAAAGCAAACATGGTACTATTACACAGAGGTAGACACCCTCACTAAGATCCTCTAACGTGCATCGCAGCTCTCCAGATTCTTTAGCATATGAACCCTTCCTGCACATTTTACTTTTCTTACTTTTCTGTTAGAACTGAA
The DNA here is from genome assembly GCA_028533065.1 of Trachops cirrhosus. Lineage (NCBI taxonomy): Eukaryota > Metazoa > Chordata > Mammalia > Chiroptera > Phyllostomidae > Trachops > Trachops cirrhosus. Next base: position 21,807,128 of record CM052551.1, read on the forward strand.
AACCATAAATGTAAAAAACGTGGTACAAAGAGAAAAGGTCTGATTATCGTGGCCCAGAGGGTTGTCACTGGAACTTGGGCCTGGTTGCATGCTTGGCGGGATCCTCTAAGCGACCAGGGGCCTGCCCTCAGTCCCCAGGGCTCTCTGGGCTCTGCTTGCCAGACTCTGGGGAGGCCAGGCAGGAGCAGCAGAGTGAAGTCTCCAGTTCAAGGTCATTAAGCACATTGTGCAGTTCCCTGGCCATTCTGGGGCATGAGGCCAACTGCCCCCCACCTCTGGACTTTGTCTTCTCAGTCCCCACCTCACTGCCTTACTGGCCAGGGTGTGGAGAGTGGGCTAGCAAGTTCTGTCTGGGGTTGTCTGGGGGCAGGTGGCAGACAGCCTGGTGCCAAGGACTGCACCCAGATGAAACAGCTACCCTCCCCCATATGAGCACAAGCAGCAGAGGTGGGTGTGTGCACAAAGCACCTCCTTTCCAAATATCCGGATGAATCAAGTTTTCAGCCTGCCTGGGTGGAGGAAGGAGTGGTCATTGAAGGTGCCAGGGACGACAGGAGGGACAGGCACAAATGAGCCGGCACAGAGGCACATCTTTGGAGTTAGACTGGTGGCCACACACATCCTGGAGGGAATGTTGCATAATACCTGGCATTGAGTTGGTACTGAATGTGTTAGTGCTTAAAAGTTCTAGTTGATGCCCTGGCTGGTGTGGCTCAGTGGATTGAGTGCCAGCCTGTGAACCGAAAGGTCACTGGTTCGATTCCCAGTCAGGGCACATGCCTGGGTTGCAGACCAGGCCCCCAGGAGGGGGCTTATTAGAGGCAACCTATTGATGTACCTCTGGCACGTCGATGTTTCTCTCCCTCTTTCTCCCTCCCTTTTCCTCTCTCTAAAAATAAATAAAATATTTTTAAAAAAAGTGTTAGTTGAATCTAGTCTAACTCTGAGAGCTGGAGACTCTCTGAATGGCCTGATACAATCTCCCACTCGGAAACAGAATTCTGTTGGCAGCGGCCCTGCAGGTAGGCACTCAGGCTCACCTTCAGCATGCCCCTCCGAGAGGTCTGCGAGATCCGTGAACATCTGAGGCTCTCCCTCCTCTCCAGAATGGGGACAATAATTGAGAAAACACAGACAGAGTGTAACACAGGGGCTGATACACCAGGTTCTCAATAAATAATTCTCCTCCTCCTTCCCGACAACACAATCTGCTTTTCTGTTTTTGTGTACTAGAACAGTGGCTAGTGAAGCGTAGTCCTAGACCAGCAGCATCAGCATGTCCTGGGGGCTTGTCAGAAATGCAGACTCTTGGTCCTGCCGCAGACCTGCTGAATCGGAAATGCCGGGTGTGTAGCTCAGTAATCTGTGTTAATAAACCCTCAGCAGACCCGGATGCAGCCATAGATTGAGAGTCACTGCTCTAGAGCTGCAAAAGAAAATGTCTGGTTCCCATTCTGCAGAAAGCCGGCCATTGATTATCTGAAGACGTTCTTCCTATTCTTGCTGAGTTTTATTTTTCCCACCAGCATCCTCTCCACTTCTTTCAGCCATTCTGCATTTGCCATGTGTTCCAGACCCTTTGCCATCCTGAAGTCGCCATCATGTCGTGCTCTGTCAGTGACCCTCTTTAAAAGGGGGCTCCTCGCACGACGCCAGGGCTCCCCAGCAGTCTGAGCATCCCACCGTGCAACGGGTTTGCTGCCACCTCCTTTCTAGAAACATTAGCAGCTGCTAACTGAGTGCCCACTAAGTCAAGTGCATGACATATAAAAACATTTTGTTCACTTTCTATTGAGGTCGAGCTTACATGTATTCCAGCACAAGTCTTAAGTGAACATGTTGAATTTTTACATGTGCATGCATCCAGACGAAGAGAGACTGCTCCAACACCCACTCCAAGCAGAGCAGTGTGCTTTCTCAATGCTACGTCTATGAGAGCAGCAGCTCGTTGTTTTTCGTCGCTGTATTGTATTCCACAACACGCATGCTCCACAGCTCACAGTTTATTTACCCCACCTACTGCTGATGAACATTCAGGCTGTTTCCAGTTTGGAGCTATTAAAATAAAGCTGCTGTGCACATTCATCTACTTGTCATGTGGTGGACTTGTCATTCTCATTCTATCGAGTCTACTCCCAGAAGTGAAATTGCTAGGTCATAAGATCAGTTTAGCTTTAGTAGATGCTTCCAAATAGTTATCCAAAGTGATCGCACCAGCATATACTCCTACTAGTGTTCCAGCTGCCCCGCCTCCTTGCCAATATTTGGCATTGCCAGTCGCGTTGGTTTTAATCACTGCCGTCGTACGCTAGTATCTCAGTGGTTTTAATTGGCATTTTCCTTATAACAGACAACTGTTCAGTATCTTATCATATGCTTATTGGCCACTTGCATGTCCTCTTTTGTGAAATGCCTTTCAGGTCTTCTACCTACTTTTAAAATTGGTTTGTCTCTCTTTTTAAATTTTATTTAAGAGTTCTTGATATATTCTGGAATGAGTCCTCTTCAGTTACATTTATTGTCAATACCTTCTCATTGTCTGCACCTACATTATCTTTAATCTTCACAAGGATCTTGTGAGATAAGCATCATTAGCTCCGTTTTATGGACAAGGAAACTGAGGCTCAGGAAGGCAGAGTAACTTGCCCAAAATCACAGCTAGTAAGTATTGAAGCTGGATTTTGAGCCTAGGTCTAGATCTAGACTTAGGTCTAGATTCCAAAGTCTAGATCCTCCCCTCATGGCTCATGAGGGAATCATCTTATTGCCCTCCCCTGCTCCCGAGTCTCATTTAATTTTGGTTTGCCCTTCCTGTCCCTGCCAGCCCTCTTAGGGGTCCCAGTTCAGCCACACAGCAGAAGGGCTATTCCTCTGGCTGTTCCGGAGTAAAGATGGCGCCTTGCATTTATGATGTATGGTTACTAATAGTCATGCAAACCATTGAGAAAATTATTGAACACAGCGCACCACGCTCTGCCTCCTGTTCCCTGGCTCTTTGGGGCTCTGATGAGCTAGTCACTCCTCTGGGAGCTCCCCATCGGTGCAGGGCTGCCCCAGGTGCTTGCCTTGTGTTCCCTCCATCTCCCCATTACTGCCCTTCTCGTGGCCACCAGCTGGGGTGTCTGCAACACAGATCAACTGTCAGCTCCTTGAGGATGGAGGTTGGGTCCCACATTAATCCTTACATCTCAGGGGCATGGCACAGCCCCTGCCTGGCACCTAGCAGGCATTCAGAAAATATTAGCTACAGAAATGTGTGTTTAATTACTATAGCTTGAACTAACGAAAACTTCTGAGGCAAGAAATAATATTCATAGAGGATTTCATGAGGGACATATAATTTATCTATTTAATCAGTCGTTCTCAGACTTGACAATACGTTAGAATCATCTCTGAGTTCAGAAAAGTCAGACGGTTGGGCGGATGGAGTCTTGCCTGGGTATTTTGCAAAAACTCCCCAAGGGCCCTCTAGGTGCAGCCAAGTTTGGAAACCACTGCTGCCGAGAGCCTACATTTCACCATTAGAGACTCACTCCTGCAGCTTGAAGTGCTTAGGCCCATCATTGACGTGCCTTTATGGAAGTATGGGCTTTATGTCTAGCTTGCATGCCCCTAGGGTTAGTTACTGGAGTTACAGTGGGGATGTTGTGGCCAGTAGGACCCCTTTACGTGGACACATAGGAACGATTTCCATTGGGCATCAGCATCAGGAAAAGTTGTGATTCTCCTGAGCAACCAGTTCCTGTTAATCTTAAGGACACTGGGAATCAGGTAACAACACTGTTTTCCAAGCTCATAGTAGCTGCTGGAAAGCTCATGGCTACAGTCACTGTCCACCTTTATCACCTATGTAGAATTTCATGATATTTATGTTGTGTACTGACTCGATTCCTCTTTATTTTCTGTCCTTTTCTTCTCATCCTCCTTTCCTTTTTTTCTTAATAGTGCTTTTTAATTGAGACATAATTTACATACTATAAAATTCACTCTTATTTTTTAAAAAAATTTAGTATTTACTTTTAGAGAGAAGGGAAGGGAGGGAGGAAGACAGGGAGAGAAACACCAATGTGTGGTTGCCTCCTGCATGCCCCACCAGGGACCTGGCCCGCAACCCAGGCATGTGCCGTGACTGGGAATCGAACTGGTGACCCTTTGATTTGTAGGCCTGAACTCAATCCACTGAGCTATACCAGCTGGGCCAAAATTTACTCTTTTAAAGAGTATGATTCAGTGGTTTTTAGTAGTCACAAGGTGTGATCATCATCAACTACCTGACTCCAGAACACTTTCATCCCCCCAAGAGGAAACTCTGTACCCGTTAGTCACTGTCATTCCCGCCTCCCTTCAGCCTTTGGCACCAGTGGTCTGCTCCCTGAGTCTGTGGGTGTGCCTGTTCTGGACTTTTCATATAAATTGGATCATATAGTAAGTGGCCTTTTGTGTCTGGGTTCATTCACTCAGCATAATGTTTTCAAGGTTCATCCATGTCGTAGCAGGTATCTGTACTTCCTTTTTATGGCTGAATAGCATTCTGTGGTATCAACAAACCACCTTTTGTTTATCCGTTCGTCCGTCAGTGCACCTCCGGGTCTCCACTTTTTGGCTGTCATGAGCAATGCCACTAGGAACTGTCCTGTGCAAGTGTCTGTGTGAACATGTTTCAGTTCTCTTGGGTGTTGTACCTAATGGGTGGGTTTGCTGGGTCATGTGGTAACTCTATTTCACTTTTTGATTATCTTTTCTCATTAAATTTTTTAAAACTCTTACTGTATTGTATGTATCTCCATAAGCCACTACAAATCCTTCTTTTTGAAATGAGGCAAAATATAAATATATAAATAAATCACAAAGCATTCCCAAGCCATCTGTTTAATAATCTGCACTAGAATTTTGCCAGGATTCTATATTGAGCTGCTTGGTCTATAGTTTCCAAAAATACCTTCTGTCTCTGTGAAAATCAGAACGTTTTCTCTTCTCCAGTGTCCTCCTCATTTATCCGGGCTGTTTTCAGTCCTGCCTGCAGGTAGTTCAGGACTCTGCCGTCTTATTCACGTGAACCTGACCCCCAGAACTCATCAGCTGTCAGACAAGCTCTCACCATCTACCTTCTTCTCTATCGGGTGACGCACTTAGATTTTTACACCCAAGTAACTTGCGCACTTGGTTAAAAATGAAGCCAAACAGAAGCGCTTGCAGCGAACTGTCCTGCCTCACGCCCCGCCCCTGCCCCATCCGGTCCTGCTCCTGGGAGACCAGTGCCTCTAGCTCCTTCAGGGTCTCATTCTGGGAGGATACTCCCATCTCTCCAAATAATATGCTTCTGCTGCTCTTTCTAAATGTCTCCATTTTAAACATCCTCTATGGACCTATAACTATGAAAGATGAGGATTTAATGCACATATATGACCCAAACCGCCCTCCCTCCCCTACTCCCAACATGGTCGCACAGCTATTTTCATTTAGTTTCCCCGAGATGAAACAAATCTGCTGACTGCCTTTGTTGCTTTAAGTGACATACGTGTATCTTTAGTCCTCACCCCCCTGCTACCAACCGCAGTTCGACTCACTGTTTTGAAGGGTAAGGATGTCACCACTCCTCCTCAACTTCCGTCTCCTGAACACCTACTTTAAATGCTCAGGGTCAATAGTATTTACATTCTCATTTTCTAATCATAGTTAAGTGTCCTGTGTTTTACCTATGGGTTGGTTCTAAAAGTTTAATCCGGTCAGCAATGTTTACATCTGTGACAGTGTAAACATTGTTTATGGCAGAGCCAGCAAAGTCTGATGACATTTCCTCCTTTCACCTGTTTTAGTTTTTATAGAGTTTCAAAGTGCGTTTTCTTCATCTCCTCCTTCTTTCTCTTCTCCTTACTCGCTGTGCCCATTCCCCCAAGAGTGTTTTCAGCATATCGAGCACTCTGTTTACGAGGCCCAGTTTCCCCCAGGGACCTCTTGCACGGGGCATTCTCCCTCCTGCTTTCATTTGGATGTTGCTTTTCTACCAGGTTGTCGTCAGCCTAGGATTTCTTCCTTTCGCTGGTGCCCTGGGCTGGTCCCACTATAGTTTGGTATGCTTTCTCCTCCCTCCCTCTTCTTTTCTTCTTTGTTTACACTATTATTTTGCTGATCACATGGTCAAGTAATTTCTTAAGAAGGAGTGTGTGCCATGCAGGTTTTCTGAGTCCTTCCTTTCAGAAAGTGTCATAGCTCTGTCCTCATACTTGAATGGTAATTCGGATGGGTATAGACTTCTTGGTTGAAAATTGCTCTTTTTCACAACATGTTGAAGGCATTGTGAGAATCCCGAGGCCAGTCTGAGTATTTATTGATTGATGTATTGTTTTCTTTTTTCAAATGAGTTGATTTAACTGCAGGAGGCACAGAGTTCGGGCTGGAGTAGAGACTGAAGGACACACTGGAGCAGGATGCTGGGCTGGGCTCACTGACCTCTGAGCAAAGGTCGAAATGGCTGAGTGAGAAGAACTAAAGAGATGAGCCTCTGCATGATGATGACGATGGTGATGGTGATTTACAAAAGTTTGCTCTTAAATGTACAACAGGCTCCAAGACAACACTGCATTGCAGGTGCAGACGACATAAGATGGTATGACGGGAACCCGGATGTTCAAACAGGGGTGGAATTAAGGATCGCCACTGCCCCAGGCACACGCAGCAGCTCACTTTTTGCCAGGTTCTTAATTCCATCTGTGCCCGGGGGGCCTCTTGCCTGGCCTTCCGGTTTCCTCGCTTGCATGCCTTATCTCATCCATCTCCTTGGCCTGCTTCTTGGGCTGCTTCAGGGTTGCCTTCTTGCCACCTTCGCAGTCGGACAGGACACCTGCTGCCCCTTCCCCAGACCCTGTGATGATTATATTTTCAGAGGTGAACATTTCTTTCCTCTGAGGATGTTTTCGGGGTCTTGTCTTTATCATTGCTATTCTGAAGTTTCGCCATGGTGGTGCTTTTATTAATTCCTGGTGTTGGATTCTTGGTGGCCCTTTTGCACTTGAAAATTCTGCCCGTTAGTGTTGGAAAATTATTTTGTCATTTCATTTGAGGATGTGTTCACGTGCGTTTTCTTTGTACTCGCCCCATCCCAGACACATTGCTGTTCATGTATCAGAACTGTTCTCTGATCCTCCTGCCTTCTAACACCTTTCATTGGTGCTGCAGTTCTGTGGCCTCCTCCATCAGCAGTGACCACCCTCTTCTCTGGTTCCCAGCTCCCATAGATTTGCTGAAGATGGTTCTCTCCTGTGGCCTCGCTCCTCTTCTCCTCACCCTTAGGCAAATGCACTTTTCTTTATTGCTTAATTATCACTTTAGTGGGATCACAGATGGAGAAATGGCAAACACATGTGGCCAACAGTCTCATCTTTAAAAAGAAATCTTCAATTTCCTCTTCACGTGACTCTTACCTTTTTCAGAATGAAGGTCATTCTCCTTGATGTAGGAGAATGAACCAGTTAAGAGTTTCAGCCTTATAATAAGCCCCTACAGGTCGCGGAGCAGAGGCCCTGGAAATCCGGGGGGCTCCTTCCTCTCCGGCTGCTTTTGCTTCGCCCATCTCTGCACTTCAGACACAGCTTCCTCGTCCACCCTGTCGCCCCGTCGGAGACCTTGGCCCTCTCCCACCCAAACGCCATTGGTGCCTCTGTCCTGTTGATTCTACTCCAGCACTTTCCTGAAGTTATGGCTGCAGCCCCTGCACTGCCCCCGTCGTGGCTCTGACCCATCACTTAATCCCGAGCGGTTTCTTCTGTTCGCTTGCAGCAGCCTCCTCACTCCCTGCCTGCCCGCCTCTAATCCAGTCTCCTTAAACTCTAAATTCAGACCTGACTTTAACCCTCATTTACGTCCAGAGAGGGATAATTTAAAGCAATTAGTATCGCCCCGGCCAGTGTGGCTCAGTTGGGTTGGGTATTTTCCTGCAAAGCAAAAGGTTGCTGGTTCAATTCCTGATCAGGGCACATGCCTGGGTTGTGGGCCAGGTCCCTAGTCGGGGTGCGTATGAGAGGCAGCTGACCAATGTTTCTTTCCTTCTCTTTCTCCCTCCTTTCCCCCTCGCTAAGAATAAATAAATAAAATCTTTTAAAAAACCCAATTAGTATTGCCTCTACAGAGGGCTGTTTGGCAATGCCCATCAAAACTAGCTGCCTCTGCCCTTTGACCTGCAGTTGTGCTTCCAGGAAGTTATCCTGCAGCTAGAGTTGAACTTGTGCACAATGACACGTACACAGTGATTTATTCCAGCGCTTGTACCAAGCAATGCAGTGTAGAAACCCAACCGTTAGAAGAGCCTTGCTGAATAAGTCACACTACATCCATATAATGAGATATTATGTAGCCATAAAAATGAGAAAACTATATATTGATAGGAAATAATATGTAAGATATACTAAGTAAAAACTGAAGGATGTAGAATGAGTGGCTAACACTTGTGTAGTGTTTGAGTAAAGGGGGAGAAACTAATGCATTTATCTTCTTGTCTGTGCGTAAAACTCCCAGAAGGTCACAGCAATATTCATTGAGCCCAAGGAGAGAACTAGATGGTGGGAGACATTTTCACTATATGCACTCTTGTGCCTTTTGAATTATGGAGCACATGAATGTATTGTCTATTAAAAATGCATAAATAAATAAAATGTAAAACTCTCCCTTTGTATCATCTCAATTTAGTTTTTTAAAAAAGCACACATATTATGCTAAGTTATTATACAGGGGCAGGTCAAAGTAGGTTTACAGTTGTGATACAAATAAATAATATAGTAATTAATAAATAATACAAGAGTAAACTCTTTTACATACTTACAACTGTAAGCCTACTTTTGCCCATCCCTGTAAAATAACTTGCACAAATGTTAATCTATATATTCTCTGAATGCATAATAAGTTCTAATATAACATGATCTTTAAATATGAAAGATGAGTTTGCTATATTAATATGCCCATACGTTACACATTGCATTTGTCATATGCACTCTTTGTAAAGGTCTCTTTATAATAAAGGAGCTGAAAGGAAAACAGCAAAATGTTCGCCGTGGTCATTTCTGGGTAGTTGGCATATGAGTGATTTTGGGTTTCTTTTTTATTGCTTTTCTGTTTCTCCAATTTTTTTATGATAGGGATATATGGCTTCTAAAAATCGGGAGAGAATCCTGTCTGCTGCCTCCTCCATCCGTCCATGGGGTACAGCCCAGCCCCTCTAATGTAAGGCCTTTCTCTGCGTTTCCTTCCTCCTCTATCATCCCTGCTGCCCCCCATAGGAGGATTTGTGACTCCTGAACAAGGCCTCTTGGCTGTTCTCCCCTGGCCTGCAGAAATGGGACCTGGCCTGCTGTGTCTGGCTCAAATGTCCCCTCCCAGATAGAATCAGTGGCTCCCTCCTTTGTGCCCAGGTAACGACGTTCTCCCTGGGACTGGATTTCTCATGTGTGTGGCCCTTGTCTTATGAATCACTGAGTTTCCAGGTGTAGCCCAACCCTGACTCAAGGTGAACACTGGGACATGTGGGTCCCACAGTCCTCTGGTTGCTTCCTCCCGCCTCTGCGAGTTGGAGATGCTACAGTTACTGCTGGCTGCGGTCCTCACTTCACTTGGGTGTCCCCTTTCTGCTGGTGCGAGTTTCTGGGGTGTGACCTCTGTGCTCTGCCTGGCCTGGCTGCAGTCCTGTGCCCCTCCTGGCAAGGCCCTCTACCTAGCGGCATTCTGCAGAGCATTACACCTTCTGAACCAGTAACGGTCCTGCACCAACCCCAGTGGTCCAGCTTGAGAGAAAAGGGCTCTCCCAGGATGGCTGGCCTGCCCAAGGGAGAAGGGAGGGAGAGGAGGTTTTCTTCATGTTGGTTGGAGCAAGTGGGGCTGGGAGATGAGGTGACATTTGCCCCAGAGACTTCCACATTCCCCAAGCCCCCCACCCCAGGAGTCTTCCTGTCTTCCTGCCTGCCCTTATCCAGAGAGCAGGTAGCTGGGAGGGGAGGAGATGGGGCAGGAGGAGTGACTAAAGCAGACCCCACCATCCATCTCCTTTCCCTGGAGGGTTTGAGTGTGTTCCTCATCTTCTCTTGGATTCCTACAGAAAAGCGGAGCTGTCGGAGAACCCCACTCCCCCCAGCTTCTCAGCATGTGGAGACCCAGTGGTTCATGAGCTGCCCCCAGTCCACGTGGGAGCCCCACTTACAGGGAGTGACAGAGAGGGGCAGATGTCACGCTCTCTCCATGTCCATCTAGGTCCTGGCTTAAGAGATATGGGTGCTGTCCCCTAATCCGGCCTCTGAGGCTCTCATCCTCATCCTTATTCTCAAGGAGATTTATCGGGAGGATAAATCCCTGCCTGGGAACTGGGACACAGCCATCCACAGAACCACATCCAAGGGAGGGCAGCCAGAGCTGACCTTGGATGTGGCGGGCACACAGCCCTGGGCTAACACACAGGCAAACCTATGAAGTCAAACTATAAAAAATCTCCCCATGTTCAAAATCCTTGCATCAATAATCGATATGGCTAACATTTACTGAGTGTCTAATATGTGCCAGGCATTTCTGAGTGCTTTCCCCATGTGAAGGAAGTGGGCATGTTTATTACATCTGTGTTTTACACATCAGGAAATGGAGGCACACAGAGGCGACATAGGTGGCCCAAGGTTGCTCACCCAGTGAACGGCCTGGCCAAGACTTGAACCTTCTGGCTCCGAAGCCTGTGCTCTTAACCTACAGGCTACACTGCCAGAGGAGAGGCCCTCTCCCAGTCCCACTGCACCTCTTTCTGGCGTCTCACTGTGAAGTGCGCACGTTCCTGAGAGGGCCCCGCGCCCAGTTCCCCTGCTGGGTGTAAGTTGGTTTATCCCCATGAGTGAGCTGGTAGTTGGCCTGAGGGTGCCTGTGAGGAGGCACAGGTGAGGAGGGGAAAGGAGCCTCTAAAGAGGGCATGAGGGTCAAGGAAGTAGACAGGTCCTCAGGGCCATCCCAGGGCAGAGGGAGGAAAGGAGGAAAGCAGGACTGGTTAGATGCTTCAGCTCAGCAGAGGCAACTCCAGGGAACAGGGTGAGAAACAGCGAGGGTAGGTTGGGGGAGGGCCCCAGAGCTGACCCAGCAGAGCCCCTGGTTTTGGTGTGGCCTTCTGGAGTGAAGTCGAGGGCCTTGGGTGTGGATGGACAGGAGAGTAACGGGGTAGAAGCAGCCCTCCAGACCTGACCTTCAGGCCTCAGCCTGACCCCTGGCCCTCAGAGGGCTCCCAGGCCACTCCATCTAGTCCAGAGTTCTGATTCTGAGTTCTGACCACCGCGCCCAATGAGCCTTTGGCTCCGCAGCAAAGCGACGTGGGTCAGCACGCACTGGGGGTTGCTGGGAGCCCTCTGTTGGCATCGCCTCAAGACACTGAATAAGCTCCTTTCACCACACACCTGGCGCTGGCTGAGCAGCGCCTACTGCGCGCTCACTGGGTCTTCCCAGCCATGTGGTGATGTGGACCAGATTATCCTCTTTAGGCCTGTGAGGAACTGAGCTCAGGGAGCTAGTGGTGTGCCCAGGACTGCAGAGTGGCCAGGCAAGGCTTTAAACCCAGAATCCCACACATCAAGAGTGGCACACCTCCCACCGATCCACAGGCACACCCAGCTTTCCTGCCAGCACTGCAGCTCTGGTGCTTGGGCCTCACGAGTTCCTTTTCTTCCAGAATCGAAAACCTCTACTTGCCTCAGAATTGCCTGGGGAGTGCATTTAATGCAGATTCCCCACAGAGTTTCTGACCATGGAGGCGGGGCCTAGGACTCCGCCTTCTTAGCAAACCCCAAGTAATTCTGCAGCAAGAGGTTCCTGATGCACCCAGCTCTGAGAAGCCTGCTCTACACAGCATCTCCGGGTCTCAAAGGTGTCTCCCAAGCGCCTTCCCATGGCGGAGGTCCGTAAACACCTGAGGGGTGAAAAGAGGACCTCTTTATCCCTGATTTGCTTGCTCTCATTCCTCTCTTGTGGGTTAAAAATGTTAAGAGGACAATGGGAGACTTTTCTAGACTGCGGACTGGTTTTTTACCTTTAGAGATTCCAGGCTGCTTCTCCTGGGTTCCACTCACTCATCCATTCTGAGGGATGAGTGGGGGGACAGGGCCACCTCTTGAGGTCTTGGTAGGGGCCTGGGGCTCCCCCTCTGTTTTCAGACCTGGATGCTGCTCTCTAGGCTTAAGTCATAGAACAGAGCCAGCCCCCAAGGCAGTGTTCCTCAACTGTGGCCCACTGCTTCAGAGTCACCTGTTATTTGCCCCCACCCTGATTTACTGAACTAAAATTGGGGAGAGAGGACACGGCCCAGAGATCTGCATTCTCAGCCACCATCCCAACCAATTCTGATGCACGTGAACATCTGAGGAATCCCTCTGCACGGCATGGACTTTGGAGTGTCACAGACCCGGGTTCCAATCCCAGATCTGACTCAAAATTAGCTGTATAGTCTGGAGACCCAGTGTCCTCATCTGCAAGAAACGGGGGCTATACCTGATTCTTGGTCTTGCTGTGGGCATTAAATGAAACCAGGAGAAAGCTGATGCACGTGGCACCCAGGAACCGCTCTGGAGGCACGCCCAGCTAGCAGTCAGGAGAGAGCGCATGAAGAAATGCCTTCCCTGGGGAGGAAGAGCTGTGGGTTGAGAACATGGAGCGTTACTCACCCCACGGCAAATACTGAGCTGCTTTAAAGCCATTCTGACCTTGCACTTCCTCTGGGGAGAGCTCCATGAAACTTTTCAAAGATAACTAGGTCCATTCCCATCCTTAGGTGCACACCATTTCAAGCTGGGGTCAGAGGTTGTAAACAAAATACCAATTTTGGCTCAATACCGGCTAGCCAAGCCCTTCATCCACCAGCCCTTTCCCACTCCCACGCCCCATTTCCCCTCCACTTTGCCTTCCCAAACCCCTCATGCCGAAGCGAAAGGCCTCTTGGTGAGCCACGGGTCTGCCGAGGTCCTTGGGACCCTTAGCCTTGTAGCTGCTGCCAGGAGTGGGCTGTCTCCGAGTCCTTCCTCTCCTTGACTCCCCCAGTCTGGCTGATCCAGGGGAATGCTAAAGCTTTGGAAAAGCTTCAGCCATTCATAACAGGTCAGCTCCCTCCGGAAATGTTCCCCAGCTCTGATGAAAGCCTGCCAGGCGACTTGGTGACGTCCTGCTCTCAGCCCACACAATGGGAAGGGCAGAACAATGCTGAGTAGGAAAAACATCCCACCCACCCATGGGCTCACATCCTCCTGGGACCCCACCCGGCCCCCACCCTGAGGCTCCCAGAGCTGGAGGTGGCGTGGAGAGCAGCTGTGGATGAGGGGAAGGGGAGAAGTGGGAATGTGACCAAATTTCCCAGCTTGGCTACAACTGAACCAGCTGGGTGAGTCAGATTAGAAGTCAGATCTGCTTATTCTGGCTCGGCTGCTGGCCCAGGACCACTGCTCAACAGCCCTGACGCTGGAACAAATTAAAATCTAAGCTGGCAAACAAAGCAGTTCAGAGCGCGACAAGGCGGGCAGGCAGATCTGGTGGGACACCCGGCTTTGTCACTTCAATGCCCATGAGAAAAGGTGTTCGGTCTCTTAGGGCCTCAGTCTCCGTATCCATGAATTGTGTATTTGTATCAGCCCGGTCAACCTCACAGGATGTTTTCAGAACAAAATGGGCTACTGTGCCTGAAAGTGCCTCAACATTTGCAAAGGAATCACTGGGTCACCGCCTGGTGTCATTACTAACAAAGCGACTGGGCGGTGGGGCGGCCCACCTGAGGGAGCTCACGCCCAGAAGAGCATGGCATTCTTCGGCCCAGGCAGCTCACAGCCCAGACCAGGAAAGGGAGCTGACAGACGTGCGAAGCTTGAGTGTGGACTGCAGACTGCTTGAGTTTCCAGCTTGTCAGGTGTGGGAGTAGGGCTGCGGTGGGGGGATTAGAGGTCAGACTTTTTACTTAGGTTGCGTCTATTTGGGTGATGGAGGCTAAGAGGGGCTAAGGCCTTCATGAGCCTCTTGCATTGGCATCGGTGTAGGCCTACTTTGTGCCAATAGAACTGAGCCTGCAGTGTTCACACAGTTGATCAAGAAAGGCTTCTTGGAGGAGGAGAGTTTGAGGCATGCTTCAAAGAGAGGGAAATGGCTCCTACAAAGTGCTGAGGTGGGAACAGACAGGTTTATGTAAAACTGGGAGCAGGGAGGACACTCTATGGTCATCTGCGGCCCCCATTCATTGCAGGGACAGCAGCCCTGAGTCCCAGCAAGGAGAAGGCACCTGGCCAAGGCCCAGTGAGTCTGACTGAGCTGGGGCTGCAGAGGGAACATGCACAGATGGAGGTGCAAAGGCTTGAGGGAGGAAGCACCTTCAGGGCAAGGTGGGACCTTGGGCTAGTGGAAGAATGGAGAGTGTGCAGTGGGCGCTCAGACACGGAGCTGGAGTGGGGGACAGTCAGGGCTGGGCACAAAGGCCCTGGGCACCTTGCTTGGGAGAGCATTGCCCCTTAGAGGCAGCAGTGCGACGGTCAGTGAGATGTCTAGAAGCTCTTTGTGGCTTGCAGCCACATTCTTTTCCATATTCTGGGGGGTGGAGGAAGAAAGAGGGGTGGGCAGTTAGGGTTTGGAAACACCTAGAAATAAGACCATAAAGGGGCACTCACTTCCAAAGAGGTCTGAACTTGAAGCAGGGGGAAGAGAAGGGAGGGCCTGGGGAAGGGTGGGTTCCAGCAGGTTCCTAGAACATCAGATGTTTCATTTTGAGGCTAATTCGTGTCATTCACAACTGGAAACTGAGCCTACAGGGTGGAGATCCAACTCACTCTGAGGCCTGCAAGACAGACAGCCCCTGCAGAGGCTGAGGAAGGGGAGGGAGGGCGGCAAAAAGGAGCAGCCCCAGCCGGCTGCTCGCTCCGCTGGGATTATCACTGGGCATCTGGAGAACACAGATAAAGGAGCCCACTTCGAAGCCATTATTGTTATTATTTCTGCAGTGAACTTATCTGGCCCTGAGCAGACTCGGAGTCCCTTGTGCAGAGAGCGCTCTTTAATTATTTTTGAATCTTTAGTGTTTCACAGAGTAGTTTGGGCCAAGGAGATTTTTTTTGAAATGTCTGAATTTTTTAAAAAACTTAGATAATGTTTGTTCAGCTCATAGTCCTTTGTCTAACACATACATCTATTAGGGCAAGAGACATGAAAATTCTGAAGTTCGGTGGCAGTTGGGAGGACAGGTGGCCCCCATAGACAGAAGGGCTTTTATTCACCCCTGGGCCCCGTGCAGCCCTCTCCCTGTCCAGTGAGTGAGGCCTGCTTCTACCTGGGGGACAGGTGACATAACAGCCAACGCTTACATGGTGCTTTCTATGTGGCCAAAGATTCTGGGAGCTTTCCACATGCTAACTCCACCTCCACACTCATTCTACGATCACCTCATTTGGCAAAGGGAAACTGAGGCATGTAGCCCCATAACTAGGAGGTGGTGGAGCCAGGATTTAAGCCGAGGCAGTTGAGTTTCGACCCTGCGTAATGCCTCTCTTGCTTAAGGACCCCAACCCTCCTCGCTCTTCTGGCGCCATGAAGCTGAGCAGCCAGTTTCATTGCCAAGTACAGCACTTGCCTAGAGGTGTAGGTCACAGGTGGCTGAGGGCAACCTTGCATCTACCCAAGGTAGGACACAGAACTGGGCCCGAACCCCTGGGCCCGTCTCCTCCCCGCAATAGCCCTCCCTCCCTCATCAGCTCCGGCTTTAGGGATCCCAGGTTAGTTCATTCCCACACCCTAGTCAAGCCCGGGTCTTGAAAGGCCAAGGAAGTCTGGCCACCAAGTGAGTGGCCAGAGTGGAAGGAGGCCCAGGCACCTTGAAATCCAAGGGGAGGGTGCTTGCCAGCCCAGAAGCCGCATCTCTCTCGGCTTCTCTGGGCAGCGCTTCTCACTGGCACCTCATACCTTGCTGCCCTCTTGGCAGAGTAGAGACCCAAGGCACCTGTTCAGACCAGGCGCAGATCAGGCTGACCTCAAGTGGGCCCCTTCCTCTGAAACCTGGTGAGGCTTCCCAGTGGCAGTGGGTGCCCCTGGAGTTCCCATGAAGTGGTCTCCCAGCCCCTGCTTCGATGTCTCTCGGGACAGAGGGCTCACCATCTCAGAAGGCAACTGGTCCACTTTGAGTGACACCTGTGACCCAGTGCTTTTTACTGTTGACTCTCCTCAAACGTCCACTTCTCCAGTTGCATGTGAAACTCTCTAGAGACAAAACTCAGGGCAGAGGTCCTCTTCTTAAAGCCTCACAGAATCACTTAGTTAGAATACACTTAATACGTTCTTGTAATGGAGATCTTATCAAGGGTGAAGAAAGCAAGAAAAGCAAAAGTATGACCCAATTTTAGTGACAGGACTGGCTCCCCTGGCGAAGCTGGAATTTCTGTAGTGGAAGAGGGGGTGGGCGTGTGCAGGGAGATGTGAATGCTTACCGCTTACTGAGCGCTCTATGGTGTGAATCCTTACCACCCTGTGAAAAAGGTGTTATCACTTTCATTTTAAAAAAGAAACCGTGGCACAGAGAGGTTGAGTTACGAGCTGGAGGTGACACAGCTTTCAAGCAGCAGAGCTGGGATTTGAATCTAGGTCTGTGTACTTTGGAGCCTGGGATGTGCAAGACTCCTCCCCAGGAACCCAGTGCCCAGCTGGAAGACATGGATGGCGTGAAGAGTTTTTGTTGTATCTGAGATTTTTTTCAAAAAATTGGTAAATTTTAAAAGAATGACTGACAGACAATTCCCTTCCCCCCAGGTGACTGCCCCCTCACAGGAGGAAGCAAAGACCACATCCTGGGGACTCCAGGGTACTGAGCGCCTGCGAGGGGGCGCTGAGTCTGTTGTGTGTGCATCTCAGGTCCTGGAAGTGCCTGGCACGGAGCCAGGACTCCTCGGGCCGAGTGATGAGAGAGAGAGGAAAGGCACCCGGGAGGAGATGGGGAGATGAGGGGCTGGCCCAGAAGCTTTGGGCGAGGAGGAGGGCCGACTGCGCCCGGGAGGGCAGTGCCTCATACCTGCACACAGCCACGGCCACAGCACCCATGCCTTGTGTTGCCGTCCTAGGACAAAGACCAGCGGGCAGGAGGGAGGGATAAGGCTGGACATCAAGAAAACTCTTCTGGGGAGTGAGGCTTGGGGCAGACAGTGAGGAGAGGCTGCAGTCTTCTTCCTGGGGGAAGAGGCCAGGTGAGAGGATTGCTCTCTGGGTGTCAGTGTGACCAGGGCCACTCCCAGAAGAGGAAGGAGGGGAGGGGCAGGAAAACAGTAACAGTGGGAAAGGCGGACAGGTAGAAGGAGAGATGGAGCACAGGAGGGAGAGGAGAAAAGGATGATGAGCACAGACAGCAACGGACAAAGGGCATCTGCCATCCCATCGGAGCTGCCCTCCACCCCGCCCGTCCGGTCTGGGGAGAGTTGGGACAAATTCACTGGAGCTGGGCTCTGACAGCTCCGGTCAGCCTCTCGAGCCTGGAAAAACCAAGGTCAGTGGCTTTCCATCTCAGACAGAAATCCAGAACCCCTCCCATGCCCCACAAGACCCCACCTGAGGGATTCTCAACACTGGCCACATGTTAGGGGCATCTGGGGAGCTTTTCAAAAACTACTGATAACTGGTCCTGCCAGCAGAAAATCTGGGTGAATGGGTCTTTGCTGGACCTCCCGGGCAGAGCCGCCGCCCCAGGGTGAGGCATGAGCCAGCCCGCCTGCCACTCTGCCCGAGGCTGTGCAATACTCTGTCCTCGGGGGACCCCAGGGCTCACCCCGAACTTATCAGAGAAGCCCCTCACTCTGTGCTATCATGTCTCCCTGACCCAGCTTGGTTTTGCTTCATCACACTTGACCCCTCGATGGACCGTGTGCTCATCTGGGTGGTGTCTTTCTAAGCTCTGAGAGTGAAGACATGGTGGTCTTGCTCTCTGCCCCATTCTTGGTGCCTAACAGTGCCTGGCACGCAGTGCGTGCTTGATGAAAATCTGCTGTAAGGAAGGCCATTTCCACCCTCGGGTCTGCTGCTGGAAGGCGAGGGTGGAGTCATATGCCATAGTGTCCTGATGCCCAGCACAGGGCCTGGCTTTGACCAATTCATGGTGCCAATCATTTGCTTTGGGGACAGAGGGGCTCATGGGGTGCTGCAGAGTGTCGAGACTGGAAGCAGGGGTCAAGGCAAAGATGGGCCCAAGGGGCTGAACTGCTTTGAGAAGGGAGGAGGTCCGGCAACAGCGTCCAGCTCTTGGCTGGCCCAGGTAGCCTAGCAGGACAAAGCAAACGGTTGGGCATCAGCCCCAATCACAGGGCTCAGACCAGACCGTAGGGACAGGGTGACTGGGAGCCCACAGGAAGTGGGGAAGGAGGGGCAGAGGAGAGCCAGCCCCAGGTCCCATCTGTATGGGAGCTGATGTGGGTCGGGACCCAGCGTGTGATCTGGTGCCACCGCCTCCCTTGCAAACAGGACCTTCCCTCAGGCACTGCAGGGCTCCTGCCAGTGGGCACGTGAAGGGAAGGGCCAGTCAGGCCCCTGGGCGTTCCTGACCCATGCCATAAGCAGACGGCAAAGTGAGGCCAGAGGGGGAAATGACTCGCTAAAGGGGACTTTAGCCCCAGACTCCCACTGAATGGGGCAGGCCTCTGTTTGTAAGAGCCACTAGGAGGCAGGATGTCCTGGTGGGGTGGTGGGGGGTGCCCAGGAAACAGAAGGCTCCAGGCCGCAGGCCCTGTGTCGTGGCCATGTGGCCTCTGGAGACCCGCTGGCAGCCCTTGCAGTTCTGCCCTGCTGGGTGGTAACCAGCCGCCAGGCGGTAACCAGCCACCAGGCCCCTCCAGCTTCCTTTTCTAAAACCTTCGTTTTCCCACTGCAGGCTTTTGGGCACTGACTACATAGTGTAAACCTGTCCAGCTGAGCTCCCCAGGCTTCTAGGGCAGAAACTCAGAGTGTTTCTTAAGTCCCCCAGCCCACATGAGCCTTAGCAAAGGCCTGAAGCTGAGACAGGAAGATCAGCGACCCCCCAAGGAAGACTCCTAAAGGGGCAGGGGCCTCTGTGAACTGGCGGGTGGCCACTGCCTCTAACTCAGTGGTGGTCTTGCAAGGTGCTCCAGCAAGGCAGGGTCTGCCCCGGATCCTACCCTGGTTGCCCCGGTTCCTGGGACTCTACACTGTCTGCACCTCCCCCTTCTCCACTCCCACCCCTCCCTGAAGACCAAGGGCCGGGATGGCAGACAGACCTGGGATTCTAATTTGCTACATGACCCCAGACAAGTCTTTTAAGGCTGGGAACCTCACTGTTCTCACCTGCAAAGCGGGGAGAAATGGGACCATTGTGAGGCTCAGGAGATGCCTCTATGCAAGGCTGGTACATTGCATGGAGCTTCATGAACATCAGGTCCCATCCACTCTCCTTCCAAACTCAGCTTAAAAGGCCTGACTCTGATTCTCACCCTTGTGTTCCCTGGCCCCTGCCCTCTCACGGAGAATGGACTGTCCTACAGTTTGGAGACTGGCTGTCTGCAAAAGGATGAAGAGGTCTAGGCTGCTGACCTGGTGGCCCGAGTATCAAGTCCTTGTCCACTCCTTTCCAGGGCCTTGGGAGACGTCACCCACCTCTCAGTACTAGCTTTCTCCTCCCGAAAGCAGCCGTCCCAGATGAGTCTGCTGAACAGGGAGGTCGGGAGTGGCTCAGGAGCCTCACATTCTCCGAGCACTGAGCTGGGAACAGAGTGGGGTGCTGAGGACTGTGGGAGATGTGTGTGAGAGGGGGCTGCAGGCAGACTCGGGGTAAGAGGCGGTCTGGGCAGCCCTGGGGACGTGGAGTCTAGACGGCCCAGAATTACTGTGAGGTTTGGACCTAGTTTTGCTGCCCTGGCCTTGGCCATCCACTGTGTCAACCCTCTTGAATCTTCCTCCCTCCCAAGAAGTCAGGGAGCCACTTGGTTGGGGGAGAACAGGGGTTGGTTCCAGCAGACAGAACTGCAGACCCCTCCCTGGACCCTGTTGTCACTGTCCTGGCCTCAGGCACCACCTGGGCCAAGGCCGGATGCTGGCCTCCTCCTCGCCCACCCACAACACCCAGAGTTGACTTCCTGTCCTAAATGAAGCAGCATCCAAAATACAGCAGGGAAGGTGGAGGGCACCCCTCCTACAGCCCAGGTGAGTTCAGAGACACACACAAATCTAACTCTCTCTGCACTTTATACACACACACACACACACACACACGCCTACCCGCATCCTGAGACCCAGAGAAGGCCTCCATCTTTGGCATCAATCTGTCAAATTCAGCTTTTCTGCATGTGAATGCCTGCTCCTTTCAGTACATGAATTAAATGTCACCTGTCTTTGGCTGAGTCACAGGACATTCACAGTACCCTGGATGAGAAGTGGAGGGACTCACAGGGAGGCAAAGACCCTCCAGGGCTGCTCCTCAGGCTGAGGGGTGGGGCTGGGCTGGGGCTGGTATAGACAGGTCGGGCCTGGCCCCCACTTGGCCTGGCTATTCAAGACTCGGCCAAGTGTGGAGGCGCCCTTGGGGACACAACAGGCATGCTCCGGAGGGGTGCTGAGGAGTGCCTTCTTCAGGAGCCCAGGCCCCTCATACTCCCAGCCCCCTGGGGCGGGGCTCTCAGGATCCAAACCTGTCCTGTCCCATCCCACTTTCCTCTATGTGATGGTGGCATTGACACCTGCCTTCTCGTGACTACCCTTTGGAGAGGCTAGTACCAGGACTGGGTGCGACAAGGACAGGGCCACATGGGCTGGGAAGGAGGGGACAGGGAAGGCTGTGCCGGCTCTAAAGAACTGAGGCCAGGCTGGCACCAATGTCAGGGTGACCCTGCATATCTACGTGCTGTCCTCAGGACCCTGGCCCAGGGCTGGCTTATCAGCACTCGGACGTGATAAGCAGGAGCTGCTCTCGGGAAAGGGTGGACAGGTAGGAGCCTGGGCCAGAGCTCCAAGGGCAGTGAGTGCTCTACCACCCACCACCTTCAGGCAGTCCCATTCAGGCTAGGGAGGTGGGCGGGGCGGCGGAGGCGCTGGAGTGTAGCTGGACGTACCAGGCCGCCTCCGGACTCAGCTGGGCATCCAGCAGCATGGGGGGACTGCGGCAAGAAGGGGGAACATGAACAGGGTGGGGTGATGACTGGGAGTGGGGATGGGCTGCTATTCCCCTGTTGCTACAGGGACACCCGCTCCTCAGGTGGGGGGTGGGCTTTGGCACGCACACACTGGTACCAAGGATTCCAGGGTCCTGGAAAAGGTGCCACACTGCTTCCTGCTCTCAGAGGAGAAGAAGGTGAAAGGTGTGTGGGCTCCAATGTTCCTGTAAAGGGCTCAACCAAACCGGTGAGACAGGCGGGCCTCTGGGGGAGGCATGGTGGTGTCCATGTCCAGGGCACATTGCTTGGCCTGGCAGCTGGATTCTCCTGTCCCTGTGGATCCCATGTGGATGCCCGAGGACTTTAGGGTGGGAAAGAGTCCAAGGTTCCTCCCTTCCATCTCACCTCCTCCCAGGGCAGGTGATGGAGGGGCTGGTGTCCAGGCAAAGGCCACTGGGAAGACATGTGGGAAGCAGGGTCAGGACCCAGCTGTGGCCAGCAGAGGTGTAAGACGTCTTCTGGGCCAGCCTTAGCCCTCGTTTCTCAGTCCTCCGAGGGCCGCAGAAGCCCCCTCCTGCCTGCAGTTGTGGTCAGTGCGACCTCTCATCCCATGAGCCACAGTCGGGTAGGCACAGCTCAGAAGATGCTCTGTCGCCGGTTCTTCCCTCGACCTGGAGAAAAGAGGGGAAGAGGGAGACTGCAGGGAGGAGGCTGGGCCGGGGGGAGGGGCATGCTCCAGAGCTGTGGATAGAGCGAACAAGAGCATGTGCTTGGAAGCTGGTCAGTCCTGGATTCAAGTTCTGTCTTGGCTACTCAGGAGCTGCATGAAATCGTGTCTTAACCGCTCACAGCCTCAGTTTCATTGACTGGGCAGCATTAATAGTACCAACTTCAAGGGGTTCTAAGGATTCAATGAGACGATGCATGGAAAGTGCCTGGCACTTCCAAGGCCATCAGCTGGTTTAGGGACAAAGTACAGTTCTCCAGGGTGCAGGCTACTTAGAGATCTTAGGACTTGCAGGGAGAATACACCAGAGAGAGCATGTACCTTCATCAGGGCTTTGTTAGATGCAGCCCCGTTCTGTCTGGGGTGGGGGTTGAGGAGGGAGACACTAGAGGAGGAAGCCTGAGACAGAGATAGGGAAACCCACCCCTTCCCTGCTCCCCATGGGCCCCCGGAAGGGAGGCCATGCTGATTTCCCATCACAGGAGGGGCTGCTGGGCCCCATCTCTGTTCCTCCAGAGGGAGGAGCAGCCTGTCCTGGTCTTCTGTAGTGAGGGGCGGCGGTGGAGGCACAAGGCCCTACCTGGCTGCTGAAAGGCCAGGCCCCGGTAGCCTGGGTCCTTCTGGAGCTGGATCTCCTTCAGGGAGAAGATGGAGGCAGCTGCAGTGAGACAGGAGGAAGGCAGGGAGAGAACTGAGTGGAGCTGGCCCTGCTCCTTGAGCCTGTGGCCCCCATGCCCATCAAGTGCCTGGAGCTGGGTGCACCCTGTGAATGGGGAACCCCTTCAGTTAGGACTGGCTGGGAGCAGCTAACGAGGCCTTTCAGGCAGAAACTCAGAGCCACAGTTTGGCCCCTTAGTCACAAATGAGAACCCAAGGAGGGGAAGTCGTGTGCCCAAGGCTGCTCAGCCGAACCAAGGGCCTCTGGTTTTTATGCTATAGTTCTTCCACTCACACCTGCTGCCACCTTTCCTGGTTCTGGGGTGGCCTTGCTCCCTCCCCCAACCTCCCCCTGACACTCACTGTCTTCGAGCTGGTGCACCTGCTCTCCCAGAGACCGGAAGTAGGGGTGGTTCAGGGCTGCCTCTGCTGATATGCGACTCTTCGATTCATACTGAAAAGCACAGGGGTCTGTTGGGTCCCAGCTGGGGGGCTGCAGGGACCCTTTTGGGAAGTGCTACTCCTATGCTAAGTTAGATGGCCAAAATGGAGGGGCTTGAGTCTAAGCTGAGAAGCCCCTGGGGTCAAATGTGCCTGCTCCCACCTCCCACCAGGAGAAAACCAGAAATGGGACTTCAATAGAGTGACCTACTCTCGGGATAGAAATGCAGACACTAAAGCAACCGCGACCATACCATTAATAATAGTAACACCACTACAGAACACCAACAAGCATCCTCTGTGGTGTGCTTCCTCCATGCCATGCCCCATATTAAGTGAGTTCCACAACCTCAGTTTAGCCTCACTGCCATCTTATGAAACATGGACGATTAATTCCACTTTGCCATTGAGGAAACTGAAGCACAGAAAAGTTCCGCAGCTTACCCAAGCTAGTGAATGGGTTTGAACTGCGATTTGAATTCAGAGTGCACCCGCTGAGTCTGGGGACACTGGCGCTCCTCTGGGCCTGGCTGGGGGTGGGGTGGGGAGTGGGGGGGGGTGGCAGTTCAGACTCGTGAGCATGAGCACAGAGGTGGGCAGAGGGCCAGAGTGGGGTCTTAGGGTTTCCTCGGTCTTTGGTGCCCATTCCTGGACCCAGCTGAGGGCACACTCACCAGGAGAAGGCTGGTCAGGAGGTTGATGCCATCAGAGTCCAACCTGCAGGAGGAAGGAGCTGGCACAGGCCTGGCCTGGGCGGGGTGGGGAGGGTGGGATGGGTGGCCACCTCAAGACGGGACAGCCAGGACCGCAGGTGGGAGAGGTGTGGGGAGGCAGGCTACCTGGGAGCATGGCTGATGAGCGGCTGGGGGAGGTACCGGGGGAAGTTATAGGCACGGAACTCAGACAGGGCCATCACGCCAGGCCATGTCTCTTCTACAGGGGTCCCTGGAGAGACAAAAGGGGGTGGGGAAGCATGGTAAGGAGCCAGGGCCAAGGGTGACTGGGAGGCGTGCAATGTAGGGGTGAGGCAGAAAATGGCCAAGGTCACAGGTGCAGCCGCTCTTCCTAGTCCCTTTATGCGCCAGGGCTAGACAGAGTTCTGACGCCCCTAGTGGCCATGTTGGGGGAGCGCAGGAGACTGACCGAGAAGTCGAAAGATGAGGTGCAGCTCCTCCTTGACTGTGGAGCCGGGGAAGAGGGGCCTCCCTGTGGCCATCTCGTAGTGAATGCAGCCCACGCCCCTGCGGGGAGCAAGGGGCAGGGGTGCGTCAGGCTGGGCCTCCTCGCACCCACCCTTCCGAGGGCTGCTCCACTGCGACACCCTGCCCCACGGAGGCTCTGACAGGTCCTGGCACGGGGGTCCAGGACAGCAGGGGCTCCTAGCACAGCCAAGCCCCCCACTGAAGCCCCTCTCTGGGGCCCTCTCTGGGCTCTAGGACGCCCGACCGCTCCCCTGTCCCTCTGTGAAGTTCTCTAAGCGGCATTCTCAAACGTTTGCCACGTGGTGCGCTCCCACTGGAAGAGAAGCCTTAAACCCGTTCTCCTAGAGGACCCAGGGCAGGGCGCAGGGGCCACTCATCGGAAACCTGCGCTTCAGTTTTAAAATTCATCCTACAACAATAAACAATATCATGCTCGTTTTAAGAATATATTCTTTCCAAAACTTTCAGTAGGACTGATGCTTGGGGAAGGGCTGTCATATTCACTGTGGGGTGGGGGGGCGGCCTCCTGTGCCTACATAACCCCCCGGGGGCCCTGTGGGATGTTTCACAAGCACGGCTTGGAGGGTCTAATTAGAGACAAGAAACCCCAATGTGGTGCAGACTTCATCCTTTAACAGCCAGTCCGACAGGCTGCCGCACGGCTTCTGGTCACAGGAGGCGAGGCTGCCCTTCCCAGGTGGTCTTGGGCAGCGACGGGGAGTCTGGGATGTGGAAGGCCCCCCTGCCCCAGGTCCCGTGACACTGACTCACCACATGTCAATGGGGGTGGAGTACTCTGTGGACCCCAGCAGCACGTCGGGGGGCCTGTACCACAGGGTCACCACCTCATTGGAGTAGGTCTTCGTGGGCACTGACTTGGCCCTGGCCAGCCCTAGGGACAGACAGGTCGCTGAACCTCTCCTCACAACAGCACCGCATTCTAAGGAGACCGTCCGACCCCTACCTGACCCTGGGTGCTCCGGTCCTCACCGAAGTCAGCCAGCTTCAGCTCCCCCCTCTCGTTGATGAGCAGGTTCTGGGGTTTCAGGTCCCGGTGCAGGATCTTGCGGCGGTGGCAGTAGGCAAGGCCCCGGAGCAGCTGGAACATGAAAATCTGAGGCAGGAGGAAAGAGAAAGGGGAGCAGTGAAAGGTGGGAATGTGTCCCATCTGGGAGACCCTGCGCCTCTGCCACACGGCTGGGACTCAGATGGGGACAGGCACTGGGCAGGGGTGAGGTACCTGGAGAGCTCCATCACCCCAGGGAACCCCGTCCAGAGGGGAGGGCACCAGGTGTGCAGAGGAGGTGGGAAGGACGGCAGGGGAACAGATGGTTCTCTAGCCTGGGAGCTGAGGGGCCACAAAGGGCAGTGAGGCCCACCACATGCAAGTGCCTGATTCTGGCACACACCAGAGATCATTCATCCTTCTGAGCTTCCCCAGGGGCCTCCCTCATCCTAGCAGGTAACTGAGGCTCTCATCTGACAGACGGGAAAACTGATGCTCAGAGTTGGGGGGGTGGTAGCCAAGGGTATGTGTCTGTGTGGCGGGGTAAGGCGCTCAGCATGGGTCTTCTTCCTCTCTGAATGGCACTGCTCCTTCCCTCCGTCCTACACAGAAGGTCTAAGCAACCTGAGCAGCTGGTCCCTGGTGGTGAGAGTGGGTTCCCATGCTGGACTTGAGAACAGGTGGGTGCCAAGATGGAGAGGGGCCTAAACACGTGGGGTCCCTCACCTTGACGTTGTGCATGCTCATGAGGTTTCCGCAGTGGTCCAGGTACTGCTTCAGGTCACTGTCCTGGAACACAGAGCCTGGCTCAGCCATGGCCTGTCCTGATCCCTGGCCGGAAGCCCCTCCCTGGGTAAGGCCCAAGCCCAGGAATGGGACAGGTCCCTGGCTCCAAGCTGACCCTGGGCCTGGGCCTGGGCCTTGGCCGACTCCTATCTGGAATAGCTGAGAACCAGATTTTAGAGCAACGCCTGGGGGACCCCCCACCTACCTTACCCTTGCCATCCTGCCCCCACCACAAGGGGAAGAAGGTCCCAACTCACCAGGTACTCAAACACCAAGGTGAGGGACCGCTCCGTATGGATGAGGTCATGCAGGGTGACTATATTGGCGTGCTTCAGGTTCTTCAGTAGAGACACTGTGGGGAGACAGGCCCACCTGGGTCCCCGGGACCCCACGTGCCCCTCATGCCCTCTTTTCCTGAGGTCAGTCCCCTGTCCCCACTCTTGCAGTGGCCTTCCACCGCAAGCTCCCACCAGGGCTCCGGCCAATGAACCCGTCCTCCCAGGAGTGCTCAGGAGTTGGGGACCCTAGGGTGCTGTACCCTCACGGATGGCTGTGCAGGGCGCCCCCTCCTCGTGCTCCAGCCGGATCTCCTTTAGGGCCACGAGGTTCTCCGTCAGCTTGCTGCGCCCTTTGAAGACTGTGGCGTAGGTGCCCTGGGAAAGCAGCCCAGGAGCCCCAGCAACACTCAGGTCCGGCTCTCCTCTGTCCAGCGCCCCCTCTTTGTGCCTCTGCTGCGACTGCGACTTCAGTTGGAGGGCCCTTCCCCCTTCTCTTCCCTTCACTTCTCTGTGAAGCTGTCCCTAACTCCTCCCAGGCCAGCTGCCCCTCTATTATAATGCCAGTTGGTTCTTCCTGAGGCTGATGTTTATGTGTAGGTCCCTCCAGGTTTCTGCAGGGAAAGGGCCTTCTTCCTCCTCTCTAAACCTTTGCTCACCCCTGCCTCCAGCAGAAAACCTAGGGCAGTGACTACACATGCAGCTAACAGTACTGAACTACACTCCAGGCACTAAGTGTTTGCTGTACAAAAGCTCACCATAGGAACCTCCTCAATCCACATAACTCTGTAAGGGGGAACAGTTACAAGCTCCATTTGACAAAGGAAGGAAGGCAGGTGCAGAGGTCACATAATGTGCCCAAGGTCACCAAGCTAGGAAACAGTAGAGCTGGGATTCAAACTCAGACAAGAAATACTTGCAGGGAAAAAAGCCTGGATCCTGCCCAGGACCCATGGACAACTCCATCCTCATGCCCTCCTCCAGGACCCGGGCCCACCTCAGCACCTGCCAAAGGCTGAGCCTGGCTGGACGGCCACAGTCATGAGCCCCTGTGGTGCCTGCCCCTCAGGTGCAGAGAGAGGGCAGGTCAGGGAGGGGTGGGGGAGACCCGTCCTCCTCCTAGCCAGCCTGCCTGGCTGCCCTGAGAAGACCAAACCCAGCCTCTTACCTCCCCCAGTTTGTCCAGTTTCACATATGTTTCCAGTTTCCCAAAGCCGATATCTGACTGAGAGGAAGAGACATAGGGTCCTGTGAGCTTGAGGCCCCAGCAGCCCCGAGACTACACCTCCCCTGCTCCAGCTTCCAGGAGGACAGGCACAGAGACTCCCTCAGGAAGAAGGAACAACTGAGGCTCGCAGGGGTGAGGACAGCCACGAGTCCTTCCTCTCCTCCTCCCCCTCCTCCCTGTGGCGCAGGAGGAAGCCCTTGCAGGTGGGAGTTGCTTCCTGCCCTGGCAGTGGCGGTGGAGCCCAGGACGCCTCCCCTGGTCTGTCTCCATCTTGCTCAGGCTACTAGCTCCAGGAACTGTCTTTTCTTTCTGCTGTACCTCGATGTCCAGTTCAGAACCCACCACCCCAATAGCCCCTCTCATCAGCACACCTCCTCTAGCTCAGTGACATCCAACTCTTAACAATACAGATTCCTGGGCCCTACTACCCAGAGAGTTTGACACGGTGGGTATCTGGAGTGGGGACTGGAGTCTGTGTTTTGGAAGATGCTCCCAAGGAAACCTTACAGGCAGCCAGGAATGGGCAGCATGTACCAGCTGGTCTATTGATCTTACCCTGCTGGAG
The DNA here is from genome assembly GCA_028533065.1 of Trachops cirrhosus. Classification (NCBI taxonomy): domain Eukaryota; kingdom Metazoa; phylum Chordata; class Mammalia; order Chiroptera; family Phyllostomidae; genus Trachops; species Trachops cirrhosus. Next base: position 21,835,116 of record CM052551.1, read on the forward strand.
ACCCTGGGGCCCAGAGGAGGCTTAGGGGTCAGTCCCAGCCCTGGTGGGATCCATCTATAGAGTGAATATTGATCAAGGATGTAGGTCTATGTGGATCTGTTGTGACCAGCAGGTGGCGCCAGACACTCAGGAACTTCCCAGGAACCTGCTGCAGGGCTGACCTGTGTGTCCATTCTGAGACTCACCAGGGATGCTCGGCGGGACCTGCGACTGAGCGGTTTGGGCAGGTCTGGGCTCTCCAGCTGTAGCTTCTGCAGGAATTCTTGGGGCAAGCGGATGTCCATGGGCAAAGAGAGCCTCTTACTGATGTCCTGCAGTGGTCGGGATGAGACGTGGACACCAGTGTTTGCTCCAGGGTAGCTAGTGCTGTGGGACCCTTGCCTCTCTCCCTGGGCCTGGCTTTCCCTGTAGAGCCACCCTGACAGGGCTAAGCCACGTGCCATGACCCCAGGCTCACAGCCACTTCAGCGATGTGCTCAGAGACATATGTGAACGCCCGGGGGGCTGGGTGCTGTGTGACCTTTGGAGGCCCCTTCCCCTTTCTGGGCCAGCAGTATCACCATCTGCAGCCTGAGATCCCTGCAGACAGCACGATTCTGGAAGCGCGCCTTTCACATACTTGGGTCACACATATGGGTCATAAGAACAACAGTCAAGTTGTCTAGCCCTTGCTATGTAGCAGGAATGTCCCAAGCACTTGGCATACATTAACCCACCTAACCTTCACAATGACCATTTTAACACAAGGAGACTCTGGCATACAGAGGTTGAGAACCTTTCCTCAAGGTTACAGAGCTAATCGATGGCAGAGCTAGAACCTGAACCCATAAAGTCTGGCTCCCAGGCCACCACCCTTCTGGGCAGGCAGTAGGGGACTCATGCTGCTACATCCACAGGACAGAGCCTGAGCCCTCACCTCCATGGAGAAGCGGCGCTGGTTCTGCCGCCTGCACTGCATGCCGGGGGACGGCTGGCCTGGCTCCTCCCCGCTGTCTGTGGGGGAGAAGGTGCTGGAGTCTGGCGGGGGTTCTCTGCCAAGAGGACCAAGCTGCAGGTCTGAGAGGGAGAGGCATCAGCTCCCCACCCTGCCCCTCTGCCCCAAGTGGGGGGGTCTGTGCCTGCCCTCCTTCTGTCCTCCCCCAAGGCCAGCAGTGAAGGTGTGGTCAAGGAGGGCAAGGAGGGGCTTTGGGGGGATGCCGGGGTGGGAGGCCGCACCCTCTCACCCTCATTGTGCTGGTTGTGCAGCTGGGTGAACTGCTCTGTGAACTCAGTCAAGGACTCCTCGATGGTCTCGGTGCGGGGCACGGACAGGGAGAAACGGCGCTTAAAGTTCTTCATCTTATTCATGATCAGCAGGGCCCAGGCAGCAGGTGCTGAGAAGGGAGAAGTGAGAGGAGCCAGCCATGAGAACAAGACAACAGCAGGGGTGGGGGTAGTAGACCCCCAAAGTGAATTCCAGACCTTAGTCTTCATCTTCCCAGCACGCTCGCCATGCTGCACTGGGCAGCCAGGGTTCAAGCTCCCGGAGGGGAGGTCCCGACCCTCTGCCACACTGGGAGTGCCCCCAGGATTCCCTGCTCTGGGGAAATGCTCACAATCTGGATCAGTCAAACCCACAAAGGACTGCTCATGATAGCAGCATGAAGTGACAAGGAAGCCTGCATGACAGGGAGGGCACCAGAACCAGATGGCCCTCCAGCCAGCAGCTCTCTACCAAGTTGTGTGCATGAGCTTGGACACGTCAGCAGCAGGTTAGCCTCATTAACTGATGCCCAGAGGCTAAGCATCAATGGGACAGAGAGTGGTCCAGACCCCATCTCATCTACTACCAATACCTGGAGGTCCCTCTCTGGCTTGTCCTGGGTCCCCAGGAGACAGAAAAGAGAGGAAACAGATGAGAGGGGGGGGGTGTGCATTTGAGCTGGCCCAGCCTCATCTGTCCAGCTGAAATTTGAGAGGTCAGGGCAGCTGAAGATCTCAGGGGAAACACAAAAGTTCGCTGGAAACAGAGAGGGACTCGGAGGAGAGAAAACAGTGGGGGAGGGGCGGGCCTCTCTGCTTACCCTTAGGGCCCTTCTCCAGCCAAAAGGGGTTCTCTCCCTGCAGCTCCTTAGCCCTCTTGCCCTCTGAGCAAGGGGACACCCTGCTGGCCTCCCATCAAGACTTGTGTATCGCTTCTTCCCACAGACCCTTTCTTCTCCATCTTGCCCTGAAAACCCAGACTGGGGCTGTCCCTCCTCCCCTCCACGGTTTCCTAAACTCCCACTGCAGCCGCCCTCTCATCCTGCTCTGCCCACATTCCCTCAGCTGTAGTGGGGCTGGGTCCCAGAGGTCTGACAAGGCCCCCCACCCTCACTTGCTGAGAAGGCATCAGGGCCAGTCCTGTGATGGGAGGGGCCACCCTGTACCTTCTCCCAGCTTTTACCCACACACCAGGCACAGCCTATTCCAGAGGATGCTCTCAGCACTGTCACTGGCCACTACCCAGTTGCCAAGGCAACCAGGCGCCTCCTGAATCCTCTGGTTTAAGGGATTATGGGTCAGTAACATGTTTGCTTTGCTTAATGATCACATCCTTTTGTCCTCCGCCAAAAAGGACCCTGAATGTTCCTGGCTGCCCCCAATACACCTAAGTCTGGCCCCCAGCTCCGCTGAGCCCTGAGACTGGGCACTTCCAACCTCAGGCTTGCACCTCTCAGAATTCAGGTTTTGGGTCTGCACTGCCAGCTAAGCCTCCCTGTCAGTGGGCCCTGAAGTCTCACTCAGTTCAGCTCTGCAAACGAGGACTGAGGACCTACCATGGGCCAGGCACTGTGTTAGGCACTGTGGTTACAGTGGTGAGTAAAGCGTGGTCCCTATTCAAGGAGCTCAGGGGCTGGTGAGGCCTCCTGGGATGGGAAGGTAGCTGAGAGCTCATCTACCAGCTTCCGTGGCCAAGCCCGCCGGCCATGCACTTTCCCGACGCCCCACCTTGGAGCTCATTCCTGCAGCAACCTCACCTCGCACTCTGTGTGCAGCCAACCCAAGGGGGACCCATAATAGAGGGGTCACATGAGTTCCAGTGTCAAGGGACACAGACACGCCTTCCCTGTGGATTCACACGTTCCAGCGTGACAGGAGAGCAGAGATGTCCCCAGTACATGGGTCAATTGTTTACAATGTTGGCTGAACATCAGCATCACCAAGACGTTTTGTAAAAAATTCAGGTTCCTGGGTCTCACCCTCAGACTCTAGAACTGAGGCTCTGAGGATGGCAACCGGGAAAATGCAGCTTTTAAAAACATCCCCAGCCCTGGCCACTGTGGCTCAGTTGGTTGGAGGTCGTCCTGCAAACCAAAAGGTCATGGGTTTGATTCCTGGTCAAGGAAAATGCCTGGGTTGCAGGCTTGGTGTCCAGGGCACGTATAGGAGGCAACCAATCGATGTTCTCTCTCTCCCTCTTCCTCTCTCCAAAATCGGTAAGCATGCCCTCGGGTGAGGATTAAAAGAAATACACAAAACACAAAAACAAAAAAGCGTCCCCAGTGATCTGGACAGGGAGCCATGGTGGGGAAGCATCTGAGGCCCAGGTGGGGGAGAGTGATCTGTCCGGGTTTCTGGGCGGCCACACTGGCTGAGACGGGCACTCCTCGGAGCTGGGGAGGTGCAGGAGAGCCCCCAAGAAGGGAAGGAAATGTCTGCCCAGGCTCAACCACAATGACCTGTGGGGGTGGGCGAAGCCAGACCCTTGGCTCCCTGAGCTCTGAGCTCTACTAAAAGGGGCCAGCCATGCCCACTTCTAATAACAGGGAACCCCCATAAAGCCATCATACAGCCTGAGATTTAGGGGATGGAGCGATGGGCCTGTGACTCAGCAATCCACCAGTAGCCACCATCGATCTCATGCCCTTGCTCGTGCCCGTGTAGGAGGGGCGGGGGAGCTCATTGAAAGCCTTTTGGGGGAGAGGCCCCCAATTTCTACAGGAACAAGGAGACCTAGCCCGTACCCGCTCTCTTCATGTTCAGTTAGAAGCAAGGAGCCACCAGCTAGGTTGGGCGGGGCAGGGGATGATGGGACGGGGAGCCAAAGGGAGGGTGAAACTGGGGACAGCTGACTCAAGCGGGAATGTGGGGCTGGGCAGTGCAGAGGGCTGGGGACCAGTTGGTCTCCACTGGCCTGAGGAGAGACCAGGAGGAAGTGGCTGTCAGTGGTGTAGGACTGATGAAGGTCCGGTGTGGGGAGACTTCCGGATGGTGACAGGGGGCAGGTGGCAGGGGTGGTGACCACAGCCAAGAGTAGCTGCCTCTCTCTGCAGGGGACAATCGGGGCATTGAGCCCAGCGGGGTCTTGGGTGTGACAGGGCAGCCTGGGCAGTGAATGGCCTGTTGTCCCATAGCTCAAGACACAGATGCCTCTGTCACTTTTCCCTTGGGAGAGTCAGCTCCTCAAATTAGGGGGTCAAGGGGGAAGGGAGACGGGAAAATGGCCTGTCACCTTGTGCCGTCTGCCCCCACCCCCATATGGGGACAGAAGGGCTCAGTGTGACCCAGCCTGAGGCCAACCCAGAACTGGGCACAGTGTGGCCTTTGTCCCCAGGCCATAGAGCCATCTGGGGCTGTCCCCGTGCAACTGGTGACAGGGGAAAAGGGAGACGGCGTCAAGGGCTGCCGGCCTGGTCGGGGTGGTGTGGGGGTGGGGAAGCACAGCCCTCTCAGGAGCTGTGGGGTGGGCAGGCGGACCGCCCAGCAGGCCTTCCTCCTGCCCTCCTGCCCAGGTAAGTCCGAAAAGTCCTCAGCCTGCCTCCTGTCACTTCTCCCAGGCACACACTGGCCCGCCCAGAATTTCCTGCTGGCACCAGAGAAGTGGATGGCACAGGAGGAAGGAGGAGTCAGGCCAGGAGGAAACTGCCCTTGCACAGAGGCCATTGTGCCCCCAGCAAGGAAGGGCTGGTGTCCTGGAACCTTAGCAGAAGGTACTTACAGATCCCCATTCCAGCCCCTCACTGGCCCGCGGGGACGCCGAGGCTTGGAGAGGGGAACTGACTTGCTCAGGATCATGCAGCCATTTCCTGGTGTGGCCAAGCACGCAGACTCGGAGACCACATCATTCCTTTCTTCTTCTGGCTGGAAAGCCCCCCACCTGCCCCTCCTGGTGGCAAAGGCTGTAAGTGCTCTGTTCTCCTCCAGGTTCCCTCCACCCCCACTCTGAATTAGAAGCCAGACTAACCCAGGTTTAGATTCTGGTGCTGCCACTAGCAGGCTGCCTGATGATAAATTCTATAATCTCTTCGCTTTGGCTCTGGTCATTCATTTGACAATTATTTATTGAACAGCTACTATGTGCCAGGAAGCGTTACTAACCCTGAGAGTCTCGTGAACAAAACAGATGGTTCATTCCTGCCTTCATAGTACTTGTGTTCTAACAAAGGTGGGGAGGGGCAGCACGGACAACAAACCAAATAAAATTCGCAACATTAGGTGGTGAGAAGTGCAATGGAGGAAATAAAGCACGAAGGAGGGGTGGGGTCTGGCAATGTGAAACAGTATAGTTAGGACGGCCTCCCTGAGGAGGTGATGTTTTCTTGGAAAAGCCCCAAGCAGCACAGGGAGGAAATTGGTCATGGGGAGTCTGGGGAAGCAGGTCAGCAAGGCAGCAAGCAGCAGGAGCAGAGGCCCTAAGGCAGAAGTGAGAACTGGAGAGGAGTGTCTGTGTGGCTGGAAAGGGGGCACCAGCACAACAGACCACGTGGGGGGTGCCCCTTGGGACTTGGGAGGGTTCAAGCAGATGAGTGATGTGATCCCACTCACTGAAGATTTTAAACGGCTCCCTCTGGCTGCGGTGTTGAGAACTGACTGTGTGGGCAGGAGGCTACACAGAGGTCCCGAGAGAGGTGGTGGGAGCAGTGGGGGTGGGAAGCGGCGGGGTTCTGGAGGAGTCTGCCAGGAGGGGCCGAGGGGACCTGTGGAAGGACTGCCTACAGACTGTGAGGTGGGAGCTGAGCAGGACCCTGAGGGTTTGGGTCTGAGCAACAGGAAGGATGGAGCTGAGAGCAGAGGCTGCTGTGGGTTGGGAGGAGTAGGGTTTGGAGCAAGTGTCTCGTGTCCAGCAGATGTCTGAGTGGACGTGCTGCGTGCGCCGACATGACACACACGAGCACAAGGAGGACGTCCAGCGAATGTCAGCTCTCTCCTCTACTTTTCTTTTCTCAGGCACCTGCTCAGACGTGACATGCTAGAAAAGAGGCCACACGAAGAGCTCATCAGCCACATCCCTCAGAGCCGTCCACACAGCCGGTAAGGTGCTTTGAGACCCCAGCATGGAAGAGGGGTGGGATGCAGGGAACATGGTCAACTATTGGCAGGCTGGAGCCACCAGTAGGAAAGGCCAGGCGGGCAGGGCTCCCCAACTTAGACTGAGGTGTGCGCAGGCCAGGGGACCCGGCCTCCTGGTGGACAGATCTCACCCTGTCCTCGGAGGGGAGCTGTCTCCCCAGAGCAGGCCCCGCTGGCCCCGCAGGCCCCACAGGGCCATTGTCCAGGACAACCTTGCCAGGCCTTAGACCTAACACCTGCCCTAGAGTTGGGACACCTGGGGGGGGTCCTGACCAGGAGATCACAAGGCCAAGGAGGAGGTTGGCAGATTATCTGGGGAGCTGGCAGCAGCCCCCACCTCACAGAAGCTTGGCTGCACCCTGGTGAGGGCCATGGGGGTCACTTTCACTTCCTAACCTCCAGAGAGCAGGTTTGCAGATTCCCCAGTGAACCCTCACACAGAGCCCCTTTGCCTTCCTCCTGGGTGAAGCCCCATTTCCCAGCCTGTGCTCAAGGTCCTTCAAGATCTGGGCGCCCCCTCTTCTCTGGCTCTGCTCTCCCACTTCCCACCACTCTAGCTCTGCACCAGGCCACACCCCTGCATGCAGTTCAGGTCTCAGATCTTCAGATGCTTCCCTGAAGCCCCAGGACCACTGGGTGCCCCCACAAAGCACAGGAACTCATAGGACCGCTTTGATCCCCTGCCTCACACTGGTGACATACAGCAGGCATGGCTGCTTGCTTCACAGCCCGTGGAGCATGCACTATGTTCCAGGTACATGTCAGATGCTTCCTCAACTCCTCTTTTTATTTTCTTTTAGATCTCAGTCTCTGTGGGCCCGGAGGCAGGGGCTGAAGGATGTAACTTCCAACTGCCCCCTTTCTGAAGCCCAGGGGGTCTGACCTTTAGTCCCGAAGTCTGACCACCAGCCAGGATCCTCATAATATCCTCTGCTGCCTGCTCCCCACCCCCACCTCAGTCACTCAGCCACGTGGGGCTTTGGGCAGGTTTCAAAAGAACTAGAGGCCACGGCTGACTAAGTCTGCAGACGTCATGAGCTGAGACTTCAGACACTCCCTCCTCCCGGGGAGAACCGTGCCTGCAGGGAGCCTGCAGATAGCATCGCTTCCTTCACCCTCTAACTGACCCTGCCCTGCAGGGAGCTGGAGGCTGCAGTTTCCCGATGCGAACCTCAGGGGAAGCCAGTCACCCCACGGCTGCCTGAAGCTGGGAGGCAAGGGCAGAAGCAGAAGCCCTGAGCCCTCACCGCTGACCTCGCCCCACCCCAGCTCCGGCCTGGATGAGAGAGGCTGCCAGCCTGCGGCCTTCTGGGTGGCAAGAATCTAGGGAGACAGCTAGGCCTGCAGCCATCCTGCCAATGAACAGATGCCGTGCAGAGTGACGGACCTCAGAGCTGATCCCCACAGCCTCTGTGTGGAACATAGGAAGCAGGCGGGGAGGTCCCCAGGAGCAAGCTAGGCTAACTTACAGGAAGACTGGTCAGGAGACAGACGTCTGAGGCATGGGCACCCCTGCAGCACCCCCGATGGAACGTCCTACAGTGAGGGCCACCTGCCATCCAGGCCTGTCCTCCAAAATTCTCCACAGTCTGGATTCACGGAAGAAATCCCAGCTCTGCCACTTGCTCGCACTGCGACCTGGGCAGACACCTGCACCTCAGTGTCCTCGTCTGCTGAACCGGGACAATTCCTAATAATTCCTAACCTCCCGTCCAACTGCTACCCCACTGCAGGCCTTCACTTCCTCAGCGGCTTTCTGGCGATGCCACTCCCCTGCTCACAGCCCTTCAGTACAATACTGCCCTCGGGAAAAGTCCAAACTTTCGGGCCCAGCAGACCAGGTCTCTTGCATTGTGACCCCGTCTCCTATGGCATCTCTCACCTGTCCTGGAGGGTCCAGTTTTGTGGAGTATGCTGGGCATTCGCAGAGGAGACCGCGCTTGCGCCCCACAGCTCCGCATGTGCTGTTTCCTTGGCCTGGCCCTTCTTGGTAAAACCACTTCCAAACTCGACTCAAGTGTCATTCCCCTGAGAAGCTTAGTATGTGACGCCACATACTTCCTCTACGTGAAGTGAGATGCTCCCTCCTCGTGGCTTCCAGAGCAGCTGGTGCACACTTGAAACTAGACTGTGACATCCTTCAGGGCAAGAGTGGCCAACTTCGTTCTGTCAGCATCAGGAACCTCCGTGGTGCTCAGTCCGTGTTTGCGGACCGAGTGAACCAATGGCCGCATTAGGCCTTGGCCACTGCACCATAGCGATCTGTTAAAGACTCTTTCCTCTATAGATGTGTAAACATTAGGCCCACTGAGGACAGACCTTCAGTCACCTGAACCTCCAGGACACTGTGCACAATAAATGCAGGTTCCCTTCCTTGCACTTCTGGCCTACCAGGGACCTGTGTCTCGGTTTATCTGCTGGTCCAGCCAGCCCCACTCTTTGTAGCTAGCCACCCCTGGGATGGGCCTGGCTCTGCCCTCCTTCTGCACACACTGAAGCAAGCCAACAAGGCCTAGACTCCCTGGGATGTGGTTCCACCTCGGTTGTCCTGGCTCTGGGCAGGACACCAGGGTGGCAGGCCAGGGACTAGGGAAAAGCCAGCAAAGCGCTCACATCTTCAAGGCTCGACCAATCCAGGCACAACATCTCCCTCCCTAAACCCCTGCCTGCTGCCCCTCCTGTCCCATACCCCCCACCCCCTCCGCGCTGGGCTCCCACAGTGTTTGGACAGGCCCAAGCGGAGCCCTTGGCTCCCCCCTGTCCTGTTCACTTGTCCACTTCCCTGGTTCACCTGCGAGCTCGTGAAGGGCAAGGATGGCCGGACACAGGGCCTGGCACTGAGTGAACCACCACATGTTCAGTAAGTCAATATTCGAAAGCTGTGAATTCCTAGGTCCAGGAGCTGTTTGGAGGCAAGAAGACCGACAGGAAACCATCAGCTGCCCACTGGACTCGAAGCCTCCACCATGCCCTAACCCTTCTTGCCCAGCCAGTTCTGGGCCCCAACGGCAGTGGGGCGATGGTGCACTGGGGCAAAGGGGGCAGCTTCTTGCTTGGCAGCAACTTCCTAAATGAGGCCTGCAGAGGTCTCAGGCTAGCACGTGCCACACTGCAGTGATGGATGGACTAGGGATGGGAAAAACCCTAATGAGAGATTCCAACCAGAATACATGAAGTTGAGGCCTCCAAGGCTCATGCGGAGGGAAGCTCGCAGGCCCCTGGGGCCCTCCTCAGGGACTCCCATGCCTCAGAGGTGATTCCCAGAAACTCAGGGGTCAAGTACACTACCCAAGCTCAGACGTTGGCCTTGACCCCTATAGGTGACCACCCCACCTGACTCTCTGACTGCCCCATTTCCAGCTCCTCTTGTGGGCCCTCCTGAAACTCTGTTGCTCTCTTTGGCTTCCTAAGGCTCAAGAAATAGAGGCACATTGATTGTCTTCTGGTATTTTCTTTTTGACCTTTTTTGGAGGCCCAGCTAAAGCTGGCCTGCAATCTTCGGGAAGGCTCTGGGTTTCCCAGTGATCAGATGGAACCAGGCGCCCTTCTGTCAGCTGGGGTCCTGGCCGCGCAGAACTTCCCGGACCGGAGCTGAAGCACGCCCTCCGTCCCCGCATCTTCCTGCTTCCAGGCAAGGCCCGCCTCACCTCCTGGGCACAGGAGACCCTTCCCCACCCCTCTTACCAGCTCTTGTTAAAGACCCCCAAAGAGGCCCCTCACCTACTGCCCAGGGCTTTCAAAGTTCTAAAGTTCAGAAACTTTTCTTAGGTCTTCCTTAAACCCCAAAGGAAAGCGCTCACGTCTGCTTCCTTCTGTCTGCTTAAGTGCAGATGCTGATGCTCCCATCTTCTACAAATTAGCAGAAGGAGAAAACAAACCCACCAAGTTCGCCCACTCTATGGTCCTTCCTCTTCCAGATACGAGGACCTGTCATGGGACCCTTGTTAACATCTCTCTGGCTTTCTTTCCATGCCCAACTTTAGCAACAGAACTGCAGGGACCTTCGAGCTCTGGTGTCCCTGGGGACCCCTCAGTCTCAGGCACAGGGGGGGCCAAGGGAAGGGTTTCCCAGCATCTCTAGACCATATTCCTATTTATACTCCACTCCCAGCCCCCACGCCCCAGTCTGGCCCACACTGCCCCATGCCCGCACTCCAACAGAACCCTCTGGCCGACGTTGTCCAAGCTGCCTCCTCACACTCGGCTGGTCTCCCTGGCACCAGCCTGAGTCCAGGCGACGCCTCAGCCCGGACCACCTCCCTGCTCCTCTCTGTCTCTAAGGCACACTCCAGGAAGCCTCTGGACATCTCCCAGTTTGCCAACTGTTCTCTAATGGTCTCCATCAGTGGCACCTGCCACCTGTAGCTTAGGCTTCATTTTCTACTTATTTATTTTTTAGAGAGAGGGGAAGAGAAGGAGAGAAACAATGATGTGAGAGAAAAAGCATTGATCAGTTGCCTGTCGTACGCACCCCAAATGGGACAGAACCCACAACCCAAACATGTGACCTGACGGGAATCGAACCAGTGATCTTTCACTTTGCGGGAAGACGCCCAACCCACTGAGCCACACAGGTCAGGCAGGAGCTCAGGCTTCTTGATGAAGGAGGTGCTGGTTTCTTCTAGTAACTTTCTAATTTCACAATTAGCTGCTTGGCGCCAGGCACTGTCCTGGGCTCTACACCTTATCTTCCCTTCCCTTGGCCTTCTGCTTCTCCTCCTACTTCATGCTCCCTCTGCATCCGGTGGACTCACTTCCTCTCCCTGTCCCTGAGTGTCGGCACTCCCCAGAGTTCCCGCTTTGGTCCTTTGTTCCTCCACCTCCACACACTCTTCCTGGTGACCTCATGTTCCCCAGTGGTGGAAACCACCACCCATGTGCTCATGACTCTGGCCCCACCAAGCCTGAGTCTCACCGAGGCAGGGCTGACTGCAGCCAGGCACCTCTATCTGGAATACCCGCACTGGGCCCGGGACAGTCAGGGGCCGCAAACTGTTTCAGATGTATTTTTTTTAAGATTTTATTTATTTATTTTTGGAGAGAGGGGAGGGAGGGAGAAAGAGAGGGAGAGACACATCAATGTGTGGTTGCTGCTCACGTGACCCCCACTGGGACCTGGCCTGCAACCCAGTCATGTGTCCTGACTGGGAATCGAACCGGCGACCCTTTGGTTTGCAGCTCGCACTCAGTCTACTGAGCTATACCAGCCAGGGCTGAGATGTGTTTTTAGGTAAAGGACAGATGCGTACAACTTGTAAAAGCTGTTATGTGTGCTAAATATACACGAGTGTCACACATGTAACAGACACATACAAACTGTATATTATCAAGAAAGACAGATGCTAGAATGCTAACAGTAGTTATCCCTGGCACAGAATTGTGGGTGATGTTAAGATCTTCCTTTTGTTTACGTGCATCATCTAATAGTGCCATAACGAACATTCACTGCACATGTTAAAAGAAGCAGCACTTCTTTTTAAATGTAAAGAAAGTATTTTTAGATGGAGACCCCAGACCTGCTCCGTGCAAGCCTTGGGAGAAGCAGGGTTACCTGGAGCAGGGTCGGCACCCGTTTCCTGTCCGGGCCAGGCCGTCGGCACTCAGGCTTTGGGGCTGCTCGCTCTCCGCAGTGATCGCGGGCCTCTCTGGCAGCAGGAGCCCACCGCCAGCCGGGGAACGAGTGCGAGGTGGCTGCGTTCCAGAGGGCCTTTACTTGTGGACATGAAAATCTGAATTCTATATAATTTTCAAGTGTCACAAAATATTTTCTTCTGTGAAGATTTTTCCCAGCCACTTAACACTGTACAAAACATTCTTCGCTCATGGCACATACTAAAAAAGGCTGGATTTGGGCCCCGGCCAGGTAGCTTAGTTGGTTAGAGCATTGTCCCAATACCCCAAGGTTGCGGGTTCGATTCCTGTCAGGGCACATACAGAAGTCAACTGGTGAATGCATAAATAAGTGGAACAACAAACTGATGTTTCTCCCTCTCCCTAAAAGTCAATAAATAAAATTTTTTTAAGAGATAGGTAAATAAATAAGTAAATACATAAATAAATAAAACAGGCCGGATGTGGCCAAGGCCACAGTTCACCAAGCTTTGCCCCTGAGCCTCTGCACCCGCACAGCATTAGAATCTAGCACCCACCTGTTTGGGAGGTGCTTTTTCTCCTCCTGTCTGACTGCGGGAAGGCCTTCCCGGGTTTCCTTGCCCATCAGAGGAACCGGCTACCCAGGCCTCAGCTGAGGGAAGCCCCTGTGTTCCAGAGTTTGGAGGGACGGAAGGCAGGGACCCTCTCCAGGTCTCAGCACACAGCCCTCCTTGTCAGCAGGACCAGCGGAAGTTGGAACCGCACCCCAGCAGTCTTGGGTGGGGCTTTAGAATGCCCCCATCTGCACCCTCATTTTCCAGGTGAAGAAGGCAAGACTCAGAAAGGGGAAGTGACCTGCCCAAGACCACTTGGGTTGACAGGGCAGAGGTGAGACTAGAACCAAGGGCTTGTAACTTCAAATTCAGTGCTCTTCCTGCCTCCCCGGGGTTGGAGGGAACCGCAAGAACCTGCCTGGAGACGGCATTCCGCCCACCAGGTGCCGCCACCAGGGAAGTCTGCAGCCCTCAAGGGCCGCCTTGCACAGAGAAGGTGTCAGGTCAGGTCTAGTATCAGCTCGGAATGTGGCACCCAGCCCAGCCACGGCGGGCAATCCACACCAGGAACGGGGAGCAGCTGTGGGATCCCTTCCCCAGCCTCATCCCGAACCCTGCCGGCACAGGTGGCCTGGGGACCCAGCACTGCTGCTGTCATGAGTGACACCCTCCAGCGCTTGACCTACTGCCCACCTGCTGCCAGGCCCTGCAAAGACACGGGGAAGGGCAGCCATGCCCCTCCTGGGTCTGGTCAGCCTGCATGGGCCTCCTTTGCTGGACAGTTAGAGTCTGAGGAGAGAAGCGGCCCTGGTTCCTGAGGAGATGCCCAGAGGAAGAAACGGGGCTTCTTTACGAGAGGGGTGAGGACAGCTCACTCCGGGCTTCATCAGGACGCCCCACGACAAGGATGACGTGCAGGGGGTGCTGTGGGTGAGGGAGGTCAAGGGGGTTGGAGAACGGAATTTCCTTCCCAGGCTGGGGCCCAAGCCCTGCTTTCTGCAGGGCTTGCACCAGGCTGTGAGAACGTGCAATGTGTGTCACTGGCGACAGCAGGCGGGGCGGGAAGCCAGGAGCTTGCAGGCGTTACCTCACGGGATCTTCGCAGCCACGTGAAGTGACACTGTTATTCTCCCCATTCGACAAACTCGGGGACGGGCACGTGGGAGCAAGTTCCCTCATCCAGGCGACCACTCACTGAATGTCAGTGGTGGCACTTGAACTGACCCCGAAGTCCAGACCCGCCTCCACCCACAGCTGATGGGGTCGCTCAGCAAGTAAAGAGGAACACCCGCACCAGCCAGCGGTCAGCACGGGGTCACCTTGTTTACCCCACCCTCCATCTCCAGGGAAGACTTTAAGTTCAGTAGGGTGAGGCAGAAGCACAGGATGAGACCATCATCCAGAGTTCCAAGATGGGGGCGGGGGGCATCACTGACCCTTCAAAAGTTCTGTCCAATGTCTCTGAGACCGGGGTGTCCTGTCTCACTAGGGTCACTCAAGGGATCAGAGAGCATCCAGGCCCTTACCAGCTCAGAGCCAAACCTCCCGACCCTTCCTCCTCTGCACCACAGAGATCTCACAGCTCACCTTCAAAGAGCAAGTCCGGCTAAGCTGTGCCACCGCTCTCCTCTTCCTGACTTGCTGATGTGGCTGGCCCTGCCGTGACCCTGGGATCGAGACCCTCCACCTGGTCCACTGTGAGCCCAGCCTTCCAGTGGGGTCTGTGTGTGTCCACAGCTGGGGGGACTAGGACAAGACAAGACTATCCTTAGTCTGCTCCCACCCGTGGAGAAGGGAAGGTGCCCCCTCAGCGGCTAACGCCAGGAGGGCGGAGGTGAAGGGTCCAGGGCGGGGGAGGGAAGGGCTATGACAGGGACTGCGATTAATTAAGTACTGGGGGAGGGAGGTCTTCTTACCCCGGGGGAGAAAGCCCTGCCAGAGGCCCCTCAGAGGAGGAGGCTGTAGGTTTTGCAGCTCCCAGTGCAGACCTCACTCACTCTGGAAGCTGGAGGGCAGAGTCCCCACAGCACAGGTTCCTGGTTTCCTCTTGCAGGTTTCCATCCAACCTGTACCCCACCCCCACTCTCTCGTACAGAGCCCCGCTCCCTAACTGGAAGAGCAGAAAAGACGCTGTTGAGGAGCCTGGCCTGACGGGATTAGGGAAGCCCACCTTGCTCTCTCCCCCAGAGCCAGGCACAGGGCCATAGCTAGGAAATCCCCTTCCGAGTGGCCACCAACAGCACAGCCACTGGTGACTTAGCATCTGCTCCATGCCAGGCTCTATTCATTCTTTCATTGAATTCACATGACAACGCTCCCTATTATGATCCTCACTTCACAGATGAGGAAACTGAGGCTGGGAGAAGCTCAGGAGTCTGCTGGGGAGACAGGAGTCAGCTAGTGTGTGCTGGAGCTTGGACTCCACCAAGGCCCTCCCTTTAGGCCTCACAATCAGGGTAGGAAAGAAGGAATTAGGGGAGGGATAGATGAAGATGCTGGACAAAAGTCCAAAATAGGGTGTCCCCAGGGAAAGGAGAAGCAAGGTTGGGGTCGGAGATGGGAGGAGCCAAGCCAGGCTCCGCTCCACAGCATGGGGCATGTGTACCTGGGCACAGGCAGAGGACAGTCTGGCTCTGCAGAGAAAACAAATGCAGCCATAAAGGCAGCTTCGTGTCCTCGAGGCCCAGGGGAGGCTTCCAAATGAGGCAAGCAGATCTCAGGAGATCTCAGAGCTGGAACCTACTTGTTCCACAGATCTGGTGCCCTCTCTCCTACGACCCATGGAGAGGCTGGGTGTGCCTGGCACGGGACACACGGAAGCCTCTTACTTGGAGCACCATCCCCATCCTTCCTTCTCCTGAGGGCTGAGGTGGGACCAGAGAACTGCAGGGTACGCTGGGATCGCCTATAATGGGGCAAGGACTGAGAGCAGGGGGCTGGGGCTCGGAAGGAAGAGGGCTGGGCCCCACCTCTGTGCGACTTTGGGAAAGCTGGTCTCCCAGAGCATCTGTTCCCTCACCTGTACTATGGGGATGGAAACACTCAGTTCAGAAAGCTGAGTGATATTTGGTAAATGGCAACTGCTAAGGCATTCAGAAATTGGATGTAACTTACTAAAGCCTACTCTGGCTCTGGAAACCCCAGGAAGTTTGGGAAGAATAAAGGCTCCATTCTCCTGGAGGGGTGTGGGCAGTGGGCGGGAAGACTCCCAGGAACCTAATGGGCAGTGAGGTTTCGGGGAGGGTGGGGTCAGCCTCATAGCCTCACCAGCTACATAGGAGGTGGCTGGGGCAGGGTGGCCCCAGACAGTGGCTCAGCTACAGCAAGGCGACCCTGTCTTCAGCAGACTCAGACCCAAACCCAGGAGCCAGCATCGCCTGGAGTCCTGCTCGCAGTCCCCTACCCCTGAGCCACTGCTGTCTCAGCCCCTGCCAGGGCCAGGCTATAGGCAGGGAACCTCTGAGGACTAGGACATTTGTGGGCCATTCCCCGGGCTTCTGCCCTCTCAGGCTGCGTCCAGAAATGTGCTGTGCGCCCAACCCCAGCGGAAAATGCCACACGAGCATTCAGAACCTCACAGGACGCTGACACAGGAGGGGCAAGCCAGTGGTGTTAGTGAGTCAGCCAGGGCCCTGGCCACAGTTGGGGAACTCCTGAGGGCTGGGCTGGGGGTGGGGATAAGGTTCTAAGGAGCTGATACGCAATGCCCACTGCCCCAGCCCCAGCGCTCCCACCCCTGCCTCAGGAAGGGGCTCAGAGAGAATTAGAAAGACGCCACTGGTGCCTAGCAGAATGTCGACCCCAAAGCCCAGAAAATCAGTCACTGTCTCAACAGCTCCACTCCATCCACCACAAGGTCTGCGCAGTCCTCCACACCTGGGCACCTCTCGCCTGCAGCGAATCCTCAAGCCCCATCTCCTTAGCCCAACAGGCAGCCCCACCCTTTCCTGTGGCTGCATTCACCCTTTGCCAGTGGCTGCCACAGGGTGGGGGCCACAGACCCTCGGGGTCCCTGGGTGGGCAGAGAGAGAAGGGGCAGCAATCCCCACACACCAGCCCTCAACCTCCCCCAGTCACCATCATCTCCTAGCGCTGGAACCCGCGGGACTTCATGGGTGTCCTTCCACCTTCACCCCAGGGCTCCGGCCTCCAGCCCCTAATCTGGAGCTCTGGAAAGTTCCCCAGAGCCCGAAAGCCCGTGGAGGCAGCGATCGGGCCCCACCCTCGCGGGTCCCCTCCTCACCGGACACTCCTGACCCTTGCCCTTCCCAGAAGGAAGGGTGCTTAGAAAGCGCCAGGCTCGCGACTGGGTGGAAAACTTTGCTTCCCAGGGTTCAGATCAGAGCCTGAGGGCCCAAAGGAGTCCCGATGGAAACTCCCTGGGGGGTGCGGGGGTCTGAGAATGCAAAATCGCCCTCCTTCTTATGCACCTGGGACTTGGGAGTGGCCTCTGCAAGGGCATCATTCCCCCCACCCCCTACCCGCCCCCCAGCACGCCTCGCGATCCCCTGTCTTCCTCACCGTTCCGGCAGTCTCTAATAACCCCTCGACCCCCGGCAAACGCAGCGGCGCCTTTAAGAGCCGCCGGCTTACCTTTGCTCTGTTTTGCCCGCGCCACTGTGCCCCCAGCTCCGACCCACCCCCACGCCTCGGTCCCCAGCCAGCGGGACTCACCGCGCGCGTCCAGGGGCCGCGGTGCCGGGCGCTATGCCCTGCGCCCCGCCGGGGTCCCCGCCCGGCTCGAGCTACTTGCCCTGATCCCGAAAGGTGAGCGGCTCCCCAGAGAAGCTGCAACCTGAGCTGGAGGAGGTGGAGGAGGAGGAGGAGGGAGAAGGGGAGGGGTGGAGGAAGGTAAGGGAGAGGACGGAGGGGGAGGAGGAGGAGGAAGGGGAAAGCCCGGCCCCGCTGGAGTTTTTCACGTGTACAAGTTGACTCCTCCCCGTCCCTCCAGAGCTGCCCACAACTGCTGCCAATCTCTGCGGCTGCCTCTGCCTGGGTGCCCACCCCTTTCTCCCACTCTGAGAGCCCTGGCCCAAGCACCACTTCTGGTGTTGGTCCTAGGCTGGCCCTGAGAGCCTTGACTTAGGGGTGAGACCCTTGGGATTGGAGTCCCCCAAGACTGCGGCCAGTGCACTGCAGTGATTTGCTGAGAGGGCCTGTCTCCAAAGGTAGCTCTCCCACCTTCCGAGTCTGACCCTGATCCCAGCACCTGGCACCCCAGGAGCTAATGTGCACAGACAGGTCCTGTTTGCCATGTTCATTTGTAGAGTTCTTGAAAACAGTAGCTTTTAGAGCTTGTCCTCAGCCCCGCTCAGTGGGACTTGTCATTTACCTTCAGGTACAAAGCTCCCACCTGGTTGGCCACAGCTCTCCAGGGCCTGAATGAGCCCAACCAAGAGCCATCACCCCCACTTCCTGCCCTGAAGGCTACATCAGTGTGTCCTTCTAGAATTAGACCCTGCAGGCCAACTGGGAATCATCCAAGAATACTCACAGACTCGCTAAGCCCAGAGAGGAGGCTGAACTGGCCCAAAGCCCCGCAGGAGTTAGTGACAAGCCCGATTAGGACTGAGGCCAGTGACCATGCTGCCCACACCATTGGACTCAGGGGTCAGAGGCAACTGGGATGGGATGGCAGCAGCAGGGTGGCCCCATGTGGGCCCCTCCCAGCCTTGCTTCCCCCGAAGGCTGTGAGGGATTGGTGCCTCAAGTGTGATGGGCACCAAAACAGGGAGGTCTGCTTCCTCCACCCTGCCAGTGGGCATGGCCTCTTTAGTTTGGGGGCCCTAGCAGTGGGGGGAGTCTCTAGAGGAGGGGTGGTACATGGTGTGCACATGTTCCTGCCTGAACCCTTTCCTAGGGCTGATCTGAATTGACCAACACCCTTTAGGTCCGAGGCTTTGAGCCTGGGGCCTTTCCCTGGGGAGAAGGAGTTGTTGAGAGTAGAACAATTGCCTTTCCAGAAGATGTGGGCCTGAGGTCAACCACTCAGGCCTGCACCTGCCCTCCAATGACAGCCTGCGGCATACAGTCTCTGTAGACTGCGCAGCAGATGGGCACGGCAGAGCGAAGCGAGTAACTGCGAGTAGCAGGAGTGTCCTGTGTGTGGTCCGCAGGGGCACCCTTCAGAGGGCCTTCCAGCTCTTGGCTGCCTCTGTCCTCTCTGCCAGGCATGTAGATTTCCTGGGTGCACAGCCCTTTATCAAATAAAACTGCTGAGGGTTGAAGGGTGCAATGAGGGCTGGATCCAGAACTTCCCGGCTTTGGGAAGAGAAAGCAATCTGCCTGGTTCCATAACCAATGTCTATGATGAGAATGCCGGGAGTCAAGCAAACCAAGAAAAGGCAGGGACAGGATCGGAAGGGCAGAGAGAGGGGCTATGGCAAAGGAACCGTGTTTTCGACAATCAGAGAGAATGGATCCAAAGGGTAGAGTTTCAGGGAACCAGGGAGATGGATGAGGTCAAGAGGTTTCTGAACATCTCGTATGTGCCAAATAATAGACAAGTTGCTGGGTACAAAGTTTCTGGGAGCTCACCCTCTAATGCAGCAGCTAAGTAAACAACTGTGCTGCTGCAGGATTGAGGTTAGAGCTGTGGCTGCCTGCAGGGGTCCTTCTGCTGCTCGAGCTGAGGATTATGGGATGAGAGAACTACAGAGGGTTTTTTGGGGTTTTGTTTTGTTTTGTTTTGTTTTTCCAAGAAGCTAACACCACGTGCAAAGTGCAGGGGTGAGAGAACACGGTCTCACAGTTCTGTGAGGCCAGAGCTTAGAGTAGGTGGGGCTGGAGGCGATGCCATAAAGAGGGCAGGTGCTGGGCTCTGAAGACCCTCCTACTTCTACTGAAGACCTGAAAGCACATGGCAACACGGAGCATTTCAGAGGAAACAGACATCACCAGTCTGCGATTTAGGACGAGCTCTCTGGCAGTCAAGTGATGGATTGACGGTGTGAGTAAGTCTAGAGATGAGAAGCCCAGTTTGGAGACGAATCCTGGTGAAAAATAAATTCTAGCAGTGGCAGGAAGGAGAGGAGGGAACTTACGTGAGAGATGCTCCCTTACATGAGGAAACAGAGTCACAGAACTTTGTGCCTGTCTGAGACTAGACGATAAGGTGGGTGACAAATATCAAGGTTGGAACTACTGGTATGACACACCAGGCTGGGGGCTTCTTAGGGACTCCTTGACTCCCAGAGCCTCCTTCTATCGGCTGTGTGGTGTGGGGCAAGCAACTTACCCTTTCTGAGCCTAGTTGTGCCACTTGTAAAACAAAGATACTAAAAGCAGTCTTGTGTAGCTGTTGTGCATATTAAAAGCAATGTATACCGAAGCATGAGACCTGGCTCATGATAGGAAGTCAATAAATAACAGACATAATTACCATCGTTCACCCATTCAGCAAACATTCATTGAGCACCTGCTGTGTGCCGGGGACTGTGCTGGACCCTTGAGGTTGAGGGATGAGTTTAAGCCTTGATCACTATTCTCAAGCAGGTCACTGTCCCATGGGAGAGGGACATGCACAGGGACAGACGCATACAAGGTAATATGGGCTGGAGCATAGGAAGAATCCCTTAACTGTGCCCAAGAGAATCAGGGACAGAGGAGAGGTGACACCTTAAACAATGTAGGGCCAACAACTTGCTCAGAGACTGTCACCTCACCCCTGCCCCTGACATGGGATTATGTTTCAGAATCTCTGAAATCTTCCATTTTGAAGGCATCATCTTGCTCCTCGCTCCTGCTAAGGGAGATGGACTGCAGAATCCAGTCTGTTTGGGGCTCAGAAAGTGACAGGTGAAACTTGGGCAGGCCCAAGGCCAGGCATGAACAGATGGGCAGGTGGAAAGGAGAACCAGGTAAGAGTGACTTTGGACAGGTGGGCGGAGCTTACTAGCTGGATGGGGAACCTATGTGTGCGCACTGTTTGAGCCGTCCTAGTTTTTCTGCTCCCTGTCTGCACCCTTCGGAAAATCCCCTCTGAAGCCTTTGGTATCCCTGCTGTCCTCCCATGCCAGTGTTTGCCCCCACACTGCTGTCCACAAGCCCAGCCCAGCAAATGCAGCACTGCCTGGCTCTCCCACTGAGGAGGGACTCCTGTCCTGCTGCCCCACAAGCAAGACCACGGACTTTAAAGCCATGTGCACTGTGGCCATGAGCAGTCACTCACAGCTCCGGTTCTCCATCTGCATCACAGAGGTGGTGTTAGTCCTGCTCTCATGCGGCTGTTGTGAGCTTTCAGTGAGATGTTCACTCAGCACCCGATCCACGTTCTTTCCCTTCTCTGCAGCCCAGTAACTGCCTCCTGTCAGGTCAGACAGCAAACTTTTGGCTGGAGGTTCCCCTGGACCCCTGGCTCCTAGGGCCCCTCCCTTCTGCTACTCTAAGGGTCTGTGGTGTCCTGGGAGGCCTTGGTCCTCTAGGAGCAGGATGCTGGCTGGCCTGAGTCTCATGACAACAGGGGCCAGGAGCAGTCCAGGCCACTTCCCCACTCTGATTTTGCCTCTCCTCCCTGCTGCCAGTGACATGCCACTGCCCTGCAGACAGGACGCACGGCCCTGGGTGCCTAAAGGCTGAGTGGGGAAGCTGGAAAGAGCCCTCGCTCACAGGCTGTGTGGGTACTGTATTGGCATGGCTTCTGGAAAACCGAAGCTCAAGCCTGCCCCACATTCCCCTGGGAAGCTCGGCATCCAAACAGGAGAGTTCATCGAACAGAGATCTCATTCCTGTTCTCCGCCACAGGCTCTCCTCCTTTCTGGCCCCACCCTACAGGGACACTTGGAAGGCCCCAGGCCTGACTCTGCCCCTAAGAGCCTCAGTTTATCTGGGCCTCTGTTTTCCTCTGCAAAATGGGAATAATGTGACCCCGGTCCTCTCAGGAGGGTTAAATGAGAGTGTAAACGTGCAAGTGCTTTGTGAATTGTGAAAACATCTGCATGTGTTTGTGGTCATTAGTGTTCAGCCAAAGGCCCTTCGTAGGGTTCTAGGAGACAAGTAAAGGCAGAAGAAATGGGAAACTAAGTAAGAACAGAGTGAAACTGTCCCCAGGGCAGGCACATTCTTGGCAGAGAGGAGGGAGGATGGCAGCCGAGACCTGAGCCCAGGGACTGACCCATGGGCTGGCTCCCTGGGGTATAATAGCCAGTTCTTACTCAGCCAATTCTTACTCCTCTTCTGAGTAAACCCAGGCCATTGTTTTCCAGTACTGTATCACTGCACCAAGCATCATATCCTCTTCTCACTGTCACACACACCATGCACAGCCACTCCAGACTTCAGAAGGGGCCACAGCTGCATCCCCAGAGGGTTCTGGGACAGGGCGGACACATAAACAGAGTCAGCCAATCACAGCCCTGTTGACACTAGCAACCGTCAAACCAATTAGAACCCCACACCCGCACCAGCAGTGCCTCCAGAACATACCACAATCCTTCAGGTTGCTGCATTGCCACAGAAAGGAAACCACCACACAGAGTGGAGAAAAGGGGAAAGTGGCCCTTAGCAACAAGCCTGGGCCAGGCATTGGGGTGAGGATGCAGGCAACGCTGGCCAGGGTTAGGTCATGGAGAGGAACCCCACGCAGGCTGGGGGAGAAGAGAGACAGAGCTGGCTCACCCGGGCTTCCTAAGTCCATTTTCTAGCCCCGGGCCTCAGTATGCTCACCCACAGGTGGGGTCAGAGACTCCTGTTTGTATTATAGGATGTGTTCAGAGTATGCAATTACTCTCCAACTAACAAGTAAGGCTAGGAACTGTAGATTTTCTTTTCAGAAAACCTTCAGAATGTCAAGACTTCTGGGCAAAAGAGAGTTGACTGATCCTCAGACAGATCTAAAATCAAAGCCTGAAACCCGGCTCCTGAGCCCATCTTACAGGGTGTGGCAAAGGCAGGTGTGCCGTTGTTCACATGGAAAATGGTACGATAATTAGTCAATGATAACACGAGGAGAGCCTCTGTCCCGCGTACTCACAGCCATAACCCTCCGTGTGCTCCGCCCCACAGAGATGGGCCTCAGCTGCAGTTGAAACCATTCACTGGGCACTTGGCGTGGGCCAGGCACAGGCGCCGGCTTCAGCTGTGGCCCGGTCGGGACTTTGAGGGACCCGTAGAACATGTTGGTGGTGATGTCCGGAATTGCCAGGAGGCCTGTGGGATGGGCCTGGAGGCTCGTGTCTTAGGGATGGCCGACTGCCCCCGGAGGACTTCACTCAGGGCCAGGGAAGAGGGCTGAAGCTTGAACCCAGTGGGCCTCCATAAACCAGCCTCTAGCTTCCAGACCTCCTCATCCTGCCTTTGGTCAGCTACCAGAGAGATCGTAATTAAAAATGAAAACCTGGCAACTGGGCTCTGCTGCCAGCTGCTGCTGGTAGCTCTCCGACAGCAGGCCTTAGGGCACCAAGACCTCCTTCAGAATCTGAGCAAATCTAAGGAACTCACTCACCAGTACCAAAAATATATGCATATTTCCCATTCATTTTCGGGACCTAGGGGCCTGTTGAAGCCCACCCACGGACTCACTCGTGGAGCCCTAGCATATGAGGCCCTTGTAAGTCTGTGCCTGCCGCCCTCGTCGGCCACATCAAACTACGTGCACTTTCCTGTATGCGCTGCTGTATTTCACTGCTTCAGGCCTTTGCACATATTGTTCCCACCGGCTGAAGACACTTCCTCCCTCACCTGGTACCTGGTAAACTCCTATTCGCTCTCCAAAGCCCAGCTCAGGAGTTGCCACCTCCTTGTCGGAGCCCTCAACCTGTCCAGACGCACCTGACTGCTCCGTGGTCAGAACACTGTTCCATACGTGCTTCTCCCATTGTGTCTCCCAACATGTGGGGCTCCATGTCTGTCTTCTTACTGGGCTCCAAGTCTCCTGAGGCCAGAGACCACGTCTTTAGTCTTTTAGTCCTAGTACCCAACAAAGAATAGGTCTGGAGAACCAAAATGGCAGAACTTAATTGGCAGAGGAAAGAGTTGACAAAGACTAAGAAGGCCCGTGAGCAAACTGGAGGACAGGACAGGAGCTGGGGGAAGGGAGGGTGTCAAGCAGGAAGGAGGCTCCAGGAGGAGCCTAGAGGTCAAGATGAAAGGCATGACTGAATTCTTCCACTAGGAGGCCACTGGCAGAGTGACCAACTGTCCAGGTTTTCTGCGGACTGTCAGATCTAGAATTGAAATTCCTAGGCAAACGGAGATGGTGGGTCACCTGAGATTGGAGAGCTTGATGAGGGCAATCCTGGAGGTGGGGGAGGGGTGAATGAAGGTGGGGAAGGGCCGCTGGCCTTGCTGAGGACTGCTGGGCTGCTAGGCTCTGCCAGGAAGAGTCAGAGCAGGTGGGAGCCTGAGGACCCTGCCAGCCCAGCCCAGCGCTCTTGCCCCCACTGCCCTGGAGAGAAAGCAAACAGAGCTGGCATCAGGAACAGCATGTACACCTTGGTGACCTATTCCTGCAGTGCCCCAAGCCCGCTGCCTCTGTCACCCGCCTTCCTTCCCCTGCCCCGATCCCTGCATAGTGAGTCCTGCTTGGATGGACACTGGCTCTTCTCTTCTTTGCAGCTGTTATTTAGAAGTCTTTATGTTTGCATATCTTGTCCAACTAATTAGATTCTGAACTTCTTGAAGGCAGGGATCATGCCCTTCCTCCCTCCCAGCCTCCCTCTCCTTCACTTCCCTGTTTCTTCCTTCAGCAAACACTAACGCACCCAGCGGTCACAATGGCGGGTCCAGTTCCTGCTCTCGGGTCTCTCACAGTGCGGATCTGGGGCTCCTAGACACGGGGTTTTCCACCTCTGAGCAGGAGGAGGGCTTTGGTGAGTCTGTGAAAACCCGTAACATTGTATGCCCATACCGACTTGCATGCACGTGTGTGTGTGTGTGTGTGTGAGTGTGTGTGTGAGAGAGAGGGGAGAGGGAGAGAGACTGCATGTTTCTAAAGAGAGAGTCTGTACAAATGACCATGTTCAAGTGGAGTCAGCCTTCCGGATTCAAGCTCTGTCTGGATGACATAAGCAAATTGGCTACCACTCTGCGCCTCTGTTTCCTAATCTCTGAAATGGGGATAACATAGCACCTTTTCATGGGGTCAGGGTGAGGGTTAAATGCATGTACATAACTTAGTACAGCAACAAGAGGACAATTACTGCTAAGTATTATTCTTTTTGAAAGAGAGAGATATAAAGATATATGAGCTTTTGTGAGCCCCTCAGAGGGTTCTATGATCCAGAGAAGATGAAGACCCAGCGGCCCAACGGTTGAGACCAGTACACTGCCATGGTAGTGTGCTGTGGCGGCACTATAGGGGACACATCCGAGGTGCACTCAGGGCACCTTGAACTTCCTCTCTGCAGCTCCCAAGCACCTTATGGATCAGGACCCTGCTCCAAAGAAATCACTCGGGAGTAACAAGTGTTTTAATGTACCCACGGCACCACCCAGTAGCACGTCCAGGTTCAATATGCTGTTTCAACAGCATATTAAGAGAGACCAGAACTCCATTTCTCCTAGTTGGATGGATTAAAGAAAAAAAGAAGGTGGGGAGAAGAGGGAGAAGGGGGAGAGGGAGGAGGAGGAGGAGGGGGAGGAAAAGACAGCTTTTGCTCCTGATCGTATTAAAAAAATAGCCTCCACAGCCATTAGGCACCCATAAATGACAGACAGAGCCTGCCTTCGTCAGCTGGCTCTGCACTATCTCATTAGCTGGGGTGCTGAGAGATATCGCACACCCTCCAGGGAGCTGCCTCATCGCCAAGTGCCTGCTCCATAATTAAACACAAAATCCCAGTCTTTTCAAGGCACCCACCCGCCCTATTTGGGGGACAAGGACCTGGCGGGGAGGAGCATAGCAAGGAAGAGGCCTTGCTCTGGGCCCTGCTCTGGGCCCTGCTGGGGACAGAGGGCAGGGTGGGGGAAGGGAAACTAAACAGATGTGAGCTGTGAATGAGGTGCCCCAGGGTCCTCCCTTGACCTTGGAGGGAGATTTGGGAAGTCTCAGGGAAAGGAAGTGAAAGGTCATGGAATGAGAGGAGGGACCCGGCCTTCTCCCTATTGGACACCCAGAGAGCAAACAGGCCAAATTGGCTTCTGCAGGAGGTTCTGAGCTGGACTTCAGGACGTGAGGTCCAGAAAGAGGCAGGTTGAAGTCCTTGCTCCAGGTTTGTCTGAGAACATCTAAGCACCCGGCTCACCCCCCTCCAGCCCACACACACACCACTGGTTTGCAGTCAGATGGGAGCTGATGGGAATGGATGCTGGAGTGGGGCTTGGGGGGACAAGAGAGTCCGCACAGGCCCCATAGCCACAGTCGGAGTAAGCGTTGGGCTGGCTGCAGGTAGAAATAAATGTAAGGAGATGTGTGTGGGAGAGATCATTTGACAATATCTTCCCCTCACGGTCAAGACTGCTCTAGTGACAAGACGGTTGACTAAATAGCAGCAAAGCTTTTGCTTCGCCAAGTGGGGAACACAAACCAATTGGGAAGGCAAGAGGGGCCAAGGTGGCCCCAGCAGTGCTTCTCCGCCCACCTCCACAAAGCCCTTGGCCACTCTGCCGAATCCACATTAAACAAATATGTTGAAAAGATATCCTGCTGAAGAATTGCAAATGATTAGCCGGCTCTGGACGCCCATGTCTCCAGCCACCATGACCACCAGCCACAGGATAGAGAAGATGCTCCTGGGCTTCTACGTCCTGCCTCATGCCGCTGCCCAGGGCCCAGGGTGAGGACGGAGGGGGAGGATGGGGGAGATTGCAGGGATGGCCTGGGGAGGTGCACAAAGGGGTCAAGAGGAGGTATAAGTACAAAATCTCCTGTCGAAGTCCTATCCCATTCCACAGTGGTCTGCTGCCCCCGTCCCTGGCCTGAGCGGCTTGGGCCTGGATGATGCAATGCTCTGAGCTCATGCTCCAGCAGCTGGATCCTGATGGCGAAGGACAGAGCCACACAGAAAATCATTCAGCACAGACAAGAAGGCAAGTTTGCTGTGGGCAGAAAGAGGGAGACCCAAGGCCAGAGCCTCTAAAACCAGGGTATGGATAGAAGACATGGATGCTGTTTGGCATCCGTTTCCAAGGCACTCCATGTTTGAACTGAGCAGCTGGATCAGTGGCCAGCTAGAGCCTAGGCAACTAACTTTGCTGACAGAGTCAGGAAAGTGCACGGAAAGTCCTTGGGCTGGTCCCTCTCCCCCGGGGTTATCCTGGCTCTGACAGGCTCCAGGCCAGGACTGCCACCCCTGCAGTTTCCCCCTATAAGGAGGGAGGGAGAGATGAGAACAGCCTGGCAGTGGCGACTCACAGTGCTGGCCCCTGAGGTTAGCACTCCCCAGAGAAATGCCTGGGCAGGCTGTGCTCCTCTCACCCTCTCTCAAAACCTCAGTTCTCCAGCAGCCCTTGGGCAGGCTTGGGGCACATGTCCAGGGCAGAGGGAAAGCAGCTACCTCTCCCTGACCTCAGCCTGGAGGATGCAAGTTTCTGGGCCCAGATCTACGGCCTTTGCCACCACACCCTGTGAGCCCAGCTCTGGGGACCACACTTCCCTGGAGTCACAGCTAATTTCCCTGGAGGCGCCTCCCGGACAAGCTTCCCCTTTTCCTGCCACCTGGGAGGGGCTGGGGCCCCAGAGCAGCCAGGTGTGGCCTGAGGGATGAGAGTGGGGCCTGGCAGGGGGGATGGGTCAGGAACCAGAAGCCCTCTGGATAGGCCAGGGATGGGGCACTTTTGGATGAGAGAGGAAGAAGCACGGGTTGATATTCACAATCCCTGAATTTTTCTCTGGAGTGATCCTGGGCCCAGAGCAGTGTGGATTACCCAGGCCTCCCAGGAGCACACCTGTCTGAAAGATGGGGCAGATACTGGACCCGTTCAGTCCAGACACACCTGAGTGGTCCGCTAGGTCTAGCGACCCTACACCTGAATGGACAGGTATGTCCAATCGAAATACATCTGAATGTGTCAGGTGCTACCAGGCGAAATGTACTCGTGTCCCAGGAGTAGTGCTGAGTCTGTACAGGTGGGGCCAGGTACGATTCCTGAATACACCAGACCGCCCCAAATGAGACTATCGCACCGAATGCCCTGGCAAGGAAAACACTTTCCAGGGGACAGGCTGCTCCAGGTGGCAGCCTAGGCTCACGGGTTTGTGTCTGGCAGAGTCTGGTGCCACTAGAGGAAGAAAAGGAACAGAGCCGGGACCCCAGCTGCACCGTTTGCGAGGGGAGCTTGCCCAGGGTCCCTCTGGGGCATTAATGCTGTTCAGCATTTCTTTCCTAGGATCTCGGCCTTTTATGAACCCATAACTTTGCTCTTAGTTGAACAGCTGGTGACTGAACCTGATCCAATATTTACTCCTGGAGAAAGGGCAAAGGGGCAGGCATCACCCGGGCAGCCTGAAGCTGCAGTTGGCTGGGTTCAGGGGGAGGGGAAGGAAGGAGAAAGGAGAATTTGCTCTTTTCTCAGATACCAGAGGATTTCTCAGACCTTAGTTTTCCCTCCACCGAACCATCGCCCTCCGCTCCCCTGCATGGGCCGGGAGGGACTGGAAGGGGACTTTGTCCCTAAGGAACTGTCCCTGAGAGGGCGAAAGTCGGGGCAGAGGGAGCTCAGCTGGGAGTGGTCAGAAACCCACAGCCCTCCCTTGAGATAAGAAGGCACCAGGTCCTACCCAGGCGCCCCAGAGGGAGGCTTCCAAGGGCAGGAGGCCTTCTTGCAGGGAGGGGTCAGCCTGCTTCTCCCTGAAAGGGAAGAGGAAAGTACTGAGACCCACTGAGGAGTGAGAGCAGGCAGGCCATGAACCTCAGGGCTACCACCTCAGAAAGGAGTCAGAGCCGCCGAGACTCTGTAGAATCAAGAAACTTGGTAATTTCCCCATATTTGGCGTTTTAATTCTCCCTGGGGGGATTAACAATAAACCTTGAAACCCAGTGTACCCTGCCAAGTTATTTAAAAGAGGCTGCTGGCCTGACGGGCAAGGCTTAGTTGGTTGGGTGTCGTCCTGCGAATCGAAAGGTCCTGGTCTGATTCCCGGTCAGGGCACAGGCCTGGGTTGCAGACCTGGTCCTTGGCTGGGGCGTGCGTGAGAGGCAACTGATCAACATTTCTCTTACACATCGTTGTTTCTCTCCCTCTCTTTCTCCCTCCCTTCCACTCTCTCTAATAATAAGTAAATAAAATCTTTAAGAAAAATAAAAGAGAAGCTGCTTGGGGAGCTCCCTCACCAGCCTGCAGGAGAAGAAGCTCTTGGGAGAGAGCGAACTTGGGCTGCTTCAAAGAAGGGCAGAGAGTGGGTGGAGAGTGGGGCTTGCCAAAGAGATGGACCCTGTGGGGCGGGGCTGGGGGCCAGTGTGTTTTTCTGATGAGAATGGACTCTACTGGGTACCTATTATGTGCCAGGAACTTTATGTAGATCACAGTTAATCTTCATGATAACAGAAAGTAGATATTGTGATCCCATTTTACAGGTGAGAAAACTGAGGATTAATGAGGTCATATGACTTTCCTAGTCACTTGGAGACAAACAGAGCTGAACACAAATCCAGGTCTGTTCGAGTCTAGAGCACCTGTGCTTTCTGCAGCACCTGGGTGCTCAGGTGGCAGCAGGCACCCTCCCCATGCCCAAGGCCCATCATGGGGCAGGTCAAACTTCGGGACAGTCTCTGCTACAACCTCAGAGTGTCCCCGCTCAGATGCCATGCTTCCTGGCAGCCCCCGGAGACTAAGGAACAGAGGCAGCGGGAGAAGAGCACAGGCATTGGCCCAGGAGAATGCATTCTGATAGCACTCACTAGCACACGTGACCTTGGGCAGGTGGTTTAACTGCTTCAGGTTTCCTCATCCGGAAAGACACCCTAATCACGCCTACTGCATAGAGTTGTTTGAAAATCAAATGAGATAATGCACATACAAGTAACATGTCTAGCACATAGTAGGTACTTAATAAATGATAGCTTTCAGTGGGGCTGGCTTCATGGGCATCTGATCTTGCAGTCTTGCGGGGCGCTGTGCTCAGAGGGCCGCACATTCAGAAGGCCCCATGCTTAGTTTAATGCTTTATTGTTGTCTTCTTGAAATTCCGAGTACTTTTTTTTTAACAGGAGTCTTGTGTTCTCATTTTGCTTTGGGTCACAGATTATCTCGCCAATCCTGCTTATTGGTTCCGGTTCAGTTCCCTGACCAGAAAGGACTAACTGTGCCCACGCTCTGGAACAAGCCGCCATTTCGTTGTTTCATGGTTTTCTCTGCCCAGGAAGTTTCTCTGCCCTTCCACCCTGCACCTTGCTCTTGCTTACAAGAAATCAGAGAAAGGGCAGACAGAACCACCTCTCTCTCCAGCACCCCAGGTGGCAAGAGAAGGTCGCATTCCTGCTCTTTCTGAGGAGAGGCACTCTGTGGGGAGAACTGAGCTCTGGCTCCTGGCAGTCCAGGGTGGCCTCCCTGATGCCACCAGGCCCAGGCCCATTAGGCGTTAACTGCCCACCTCCTGCCTCTCCCTTCACTTCCTCCATGGGTCCCAGCAGCGGTGACCCCCTGCCCACCCACTAGGGGACAAGCTACTCAGAGTGAGGGCTGCCGGTGAGAGCAGAGACAGGGCTCTGAGCGATGAAGTCAGGAAACGATGGCCGGGGCAGGCGCTCCAGATGCTGCGTGTCCCAGGAAGGAACTGAGGTGGGCTGGACTCCGGCCCGCCCCCCCATCCTGCCCACGCAGACTGCTCCTGGGCTTCTGACCTCTACAGCTCTGCCCCTTCGCTGTTTTTAGACTCTAGTTCCCAGGGGCCCCACTGGCAGCCTGGGCCCACCTCCTGAACCCGGAGGTGCATCCTGTAGGGGAAATGCAAACTGACAGGCTGGGAGGCTGTCTGTCTTCTCTCACTCTCTCAAAAGACGACAACCCACTTCTAGGCCTTTTATAAGGAAGCTGGAGTGCAGTGGGGGAGGACGAGGGAGAAGAGAGAGGAAGAGGGGTCTGAGGTGGAGCTGCTGGACTGGCAGAGGGGAAGCACAAGCCCACCCAAGACCAGGCAATATCAGAACCTGAAGGGACCTTGGAGGTCAGAGACAGCTCAGTGTCACAGCCAGTACTGGAATGTGAGTCACCTGACACCCAGCCCAGGGGGCTTCCCGTCTCCTCATCTGAATGCAGGATCAGAGACAGACTTGGGTGGCAGGGGAAAGAGAGAGCCCCCAACTCCTCCCCACTTCTGCACACACAAACACACGTCTGTTCTGGCTCTAGTTCCTGCTGGATTTAGAGGTGTTAGACCCAGTAAGTTAAAAAGGGTTTCAGGGTAAGGAGGTATGTGCCCTCCGACCCAGTGTTAGCACGGCCTCTGCAGCCTGAGGCTCATGGGGCAGCATGCCGTGCTACGCTCCTGCCGGACTCTTTTCCCAGTGGCTGATCTAACATGGCAGCTACCTGAGTCACCGGGTCGAGATCTTGGGGCCTCTTCATGGAAAGGAGTGACCTGGATGATTTCTCATTCGGTGTGGGATTTTAAAGATAATAGAATTGCTAATATTTATTAAGCACTTTCTACATGCTAAGGACTGTTCTAAGAGCTTCCGAGTATCAATTAATCTAATACTGACATAACCCTATGGAGACAGATACTGCCATTGTCCCTATTCTATAGTTAAAGAAACTGAAACACAGAGGTTGAGGAACTTGTTCAAGGTCACACAGCTAGTAAACAGTAGAGATGGGATTTGAACCGAGGTGTCCTGGAAGTAGGTAACCTGTGCTCCTCCAATTTTCTCCAAATGAGAGCTACTATTTGGGCTCTTAGTTCCATGCTCTTGGAAATATAACACCTGCTTGATCCCCACCCAGGGAGTTTTAGTTGGAAAAAGCTACATATGCTTCTGTCTGTGTGTGTACATATGTGTACATATATGAGGTCTGTCCAGAAGGTGTCCAGCCATGTACTATGAAAAACTGAGACATTTATTGAAGAAGATACGAGATACAAGAAACATTGTACATAGGACATTGATGCCTCAGTCTCCTTCAAAGTAGGCACCTTGGGACCTCACACAGTTCTCCTATTCACCATCAGCTGCCCTGTTGTATTTTCCTGAATCTCATCAATGGTGTGAACTCTCTTCCCTTTCATAGGTGATTTTAATTTTGGGAAAAGCCAGAAGTTGCAGAGTGCCAAATCTGGGCTGTAGGGAGGCTGAGTTACCTGGGTGATTTGATGTTTTGCCAAAAATTCTGCACAAGACATGATGCATGAGCAGGTGTGTTGTGGTGATGAAGCTGCCAGTCACCAGTTGCCCATAGCCGTGGCCTTCTGAATCATCTGAATGGTTTCCGTGGAGGAATGTTCAAGCTTAACAAAATTGGATGCAGATTCGTTGCTCTACTCAGTCATTTTGGATGCGGCAGTCACACAGTCGACATGTTCATTCAACAGCGTCTACCGCCCCCACTGACTAGTGCAGTGAAGTTGTCACTGTTCACACATGCACATTCCAGTCCACTCTCCTTGGCCTCCTGGTTACATCGATATCCCGCAAACTGTTCTCTTTATATTAAGGCTGGATAGCTTTTGGACAGACTTCATATATATACATATATGCACACACACACACGTATATACCCATATACCCTCTGATTCAGCTCTCCTTCCCTCCCACACTCAGTGCCAAGTACTGTTTGTTACCCAAGCAGAAAATTACTTAAGGTTTGGGGAGCCTACCTCTCTCCTGCCCCTCAGAACACCCCTTAATGGCCTATGCTGCCACCTCCTGGCCACAGAGGGTTAAGACTGACCCTGGAGGTATTTTTTCAGGATTCTTCCATTTTACTTTACATTCCCTCTCAGCAAGGGCACCCTCCCAGGGCTATGTGACCTGCTACATGCTGTTGATTTCCATATACATATTGTGTGTTATTCCAGGTTTTTTCCAGAGTTATGTAGATGTAATTGACATGTAACATTGTGTGAGTTTAAGGTGTGCTATGTGATGATCTGAAATATGCGTGTGTGAAATGATCTCAACAGGTTCAGTTAACACATTCGTTACCTCACATAGTTGGGACTTTGGGGAAAGGGGGGAGGAGTCTCTGCCTGAATCTTCCTCTCTTCTGAGAGCCTGGTGTGTGTGTTCTGATGCAAATGGCTCTCACAGCCCAGCCCCTGTGACTCCCAAGAGCTCAGAGCTGCAGCCAGAGCAGGTGTCCTGGCTCCTAACCATTCTCATGTCAAGCATCGCTGCTTCTCCGACAACATAGCATAAGACATGGACCAAATGAATGTCCGGAGGCGATCAAGGTAGAAATCACCTGCTGGCTGGTGCCACACTCAGGATTTAGAGCCGAGTCAGCGCGGCAGCAGCCCTGGTGCGCTTTCTGGAGCACGTCCCTCCTGGGCTTTGGAAAAGAGAAATGGTTCTAAAGCACACAGGTAAGGGAGTGTAGGACCGGTTGAAGGCTGGTGAGCTGTCTAGGACGGTCGAGGAGTGGTGGGAAGTGGGAGCGTCCTGAGACCCCCAGCACCACACTGGGGATGCTGCATGAGTGAGTGCATGGGAGAGAAGCTGAGAAAAGAGGGTGGGGGCTGAGGGCAGGACCTCGGGTTCTGGCTGCGTCGAGAGAATTGGAAGACGAACTAGAATGAGGGACAAAGAAAGAGCCGTGGGACCGGGGAGCTGAGCCTGAACTCTGTAAAGACAGACACCTACATCTTAGAGGAAGGGCTGGGACGTGGCAGCCCACCACCTGCTTCCTTTTGTACTGCCTGAAGCTCTGAATGGTTTTTTGCATTTTTTGTTAAATATTTTATTGTTTGTGTTGTTACAGTTGTCCTTATTTTTCCCCCTTTGCCCCCCTCTGTCCAGCCTGCCCCCCTACTCCCATGGTTTTTACACTTTTAAATGGTTGAAAAATTCAAAAGAAGAATAATAATTTATTTTTTTAAGATTTTATTTATTTATCTTTAGAGAGGAAGGGAAGGAGAAAGGGAGGGAAATATCAATGTATGGTTGACTCTCATGGGTCCCCTACTGGGAACTGGCCTGCAACCCAGGCATGTGCCCTGACTGGGAATCGAACTTTTGGTTCGCAGGCCCGCACTCAATCCACTGAACTACACCAGCCAGGGCTAAAGAAGAAGAAGAAGAATATTTTATGATGTTTCAATATTATGTGAAATTTAAATCTTGACATCTATAAATAAAGTTTTATTGGAACACAGGATTGCTCATTTGCTTATGCGTTGTCTATGGCTGATTCCTGCCTCAATGGCAGAGTCCAGTCATTACAACAGAGGCCGTATGGCCCGAAAAGCTTGAAGTATTTGATATCTGGCCCTTTGCAGAAAAGTCTGCAGACCCCACCTTAGGGGAAAGGGCCCTGAGCCCCAGGATCCCCCAGCCTCTGCTTGTGTTGGAAGGGAAGCAGCCAGAGCAGCAGCAGGAGGGGCTGGATTCTCCAGCCTTCTCCAGAGCCAGCTGCCTGGTTTTCCCTTGATGAAGCTCTTCCAACAATGAACCCACATCTTCCCAGTCCTGAGCTAGCTAGCTCCCTAGGGGGGTCCTAAAGGGAGCTAGCCCCTGCACCTATCTCTGGCCTGGGAGTCCCAGCTGCACTGCCATGAACAGTGGGAGCTTGTGTAATTCTGTAACCTCTAAAGTGGAGGATCTCCATCTATAATATGGGGTGGGGAGCTGCTATCACAGATCTGGAAGGACTGTTGAGAATTCTATGACTGGACAAAAATTCATAGGTGCCAGGTGGCATTCTGAAATCCACAGCAGACCTTGGTGCTGTTACTGAAGTGGGTGCACCTCTTAACTGTACCCACTAGAGGGCAGGAAGACCCTGCTGGCAGCTCAGGATAGCACCCCCTCAGTCTGCAGGTTCCCCACCCAGAGAGAGGTGCGGAGGAGCTGTTCCCAACGCTGGCCTTTGATCAGCTCCAGTTCCCCCTGAAGCCTGCTGGGGGCCAGACTGGTGCAGAGCTTCCCGCTGGAGCAGGGCCAGGCTTGCTTCTTACCCTTTGTCCCCTGAGGGGCAGACCAGACAGGTTCCAGGTCACTGGACACACACTTTCTCCAGTCTATTTGCACATCACCTCAAGTCATCCTCCAGTGGCCCTGGGTGCAGAGCAGAGCAGGCGGCATAATGCCCCTCATCCAGGTGAGAGGACTAAAGCTCAGAGAGGGTAAGCCATTTGCCCTAGGTCTCACAGCTGGTCAGCAAGGTGCCTGGAGTTGTAGCCCATATCCTATTTTCTGATGCCAGGCGTGGCTCTCTCCTGTCAGAGGCTGTCCATACTGTCCTTGAGGACCCATCTCCCTGAGGTTCCACCTTTGGCTTCTTTCAGCATTCCTGTCTCTGTCCTCCTGGCTGGTGAAACATGAAACCTCCCCTCTATCCCCAAGTGCTTCCACACCCATGAGCTCATTTCTACCAAGAACAGGCTCCTCCAGGATATCTGAGGGCAGCGACTGTTGTGTCCCAGGCTTTTGATGCAGTTGTGAACTCAAGGGCGGATGGGCACATACACACACTTATACACATATGTGACAGGGACTGGGAGGCTGCCAGAGGTGGCCTTCAGGAAGCTGCAGGGAGGAGAGTGAAGAGGCAGGAATGCTTATGGTTTTTCAGGGTCAGTCTGTAAAACCAGACAGGGGTCTGTGACAGACAGCAGAGTAGAGAGAAAAAATGGGAGCCTGTAAAGTTAGCAGAGGCCCCTTCACAAGGAGCCTTGAATGGAGGTCAGGGAGGAGGGACCAATCAAGTGGGCAATGGGGAGACGTCGAAGGCTTTGGGGGACGTGTGTGACAGGAAACAGTGGTGTCTCAGCATGTCCTCAGAGAGGCTGGTGTGAAAGTGAGGAGGTGTGGGCGGCGGTAGGGGACAGAGTCAACTTCATTGAGATGACCGGATAGGGGGTCACGTGGGTGCTCGGAGCAGCAGGTGGACTACTCTGTGGAGGGCATGGCTTTCTGGTCACTTTACTGTACATCTGAAATGGGCCCAAATGCTGTCAAATGTAAACTGTGGTTAAAGATATTTTTAAAATGTATATATAAAAATGGCATATTTGCAACACACACACACAGAAAGTAGTGAGGAAACAAGGCACATTGGGAAGGAAGCAGGGGAGGATTTTTTGTGGTCGGGTTTAAGGGGACTGTAGACGCAGTGCAGTGGGTGCGGGTTCTGGGGAAGAGCAGGACGTGGGGCCTGCTGTGGGTGGTAGGTGGAGAAGAAGCACTAGCCCAAATTGGGACTGACTGGAGAGTTCAGCAGTGTGCATCCATGTGAGAGGGGTAATGTTAGGAAAGATGACTATTCTTTTTATATTAGGATGAATTTAAGGACATCAAATAGAAAAGCTCTGTGAATACAGCAGGATGCAGGGTGGGGTGTTGGAAGGGAGTCAGGGCTTGAGGCATAGAAAAAGAGGGACTCAGCCGTGAGAGGGAGCGAAGTTGCCAGGGGGGCAGCATGGAGAGGCTGAGGAGGGACAGGGGCAGGGACTAGAAGGGTAGGGTACAGGGGAAAGGTGTGTATAGGAGCCTCCCCACTAGTCAATCCCCTTTGCCGCCCAGTGACTCCCAGCTGGAGCACATGATGCCCCCAGCAACAAGGATTCGTTCAGGGGGACATTTTGAAACCAGAAAAGTCAATGTTCATGCTGCCTGTCACTACTGACACCAGTAAGTCGAGACAAGGATTGAATCTTCATGGGCGCTTTATTCAGATGCCAGCAATCTGAGAAGATGGAGGGTTGTGTGCCCTAAAAGCTGTCTTAACATCTCATCTCAAGCCAACCTTTTTATAAGGAGAAGAAAAGGGTAGGTGAGAGGGTTGGAAAAGGTTAATCAGGTAAGAGTTTCAGTCCAGCAGTGATTTTCCCAGGACTTCCTTTTCTTTTTTTTAATATATTTTATTGATTATGCTATTACAGTTGTCCCATTATCCCCCCTTCACTCCCTTCCACCCTGAACACCCTCTCCCACCCACATTCCCCCCCTTTACTTCAGTCCATGTGTCAGAAGTTCTTTGCTTCTACAT
>CM052551.1:21872094-21957689 GCA_028533065.1 Trachops cirrhosus
TGTATGTTTTTTTCTTCCTTCTGGTCCACTCCATTGATGTGAGACCCATCTTTCATTCCATCACTATTGGTTCCCTGTGCATTTTTCTTCATTAAATTTATTGTAGCCTGCATTTTTTCACCTAATTTATGACCAAAATCAGCCAATTCTGTGAGTATCTTGATAACCAGTGCTTTAAACTGTGCATCTGATAGGTTGGCTATCTCTTGGTCACTTAAAAGGATGGGTTCTGGGGCTTTCAATTCTTTTTCTGTTTGAGCCATCTTTTTGCTGTTTTTTGTTTTGTTTTGTTTTTTGGTCTTGTCGAGCACCTGTAGTGAGGGGCGGGGCCTTAGGAGTTCACCAGGGCGGGGCACCCCAGTTGCTGGGTTGTGACGTTGTATGTGGGGGTGGGGTCCGAGAAGGGGCAATGGCGCTTGCTCTGCTCTCTGCAGGACCCCAGACCGTTCCGCCCCTTTCCGCAAGCCAGCTGGGCTCCTCGGGCACCAATTCCGGTGTGGGTGGGCCTGTGCAGCCCACGGGACCTTCCCTCTCAGTCAGTGACCCAAAGCTCT
The DNA here is from genome assembly GCA_028533065.1 of Trachops cirrhosus. Lineage (NCBI taxonomy): Eukaryota > Metazoa > Chordata > Mammalia > Chiroptera > Phyllostomidae > Trachops > Trachops cirrhosus. The sequence goes on from CM052551.1 coordinate 21,872,649, forward strand.
ATTTCCCGGTGCTGGGACCCTGAGTTGGGCGCAGTGCCTTGCTTCACAATGGCCGCCTCTCTGGGTCTGCCGGTCGCCACCCCCTGGCCGGGGCCCACCAGCCACCACCACCTGTGTGCCCAGGGTCTGCCTGCTGCACTTGCGCACCGCCAGTTGCTCAGCTCTCCACTCCTTGTCCCTCGCCCGGCCCGACTCCGCCACTCCTACAGGTCTGGATGAAAGTGTCTATTTTTAAATCCTTGGGTGTCCAACTTCCATACACTTCAATTTTCTGTCAGTTCTGGTTGTTATTTTGTTTCTATATTGTTGTTGTCCCTATCTTGGTTGTGCGAGGAGGCACAGTGCGTCTACCTATGCCACCATCTTGGCCGGAAGTCCCCAGGACTTCCTTTTCTACTGATCAACAATTCTTTATCTGTATCACGGACGTTCCCTCCCTGGAACACAGTGGCTCCAAAACCATCTCAGCTGATTGCTCGATCACTTGAAGATCCCCTGGGCCACAAAGGCTGAATTGCTTGTCTACCTCCTGGAGTCAGGTGGTCATGCATTCCAGTTCCCGGAACAACAGCTTTCCACAGCAGTCAATCACTTAAGCCTCTCAACTATAACAAAGCTAAAATCTTTAACTCTTGAGTTCCCCTAACAATTTGTCTTGAGTCAGGCCGATGAGAATTATAGCCCTTACGATGGCCATGCTGGGAAAAAGAAGCTCTTTCCATCAGCATGTGAACAAAGAGGCAGGTAGGGCTGAAAGCCCTCAATGCCCATCTGAGACCCCACAGGGAGCCAGCCTTAGGCTGGGGAAGACAGAGCAGCAGATGGAGAGAACTTGGCCCTTGGTGACATCCCAAGTTGGTTCATCAATCCTTGCCTGAATCATGGCTGAACAAATAGATGTCCTTTATTGTTTTAAGGCAGTTAGGTAGGACTTTCTGTTTCCTGCAAATGAAAAATCCTAACTCATCCTCAGGAAAAAGGAGTTCCTGAAGAATGCCACTTTTTGATAATAAGGGAGGAGAAGATTTCAAAACAGGGAGAGGTGAAGAGCATCAAATGCTGAGAGTGTGAGGTCAGAGATGTTTCATTGACCAAAAACTGTGTGATGGGAGAGGAAACAGTGGGTCAGAGTGGTTCCCATAGTCAGACAGCCCCACACCCAGGACTCTGCCCACAAATTCATTACCTCAAGGGGGAAAGGAAAGCCGTATCTTAGAGACCCTTACCCATGGCTTTGGTGTAGTCCTCCCCGTTCAGCCCCCACTCAACTCCATTCCAGAAAGTTCTGGAGGTTAAATGCCCTCACACCAAATCTCCACTCATCTTACTGATACAAAGAGATCTGATCAGATCCCTGGGGAAGAGTAAGGAGGAACCATAGGAGGAGCTTGCCTGAGGCAATGGTAAACAGTCTAGGACTGGATTGGCAGAGAAGCTGAGTGTCTCCAGAGCACATGGAATTGTGGGCTTTTTGAAATAAAAGAAGGCCTCTTGGGCTCTTGGGCTCTCTCTCTCTCCATCGAGGATGCCTGGGTGGTCCTGCTGCAGCTGCCCACGTTTCCCAGTGGACTATATTTTGGATGAGAAGGACTCCTGGTGCAGCCCAGGGTCTGGCTGGCCTGGCAGAGCATGGCAGGGCTATTCTTTGGGTGTTCTAGACGGTGTGCTGGGGCAGAAGCCTGATATTCTTCAAAAATTGTGTAGCTTTTGTATCTTATGTTGTTTTAGTTTGTAAACTAACCCTATGGAAATAAGATAATTAAAAACTAACAGGGGAATGATGAGAGAACTCCGGTTGTAGAGTTTTGCCTTAATTCATAGGTTTCTGTGATTAAAGCTGTAACTAAAGGGTTAAAGAGTTCGGCCTTAATTGATAGGTTTCGGTGACCAATGCCAGTGGAAAGCTGTTATTCCAAAATTGTGAAGCATTTGAGTAAAGACTCCTTTCCTTTATCACCAAACCTTTGCCTCCAGAATTTTCCCTAGAGGGTGGTGGCGGGCAGCAAGACCCCACTTGCTGTTCGGTAACATTACCTCTTGTACCTCAGACAAGGAAATATTTTTAAATACTTAATATTTAAAAACTCTTTAGACAAAGAAAGATCACATTCCTCCTTAGTCAGCCACCCAAGACTGGACAGTTTTTCTGGTACCTGACTAGATTCCTTTCAGTTGAGAGTGCCCCATTAGCCCTCCCACAGACTGGCACTGGCTGGTGGACCTGCGGCACATCTGAAGGGGACGCGCTGGGGCAGGGGAGAGAGGGAGTCAGGCAAGTGGGATCAGTTGCAAAGGCAGGCAGGCACCCTGCGCCAAACACGGCCCCCCAGGCTGAGGCAGGGCCAGGCTCTCCCTGAGCAGATTACTGCTGTGGTCTGAGAAGCCGAAGCTGCTGAGAATTCCACTGTAGCAAGAGGCTTACCGGACGCAGACACCCAGCCCTGGCGTGTCCCAACACACAGACGGGGAGAACGAGCAGAGCCAGCTCCCCGCGCTACGCTGCTCTGCTGTCCGGCTTGCTGCTGAAACACCTGGCTGACTCTTCTGCCAAATGCACCTTCCTCCTCCAGAGCTCACTCGATGTTCCCATGGGCGCCCCCCTCTCCTCTCGCTGCCACCAGCAGGGGGGTGGGAGCCAAAGGGTGCAGCTGAAGTTCTGTTGTCCAGCGAAGGTCACAGAGGACACTTGCTCAACCAGTTGCCCAAGGTCACATGGCAAGTCAGGAGCAGGGCCAGGATTAGCACTTTGGTCCCCTGACCCCAGCGAGAGGCCACTGCTGTGCAGCTTGGGTCCCCTCCCACCCCAAACCACACTCGAATTCTCCCCGTCTCCCACCACAGACCTGGGGCTGCCCTCTGGGAACCCTGATGGGTGACCAGCAGCATCTAGGTGAGGATTAGCATGGGGTCTTTCTTTAATTTGGCTCTGGTTCCCTTATTGGGGGTAGAGTTACAGGTCATGTTGTCACCGAAAAGGGACCAGGCCTGGAGCAGTTCTGCTGGACAGCCAGAGGTGTACAGTTTCTTGACTTCGCATAGTAAAGATTTCACAACATGAGTCTGGGTGATTTTGAGAGTACGTTTACTAAGGCTGGGGACAGTGACACAAAGAAAGACTTAGGGTAGAAGAGGTAACAGCAGAGGGCCTGGTGGTGCTCTGCTTTGGCTCCCTAGAGACGTTACAGGAAAGAAGTGAGCGAAGGCGGGGCTGCTGTTAGCTCACTGGGAAGTCAGAGAAAAGGGCCCTGGAGACTGGTTCAGGGGTTTAGCCTGGAACGATCTGCCACTGCCCACTGCTCCCCTGGTTGCAAGTCTCATGGGGACCCTTAGAGTTCAGGGGAGAAAAGTAAAGATGCACCCCGGTGAGGGGAGAAAGGCGTGGGCGTGCTCCTGACACAGCCTGAGCTGGTCTTGGACTTGAGGATTCTTATTTGTTTTCTAAAGGTGGGAATTTTAGGGGAGGTCTTAAGGGAGGATCTTAATAGAATATTCATCAGCTTTATGCTGACACACCAACCTGAGATTTATTCCCCCACCTTCATCAGTGTGGGGTCTGATGGGCACAAATGGCACTAATTGGATTTTTGTTATCTATTTCCCTGAGTGGGGTGATTTCAACTATTTACCTTGTGGTTGGGGAGAAGTGTAAACCCTTCACTCTTAAGTGTCCTTGGTCAGGGAAGGTAGGATTTTGCGATTTACTTGATGGTTGTAAACCGCTTGGCCTGTTTAAATATCTGTCTCAGTTTCCCTATTCCACGTACTGGCCTGTCTCAATGTCATGTCATCATGTCGCAAAGAAGGAGCTAACGTCCCCACGCCAGGCAGAGGAAACCAGAGTAGAAAAGTCCCATCCCACCCTGAGGGCAGGCGGGAAATGGGGAGGGTCTGTGCCCACCCCTCCACAGGCGGCAGGGGGATTTTCCACAGGCCGATGGCTTGGGTGACCCTGGAAAGCGGGCCAGGGCCAGGCAGGGGTTTGCTCGGGAGAGGGAAGGTGGGCAAGAGGAAGTGAGGCCTTGAGGGAGCAAGGCTGTAGGGCTCTTTATGGAACTGCTGCACTTCTGCACCTGGGTGTCCCCTAGCACCTCGGAGGCTGCATGCCCCAACCCACACTCATCGTCACTCCCAACAACGTTTCTCCCGGGTCCTGTATCACGGCTGGTAAAGAACCCACCCCCAAGCTCTTAGCCAGAAATCCCCCCTTCACACCCCCATTTTTCCAACTCTTCATATCCTGCCAGTCAGCACATTTTGCCAAGTTTACCTTCTCAGTTTTTCTCAAACCCACCCCCTCCTCTCCAACCAGCTCCCTGGGCCGTCCTCTCACCCAGGTCACCATAAGGGCCCCCAGAAAAATCTCCTTGCCTTGCCCCTAAAGCCCATCCTCCACCGGTCCTTCTGGGTCAGTCTGAGCAGCTGGCTCTCCTGTTTCGATCGTCAGGGCCTCCCCATGCCTGTGGGATCACCTTGGGCTCCTCGGCACCACCCGAGAGGCGGCTATGGGTTGGCTCCTGCTCACGGAGGCACTGCAGCACGTAGTCAGAAGCACAGATGCTGCAGCCTGCCATTCTGGGTTCCGATCCTGCCTGCTACATTCTTGCTGTGTGACCATAGGCAACTGTGCTTCTCTGTGCCACTCTTTGCTTATCGAAAGTCAGAATTTTAGGAGTACCTGCCTCATACGCTTGTGACGATTAAATGAGTGTCCTGTGCAAACTGGTGAGAACTGAGATTGTTACTACCTCCTCCTCCTGCTTCCTCTCCTGCCCCTCCCTGCTGCACACATTGGCTTCAGCAGCTTGGCCTTTCTTTTGACGCCCCCTCCCCTATGAATCTCACCTCAGTGCTGGGTCCTCAAAGAGGTAACTGCCTCTGCTCCTCAGCTAGATGGAGAGCCCCTTGAGGGCAGGCCTGAATGCTTGGTGCCTAGACCTCTGCATGGTACACAGCACGCCCTCCGTAAACATGTGTTGAGTGAATAAAGAATGAATGAGTGAATGTTGAGTTTGGGTCTCCACTGCAGCCAGGGTGCTTATGTGGGAGGGTGTTGTGAGTGTCACTATGATCCCAGGGACACAGGTTAATGTCTGTGTCCCTCCCCCAAGCACATGTCCAGTCCCCTATAATAAGCTTCAAGCACACAATGATGGCCGGGCCAGGGGAAGGGCCTGGAGCCTCCTGGGGTTGATAGATGTGCTGCTGGAGGGAACCAGCTGCAGGAGGAGGCAAAGAGGAAGGAAAAGGGGACTTGGGCAGCGAGAAGTCTGCTGTCCCCTACCTTTCCTTGGGTCTTCAGTGATTCTTGTGCCCTGAGTCCCTGCTCCTAGTGTGACCCAACAAGTGCCCTGGGCTGGGGTCAAAGCCCCCTAGCTGTGCCATGCCACAGCCCTGAGCCCATAGGTGGGGACAACAACACTTCTTCTGTCTTCCCGAGTGACTGTAAGGCTCAGATTTATCCATGAGCCCATCGGTCACCCACCCATCCATTACTCAGTAACTTTAGCATCTTTCAGGTCACCATGGCCCTGGTTGCAGGGGGCATGCCTTGGTTAGGACTCATGTGATTTCTGCTCTCAGGGGCCATGGAGAGATGGATGGACAGACAATGACACCGCGAGGTTGAAGTGTGGTGAGTTATGACTGAGAACGTGTGGAGTGTAGTGGGAACGGATAACGTGAAAGGGAGACAGGCCTCGCTGGGGCTCCCAGAACCGCCCTCCGCTCCTGCTGGAGTGTCGGCGCCAAAGATTTGGTGTCTGGGGGTCCCTCCTTGTCACAGATTCCTGACACCACGGCCCCACTCCCCCCACCCTCCCAGCCAAGAACCCACATTGCTGTCCTTCAGCGCATGAGAGGGATTCCACTATTAAGGACTTAAGATTGTGAGCCACGAAGGCCTCTGTCAGCCCTTGTGTTTAGAGCCTCATTGAAGATCGTTCACAGTGTATGGGAAAGGCAGGTGGAGGAGCCAGCAACCTCTCTCTACCCCTCCAGGCAGTGAGATGCCCTGGGCCCTGCATTTCTCTGTCCGGTACTCACCCGGAAGCAGTCTAGAATTCCCCCTCAGCCCTGTGACTAGCTGGGTGACCTTGGACTCATTACCTAAACTCTCTGAGCCTCAGCTTCTGTGTTTGTAATATCCACGCTATGGGGTTCCCGTGAAATTACATGACTTAATTGAAGTGCCAAAAGCAGTCATCTCACCAACCAAGCAAACGCACAGTGACTGTGCACGGTGAGCTCTCTGTGCTTCATGAGCACCACCCTTTTGTTTTTTTATCGTTATGTGTTGCATGCTGCTTGTCTGTCTCTCCTGAGGTCCTTGAGGGCAGGGACCCTCTGACTTCCTCATTCATCTTGGCACCCCAGGGCCTGGCACAGTGCCTGGCTCAGAGCAAAGGGGCCAAAAATATTTGTTGAGTGAGAACTGACTAACCAGTCAGGAGGGGCACTGGGATGGGCTGGGGCAGAGGCCCCTGTACCTGGGCGGGGCTCTCTGTGGGGAGGGGTGGGAGAGAGGGTGCCAGGGTCCCAGCAAGCACCATCAGGGGATGTCCGGTCCAGTCTGGGTGCCACACTTTTTCTTTTCCTGCTCACAGTTCCCAAGGGCACTTCGGCCACCTGCAGGGGCGGCAAGGGCGGGCACCCGGGGAGGTGGAGTCTGGAGCCAGCCCAGGGGGTTTACTCTTCTGCCACTGAGCTCCGGGCCTGGGAACAGTGAGAGGGAGAGTTCCCGTGGTCCCATGGAGTGGCTGGGACAGCTGGTCAGGTATCCCTGAAACTGTGAGGGTGTGAGAAAGGAGGGGCATTCCCGGTGGCCAGCAAGATGGAGGGCTGGGGGGGCTGTCCCACATCAGAATGTCCCAACGTCACCACACTAAGGAAATGGTGGGGAGCAGGTCGGGGCGGGGGAATGCCTCCCAGGGGTCAGGGCCAGGCCTCACACGGGTCAACAGTGTGTTGTCCACATTTTGCACAGCCTCGCAGGACGCACCTGCGCCATCTGGATCCCAGTCTCGAAGCTCAGCAGAGGTGGGGGCAGGGGCACTGCAGCCTTAGTTGAGTGGAATGATGAGTCAGGATCATCAAAGCACATTCTAATAGGAATTATGTTCTTAATTGATTAAGAACCAATTTTAGCCCTGGCTGGTGTAGCTCAGTGGATTGAGTGAGGGCCTGCAAGCCAGAGGGTTGCTGGTTTGATTCTCAGTCAAGGCACGTGCCCGGGTTGTGGGCCTGGTCCCCAGTGGGGGGTATGTGAGAGACACAACCACACATTGATGTTTCTCTCCCTCTCACCTTTCCTTCCCTTCTCTACAAAAATTTTTTAAAAAATTAAAAAAAAAAGAACCAATTTTAGCACTGACTGGTGTGACTCAGTGGGTTAAGTGTCATCCCACAAAGCCGAAGGTTGCTGGTTCAGTTCCGGTCAGGGTATAATATGCCTGGGTTGCAGGACTGTTCCCCAAATGGGGTGCGTGAGAGAGGCAACAGATCATTGTTTCCCTCACCCATCGATGTTTCTCTCCCTCTCTTTCTCCCTCCCTTCCCCTCTCTCTAAAATAAATAAATAAATAAATACTTAAAAAAAAAGAACTGGTCTTATTGCTAGTGGACAAGAAAAGGTCTGCAATGTTGGATTTCGGGTGATGGGGCGTCCCTCTGTTCTCTGAATTTGTTTAGAGTTGGGCTTGCTTTTCTCCTCTCAGCCCTCAATCCTGGTGATGCAATCAGCCAAGCAATGAGCAGCCAAGAGTGTTGGCCAAGCTGCTGCAGGTGGGACTGTCTTGCAGAAGTGACAGTGATCTGCTGTAGGGACCTCAACAGCAGGGTCTCCAATAGGAGGGGCTTCATGGGCGGGAGGGAGACAGGAAGGGGGTGGGAGGGTGCTGGTTGCTCTAAGATATTGGGAAGTGATCTGCTGCTCAGAAGTGCCTTCACCACCACTGACGACCCTGTAGTTAGATTCCCGACGACTCCTGTGTCACCACACATGCAAACTCACACACCAACACACCCCCCACTCACATACACACAAACACACGCATGTACACTTCCCCCGCCCGAACATCTCCTTGACACACACACCCACAGACCAGTCTGCTCCCTTCACACCCTAAGACAATTCTAGGCAGGCATGTGAGATTTGCGATTTGTCTCTGGTGGGGAACGAGGCAAAGGCTCAGGATGAGCTTGGGGGAATGGTAGTTGACGTTCTTTTTTTTTTTTTTGCTGTAATGAAAACTTGTTGGCTATTTTTAAAAATTTATTCATTTTTATTTTTATTGCTGTTCAAGTACAGGTGTCTCCATTTCACCCCCACCACTCTCCCCTGCCCCATGGACCCCCACCTCCCACCCTCAATCCTTCCTCCCTTTGGCTTTGTCCATGGGTCCTTTATCATGTTCCTTGACAAACCTTTCCCTTCTCTCCCTTTATCCCCCTTCCCCCTCCCCTCTGGTTACTGTCAGTTTGTTCTCTATTTCAGTGTCTCTGGTTCTATTTTGCTCATTTGTTTGTTTGTTGATTAGGTTCTACTTATAGGTGAGATCATATGGTATTTGTCTTTCACTGCCTGGCTTATTTTACCAAGCATAATGCTCTCCAGTTCCATCCATGCTGTTGCAAAGGGTAGTTGTAGTTCTTTTTGGAGTTGTTTCTGTAACTATCCTCAAACATGTGTTTGCAGTTATTTTCCATTCATTTAGTCATGCAATGTGTATTTCCATTTTGACTGAACACCTACTATGTGCTAGGCACAGTTTTAGGTTCTAAGTTCCAGGGATCTTAGTTTGGGTTCCCCAAGAAGTGGACCTTGAGACAAGGGCTTTATGTAAATCAAAAGGCTTCATTGAGGTATCATTCACATACCATACAATTTACCCATTCAAAGTGTATCATTCGGTGATTTTTAGGATATTCACAGAGTTGTGGAAGCATCACCATCATCAATTTTAGAACATTTTCATCACCCCATAAAGAAATCCATACCCATTAGCAGTCATTCCAAATTTTTCTCTCCTCCTGCCTACCAGCAGCCATGAATCTACTTTTTTACCTGCAGATTTCCTTATTCTTTCCTTATTTTGTATAAATGGAATCATACAATATATGGTCTTTCATGACTGCCTTCTCTCATTTAGCATGTTTTCAAGGTTCACCCATGTCATAACATGTGTGAGTACTTCATTCCTTTTGATGGCTGAATAATATTCCATGGCTTGGCTACATAATTTGCTTACCCATTCATCAATTGATGGACATTTAGGTTGTTTCCACTTCTTGGCTATTCTAAATGATGCTACTCTGAACACTCATACATATTTAAATTCTTTTGGGTAGATACCTAGGACTGGAATTGCTGGGTCATGTGGTAACTCCATGGATAACACTTTAAGAAACTGCCAGACTATTTTTTAAAGCAGCTCTACCACTTTACATCCCCACCAGGCATGTATGAGCATTCCAATCTGAGAGAAGATTTTAACTGTAGGATTTTACTTGGGAAATGATCCCAGGAACACCAGCAGGAAAATAGGGAAGGGAGAAAGAGAAGGGAAGGCAGCCAATAAAGAATCATTATTTAGCAAATTACCACAGAGAGTAATTGAAGCTTAAGGCCATTTGTAGCTCTGGGAGCCAGTACAGAACTTGCACTTCGGAATTATCCAACGCAAGGAGCAAGGGGGCAGGCAGATGTATACACCAATTCCCAACAGTTTTTGTTGAGTGCTTGTGTGTGGGTTTCCAGTAAACCCCTTTGTTTGTTTGTTTGTTTGTTTGTTTGTTTGTTTGTTTGTTTTTGGCTTGATGCAGATGCAAGCAGAGCTAGCACAGCAGGAGAAAGCTGTCATGCAAAGAGAAGCAGATGCTGGCAGCAGGGGTCCAGCCTATGTGCACTAACTACAGCAGAGAGAGCCAGGGGCCAGCAGCACCTGCCCTCAGGGAGCTTGCACTCTAATGAGAGAGAGGATATCCAATATCCGTAGCAGGCAGTCAGGTAGCACCATAAGGAAGAGGAGGTAGGGTAAGGGGACAGAGGGACACAGAACGACACTGTGTTAGCACAGGTGGTCAGGGCGGGCCTGTTGGAGGACGTGGATTTCTGCTGAGACCTGAGTGAGGCGAGGGACAGGCTACCTGAAGGCCAGCTCCATGTCCCATGGGAAACAGCGCTGGAGTCCGGGCTATGGGAAGAGCTAAGGCCCCGAGCAGGGGTGACCACGGTGTGCTGGAGGAAATGCAATGGGCCCAGAGTGGCTGCAGTGGAGTGACTAGGCAGACAGCAGTCGGAAAGACAGGCGCAGCCAGGGGCCAACCTGGAAGTAAATTTGGGTTTTGTTCTAAGGGAGTGCAAGCAGGGAAACTCCCACCTGACTTCCACCTCTGTTTGCTGCCGTCTAGGCCATTGGGTATGGAAGCACGGAAATGCCCTGACCCAACCGCCAGTGAGCCCATTAGGCCCCGAAGGTGCTAACACCTTCCTCATGGACATCCAAACCCAGCACCCCACAGTCGTTCACTCCACTTGCTAGCTCCGGGCACTGGTCTAGGCAGTGAGCACATCTGGCCTAAGCCCCGTGCTAATGAAGCATGCATTCTAGCAGGAGGAGACAAGTAAACAATGTAAATATGGGCTGTGGGCTACAAACATAGAACTCATGTTAGAAAAGGACCGATGCTTCAGACTGAATAAAATGAAGTCGACACAGTAAGTGCAGAGTGCTAGGGGCGCTTAGAAATTTCAGAGAGAGGGCTCGGGGGCTTCTCAAAGGGGCTGGCAACACTGAGATGGCACCTCTCATCCTGCCTCGCTCCTGGAAGCCCCCTCCCCACCTCCAGGGAATGTATCCAGGGACCCTGCAGCCAGGGAGAGGAGTGCAGGGACCCCAGAGTGGAGGGCTGGGGTGTGCTCATCACGGGTCCAGGAGCAGGGCCTGGGAGGAGGAGGAGGAGGGGCCGGGAGGGGGCAGGGCTGGGCCTGCCAAGCCACAGGGGAATATTGATGAGTTTTCTGGCAAGAAGTGACGAAGGCGGTGGGGGCGGTGTAATGAAGACAGATGATCCCAGGCCAACTCTGCTCATCTTCCTGGAGGGGAAGAATCACAACCGGGTGGGGGTGAGGGGGTGTGAGGGCTTGCCAAGTACCTGGATGTCCTCTGCTCTGGCACCGAAGGCTGTCCAGCTGCCACTGGCACCCACATCCTCTCTCCTCCCCCGCCAGCCCGCCTCCCTCCTTTCACCTTGGTCTTCCCTCTTCTCTTCTTCCTGCCCTGCTTTCTCCTGGGCCTGGGCCTTTTCCCCTTCCTCTGCTCACTTTCTTCCCTCTATCCCATTTCTCCCTTCGCGCATCTCTGCAGCTCTCCCTCCTCATTTCTTTTTTTTTTTTTTTTTTTTCTCTTCTTCAACCCCGGCCATCCTGACTGTGACCTCTAGAGCAGCATGCAGTCCTTCTGGGGGTTTTCTGTCCCCTGGCAACTCCTGAAACAGTAGTCACCCCCTGCCCCCATTCTCTCAACACATTATGGAGGGCCACTGTGTGGCAGGCACTGGCCATGCCAGCCCACAGACTGTGGCTACAGCAGGACCAGGGGGAAAAGAACGGAATTTGTTCTGCCTGAGTCCTTCTTCTTACTGTGGTAAAATACACGCAACATAAAACTCACCATTAGTGATGTTTAGTGCATTTGCAAGGCTGCGTGCCAGCACCACTCTTTAATTCTAGCACATTTTGTCACCCCAAAAGGAAACCCCATACTCATTAGCAGTCACTCCTCTCTCCCTAGCCCCTGGCAACTGTCAATCTGCATTCAGTGTCTACAGATTTACCTATTCCGGACATTTCATATAAACGGCATTGTACACTATGTGACTTTTGTGTCTGGCTTATTCCACTTAGCGTAATGTTATAAAGGTTCGTCCATGTAGTAACATGTATCCGTACTTTATTCCACTTGCTGGCTAAGTAATATTAATGATTGTGAGGAAGGACAGTGAATGCTTAGAAGACAGGAATGTACATCACAGGCTGTGGGGATTAGAAAGCACCCACGGAACTACATAGTTTAATTCTTAGCCTCAGTAGTTTCCAACTAGACTGAGCACAGAATTATTTGGGGAGGCCTTGTCCATCCCAAATGGACATTTCATCAGTTGATGGACATTTATTTGAATTTTGAGACAGAAGCCCCAGCTCCCTCTCCTGCCAATTTGGCCTTGAGCAGCCGTACAATGGCGCCTTTTTTTTTAAAGATTTTTTTATTTTATTTATTTTAGAGAGATGGGGAAGGGAAGGAGTGAAACATCAATGTATGGTTGCCTCTAGCACACCCCCTACTGAGGATATGGCCTGCAACCCAGGCATGTGCCCTGACTGGGAATCAAACCGGCAATGCTTTGGTTCACTGGCCCACACTCAATCCACTGAGTTACACCAGCCAGGGCTGCCCAATGGCGCCTTTGAGTCTTGACAGCTTCACCTATAAAATGGAACCATAATATTTTAAATATCTCTGCCCTTTTAGAGAATAAGAAAAATGAGCCATGCTCTTCTAGCTTGTTAAATTGGAAACTGCCTCTCAGCTCTCTCTGTTCTGTCTTTCCATGTGCTACTGAACTTGGGGCAAACATTCAGTAAAAAGCTCGAGTGCCAGAGCCAGTGGACAGGTGCCCACTGTTGTGTTCACTGTCGTCTGTACCACTTCGCAAAGCATGCGAGTAACACACCTTATTTTTCAGATTTTAGTCTCTGTGAAACCGGTGTGCATTACACAGCCAGTGGTTGTGCCGTGATTGGTGATGCTCTTTGGTTTCTTAATGGTTTGTAAAATAGTTGTGCTTCTTACAGTCAATAGTCTAAGTTCTGTGTCATACACTAGGCAGAGGGTAGTGAATATCACTATGAACAATAAAAGAAATAAAAACAGACTCCCTCATGACACAGATTTGACGGCAGGATCATGTAAGTTACCCTGTAACCTGGTAAGTAAACTGCCAACAAAACCAGTTGGTGGAAATGGAAATACTGATTTTCTTGAACTTATGTAACATCAACATCACGGTGAAAACCACGTGAGCACACCTTGCTGGCATGAACAGCACTAAAATGCGTGGTCACAGTGAGAGGGCGGTGAAGTTGATGAGAAAATCTATGTGAATGGGCCTCGTGAACTGAGACGCTGAATGGAAGAGTGAGGTAAGGCTGTTACTCTCTCATTCTCCCCAGGAAAGCTTCCCGCCCTGTCCTCTCCAACCATCTCCAGCACAGGAGAAGCCACATGCAAATACTGAACGTGTTCGCTTTCATTAATACAGGCCAGAGATTGTAATTGCGTCCTAGGGAGCAGAGGGCTCTGTCTGGAGGGAGGAGGGGACAGTGGATGAAACATGCAGAATTCCTGAGTGTGGCTAATTGAGCACCTCCACAGTGGAGCATATTAGCTGCTTAGGGAAGAAAAACTGTGCCTGAGTGTCCTCGAAGCTTGCCTTGTCCCCGGAGCCTTCTCCAACTGGGCCAGCCTTTAACCTCTCACAGCACGTGCCAGTGGCCTCCCTGTCCGTCCAGGTGGATAGGAAGAAGATAGAGAGGAGTCACGAATCAGAACGGTGTTTCTCAAAGTGTCCACCCAAACCACCTGCCTGGACGGTCGCCTGCTGGAGCTGGTTACACAGGCCATGTCCAGGTATCCCAGAAATCTCTTCTATAGAGGATGTCTTGTATGGATTATATTTCAACGGATCCAGGTTGGGGGCCAGGAATCTGCATTTTAACAGCCTCCCCAAATAATTCTGTGCCCAGTCTAGTTGGAAACTACTGAGGCTAAGGATTAAACTATGTAGTTCCGTGGGTGCTTTCTAATCCCCACAGCCTGTGATGTACATTCCTGTCTTCTAAGCATTCACTGTCCTTCCTCACAATCATTAAAAGCCTACTGTGTGCCTCACTCATGTAAAAGACCAAAGCTCAACCAGAGATCAGGAAAATAGACAAAGAGGAGACTGGCATCACTGTTCCTGCTCCCAGCCAGAAAGCAGGGAGGTGGAGAAGAGGGTGAGATGGGGCAGTGGCCTGGGGAGGGAGAGAGACCAGGGCAGGAAGGGGCTGAGTGGGCAGGCAAACAGGAGGCGTACTTATTGCTGGCGGTCACTTGGCCCCTGCTGGTCCCAGGCCTCTCACTTACCCTGCCCACCCAACCAGCCAGCCAGGGAAGAAAGGAACACTGCTACCTAGACACCTCTCTGCTTTGATCACCAGGAGGTCTCCCTGAGCCACCAAGATGAGTGTGGGCTCTTGAGGTTTAACCGGACTAGTGTCAGATGAGGAGGAGCAAGCCTCAGGGCCTTTCAATGCACTCACCTGCTCCACAAAGCTAGTAGCTCTGGACAGATGGATGACATGGAGATCCTGTCATCATCCCTCCAGTGTGTGTCCAATGAGTCCCAGTGTCTGAGGCAACCACGCTCAGCATTCAATAGCTACTGCTGCCAACATTTATTGTCTCCAGCCCTGAGCTCTGCACTTTATATGCATTACCTCATTCATTCTTCATGCCGATCTACTATGAACCCCTTTTACAGATTAGGAAACTGAGGTTGTCCTGTACTGCGTAACTTGAGCAAGGTCACCTGGTTCCTTCACCTGGTGAGTGTTTCACCACTTTCCCAGATATCCGTCTCAGTCCCAGTCACTCTTCTATGTGTCCTCTGTAGCCTGTCCCTGCCCTTCTTAGAGCAAGTGCCCTGGAACTCAACCCAGCATGGGTGTCCCAGGGGATTCTCACCTGCCTAGCTCAAGACACTGCCCTTCAGCCCTGGCTGGTGTGGCTCAGTGGATTGAGCACCATCGAGGGAACTGAAAGATTGCCGGTTCAACTCCCAGTCAGGACACATGCCTGGGTTGCAGGTCAGGTTCCCCCAAGTCTGAGGCATGTGAGAGGCAACCAATTGATGTTCCTCTCACACATCAATGTTTCTCTCCCTCTCTTTCTCCCTCCTTTAACCTCTCTCTGAGAATAAAGAAATAAAATCTTTAAAAAAAAGGAGGCTGCCCTTCTGTTGATGCATGTCTGTGGAGGGCTTTTCTGGAAAAGATGTTGTGGGCCTCACAACACCGGTGACCCAACCTGAGTTTGGTGTAAGGTGAGATCCCTAAAGTGATGGTTTTTTGGTTCTGACACTCTCTCCTATTCTATAGAATGGGGGTTTTGTGCCCAGGTCCAGGGGTTGCCATTTACTCCTATGGATATTTCCTCCAGTGTGCTTTGTGGTTCTGCCTGCCACATCCCTGACAGACACATACAAACACACCCACACACACTCCTCTCCTCTGGAACATAGGTATACCTTTTGGACAGTTTACTCCTTGGAGACCATCGGTTTTCTATTTCTTCCCTGCAAAGTGGAGACACAGGAGTCATGACATGCTCCTTCCTATATTCCCCTTGCCACATCTCACAGGCAGGCAAGACAGCTTCATGTCCAAGAGGGCAGGCTCGGGTCAAACTTCCTAGGCTAGAGTTCAAGCCTGAGCACTCGGTTCTATAACCTTGGGAAATTTGTTGAGCCTCTGTGCCTCAGTGTTCTTCCCTGTAAAATGGGAATAAGTGTATCAACCTCTCATTATTATGAGGACTAAATGTGATGGTAACTGGTCAGTAAATGTCTCTTCCTCCTCCTTGCCTCCTTCTGGCTTCCTTGAGTCTCCCAATCCTGCCTTCCTGCCCTGACATCTCTCACAGCTGCTATATCATGCTTGCCCTTCATTACAAAGTGGAACTCAGAATTTCTGTGCTGAAAGGGCCTTAGATTTGGTCTAATCTGGCCCCTTTGTTGTACAGATTAACACACACACAGTCCCTTCCTGCCACCCCTCTGTTGCTGCATTTTGTTCCGAAACGGTTGTATTTCCATCACTCCAGTTACCACCTTTTCTCCCTCCAGCTCACGTAGCAATCAAATCAGGCTGCTTTTCCCCAGCACAATCAGTGAGCTCCCAGGCTCCAGCTGGCTGGATTTATGGCTCTCTGCCATCTCGAGGGATCCTCGGGGGCCTGTGCAGCTCAGGAGTTACGGGTGCACAGAGACGGGGCTTTCAGTGCACTTGGCCTAACTTGTTAGTCACCTCCTGGGGCCAGTTGCATGGGAAAAAATAATAAAATAACAGGGTCAATACGCTGATCACGTTTTTATAGTCCTCAATGAGATCTAAAATTTTCCTCGTGGGGCGTGCTGGAAACTACTGGGAGGGAAAGGCAGAGACCTTTCTCAAACCGGCCAGGGAAGGAGGACTACAGGGAGGGAGCAGCACGCCTGAGCAGGCGGGTGGCCCTTCGCAGGAGAGGCTGTGCCTGTGCGCCAGGACACTGCGATGACAGAGGGTGGCTGGGCTGGGGCTCTCCAAGATCTCCATCAATCCTTCCAAACCAAGGTTAATAGCTATGCAACCAGCTTCACCTGGATTCTCCAAACTCCTCCTTCCACCCAAACCTCCACCATTAGCCCCTCTGATGAAGAAACACTGGGGCCCGCCCTCTGCCGCAAGGGAATGGGCAGCAGCCCATGGGGATATTGGAAGCAGTTTTGTAACAGCAGGGATGGATGTCTTATAGTTAGTTAGCTTTCTTTCCAAGTGATAAAAGAATACAACAATCATTTTTTAAGATAAAGGACATTCTAACATTAAAAGAGAGAGGAAGAGAGAAAGGGAACAAAATGTCAGACTGAATGAAGGACAATCCTTTAAACTGAATTAGTTTGGCTTTATTAAAAAGTCACTAGATTACTTTTGCTTTTTTGAAACAGTGCTAGAAGTCCTGGGATCTGAGATTTAATCTGAGGTCTGCCACTTAGCAGTGTGTGACTTTGGTTAAACTAACCAATAGACGTCAACATCAGTAGACTTGCCTTCAGGTTCTCCATCTGTAAAACAGGAATGGTAACACTTACAGGGTGATGGGGAAAGAGTGGGGCAAGGAAGGGAATGAAACACTTTCTGAGCATCTGTAAAAAGACAGACATGTGACACAGAATGTCTTGTTTATATCTCAGGACAACCTAATGAGGTAGGTGTTGTCACGATCAATTACAGATGACAACACTGAGACTCGGAGGTCCAAGGTCACGCACAGACTCAAGATTGGTTCCCATATCTGCCTGAATGCAAAGCCCACACTCTTCCAAAAGGGTAGGTGGAAAGGGGATAAGGGAGGGAAAAGGGAGGAGAAGGCCTGCTCTGTCTTGAGAAATAGCAGTAGGAAACAAGATCATCTACTGAGATGAAGAAGATGGGAAGTATCTAGAGTGGTATACTTAACACAAATTATTTTATTTTGTTTATTTCTTTTCAATTATTTTTATTTTTATTTATTTTTAGAGGGGAAGGGAAGGAGAAAGAAGGAGAGAAACATTGATGTGTGAGACATACATCAATCAGTTGCCTCTCACACACCCTAACTGGGGATCTGGCTCACAACCCAGGCATGTGCCCTGATCAGGAATTGAACCATCGACCTTTCACTTTGGAGGCTGACATCCAATCCACTGAGCCACACCAGCCAGGGCCAATTTTCCAGCCAAGGCCAATTTTATTTTATTTAGTTTTTATCCTTATCTGAGGACATGCTCATTGATTTTAGAGAGAGGGGAAGGGAGGAAGAGAGATACATTGATGTGAGAGAAAAACATTGACTGGTTGCCTCTCACATGTGCCCCCATGAAACCTGCAGCTCAGGCATGTGCCCTGACTGGGAATCAAACCTACAACCTTTGGGTTTATAGGACAATTTTCCAACCAACTGGGCTGCAGTGGCGAGGGCTGGAGTGGTGTACTTTGGAGACGATTCCTTGGGTGGAAGGAGAGGGCTTACCCATCCTCAGAGACAATATTGCTAAGAAATTGTTCAAAACTGTTCAAGTTGTTCAAGACATTTGATAGCTCTGTGACATGCTCCTCATGAGGAGGGTCACTGTCTGATTTATGAAGAAGGAACAGATTTTTGTCTTTTGCTCATTGCTGAATCATCAGACCTTAATACATTGCCAGGCATATAACAGTGATTTGTTTATTTAATAAATAAATGCTTACTGTGTACTGGCTCTATTGTAGATGCTGGGGATGAAGCAGTGACAAAGGCAAACTGAGTCCTCACTCTGTGATGGTTGTGGTATAATAGGATAATTAGATCATAAACACAGAAATAAGTACATAAAGCAAATAAAATAATCTCAGCAATAAAGTTATGGGTAGAACAATAGAGTGATGGGAGAGAGAGCCTCTTGCAGTGGGAGGCTTTCTTAGGAGGTGACATTTGAGTGAGAGAACAAGTTGCTTACGCCAAGATGGGGAAAGGGTGTTCCAGGCAAAAGGAAAAGCAAAAGCAAAGCCCAGAGGCAGGAACAAGTTTGGAGTATTCAAGGGAGACAGAAAGAAGGCCTGTGCCTTTGCAGATGAGGCGAGTATGGGGGAGAATTGTAGGAAATGAGAGAAGAGGGGTTGAATCATATAAAACCTCATAAGCCAAGTTAAGGAGCTTGGATTTTATTCTAATTCCAATAAGAAGTCTTTGGAAGATTTTAAGCAGTGGGAGGGATGTAATCTGATTTATGCACTAAAACAATCCCTCTGGCTTTTAGATGGAAAATAGACTGTAGTCTATAGGGTGAGTGGAAGCAGAGAGGCCAGTTAGGAGACTGGCACAGAGAGAGGTGAGATTGTTAGACTCAAGTAGTGGCAGGGGAGGTGGGAAGAAGGGTTGGCTTTGGGCAATGGGTCTTGCTAACAGAGTCTATGTAGCGAGTGAGGAAAAGAGAGGAATCAAGAATGTTCTCTAGGCTTTTCAACAGAGCTGACAGTACTGCTAACTAAGACGGGGAAAGAGAAGGAGAAACAGGTTTGGGGCAAGACGTACAGAAATCAAGAGTTCCATTATGGACATGTTAAGTTCGAATTACCTAGCTGACACTGGTTATGTGTTGACTTGTGTCCCCTCAAAAAAAGATATGTGGAAATCCTAATCCCCAATACCCATGAATGTGACCTTGTTTGGAACTGGGGTTTTTGCAGATGCAATCAAATTAAGATGAAGTCATTAGGGTGGCCCTAATCCAGTATTACTAGTGTCCTTAAAAGAAGAGGAAAATTTGGGACACACACACACACAGAGGAGAACACCTTGTGAAGACACAGATCCAGGGGGAGGACAGAGATGGGTCGACGGAGGTGGAAATAGGAGTGATGCTGCCACAAGTCAAGGAACACCTGGGAGTGCCAGCCCAAAGAGAAAGAGGCAAGGACGGATCCCTCCCTAGAGGGTTCAGAGGGAGTGTAGCCCTGCCAACACCTTGATTTTGGACATCTGGCCTCTAGAACTATGAGACAATACATTTCTGTTGTTTCGAGCCATCCGGTTTGTGTTACTTTGTCACATCAGCCCTAGAAAAGTGATACAGCATTTTAGTGGAGAGGTCAAGTGGGCATTTGGATTTGCAGGCCCAGAGCTCAGCAGGGAGGCTGGTTTTTAAAGCCATAGGACTAGATGAGGTTGATTAGAGAGTGAGTCAAAGAGAGTTCAGAGGAGAGGAGAATCCATGGAGAGATGAGGGAATGGTCAGTGAGGAGGGATGGGGAGGTGTTTCAAGCAAAGAGAGTGTTTCAGGGAGGAAAGTAATCATTTGTGTCAAACACTGATGATAGGTCAAATCAGACTGGCTTTGTATGGCCTTTGGATTTGGTCAGAGGAAGGCTGTTAGAAAAAAAAGAGAGAGAGGTTACCAAAGACCTTAACAAGAGAGATGTCAGCAGGTGGTAGACACAGAAATCAAACTGGAGTGCATTGAGGAGAGAATGTAGGTAAGGAAGTGTAGAGTAATTACAGAGACCTGTTTTGAGTTTTGTTATAAAATGACAAAGAAATGGAGTCTTACCTAGAAAAAGACGTGGAGGTCAAGTATATTTTTATGTTGGTAGGTATGATCTAAGGAAAGACCAATAATTCAAGAGAGAGAAGAAAATGGCAAGAAGCAAAGCCATGGAGGAAGCAAGAGTGGATAGGGTCCAGTGCACGGATGGAGGAATTGGCCCTAGACGTGGACAGAATCTCTTCATCTGTTACAAGTGCAGGGATGGCAGAGAATATGAGCAGAGATTGTGCAGGTGGGTTGGTAGAAAGATGAAGTACTTCTCATTTGTTTGCATTTATTTGCATTTCTTAAACAGTGAAGTATGGGGCAGAGTCATATGGAGGGGTGGTGCTATAGTTTTGAAGAGAGAGAAGGCATGACACAGCCCTTGAGAGGAAGGGAAGATGAATATACCATGGAAATGTAGAAGGTTTGCTGGGTAGATTTGAGTGCTCTTTTGAGATTTAAAGTCATAAGGTTAGAGTAAGACCAGTTAATATGCACAATTGTGTGATTTTCTTCAATAATGTTCAGCTGCTTGGATAGGTGGCTAGCTGTGTTTAAAAAGGATTGGAGTTTTGCCAGATAAGTACAACAAAGGAAAAGAGAGATGAAGAAGATGAGGATGTTTGTAAGAGAGATATCATAGTAATAAAATGTGAACATTAAGCTAGAGAAGGGGAGAAGTGGTCCTATGCAGGACATGGTGGACAATAAAAATGTGTTCAGTGTATTGGGTCCCTGTGAGATCAAAGAATAGCTTGAATGGGGTCCGGTACAAAGTCAAATGGAAGGAGAGAGGTATCAGTGACTGGGATTCTTGAAAGTGAGATTATTGGAGATATAGATATTGACATATCTATAGATAAGAATAAGACTTAGGGAATGATCACATGAGTAGGTGGAGAAGATAGCAAAAAGGTAACAAGTGATGGATTCTAACCCCAATGATGTCAAAGATGCTGCAGTTTTTGCAGAATGAAGGCGAAGTGATTTAGAGGCCCTTCTGTAGACTCTAAGATGTGTGGGTCTTCACCCTTCATCCTTGCCTAGTAGGTAGGTCTGCTGGGGAAGCAGTGTCTTCAGGGGACAGCCAGGTGTCATAGAACATGTCAATGAAGGGAATGCTGGGGGAAGGGTTTAAGGATAGAGAGACATTGGCTAGTGGCAGATTGAGTTCCAAAGGATACAGTGGAAAGGTTTGGGATGGTAGGGAGAGGTGGGAGATGAAACTCAATTGGTAGCTGGTTTGGGGATTCCATCTATGGGATTATAGATGATGGGGGTCACTGGGATTTGTAATATGAAGCATGATGGGGCATGTCCTGACATTGTCATTGAGGAAGGTGGATGGCAAGTTAAAGCTACATACAGTCCAGAGTATTTAGCTGGCAAGTGTGAGGATTCTATTGAATAAAAGAATGAATGAAACAAATCCTGCTGTATCCTTGAAGTATCCAGTGCTGTGCAAGGCACATGGCATAATCATTGGTTAAGACTGCATATATTTGATGCTCTGACAACTGTAATAGGGGCAGGCCATAACCCAGTGCACTGCATACAACAGGTCTCAGAATGTGTGAGTGGGTGATGATAATCTCTAAGTACCTTTGATTGCTTAATATGGAAATAACTCTGGCTGGTGGGGCTCAGTGGATTGAGCAGTGGCCTATGAACTGAAAGGTTGCTGGTTCGATTTCCAGTCAGGGCAAATGCCTAGGTTGCAGGCCAGGTCCTGTCCCTGGTTGAGGGCATGCAAGAGGCAACCAACTTATGTTTCTCTCCCCGTTGATGCTTCTCTCCCTTTCTTTCTCCCTCCCCTCCTCTCTCTCTGAAATAAATAAAATCTTAAAAAATATATGGAAATAGATTGTATTTTGTCCCTTCTGATGAAGGTCATTTCTGTGTTCAAGACTAACCAGGGACTGGGCCATAACTGTGTCCTGTCTTAATTAGGAGTAGGTGGACCACAGGCAAAGTTGGGAGTCAGAAAGATGTCCAAGGCTGGAGTTGTTGCAGCCCCTGACCCAGACGAAAACCCCATACCCTCATCAGGCCCTTCCCCAGAAACTCAGAATAGAAAAAGGAGCAGCCACATTCTTCCCTTAGACTGAAAAGTGGCCATTCCAGCCATGGTCTTTGACTTTCCTTCCTTTTCTCCCTTAGCTGTTGCTCCTCTAGAATAAATGATTTCTATTTCTTTTGATTCCTATTTTTCTAGTGTTTCTGATCATTTTTGCCCTACTCTTTGGTTCATTGAGTCTGGAGCCACTATCTCTTTTTTCGTACCCAGAATCTCCCAGAAAAATGCTTCCTTCCTGTCTCCATCCCTCCCTCAATGCCACTGGATGTGAGAGTCCAAAGTTTTTTTGTTTTTTTTTAAGA
Source organism: Trachops cirrhosus (assembly GCA_028533065.1). NCBI lineage: Eukaryota > Metazoa > Chordata > Mammalia > Chiroptera > Phyllostomidae > Trachops > Trachops cirrhosus. The sequence continues at coordinate 21,894,933 of CM052551.1, forward strand.
GGCTCTAAATTTCCCACTGATGTTATGCCCCAGTGTCTGAGATGACCTGGCCTGGTCTCTTTGTGGCTGAAAGAGTATCTCTTTGTGCTGGCTGATGAATGGCTGCCCTGTCCTTTGTGGGACCTCAATACCTGGAGGGTAACAAGAGAAAGCCCACTCCCCTCCTTAGGCTCTGCACCTGCTGCTCTCAACTTTCCTTAGGGGCCACGGAGTGCCCAGGTGGGTAGCTTGCTTGCTAAGCCTTAGAAGAGTGACACTAAGGAATCAGGTCCAGGAGTCCTTTTTGCCCTGTCTCCTCTGGACAGAATGGGGCCTGCTGAGGGGCTGCCCAGACCCTTGGCCTTTCCTCCCCATCACCTCTGCTCCATCCCCATCCATCTCACGTTACTTCCAGGAGTTTGGTCTCTCAGTAGAACATTGGTCTCTCAGTAGAACAATGAGCCTGCTGGGCTGCCATTTCCCTCTGAGACAGAGGTTTGACTGTAGAATTTCTGGGTTGGAAAATATCTCACCTGCTTGAACATCTTCACCTTTGCCTGTAGACAGAGCAGTTGCAAACTTTCAGGCCAGAGTTACATCTAAAGGAGACTCTATGGTTCTCTTTAATAACACATCCTAATGTTTCAAACTGTAAAACTCAACTCAGTTCAACAAATGTGTATGGAGTCCCCATTTTCTGGTTGTTGTTATGTTGCTTCACGTATTATCTTAATAAAATATTTCATTATTCATTTTGGACAGGTAATGTGTGGATATGGTATATCACAACTCCTAGAGGGTATAAACCATGAAAAGTGAGTTTCTCCTTTTACTCCAGTGCTCCCTCCATTCAGATCCCCTTCTCAGCAGTAACTGCTGTTACCAATGTCTTGTGCATGTTTCCATAGATATCCCACACTCATCATTTCACTTAATTTCCACAACAGTCTTAGGTGGGTACTGTGAATCCCACTTGGAAGATGAGGGAACTCCGTCTCAGAAAGTCTGAATAAAGCGCACAGAGTGTGTTAGTAACAGTGGCAATTTCTGCTGAGGTGTAAGTCCAAAGCCTATGCAGTTTCTGCCTTTGAATCATTCATCTCCTTCCCTTCCACCACAGCCACTCACCCAGCAGGGTTGGCTTGAGAGCCTGGGTGTGCAGGGCCCTGTCCTAGGTGCTGAAGGCTCTCCTAGAGGAAGGGGATCACTTGGTCCTGACCCTCATGGGGCTCACCAGTGAGCTGGGGAGGCCAGCACATACCTGAAGTCTAGTGGAGAGAAGGCAGGGAGACACAAACCCTGCTCAGCCAAAGAATTTGTACGTGGCAGTAGGTAGGCCCCTCCTCTCTGACTTTCAGTTTCCCCACCTGTCCAACGGAGATAAAGTTAACTCACAGGGCTGTTGTGCGAAACACGGGATAATAAATGTGGAGCTGCTTGGAAAGCGTACGATCCCAGCATGCGGAAAGGAGTCTAGGCTGGTCCCAGGGACAGCTTCCCTGTGTGAGGGCCAAGTGTCACTTGATGATGAAGTAAACAGAGTGATGCAAGCTGCTGGGAAGTGATAAGATGGAGCAGGAAGTTGAACTGCTCCATCTTATCTCCAAGAGCTCATCATTTGTGTTCTTTATTTTAGGGCTATCTTTAGCGGCACAGAGTTGGTCCAATTGCAGCAGGCAGTGACTAGACGTAAAGTGGGGTAGGGCGTGAGGTTAGACTAGACTGAGAGATAACACACAAGTTAGCCTCTTCCAAAACATTAAACTGTAGGACCTGGAAAAGCCTGCCTTGGATTGTAAGTGTGAATATTAATCTGGGCAGTTCTCTTAGTTCCCCCAGGTAGCAAGGGCAGGGGCCTTCCCAGCCCCCCCTCCTTCTGCAAGGTGGATGTTTACTTGCCTTCTAAAGTCAGTTACCAGCAGCTCAAGGTCCTTTCTACAAGTTTCTTCTGCTTAGAACGCTTCCCTTCCCTTCCCCAACCCAGCTATCTCTTACTTACTTTTAGGCCTTCACTTAGATCTCATTTCCTCAAAGAAGCTTTCTGGGCTCCCCAGAGTAGATTAAGAACCCCTGCTATTCACCATCACCTCTCCCCCTATGTCTACTGATTAGCTCATATCAGACCAGTCAGTGCTCCTCTGGGCCACCAGCCTGTCCACTCCAGGAGGTGGAAACCACGCCCACCGGTTCATCTATGTATCTGGCACTTAAGACAAGCTAAATCATTTGTTGAATGAATGGCTGTAGTCCCCCCATCTCGGAGCTCAAAATTTGTCTGTACCTTGATGTAGCACCTCTCACACAGTTGTAATTTTAATTTAATGTATTTTTTCATGACTGCTCATCTGAATCATGTCCCTTTGTATTACTGGTGCCCAGCCCATGTCCTATGGTCCTGCGTATTACTTACTTGCTGAATGAATGAATGAATTCTTGGCACGGAGCTGCTTTGAACCAGAAGGTACTTCCTTTGCAGGCAGTTAATGAGCTGTCTTGCAGGTGGGCGATAGAACGGCCCAGGAAATGAGGAACAAGATTGGGCTGAAGCTGATGGGGCTGGAGAAAGCAAAGAACCTTAGTGCCATCTCTTCTTTGTCATTGCTACAATGTGGAGGGCAGAAGATCGCCCCAAGGAAGGGGCATTTGTAGGGGAATTTGTCACCAAAGGGATCCTCTCCGAGGGCTCTCAAAACCCTGTCTCATTGCGGTGGGCTAGGTGGGCTAGGTGACTGACCCCAGTTGCCCTCGCCTTTCTCCTTCTTGGAGAGGGGGTGAAACGAGAGGTGGGGAGAGGGAGTCTGAGCTCTACATCCCCTGGGCTTCTTTTCCCGTCTCTTCGTCCCCAAGACACCAGCCAGAATTGGGAGGGGCGAAGGGTCAGGCCGAGCTGGGCGGCGGGGGAGGGGCGCCACGGCCAGCCGGCTGGTGTCCTCTGGCGTCTGGAGCCAAGGCCCCGGGCTCTTGGCCCCCGTGAAGCGAGGCGAGCCGGAGCTGTGCGGTGAATGCAAAGAGCCAGGCGGGCTCCCAGCCCGGCGCCGCCGACGGCGGCCACAGGCACAGCCCAATGAGAAGAGAGCAGATAATTTATTCTCTAATCCGGGCTCGGGTGCCTGGCGCGGGCGAGTGGCGGGGCTGGGGGGTGGGTCTCCTCTTCTCCTCTCCCCTTCCCGCCCGCGCCCCCTCCCCGCCCCCCAGCTCTCGGCGCGCACACACACATTTCCTGACAATTAGCGTGCACACCTTGGTCGCGCGGCCTCCGGCGGCGCCGCAGCTTTTGTCTCCCGCCCGCCCGGCTGCGAGGCGCGGGCGCCTGGGCGCGAAGTTGCCGCTCGGACGCGCTGCTCCGGAATGCTGGCCGCCCGCCGCCGTCTCCGGGCGCGGAGGACTGGGGGGTGTGGGCCGGGCACGCCGGCGCGGGGCTGGGGGGCTGCAAAAGAGAGGAGAAGAGAAAGAAAAGTAAGGCAGCGCTGGCCCCTCTTCCTTTGTTACAACCCTGAGTGTGTGCGGGCGCGAGCGCGCGCGGGAGTGTCTGTGTGCACATATGTACGCGCGCGTGTGCAAACGCGTGCATGTGCGCGCGCGTGTGTGCAAAAGCGTGCATGTTGTGCGAGTCGGGACCAGTGGGGGGCAGCGGGACCTCCAGGACCCTTTACCCGCCGGGGAGTCGCGTCCCGGGTCTTGCTCTGCCCGGAACTCTGGCACGCGGACTGGTCGCCGTCCCGCTTTCTCCAGCTTCTCCAGGCACTGAGCTAGGAGTTTGTTCCCAGACAAGCACCGTGCGTTGGGGGGCGAGGTGGGGGGGCGGCGCGCGGTGGCCCGGGCCAGGCCTGTGGCTCGTGGGAAGTGTTAGCGCCCGCTGAGGGTCTACCCGGCCCACAGGGGGCGCGCGAGGGGGTCTCGGGGCACAAAGCACTGCATGGAGGCCACCAGCGGCCCCGGACACCCCTGTAAGAGCTCGCGATGGTCACTGGGATGCCGTGGAGGTGGCTTGTAGGGCTATGGTGGGAATCGCGGTGGGGGGGTGAGGGGCGGGCGGCGACATGAAGTCTGTCTAAACGCCAAATCCCTGAAGTTCAGCGCATCGGTTGTCATTTCATACCTTAATGCATATTTATGCTGCGCCGAAATAGGCTTCGTAATTAACTCCCGGAGTCATCCGCAGAGGTTAAAGGGACCCCGAAGATTTGTGCATTGATTGGGTACCACGGCGGGGTGTGTGTGTGCGCGCGCGTGTGTGCGTGCGCCCCGTGCGAACCCATTGAGAAGAATAATTATTTTTCTCCACTGGAAGCTACTGCAGAGACTCAGACAAGGAGGGAAGAGAGAGGGAGCTTGGAGAGGGGGAGAGGGAGAGAGGGAGCGAGAAAGACAAAGGAAGTGAGTGCGAGAGAGGAGCCGGCTCAGCATCCGAACTGTGAGTACTGAGCGAAAACAAATAGGCAGAAAGTGCTGCGAGTAAGGGCCCCCGGGCCGGGTTGAGGGCCGGGAGCGGCTGTGGAGGGCTCGCTTCTTCGCGGGGGTTCTGGCTGGGCGCCGAGGGGTTCCTGAGGCAAGGGCGGACTCCAGGATGCGGTTTAGACACTCACCTGAAAGCCGGCGCGGACCGCCGCAGGCTGCGTCAACCATCGCCCCAGGTCGGCCAAAGGGAGCCCCCTACCCGGCCACATTGCCTTTGTTCCTTTTAAAGGTTTTTGCAGCTGGTGGGATTCAGGGGGAAGTGTGAGAACGAGCGATGGCCCTGACTCAGGAGGTCGCCCGGTCTCCCACTCCCGGCAGGAGAGACTAGCTTTGGGCGCCTCCACCCTTCCCTTCACCTCCTGTTGTGGGTGGGATGGGGGAAGGGGCTGTACAGGAGGCAAAGATCAGGACTTTGTGACACCTGTGCATGTGTTTGGCACTAAGAAGGCAAAAGCAGAGGTGTGCACCCCTGGGGCAGAGGTCCTCACGGGACCCCAGCATGCGAGGCTAGGAGAAACCGGTTCTCTGGGCAGCACCATCAACTCCTGGCCCTGGGCGGGCCTCCCACCTCAGTCCTCAAACCTAGGGCCCTTGCACACCTAAGAGGGGCTGGAGCTGGAGGCCAGCCAGGGAGCAGACCCTGGCCAGGGTGGGGCCGGCAGGCAGCTCCCTTTTCCGGAGAAAGGGTCCTTGACAGAGTGACCCTAGAGAACAGGGCTGGCCACCAGCCCCTGCCTCTACCCAGCTGGTCAGGAGGGGGCGCCTGGGGGCCCCAGGGAGAGCCCCTCTTCTGACTACATTCCACAGCCTTCCTTCGGAGGCAAGAGAACCCTGCTGTCCTCCTCTCAACCCTCATGAACAAATTCTTCCTCGGGTTTGATTTTACTTCTTTCTGGTGATTTTTCAATGTACCTTCACCCACCAGTGAACAACTTAGCCCAACTTAAGCCTTGAGAAAGGCTAACTTTGGAGGGAAATGTGCCTCCCTTGGGGCCAGAATGGGAGCCCCAGGATCACAGAGCTCTGAATTGATTGTCCTCTATGAAGTCCCCTTGGGGGGCAGTTTTGGTGACCTGAAAGCCCTGCATACATCCTACAGGGGGACACAGCTGAGGCTCAGGGCTGGGAACAGTGTCCATCTCTGTCGCTCAACTCCAGCTACCCTTCGCCCCATCAGTCAGGAGAAAGAGGAAGATCTCTCTTACACACACACACACCACAGAAAATATCTGGGTGAGGCCTCTTGTCTAAAGGCATGAAAAGGAAGGAAAGACCCTTAAAATAGGGAGGGCCAAGTTCAGCTTAACACCTCCCCCCAAAAAAAGGCAGTGTGAAGGCCTTGGGGGTGGGGGAGTCCCGGCGATAGGACCACTCTGAATGCAGTCATGCCTGTGGGCCTGTCTTCCCACGGGGCTGCCTGCTGGTGGCTGTGCCTTCCTGAGTGCCGTCTCCTGGTGCCTAGCACAGTGCCTGTCCCATTGTACATGCTCAGTGCATGTCTGCTAAATGAGTGGTTGCCGCTGCAGACCCTCTCCCCACCCCCAATGCCCACGTCTTCGCCTGCCTCCTCCTCTGAGACATATTCCAAGGGGCTTGGGAGAGCCCGCTGTGCTATTCTTTAGGCTTGGCCACCATCACCCAATGTAGGCTGAGGGAGGCACGGGGGAAAAGGAGAGGGGTGGGGGCAGAAATAGGGCCTGGGCAGATCGTCGGAACATCTCGATACCCATGAATGGCTCAGGTTGAAATGTGTGTGAGTTCGCCAATGACCCATTATTGTATTTTTCTTTAACAGCTTGACTGCTCTGAGAGGCAAAACTGGCCAGGCCCTGTGCTTGGGGAGGCTGGATTCTGGTGACACAAGTGCTTCCCTGTGTTCTCCTCCCTCCCATAGCCCAGCCCTGGGAATTCAGGAGAAACCAGACACAGGAGCTGAAAGTGTCAGGGCTGTAAAAAAACCCCAACCTCCTGCCTTTGGTCTCCCTGTCCCCTGGCCTCTCTGCCTAGACCATCTGGGGCTGCTACAGGTCTCCCTTCTCTTCCCGTCCTTAAGAGCCCAGGGATGGGAGGCCAGGCTGGGAGCTCCCTCTGTTTGCCTGCAAAAGCTCAGAACTGAGGCTCCTGAGACAACTAGACAAAGCCCTTGGGAAAAAGAAAATTCACGCCTGAACTCTCTGTGCTTTCTTGCTTACTGGAGAGCACCCTCCCTGCTGGGGGGCTCTGAAGCCGGTGACTGAGAAGGAACCTGAGCTGACCATCCTTTGGAGTAGAAATGGAGTTGGGAGGCAGTGGAGGTTTGCATCATAGGGAAGGCTACCTAGGGGTCCAGAAATAGGCCAGGCATCCTGTTTTTGATAGCAAGCACACCACTGGTCTGGTTCAGGTCTAGAGGACAATGCAGAGGAGATTGCCAGGTCCATCAGGAAGTAGTCTCCTGGGTCAGTGCTGGGCCTGTTCTGGGCTAGGGACTGCACCCACAGATCTATCCCAATGACCGCTCCAAATCTGGGGGCTTGTCTGGGGCAGAGACAGCAGAATCAAATTCCTGGCACTCCTCTGAAGTTTCTGCAGTGCCCTGCTTCTGCCATGATGGGTGGAATCAGATGCCAGGGTGTGTTCCCTACCCTCCACCCCTGAGAGTACAGACATGAGGGAGCTCCAGGCACAGACCAAGCCTGAAATATGGGAGAACCTAGGTCTTTAGCTCTTGTTTCCAAGCTTCACCAGCCATACATTCATTCATTCATTCATTCATTCAACAAATACATACCTATATCATTCAGTCAACATCCTTAGAATAATGCGGTATGTCAGGGTGTGTGGGGTGGTGAGAGAGAATACCTCACCTTCTTAATTTAGTATCTTTGTAATGTCCTGTTTTCTGCCACCATGGGCAGAGAGGCAGGGCTGCTGGGCTCCAAGCCCCTCAAAGGGTATGTAAGTCTATGAAAAGCTTTGAGAGAAGTCAGCTACCATGTAGACTCATGAAATCTTGGAGATGATGGGACCTTAGATTTGATCTAACTTCTACGTGCAAGAATCCCTTCTACAGCAGCATACCATTTATTGAGCAACTACTGTGTGCCTGGCAGTAGGTCTGAGAAGTAGTTATGCACCCTATGTTTGACTCTGGTGCCTGGGAGCACACTGCTTCTTCAGGAGTGCTTCTAGTTCTTCAGTCCCTTCTCACTTCTCAGGCTGAGCCCGGTCTGTGCTCCTGGACCCTCCCTTCTGTGGCTTTCTGTCCTATGGAGGGTGAATGGCTGGCTCACCAGCCCTTCCCATTGCTATCCTTGCAAAGGAGTGTTCTCTAATCTGGCCTGTTTTCATCTGGAACCACCTCCAACTCCAGTGCCTAGATGTAGGCTGAGGATTCGGGGTGACTGTGCCCTTGAGACAATGGCAGGACTGGGGGCTCCCTAACAAGGGGTTTGCTGCGGGTGTTAGTGTGCAGGCTGAACCTGGGCTCTCCAGCAGGTGCGGCACGATGGGACTGGTCACTGGAGAGGGGACGGCACTGCAGGGCCCTTGGAGTGTGTGTCCTGTAGTCAGACAGCTGGACCCCCAGGGGAATGGCAGGAGGTCAGGGAAACCTCAAGTCCATGGCTAGTCCTCTCCTCCTCCCACTCTGCCTCTTCCTGTTCTGCTTGTTTTCCTCAGCAACCCTCTTTCCTCATTGTCAGCATTCTTTTCAGCTCTCCTTTCTCTCTCAGGCAGCCCCTGCCTCCTGCTCTAAGAGCGAAAATGCCCGCCCAGCCTCTGTGAGCCTCTGTTTTCTCATCTACCAGATGACAATAATCATAATAACAGTATTTGTGTTACTGAAGGGCCTAGCGTATGCATGATATATAGTATCCACTTAATACAATAGTAGTTCCTTTCTCCCCTTCCCTTTTCTCCTGTCTGATTTCTCTCACATTGCCATCTACATCACTTTCCTCTTCCTTCACAGTTTCTCTCCGTGTCTCCTGCGGTTCCATCTCCTCCCCTCCTCTGCTTTGTCTCCCAGCTCCTTTTACTTCCTCCCGATTGTCCCCTGCCTCCCTCCCCCAACTTCTGCCACAGGCAGGCGGCTGGGCCCGGGCTGTGCTGACAAGAGCCGAGTGGGGCAGGAAGGTCTGGTGGCTGTCTCGGCTTCTCATTAGAGGCCCAAGAATGTGTGGAGTCATGAGGGACAATGAGAGCCAGCAGCAGGAAGAATGGGGCCTCTGTCGGGGCAGAAGTTTCCCAAATCAGCTCAGCTGAATGGAGTACCTGGGGGGCAGGGAGAGGTGGAAACTGCGGAGGTGGAGAGGAGCCACAGGCGGTGCACCGGGGCGCTGGCGGGGCTCTCGCAGACTGCCGTGGGAGCTCAGCATCTGTTGGCATTTCAGGGGAGAGCTCAGACCTCAGAGGTGGCCCGCCCTGAGGAACAGGGCCAGAGAAGCCAGGGAGTACACGCAGCTCCTCGGGCTGCACCCCAGTTCTCACTCCCAGCACAGCTGCAGGAGGCTTGGGGGCGGCTGCAGAGGAGACAGGAAAGGTGGGATAGCCCCAGCTTGAGGAGGGTGAATCCTTGGGTTCCCACCAAGTGGCAGCCTTTCACTAGAAAGTAGATTCTCGGGATTGGAGGCAGCAGGTTTCCTCAGAAAAGGAGGTGAGGCCCAGCTGACCTGCCACCCCTTCCTTCACTTTCCAAGGAGGTCTCATCAGGCCATTGCCTAAGACCAGATAGCTGTTCTTCCCCCTCACTCCCTAGTCCTGGCCGCAGCAACTCCTTGGAGAGAGGCTGCCCCCCTTCTGGAGCTTACTGGGGGCTTGTCCAGTGGGCTGGGGCTGGAAGGCAGGCCAAGGGCTGAGCCTTTCATGTGCCCAGGGTAGGGAATCCATGACCCCAGGGAAGGACAAGTCGAGGGTGAGTGGAGGGGCCAGGCCTGAGCTGGGCCATGGATCTCTGAGCTAGAAGGACAGGTGGGTGCAGGAGCAGAGGCTGAGGAGGGACGACACGGAGGGGTCTGGGTGAGGCGAGGAGGTAGGGAGGGGCACTCGGGCAGGAGAGGGGCCTCTGGGCAGCTGCCTCGGATCTCCTGCCAAAAATCAAACTATAAAAAAGCTGGAGGGGAACAGCAGGGAAAGGAAGGAGAGAAAGGAGATGGGGAGGGCGGGGAGGGGGGCTGAAACAGCCCCTCCAACTCCAATAGCCTGGCAGGGGGATGTGAGTAATACATGGCTGGTTCAGAGGGAGTGAGATCAAAAGCGAGCAGATACAAGAGGTTTGTGCTTCACCGACCAGACAGCCAGAGGCTCAATGAGACCTTTGTTACCCAGGCCCGAGTCGGGGTTGAAGGAATACCTGACCTCCCCGCCTGCCTAGCCCGCCCCACACCCACTGGCCCCTGGGCTGGGGGAGGGGTGGGCCAGGTCTCCACAAGTGAGTCAAGTTGAGTTCGACACGGCTCTGACCAGGCTGTGGGGTGTGGAAGGGGGAGGCCAGCCCCAGTTGCCGCACGGAACCTTGAGTTTCTGGGGGTAAGTGGAGGACCGAGTGGCTGCCTGGAGGCAGGAGGTGGCTCTGTGGAACTTGTGAGGGAGAGGATGGGCAAGGGTGCCGGGTAAGCAGACCCTTGGACCCCAGTGTCACTTGGGAGGGAATTGAGGACATTCTGCTTGGAGCCCACAGTTTTTGAAGGTCCTAAGTCTGGGATTTCAGGACCCATGGAAGAGGAAGGGGAAAACCAAAGGCATCAGCTGTTGGAGGTTGGGGGTGATGACCTAAAGTTCAGGCGGGAAGTTGGAAGGTTTCCAGTTTGGCCTTTAATATCGGGCAAGATTGGTGTGTGTGCACATGTGCCCACGCTCACTATTGGGGAGTGTGGGAGGCCAGCCAGGTCCTGCAGAGAGCCGGCGAGCCTACCCTTGGGCCTGCGGATAGGGCTACGGTGGGGTTGCACCTGCTCCCTGGCAGAGATGGGGCCTGATCTGTGCCTCAGGCCTCTTAACCACATTGTTGAGGGGCCCTGAGAGGTCAAGGCCAGGCTGGGGGATCTGAATTTCCTGGAGCTTTCCTGAACGTCGCTCCAAGGCTGCTGATGCATGCCCACACTGACCACAGGAAAGAGGGGAGAAGACAGTCCTGTGTTTAGAGCACATCTTTTCCAGGCCCCTGAAACCTTGGTTGCCCTTTTTCTTTTTTTAATCTTCACCTGAGGATATGGTTTTTTAAATTGATTTTTAGACAGAGAGGAAGGGAGAGAGACATATTGATCAGGGGTCCCCCAACCCCCCACCCTGTACACGCCCTGACTGGGCATCGAACCCACAGCCTTTTGGTGTATGGGACAAAGCTCCAACCGACTGAGTCAACTGGATAGGGCAGACCTTGGTTTTCTTTGACTTAGCTCTTCACCCTAGTCTTGGAGATGCCTGTGCCAGCCACCACATCCTGCCGATGAGGGAAGGAGAGCACCAACCACCCCTCCCACAACATCACCCAGGGGAGCTCCAAGGCCAGCTGCCCTCAACTGGTGGGGATTTCAAGCACTGGCCCTTTTCCTGTCTCCATCTGGGTCTGAAGACCGAGGTCCTACTCCCCTCTAAGCCACACAAGAATGGTGACAGTAACTTCCAGAACTAGTCTAGGAAGTGTGGGTCATCCCCCAGCCTTGGGAGTGCTCATGAAGCTTGTTCATCCCTCTAAGAAAAGGCAGGCGCTTCTTGTCTCCAGTCTCCTCCACCCAGACCCTCTTGCACTCTCTGCTTCCTGTGGCTGAACTAGAAAGTGTTAAACTTTGTAAGGACAGAGCCTAATGCTGGCTGGTCCTGGGCACTAGCAATAGCAGCATTGAAAAGATTCTATAGGGATGGGGGTGAGGAGTAGTTAAGGACACTGGATGGGGGGATGGAGGCGAGGAGTAGTTAAGGACCCTGGACGGGGGGATGGAGGCTAATTAAGGCAATTCGAGGAGGTCCTTTATGGCCAGGAAACCACCCCTCATGCCTGGAGTGAGGCCCATTGTGTGGGGGCTTTTGTAGGGCAAGAACTGAAAACTCATTACTAGGATGGCTTTAATGCTTCTGGGGCCAGGTGGTGGGGGATGATGAGAGAATGTAACCTGGGGGGCCCAGTACCACAGGGGAGGCAGTGTGGGTGGGTGGCGTTGGTGGGAAGGGGCACGAGGGCACGCCAAGTACCTTCAGCTCCCTGCACCCTTTTTCGATTCCTGCTGCCGGATCCCCTCAGCTCTGCTGTGGCCTATGGCTTTTCATTCCTATGTGATTGCTGTTCCAAACTCATGTAGGGCTAAAAGCCATGGGCTACAGTGAGGGGCCTGCTCCTCCTGCGCACCTGCACCTCTGCTCAGGCCCTGGCTGTGGGACAGCCACAAAGGGGCACCAGATAGCGGGCGGCGGGGCATGCAGGGAGGATGGGGCTAGGCTGTGTGACCTTGGCCAAGTCAATTCCCCTCTCTGGTCCTGCTCCTTCACTCTGAAATGAAGCTGGACTGGTGATTCTAGGGGGAGATTCCCTGAGTCTGGAAAGAGACGTGCCCGGGTGCTGAGGTCTCAGAGTCAATTCCTTCCCCCTTGCCGAGTTACTGAGGCCTGGACTGTGCTCATGAATTTGGGGGCTGCAGTCAGGAATGTTGGGCCACACAGCACTTGGACCTTTGCTCAGTACCTCCAGGACAACCTCTGTTTCTCCGCCTCACTCACTTCTTCTCTGCAGTCAGCTCAAATCCTCAGGCTTTTTCTGTGTGGCTGAAACGGGAGGGTTCAGGCCAGACTCCTGGGGAAAGGAGGTTCAGCAGAGTGAAGGTAGGAAGGCAGCCATTCCCCACAGGCTGCCAGTTGGAGCCTAGGGTCTCAGCTCCAGGTCTGCTACCCTGTCCAGGCATTTCCTCTCTCCCTCCTGGGCCTGGGAGAGACCTGCTCTCTCTGTTCCCTCCCACCTGGCTCGCCATAACTAGTCCTCTCCCACAATCTGCCTAACTCCATCCCAGCCACCCTGGAAGACTCCAACAGATGGAACTCAGGCCGGCAGTCTGGCTGGAGCAGCACAGGAAGTCTCCTTGCCCCGCCTCCCAGCCCTGAGTCTGTCTAAGATGGACCACTGAAGAATCAGCGTAGGCACTATATTTGGTACTGAGAATCAGAAGGCAAGTTACTTCTAATGTCTCAGAGCCTTTAATTTCCCCAGCCATCATCTACCTAGTGCCTGCTATGTACCAGGCACAATTCTATACATCTCACCTGTACTAACTCATTTAATCCTGGAAACAACCCTTGAAAAAGGTACTATTATTATCCCACCGTACTTATGGAAAATCTGAGACACAGAGAGCTAAGAAACTGGCCCAAATTCATATGCCTAGTAAGGGGCAGAGGTGGGGTTTGATCTTGTGCTCTCACCTACCACATCCTGCTGGAGGTTGGGAACACCAGCAAGCCAGTGCATGGCAAAGTACTCTGAGAACTAGAAAGTGCTGCTTTCACCCCAGGGGTTTTTCTCCCCAGGTCTCTATTGGATGCATGTCTACAAATTGGCCCCCGGGGTCCAACTCTATTCACTCTTTGTCCATCACTGGTTTTCCTTTTTGGAGAGGTGAATGCAGGAATCAAAACAATAGGAGAAGCTAAGAGAAAGCTCAAACCAGCTGAGTTTTTGCTAGGCCTGATCCAAATCACTTCCCCTCTTGCCCCAACTTGGATGGTGGATGGTACATGGAACGAAGAGGAGAATTTGCCAGGGTTTTTCTCTCACCCTCTGGGTTCTCTGGCCCAGAGATCAGAGGTGGCCAGCACCTTCCCCCAACCCCTCCTGGTTCGTCTGCCCTGGCCAGACTTGGCCTGTCCTATCATGCTCTGAGGACACCCAAGCACTCAGTTCCCTCCCTTAGCTCCTGATCTGGACTGGAGCAGGGCCCCATCCTGAAACTAGAATCCTGTTGCACAGTTTGCCGGGAAGGCCCCAGCACTGGGCTGAACCTGGGAACGAGAGGACAGATGACTGTTCCAGAGATTAAAGCTCCAACAAGGCAAGGCTCGATAGGGGCTGCTGGGTAAATGTTTGTAGAACGAATTGAAGGAATTGTGAATTGGGAGAAAAGGAGGGTGGGGTAAAAACAGTAAGTTGCCACAAGCAGGGACAAAGAGCAAGCCCACATTTCAGCAACTCACCTGGGACAGTCCCACCTTGATGGGCCTGGGCCTGGGGAGCTTCTGGGGTTACAGAGATGCCGTTCTTTCTGTGCTTTGTCTCTTGGTCCCTGCCAGTGGGGCAAGCCTGGAGGAGATGGGCAATTTATTTCACATAATTGTTGAAGTGAATTGAATAGGCAAGCTGGCCTTATGCCCTCTCTCCCCAGACGACTCGCAGATCAGAGGGTTGTGTCTGTCCTGATCCCCGCTCGCAGACAGCTGAAACCTGAAATATTCTGAGTCTTTTTCATAGCTCACAGAGACAGCCAGCAGAAGGCCTCCCTCGGGAAAGTGCATCCGTGTTTAACAACACCGAGAGTCGAGTGGGTCTCTCTGGTTGCACTTGTCCCATTTTTGGCGGAAATGCAGTTTGACTGCTGAAACTCCCCCTTTCTATTGAAAAAAAACTGTTCCATTTTGAGAAGGGGTGGTGCTAACAGTGGACCTCTGGACGCCCTCGGGCACTGATAGTTTGGATCACGGGGTTCCAAGCTGCCTTGCAGGTCATGATGTCCCAGTCGTGCTTGTGACGACTCTTAGGTGGGCCAGCCTCTGCCAAGCAGGCCTGGGGGACCCCGGGGGCCAGGGCATGAGGACATTTCAAGACTCTTGGTGTTCTGACCCCTCCAGCTCCCGTGGCCCCCAAGGCCCTCAGAGGCGCTGGTCAATGTGTGGCTGCCCTCTCTCTGCATAGGTAAGCAAGCAAGAAACAAGGGGGCCTTGACTGGGCATGCCATGGAAGGCAGAGAGGACCTCGGCTGCGGATTCCAGGGTGCTCAGTTAGCCAGAGGCAGGAACTCAGTCTCAAGCAGGCCAAGAAAGGGTTAATCTCCAAGAAGAACTCCGACTTCTTCCAGACTGGAGGACTGTGCCCAGCTTTACCGCTGCCAACTCTGGGAAGAAGTCCTGGGATCTGTAGTTTGTGCCACCACCCACCCTTGGCCTGCCTGTTTATCCACACAGTTGTGGAGACTACAGTTCCCAGAAACCTTACAGAGGCCAGGCCCTGGGGGAAGAGGTGGGGTGTGAGGCTGGGTGGCGGAGGGAGAGGGAGGAGGTGGGGAGAGAAAACCCAATTCACCCCCTTCCTTTCTAATTCTTCCTCATGGTGTGTCTGCTCCAGCGCCCGAGTTAATCCCCCAAATCCGGTCTCCCAGGCCGCAGCTGCTTTCCTTCGCAATGATGAATGGCTCGGGGAGGGAAGGTGAATTCACATTTTAATTACTGAGGCTGGTGCTGAGGGGGCTGGGGAGGGGCTGAGGGCTCAGTATTGTTCTAGAGGCTGAGGGCGCCCCTTCTCATGGGTCACTTCTTTTTTGGCTTTTTACCTGAGATAGGGGGTGGGGTGGATTGAAGATGGGGGTTTGCCTTTCTGGAAACTACTGCTTTAGGAGGTGAGGGGTTGAGGGGCTGGTGGGAGGGACAATATCACTGTCAGAATTCCTAGCATGTCCCAACACTTGTAATTATCTTCCGACCCTTCCAACCTCCGGTGCTGCCCGCTTTGAGAGAGGACATTGCCAAAATTTGAGACACTGGCCAGGAGTTCGTGGTCTGCAAGCCCAGAGCCCTGGCTCTCATCTTAGTGTCTAGCCTGCTCTGAGTCTCTTCTTCCTCTTGCTTCTCCACGTGTTCAAGCAACCTCTGACCCACTGCCCCATTTTCACTGGAGGTTTTAGGGTTGGAGGACCCCAGAAGGGTGTCTGGCAAAGAGGGGAGATGTGGGGGTGAGGACCAAGGGAAGGGGTCAGCGGGGAGGCTGGAGAACCTCCAGGAGGTTTGGGACAATGCTCTGTGGGTTGGCAGCTCTTCTGCTTGACTCCCTTCAAGCTGGCTGAACAGGGAGCCAGCCCTCCGTGCCCCACACCCAGGTCGTCTTGGACCTGAGCTGGGGAAAGGCCAGAGAGGAGGCTGGGGATGAAGTCAGGAAACAGCAGCTTGTGGTCAGAGGTTGCCAATGTGGGGTAGCAGGGGTTTGTCCAGAATCCACCTCCCTTTCCTTCCTCCTCTGTTTTTCCATCTCTTACCCTCTGGAAATTCAGGTGCAGGGGAAACAGCAGGGCAAGAGGAAAAGTTACCGTTGTGAACACAGATGAGCTGGGAGTGCACCCAGGTCCATTTTAACATTCAGACCCCTTTCCCTTCAAGTGAACACAGCGAGAGGAGGTTCATCAAGATGCAATTTCCCCAGGGAGCACTTCAGCTAGTGCTGGAGCATTCTGCCAAGTGAAGGGACAAAGGTCAGGGGAGCAAAGCAGAGACCACAGCCCTGGCAAAGGGTCTCCCCATGTACCTGCTGGTGGGGGCCGAGGGATCCTGAGGAAAACTAAAACGGGAAAGGGTTCCCTGCTCCATGTGTGTGCCCCCCGACCCGCCCCTCTTCTGGCACTGGCCAGGGACCTGTGAGCCACAAGCAGCCCAGACTGCCTCCAGGGCCTGGAGTCATACCCCTGCAGGGAAGACCCTGGCAGGCCCTGGTGGAGAAGTGAGAGTCCACCCAGAGCATTTTGGATCAAGGACCTGAGTGGGATAACCAGGCTCTTCTGCTCTCTGTCCTTAGAGACAGGCGCCCGGGATCCCCGTGTGGCGTCAGCTTTGGATGGCTCCGGGAGCCGGACTGCAGCCCCCGGCTGCTCACCGTGCCTCCTTTCCTCTGCGGTGCGGTCCGGCTCCTCCTGCCCACCCCTCCCCCACCCCAGATCTTCCCAAAGGAGCCCAGTGCGAACGGTCCGTTGGGGCACACACTTTGCTGTTTTTGAGAGAGCTGGCTTTGGAGGGGAGGTGGCGGGGAGAGGGGACTGGATTTCTGCACTCTGGTACCCAAGCTGCCCTGACCCCGATCTGGGTGGGGTGCGGCAGGAGTGGGGCGTGATGGTCTGAGCTACTCATCCAGCTTGTTTTCGTTATGAGTTCCTGCCCCAGATCCACTTTGTTGATTTTACCCCAGATATTTTTCCGGTAATCACGGGAACACTTTGTGGATAGTACCCTTGACACACTTCCCCCGGCAGAGGAAGTGCACTAATTACAAGGAAACCCACCTGTTCTCCCTCCCTTCTTCCTGATCAGGCTAGGATTCCCAGTGGTCTGGGATCTAAGTATTAAACCTTGATTAGCTTCCTGGTACAATAAAATGAGATATAGCCACTTGCCCAGAGTGACACAGCATGCTGGTGTCAGAGCCAAGAATAGAGCCCAGGCCTCAAACCTGTCTCTCTAGGTTTGTCACAGGAGATAGCTGCAGTACATAGATCTAGAAATATAGTAGTTGAGTCTCGGTTCTGTCTCTATATATGTATATATCCTACAGATTGCTTCTGCTCTCTATATATACTCCAGGAGAGTGGGTGTGTGGATGGTGCTGGAAAGCGAGTGATTAAACCAGTCTACCTACCCATGCTGACTCAAGCCAGGCCTCCTGCCCACCCCACTGGCCATTGGAAATGCATTGCACCTATAAATTACAGTCAACAGCTGCATTACCAGGGCGCTGAGGGGGGAGAGGGAAGAATCCTGACGGAGCTGACCCCACTGCAGGCACTACGGGCACTGTGCTTGGTGAGGGCCTGCCGCTGGGCCCTCTGTTCTACCTGAAAAAGCAGGAAGTTTGTCCACAGGAGCAAGGTGGGCTGGACCTGTGGACGGTCCGGCGAGCCACCACCCAGGCCAAGCCAGCTTCCTCAGACATGGTGCAAACACTTTGCAGGTGTGCCTAGCATTTGGGGCCAGGGACATGCCTCATGCTTCCTCATTCTACAGCCCCCTGCCTCTCAGTATTCGGGCTGCCCCCTGTGTTCTTCCTAGAGAGAGAAATGACTTGAACGCAGGCCCCAGGTGTGTGCAGGGGGCTGTCCTGTGGGCCCAGCTTCTCTGCAGGCGCTGATGTGAATGCGCTCCTGCTCCCTCCAGGGCAGGTGAAAGGGCAGAGAAGGGAACTGGAGGAATCTGCAGGTGGCTGAGGCTGGGGAGACCTACATGAGTGTTTGGAGAAAGGGATCCTCTCACAGACTGAGAGTGTATCTCCTGAAGCCCCCTCCCACCCCCAGCCAGAGTGCCACACACACCAGAGGGGCCCTGCCTCCTGTGCTGAGGGCCATGTCAGCCAGAGGTGGGGGGCAGTGTACCCAGCTGGGGCAAATCAGCCTCAGCCTCTTCCTCAGACTTAATTTTGTACCAGAGAAAAAGCTGTTGTACTTGCACCCTATGTCTGTACCTCCCAACCCCTTTGCCCAGCACAGGTGCTCAATAAAGCAGCCTGTTGGCTAAAAGAACGTGCTGTTGTTATCTGTCCTCTGCGTGAGGACGGGATGTTGCCCTGAGCAGGCAAAGATAGTGCCTTATGTTCCCTATAGACTTCCCTAAGGGTATCAGACACATGGGCACCTTAGGGAAGGGGGAGGCCCTGACTCAATTCCAGGTGTCACATTGGAGACTGGGCTGGATGAGGGACTTTCTTCAAGGTCCGCAAAGTCCTGCATTTGGATCATCAGACCTGTGACCTAAAGGAGTGAATGGAACACCCCATCCCAACCCCGGCACAGTGGCACAAGCCAGAGTTTATTTTGAGTCAGTCTGCTTCCTGGTCCCCAACCACAGCTGTGTATCGATCAGGTGAGGCAGAGGGGGCGGGGGTAGGAGGGGAGCAAAGGTGGGGCCCGCTGGGAATTTCTGTTCCACACCCTGGACTCACCCAGGCTCCAACCTGAAGCATGACATCAGCTCCACACAGATCAGGAAAACAGGTTTCAAAGCTGCTGTTGGGGGCATGACCCCTCCCCCAGCGGGTGTGAGAGGACTAGCAGGGTCTGGGAAGCCCTGACTCTGGCAAGACCTGGCGGGCTCTGGGATGATAACCCAGCTTGCTTCTCTCTCCTGCCTTTCTTCTGCCCCTTCTCCCTCCCCTCTCTCCTTGCAGATCTCTGGTGAGCAGCCCCCAGCCTGGCCCAGGGCATGCCCCAGTTCACTTTTGCCTGTTTCTGTGGCCTCCACGGCTTCTGCAAGATGAAGAGGAAGAAGGAGGAAGTTCACAGAGAGCGGGAAACAGCAGTGTGAGCAGGACCAGGGCCCCTTCTGCAGCCCGCCACAGGTTGCGGGTCTCGGGTGCACTCTTGGCCAAGGCTTGGGCCAGGATTTGCCTGCTACTCTTCTCGGCTGGGCCTGACTGGATCTAAGCTGAGGGCATCAGCCTCCTGTGCCTGGGCCTCCTCTGGTGCTTCCACCCCCTGGAGACCTCCCTGGAGAGAGGCCTCTGTCACCCAGGGGAAGGCCAGGACCAGACAAGAAGTCCCAGGGAGGCCCCAGGAGTGAAACTTCTTTCCTGGCCTGAGGGCTCCAGAACTTTGCAAAGGGTGACTTCTGTCCTGAGAGATGGCAGAGTAGGAAACTGGCTGCTCTGCCCGGGAATTGCCCAGCAGCCCTGACCCTGGGGGAGGCCTCAGCTGGGCTGCATCCATTGAAAGTGGAGACGAGCCTCCTCCAAGCCCAGGGTGGAGTCTCTCCTGGGTCCTCAGGACCCCAGGCAGGTTGTGGGAGATGAGTCCTTTCCCAGCATTCCCCTGGGCCAGGCAGAGCCAGGCCTGAGTGGGCAGGCTGGCTGTGAGTAGGATGGTGGAGTGTGG
The DNA here is from genome assembly GCA_028533065.1 of Trachops cirrhosus. NCBI lineage: Eukaryota > Metazoa > Chordata > Mammalia > Chiroptera > Phyllostomidae > Trachops > Trachops cirrhosus. The sequence continues at coordinate 21,914,165 of CM052551.1, forward strand.
ACAGTGAGAGGCGGGTGGCCAGCTGGGTCTCCCTGTACCCCGCTCTCCCCGCACACCATAGAGCAACCTCCCCGCCAGCCCCTGCCTCTCTGGTCACTCACTTCATGCCTTCTTGGCTGCAGCACATACGGCAGGGCTGTTCCACAGGCCCTGACCCTCCTCAGGGACTACTTCCAAGGGCAGGCTGAAGGGCCCTTTCCCCGGACTGAGCTGTGCCCTCCCTTAACTCTCCTGTCTCCTTGTCTCACCTGTCTTCTTAGAAACCACAGAGGGAGAAATGCTTGCATGTGGTGCCTTTAAGGGAAATTCTGGGGGGAGGGGGCCTCTAGGACTTTCCTTGACTTTTCCCCTAATCTCCCCCAGCATCCACCTTCAGGGTCAGTATCCACCCCTACTCCCAGCCTATTTCCAGGAGATAGGAAGCAAACAAAAAACGTTCCCTTCCTTCTTTCCTTCCTCTTTCCCTCCCCCAATTTTGATACAACTTAGCCCGTCATTGTGCCTGGACCTTCAGGTGCTAGAGGGTCATGACAGCAGAGCCGGCTGTCGAGACACTCTCAGGCTCTGTAGCTTTAGCAGGTCTGCCCTCTGCTTTATCACAGGAACAACTCAGCCCAGGAACGGTCAGGCACCTCTACTCAGGGACAGAATGACCTTTCTGACAGATGACCTGGGTAGGGGAGATCAGGGCCCCGGGACAGAAGAGGGGGCTGTGTGTCCCCTTCCTTGGAATGTGGGCCTCTCTGGGCAGTCAGAAGGGCAGGAGACCCCTTCTGCTGGTTCACTTCTCCAGAGCCTGGGAGAAGCAAGGGCACATTCCGTCCTGGCAGCTCTTGCCTGTCTAGCTCATGCTCAGGGCATTTCCTGGGCTTCTGGCAGATTTGATAGGATCCAGGTCATCTTTGTGACACCAGAGCACAATTTAAGATTTCTCTCCTCCTATCTTTTGCCCTACCCCCTAGCTCCAGCCTTCTAAAATCTGTATTTCCTTTTACATCCAAAGAATTGTAGACAGAAGTCTGCAAGGAAAAAGCAATAAAGGTCAATGGGGTCACAAAGGACAGAAGAAAAACGCCCTGGTTTTTCAGCCTCTCGGACAGTGGAGGCCTTGGATGAGGTCAAGAGATGGGCGGCAAAACCTCTGAGGGTGCCCGGACACAGACGAAGGAGGGCCTGGCTCGAGGGCATGAGTGTCCCTAGTGGTTGCCCGGGAGGCTGGAGCCCCAGAGAAGTCACTCCTGTGGTGGAGGATGAAATTGTATCCTTGAGACTCAGAGGTGTTGGGTGTTGTGTCCTGACCACACAGCTCACCCGGAGGAAAGGTCAGAAGAGTAGAGAACCTGCGGGAGGGGTGGGGAGCGAGAGCTTCCCCCTGCAGCCTCTCGGGCTTGGGCTTCAGCAGGGCTGTCGGCTGCAGGGGTTGATGCTGAGCTTGTTCAGGGAGCTTCTTCCCCGAGAAGAACTCCCTTGGCTCTGGAGAGATACTGGATATCTTGAGGCCCTGCTAAGGGAACAGGGGAGAGGTCCCAAGGTCAAGGCATTTCTGAGTGGAAGCCCAGCTGTGCCTGCAGATAACTGTCCTCAGCCTCCAAGCTGGTGATCTGGTCTTCATTCAAAGCTAAGTTAGGGGCCAACACTGCAGCTGAAATGGCCTGAGAGGAGGCAGTAGCCGTTTCTAGCTGGACACCCCATACCCTATTGTCCCCGTTTCCTTCACAGCATCTCGGGAGGCAGTCTGGAGACCAGTTCCCACATCTCTGTCCCTGGGCTTGCCCGGGGGAGAGGTTGGTTTCATCCAGAAGGGTGGATTCGGCCCCAGCCTACAGACCATGTGCTCCAGGGCCTCTGACTCCAGTACAGGTTTTTCTTCCTTCTGTTCTTTTGAGGAAGGGGGCAGGCCTGGTCTCCAGGTTTCCTGTCCTGTGCTGGGTCTCACTCCCTCCCAGAGGTCAGGTTGGATTGTCTTGGCCTCCCGTTTCCAACTCCCTTCATTCCTCCAATCCCTCCCAGACTCCACCTTGAGGTGGGGACCAGGAGCTCCTGAGGTGAGGCAGGGGTGCAGGAGTAGAGGACTCAGGACGGGCTCTGGCCTTTCTTTTGCAGCATGGCACTGAGTTCTGTAGAAAGGTGGGAGCCTTAGCCCCCAGGGCCTTACTTTGCTTATCTATAAAAGGGAGAACCTGCCGTGCCCACTCCCCCCTTGTGATGTGGGCTGTTGAATGGGGATAAAGAGATGCGAAGGGCACTGAAGGCTCCTGGGCTTTGAATGTGGTCAGGGACCCTAGCCCAAGGGACCTAGAGGGGCTTCTTGTCTCAGGTTGAAGTCTTTTTTCTTTTCTTTTTTTATTAGAATGTCATTTCCTCCTTCATTTGGGGTGTGGGGGGGTGATTTTTGAATGTAGCATATGGGTCAATAGAAATATATATAGGGGGATTATTTTGGAGAAAAAAAGCAATAATTTAATTATCTGAAATATGCATGAGGTAGCACAGCGTGATGCAAAGAGCCTTGAGCTGAGAACCAGGTCTCCTGGATTCTAGCCCCGCCTGGACAGTGATGATGGTGTGACCTTAGGCTAATCGTGTCCTATTTCTGGGACTCAGTTTCCTCAACTATAAAGAGAGAATTGCATTTATGTCCTGCAGGTTCCCTCTGGAAAGCTGAGCCTCATTGGTGCTGGGGGCTGTGGGACCAGGGGGGCTGCAGGTTTCCAGAGCCCTGTCCGGTGTGCTCTGTGCATGCGGCAAAGGGGAGTGATCTGAGAAACGGGGCTAGTGAGAGAGAGCGCCAAAGCACCCAGAGCTGCTGCCAGCGGCCTCCCCGGCTCTCCCTGCACTTCTGCTTCTCCTCCTTCCTGCAGCCTGGCCCCGGGGAGAAAGTGTCAAGTGTCAGCCTCAACTCAACTCCAGGCTCTGTCTAGACCATCACAAGTGCCACTTTTGTCCTCTATCTCGCTCTCTGTCATATACACATACCACCCCTTGCAGATGGGATCTCAAGGACGGGCTTTCTGCCCCAGTTATGTAACCCATGGGCTTCCCTTTGCATAGCTGCTGGTGAGCCCATCTTCCAAGCTGACTGACCCACCCCACCTCATTACCTTCTGCAAGCGAAAGTGCCTCAGGCTGCAGTCTGCCGTGCTACGGACTGAATGTGCATGTTGCCCGGTGGTTTGGGACAAGCTGGTGGTGGGATGGGCTAATGACTGTCTTTGGATAAAGGGCTGCAGCCCCCCACTTCCCAGAGCTCCTCCATGGCTGACTCCTGACCTCTGCAAATTGCTTCCTCTCTCCCAGCCTCTATAAAAGGATGACAACAAGACCCACCCCATCCCTACCTCCTAGCAAGGCATGCATTGCAGGGGCACAGGGTATCAGATATGCCGGATGTGGCTTGAATTTTTGGAGACAGACACTTGGTTCTGACCATGAAGATGGGCTTTCACCAGAGAAGGAAATCTCTGGCTCCTGCATTCACTGGACTCCTGTGGGCCGGTCCAGAAAATCTGGTTCACCCTGGGCTGACAACCCCGCCAGAACTGACAACCAGAATCGGCTTCCAAAGAAGGAATACCCCATCCCTCTCACTCAAGAACAAGAGAGAGCCTTCACCACCATCACCCTATTTCCAGTACATACAGCTCCCTAAGACCGTGTTGCTAACCCACCTGGGAGCAGAGGATGTGGCTTTTCAGAGTGAACCCACGCCCAGGCCATACCCTCAGGTCACTGCCTACTCTGGCAGGCTTCTGGCCAGCCCCACCTTGGCTCCCTTCTCTAAATTCCCATGGGATCAGAACCACGGACCATGAAGAGGAAACAGAAATGCTGGCTGTTCACAGGGGAGCCCAGGAGGTCAGGACCACTCACAAGGAGGGTGAGGTGTGGGTCTCGAGCATCCCTGGAAAAATGTATTATGCCGAGGAAGAAATTCCAAAAGCCAGGAGCCCCCAAAACGGTAGCCAAGGCTCTGGAGTTCCAGGGTTTCCTGGTAGGCACCCCTCCCTCCTCTCAGCTCATTCCTGTGTTCCATCAGAGAAGCCAGAAGCAGAGGAAAACTGGAGGGGGAGATGGCAGGACCCAGACCAGATCCTCAGGACTCTCCCAGCCTTCGTTGCCATGGCAATGTTGCTATTTTTATCTCCTTGTTCATGATGCTCAAAGCTCTCACTTTCTCTGTTCTAGAGAGGCCAGGCTGGCTTCTGCCCTCAGCCTCCAATGCAGTACCTTCTCCCGGAGGCCTGAGGAGGAAAGGAGTGATGGAGGAAAGGGGAACCCACTGGGTCACCCCTCAACCGGGGCAACTGTTTGACAGTGCCCTGCCTCTGCACTTTTGAGCCTTTTGGTTTCCAGCTGGCTTATGAGCTCAATTTTATATTTTCAAGGAGATCGCAGCTCCCCATGGTCTCGCTGAGAGGCTGCTCAAGATGAGTTTTGCCACGCAGCTGTGACACCGGGCTGCTGCCCGTGGGAAAACCAGACCTGGCTCTGAAGACTGTCCGGTTAGTACAACTAACTGGCCCCTCAAAAGGGATGGAGAGCCAAGTTTGCATTAACAATCAAATACACTTAACATCGCCGGGAATCTAAACCAGTGCTTCCCTTTCCTCCATCCCTCCGCCAGAGCTGGGGCAACTGGGCTTTCATGTCTTCGCTCAGTCGTTATGTCCAAAGCCAGTCAGCATATATTATTCAGGCTGGAAGGCAGAGTCCTGGGTTCCTCTCCTTCTCCACCCTGCATACAGCCATGTTTCTCTTCAGGGGCCTGAGGTGAAGCCAGAGTTTAATGAATGAAAGGATTTCTTAGAGCTGACCAGTTTCTGTCCCAGCCTCTGGTCCTCTCCCTATGCCCCCACTTTTACCCCAGCAACAAGGAACCCCCGAGAGTCAATGGTACTAAGGTTGCCCACCTATAAGCTCAGTGAAATTTGAACCCGGCAGAGCTAGGGTGGTTGGGTTGTGGGGGGTGTGGGGTGGAGCAGGGAGTGTTCCATGCCTGTCCTCAAGACCGTGACCCTGGAGGTCCAGGCCTCAGCCCAGTAAAGTAGCAATCATTGTACTGGACTCCTGCTTTGAGGTTCTACCTCAGCTGAACTGAATCCTGGAGGGCTAACTTTTCTAGGGTGGCTGGGGCCCATTTACCAAGCCTCTACTTGGTTTCATTTTGGCTCGAGTTGCACGGCTTCCCGAATCTGTGCACCTGGAGTAAGCACTTTTCTGGTTGTCTCTGAAAAGCATGCCAGCAAACGCTGCTCTGTTAATTGCTGTAATAAACAGACTTTATTACACCCTTTTGCAGTAAATGAATTATGTTGTCAGGGTAGATGGGGCATCCGTGTTGATTTCGCATTGGGACTCACTGCAGTGGCAGAAGCTGAGCATCTCCACCAGCTCTGCTGAGGCAAGGAGGGAGATGGAGACCGGGAGGAAGCAGGAGTGTGAACATAAAGGGAAGTGGTGGGGCCTCGGAGGACGCTTGGGGTGCCACACGGCCCCTGGGACAGACAGGCAAGGGTCCCTGTGCTCCCCATAGTCGAGGGAAGGCAGGCCTCCTGTCCCCTAGCATCACAGAGAATAGTGGGATGAAGGTGGCTGGAGGGCTGGGGTGGCAAACAGGGAAGGTGGTTTAGGACTACAGTATGATCACATAGACCGAATGGTGCCTTTATTTTTTCCAGGAACAATAGTAAAGACCTCTGGTTGGGCTTCTCAGGACTATTGACAGAACAAATGGGAATTTTCAGACTTACAGGGAGAGAAAGTTGCTATAAGATGGCATAATGTTAGGAACAAGAATTGTTCTATAATGCTCTGTGAATTACCAATAAAACACTTTTTTTTAAAAGAATTATTATATAACTCCATTTTAATTAGGGGACAGAAATTCCTACTTGTCACTGAGAGGGGCCAGAGACCTAGGGCCATCGGGGCTCGCCCCAGAGCCAGCTGCTCCCGAGAGCGGTGGCTGCCTCTTCTCCCCGTCCAGCCCCCATGGAGCCTGGCACACAAGCACTCCGAGAGACTTCGCTGAGCAGTCGTCGCCTCTCAGTCTTCACGAGGCAGCTGGGACGGCTGCCCCTCGCCCTTCTGCCGTCAGTACCCCAGTCCTTACCTTCTTGTAGGGGAAATGTGTGCTGGGGACTATCGTCAACTCAATCCATTCAATCAGTATTGAGTCCTGACTGTGGAAAGCCTGGTGGGAGCAGCTGCGGGAGAAAGAGGAAAATCAGACACTGATGTCCCCCTGAGGAACTCACAACTTAATTAAAAGCAACATGCCAAGGCTCCAAGGATGCAAGATGCCTTAGAGAACAAGCAAAGCTTTGAGTCTTTTGGCCTGAGAGCAACTGTTTAGGAAGTGGGGAGGTATCAGGGAAGGCTTCACAGAAGAGGTGGAATTTGAGTTGAGCCTTAAAGGATGGGGAAGTGTGTTCAAAGCACAGAACCCAGAGACTTCTCTTCTCTTTGCCAATATCTACAGACGCCAGACAGAGCCAGCAGGGACCTTGCAAGCAGGTGCTGTGTGTAGCCTCTTCTGTCACAGGTGGGCCCGCTGACTCCCAAATTTCTCTCCTTTCCAGGAGTCTGGCACCTGAAATTTCATTAGTGCTTTCTCTCTTTTATTTTAGGCTTCGATCCCCTGGGGCTTATAATAGGGAGAGAGGCAAACATCAGGTAGCTCTCAGGCATTTGCCCCGAAGCGTCAGTGACTACCTCAGATTCCCTCCCTGGAGCAGGTTTCATTAGAATGGAGGGAAAAGAGCGTGAGAGCATCAGGGGACACCTGGCTGGGGTGGGTGGGGGAAGGGGACACAGAAAGGTGTAGCTGGGTGGTCTGACAATGGGCTTCCCCTGCCTCACAGCTCCGCCTGGCCAGGACCATGCACACTTATGCTCCTTCACCCTCCAGACCTCCTCCCTCCTTTCTCTTCCTCTTCCTTTCTCCAGCTACCTTTTCTTCTCCCCTCCTTCCAAAGAGACAGTCAGGACCCTCAAAGACATCATGTGGTGTCCTGTCATGTAGACTGGGGACAGAGGCATGGGCTGGTAACCCTAAGGCTGCTGTGTTTTGATCTCGGCTCTGCAACAGCTAAGACTCTTGCTGGTGGCCAGATAGACACCATGACTTTGTCTGTCTGGACTTCAGTTTCCCTCCTTGCACAATGGGTGGATCTCTGCCTCCATCTCCATTTCTCTCCATTGGCTCTGGGGGGAGGGGCGCAAGACCCAGATTCTGGTCTCCATGCTCTTCACTAGCTGTGGCGGCCTGGAGAACTCACTTATCTCCTCAAACCCCTGTCTTCCATCTGTAAAGTGCAGATAATCATACCCACCCCACAAGTTTTTGCGAGGATCAAAGAGTATGTGCGGAAGTGTTTACTTCGCTCATGCCTGGCACAAGCAAGAGTTCGATACCAGCAGGCTGCAAACCAAAGGGTCACCGGTTCGATTCCCAGTCAGGACATATGCCTGGGTTGCAGGCCACGTCCCTAGTGGGGGCCAGTGAGAGGCAACCACACATGATGTTTCTCTTCCTCTCTTTCTCCTTCCCTTCCCCTCCCCTCTCTCTAAAAATAAATAAATAAAATTAAAAAAAATTAAAAATAATAAAAATAAATAAATAAAATTTTTTTTTTTAAAAAGAGTTCGATACCAGTTCATTGAAAGGGTTAGTTGGCAGAATTACAAACAGGAGGAGATTCTGCATATCTCCATGTTGCGCTGTGCTAGCATTGTTGGGCGCTGGTTAGAAATTCAGAAAACAAGTTGAACTGAAGATAGGTATGATTTGAAAACGGGTGTGGAGGTGTCAGGAGTTATTAAATTAGCTCACCTGTGTCCTAGGTAACTTCTCCTTTCTCAGGTAATAGACAAGAAGTAGTGTATAGACAGGATTGCCCGGATGCAGTGTTGTGTGGAGAGGTGACAGTGAGTTAGGGTTCTTCTAACTTCTGCTTCTTTTTGCCCTCTTCCCCACACCGCGCCCCACAACCGGTTGACCACTCTAGACAGGTCGCTTTCCTCTACTGCATTTTGGGGAGCATCCTGCAGGCGGCGCTCTCCCATCATCTCAGCCTCAGAAGAGTTGGGGCTGGGGTAGGGAGCCAGGGGAGGAGAGGAAGTGCGAAGGAAAAACAGGCCCACGCATCGCTCACATATTTACATCAGAACTGTCAAAATAGTTATTTTTAAGTTGAGTTCCGTCTGCTGCGGGTTTACAATTGGCGTAGCGGGGGCGGGACGCCCTGCTGCAGGGTGCAAGCTGGGCGGGGGTTCTGGGTGGGGTGGGTGTATCTGGGCTGCGCACTCGTGCGTGGGTCACTGCCTCTTTCTATTGCCACTTTGCACCTAGCTTTGGGAGCTGCTGAGACCATTGACTGCTAGTCTGCCTGCCATTCCTGGCTCCTCTTTGTCTCCAGGGCAACGTGCATCCCATCCCAGTTAAGATGGAGAGCTGTCCTGTGCTCACCGCCCACTGGAAGGGAGATTCTGAAGTTTTGATTGTCCACCTGGCCAGGTCCCTGATCACCGTCAGTCTGGAAGTTCCCCATAGCCTATCCCCACACCACCTAGCTACAGCGTGGGCCCATTCCATCTCTAAAGCAAGATTTCATGGGCTCTAGATCCAGGCTTGATTCTAAAGACCTGCTTCCCACCCCCCACACAGCCGCCCGCAACATCGGCCCTTTCTGGGAGGGCAGGAGCTGGTGTTCCCTAGGAATGGCCATCGTCCAGTGGGCCTGAAGCTGCAGACCCCTGGGTCTGCAGGCAGTGGAGAGAATGACTTAGTTCTAAATATCAGGGATGTCAAGAATTAACTTTTCCCTACAAAGTGAGGGGACACAGGGTTTGACACTCACGACGCTTCTTTCTGGCCCTCTCGCTGACTCTCTCAGGGGCAGTGGGATTTGAGACAGACGCTGGCTGGCCCTGCTGCCATCAATATGTGTCCCGGCTCTGTCCAATGTCTGCTCTGTAATGAGTAGTGTTTCGGAATGTCACCTCTGTTAATGGGGAAGTGGCACCTGTGCACAGCCGGAACCGCCTCTCTGTCTTCATTAGGCAGTCCGCAGGCTGGCTGCCGGCCACCCTTGCTGGGTGACAGATGATGGGGATAAGGGGCGAGAGCAGCAGCCTCCTGCTGTCCAGGATTCAAGCCCAGACAATGACCCTGGATGCCTGTCTCTGACCACCCCCACCCCCCACTGCAAATGGACTGCTGGGAAAAAAAATCCTTTTGTAAAGCAAGGTGCTGCAAAGACAGATAATAGCTAAAAATCAGGTGAAGGAGAGGAGAGGAGACATTTCTAGAAACAGACACCTGCCCTAGCCACTATGGTCCGCCGTCTAGATTACGTTTTGGGGCATCTTCCTCCTTCCCACCCCAGCTATCTTCACAGGCCACCTTTTATGTCCCTTCTAATAAATCTGTGCAGCATGCAGCAGTCACAGAATGAGGGTATAATGGTATTCTAATTCCAGACTTCCCCCTAGCCAGGCCTGCAAATCACCTCTCAGCACAACCCTGCTCCTTTTGAATCTCGGCCCTCATACCCACCTGTGACAGGGGGGCGCTGAGATGAACCAAGCCCCAAAGTGGCATGAGACTCTGACACGACCTCAGAGGAGCCCCGCTATCATGATGAAAACATCGCTATGGATACCATGTTCCTCTGATTCCGCTCAGTGATTCCACCCTCCCCCCAGCGCTGTTTTAAATAGTGCGGCATTTCCTTTATCTCTTCCACTGCCCCAGCTGGACCCACAAGTGGCCTTCTGTACTATCTACATGACTGGAGGTGGCTGTGGTGCCAGCTTGGAGAGTTAGGGGCAGTGGGGAGGATCACTTGTAGTGGCCCCAGGCAGCTCTCTGATCAGGAAACTCCGTAGGAAGCTGGTTTCCGGACTGGGGCTGGCTGTCAAAGTGGCTTCACTTTGCCAGGCCCTCCCTTTGAAAGGTGGTGAGGGGGCCCCCAGGGGCCTGGGCTGTTCTCATCACCCCTCTTTCCTGTCCCAGTGAAGGGCTCTCTTGTCCACCTAGATAATAATCTTTGATTGAAGCCAGGGAGTCATCCTGGACACACCGCACTCTTTACTGCACATCGGATCCATCACTAAATTCTGTTGGTTCTCCCTCCTAACTCCCCTCAAACCTGCTGGCCTTCATCTCGGCTGCCACCACCTTCGTCCAAGCTGTCCTCCTGCCTCTCCAGTGTCCTCCCACTACACTCTCGCTTGTGGCGCTCTAGCCTCCCCGCCTTTCTTGTTGTTCCAAGGGCACAGCACGGCCCTTCCTGACCACCCAATCTGAACTGGATCCTGCCTCCCTCAGTCTTCCCTGTCACATTAGCACTCTCTGAAATGTCCTCATTTGCTTCATTCACTTGTTTGTCTGCTTTCCCGTCCAAGGCTGTAAGCTCCAGGAGGACAGACCTCGGCCTGCGTTATTTATCCTAAAGCCACAGCTCTGAGAACAGTGCCAGGTGTGTGATGGGACTCAGGAAACACTTGTTGAACGAACGAATAGTTTGCTACAACCTAATGACATCCTCGTACCCAGTCCTGCGCCAGTCCTATCATTCTTTCATTCTTTCCATAGCAAATGTCATCACACTGCCTTGTAGCAGAGCTTGTAGTAAGTGACAGGACCGGGGTACAAATGGAGACAGTCTGGTCCCAGAGTCTGGGCTCCTAACCACTCCACACTTGCCTCTCAGGGCTCTCTGGTGGGTCCTGAGCTCCTGGTTGAGACCCTGCCCATCCAGAGCCTCCCTGCATACTCTTCACTACTGTTCCTTAGCATCTCACAGGGGCATGAAGGTGAAGGACTCGCTATGCCTCCTTCCCTGCCTCCCTGCTGGCTTCTCTCCTCCCCCCCTCACAATACACCTTACCCTGCAGGTCAAATCAGTCTTCCTGACGGCTTTGCTGTCATCCCTGAGCATCCCGGTCAGAAGCCTGGGGTGGGGGGAACCCATCATTGGCATCATAGGGTCCCAGAATGGGAGGCTTCTGGAGGCAAAAGGGACCTGGAGGCCTCCACCTATAAGAGGAAATCCTAGGGCTCCTGGTCCAACCTTGTCCATCTTCTTCTCTAAAGTAAATCCCTTGCAGAAGCCTGGTCTCATTCCCCCTCCTCCCTCTCCAAGCCTTTGTTAATCACATGCCCTTGCCTAGACTGCCAGCCTCCTGCTTTATGCCTACCCAGACCTTCCTGCTCTTCACATTCCATTCTGACTGCCACCTCCTCCTGGAAGCTTTCCTGGAACACCTCCCGCCCCCCAACCAGTGGTGATTTTTTTCTCTTAGGCACCACTTATGGGTACACAGTGTTGGCATTGACTGTGAACTTTGGCTTCTTGTCTTTTCCCTTGTGTGCTTTGGTTTGTTTCTCCATCTAGAATGAAATCCCTCTGAGAACAGAAGCCACTTTTTTTATGTCTTTCTATCATCCATGGATTATCCAAGTGTTCTTGCTTGTGGTTTATACACCACAAATCTCCTTGTGCAGGACCTACAGGGTATCAGGACAGGACCCCCTGAGAATCATTTGTTAGCATCCAGGGTTTGGCTTGTCTGTGTAACGGGACCGAAGGCTACACCCACTTTGGTTTTAAGTAGCAGCACAAAAGACAGCGTAAATAGGTATCTTCCTAACTCTGTACAAAAGTGAAATTCTCCCTTCGTGGGAGCACAACAGGTGAAAGCAGGCAGGGTGAAGTTGTTCTGGCTGCCCCAAATCAGGGCTGCCCCATGCCCTCCACCTCTCCACAGCAGCTCCAAGAAAACATTGGGGCTGGAGTACCATAATTTGAAAATCACTAGGGAAGACCTCATCTTACTTCGCATAAGAAAAACTTACAAATTAATGGGTTCCTGAAAGTAGAAATAATATTCACTGAATTTTATTAAAAGCGTATCTGCTGTTGCATTTATAAAATGGCAATTAAGTGACTTTTCTCCTTTGTTTCCTACAAGTGTGTTTTTGTTTTCCCCCATTAACCTTGTTCATGCCTTATTCTCTTGAGGAGAAGCTTCTGCCAGAGTCCTCACTGCATTTGACTAAACGACCCATTCGCTCCGCCATTGTCCCCATTATACAGGTGGCCCCTTGAGAGCAGACACTCTGTTTTATTCACTTTCTGTTCGGTCTAAGCAGGGTGCTTGGTATGGAGGAGGTGCTCCGTATCTGAACTCCCAAGGGGTCTGAGTTTCTGGTTATTCAGCCACCTCTCGGTGAGCCAGCCCCAGCCCGCAGCCTCTGTGGATGATCCACACTGAATTGTAGTGTGGAGTGGCTTTTCCTCATCCTCCCTTTCCCTGCACCCTCCTTCCCCTGCCCAGCTGTCATGGGCTCAGAGAATATTAGTTAATTTTAATATTAGCCTAAGAAAGATTAATTAAGAAGGCAAATTTGCTCTAAAAGGTGTAATTAATTCCAGAGCCAAATAGAAGAGTGTTATGGATTATCTGCATTGCTGCTGCCTTCAAACAGCGTGCATAATCAAGGGCCGACTAGACGAGGACAGAATAATTGTTTAAGTGCCAGTGTTGTGTAGACCGAACTCCATCTGGTTCCTTTTGTAAGCGTGCTCATGGCTGACACAAAAGATTTAGACCAAGGCGGGGCCTATGCAAGTCAAGTAAAGAGGAACCATCCAATCGGACGTCCTGGCTTGGCTATTCCAGCTCCTAAATCACTCGTGAATCTCTCCCCTGGCCCTCTCCAAACAGCCCAGTGCAAGTCTGAATCAACTCTTTTTTGGACTGTGTAATAACGCCCCCAAGAAGCTTCCAGACCCTGTCTTACCAACTCATTCTCCATTCAGAATCAAACCTAAGTTGTAAGAAATGTATAAACACATAATTCTCCACCCAGTGTCAAACATAAATTTAATCCCGGCACGTCCCGCTTACAAACTTTCAAATGTGCCTAGAGGTAAAGAGTTAACTCCTTAGCATGGCCCACAAGCTCCTTCCCAAAGTGGCTAAACCTACTCACCTGGCTCCAGAATGGTTGTCCCCAGGCCCCTGTTACAGGGCAAACTATTGCCCATTCTGGAAGTCTCAGCCTAACTGAAACTTTCAAACCTTAGGGGCTTCCAATTCTGGGCTCCAGTTAACAGCTTATTTTCTTGTAATTATTTGTTTTCTTTTCTCTTTAAGGAAACAATGAGCTCCTTGAAAGGACTGTAGCTTTTGTATCTTTGTGTTCTCTTCTACCTCTTCCTAATTTACACCAAGTATAATGTCTGCTCTACAGGAGATGATCAATATTTGTTGGAAGAAATTGGTCGGTTAACGACTTCAACAACAGTGCCAACCAGATTCGCTCTTTGAAACCCAAACTTTCTCTTTTCTCCCCAAGTCAATGAGTCAATAGTCAATGCACCTCGAAATGTCTGGGGAAATGCCTCAGCTCTCCACTTTCTTTAGCCTGCCTAGCTTCGGCTCAGAGTCAGGTGGCTTCAGGAGGAGAGTTGCAGGAGAATGCCAAGTGAGGCAGACTTCAGCCTGACAGCTGCTGATCTTTGCTTTAGTTGATTTCCCCCTTTGCAAATGGTTCATTGGCAATTGAAAACTGCAAATCTACTATCTGCTCTCCTATGTAAATTGCATTTACATTTAAATTGTGCATTCTTCCAAAGGATGGGGTTAGTAAATAACCGCAGATTAAACTTGAGGAGAGGAGATTGTGCCCCATGTCAAACCTGAGACTGAAGTGACATCTGGCTTTTACTATTTCTGTTATTTCAGTTTAATAACAGCATGTGGCATTAAGGGAAAAGAAATTGGATCTACATTTTAATGAAAGGAGGAAGCTCTCAGGGTTTAGACACCTTATCATGTTGAATACCTAGTCAATTGGCAATTAAAACTTACTTCCCTCAAGAACTGGAATAAAATATCTTTGCAGCCTTGGAAGAAATAAAAAACTAGAAACAAGCTAATGCCCAAGACTTCACAGATAAGAACAAGGGAAATGGATGCTGTAAACATCAAAACCAAATATTTCAGGATACTGCAGAGTACCAGAATTCTTAAACAGAATAATGCTGAGTGTAGAATCACGGATATATGCTGGTGGAATCTTCAAGAGAATAACCTCAGACAGAATAGTCTGCACAAAATATGGGGCTCGACCCAACCAGAACCAGCCTGTTTTAATACCCAGAGGACTCACCAAAAAAAAAAAATTTAGAAATGCCTGTTTCATGCCAATAGTTTAAACGCTTAAATGGAAGTGGTTCCACCTGCTGTCTGCTTTTTTGTGTACAGCAATTCTGGGAAATGTAAACAAAACGCTTGTGCATCTTAATAACCCAACCCTATCATTTATTTACTTTGATTGAAACAAATGTGTCAATTTTCAGTCTTTGTCTGATGCATCCAATGTTGGGATGTTGGCAAACATGTGTATTACACGTTTGCTTGGAAACTGAGCCACACCTCTTGGAACTGTTGGTGGTGACAGGGCACCAGGTGTCAGAGGGGTGGGATCAGACCAGCCTCGTTTCAGCAACCTCAGTACTGGCTAAGAAAGAATTCAGAGTCAAGGCCCAAACTCTAAGAGAAAATTTATTTAGAAAGTCACAGAGGCAGAAGTGAGTCGCAGAAGAAATGGGCTCGGGAAACGAGTTACAGAGGTGAAAGAAGGACCCTGGGAGCTGAGGAGAGAAAATGGCAAAGGTGATGCACCTGGGAGAAAGAAGACGGGTGTGGCAGGGCGCAGGCAGCTCCCAAAAGGGACAATGAGCCGGGCTCTCTATCTTGAGACTTCTGGAGGTCTCTGAGGAGGATCCCAGTAGAATATTCATCAGCTTTCCAGGTGTGTCCTTTCAGGGTCATGGTCTCCACTGATTGGTGGGCACCAGGGCAAGGAGTCAGTAGTCAGTGCAGCTGGTCCTGACATCAGCCATGCCATGGGGTGTCAAATTCATTTTCACCAGGGGCCACATCAGCCTTGAGGTTGCCTTCGAAGAGCCGAAATAATTTTAGGACTGTAAAAATGTCACTACTCCTTAACTGTTAAGGAGTTGAAATTACACTCGGCCCTTCAAAGACAACCACATGGCCCCCAGTGAAAATGAGTTTGACACCCCTGAACCACAGCGTTGCTTGTCTGGTTTTGCAGCTTTTCTGGGCCTGGCACTGAAACGCAAATGAGGCCCAGATGTTATCCCTGAGAATTAATGCTTCAGGCAGTGCGCAAACAGGGCCCTCCAGGGGGTCAAATGAGGCCACTCCTCAGCCCTTTGTTCCTCCTCCAAGGGGGTCTAAGGCATGACCAACAACCTGTCAGGGGAGGAAAGGTCAGGGAAGGGTCTGAACTACATGCTCAGTGATAAGAAAGGCCGAGGGGCTACACCACACAACCAGCCACCAGTGTATGCTAGGGGAGGAGAGGGTATCCTGGGGCTGAGGTCCTGATTTTCCCAGTTTTGCCCATTGCTAGGCACCTGGGGCTTTTCACCCTGGTGACCTATCCCTGGTCCATCATCCTTGTTTTGCTCATGTCTTCTAACTGCCTACCACAGAGCCACAGCTTGGGGTCACTTAATGAACGTCCCTGACCACACACCCAAAGGTGCTCAGTCCGTTCCCAGCACCAGGAAAGTGTTGAAATGAAAGGGCCCCATGGGCGAGTGTAAACAGAATGGAGCCTCTGAGGAAGAGACTGGGTGTGGAAACTCTCTGAGGATAGGGCACATGGATAATCAGAATAATGGGAAACATTCATATAGTGCCCACTGTGTGTTATACCTCGTAAAATGCTCAGAACAGCCCTGTGAGGTAGGTACTAGTGTCATCCCCATTACAGATGGAGAAACGATGGGGAGAGTTTAGTAACTTCCCCCACTTGACATCACCCAGCTGCAAAGGAACAGGCTGGGGGCTGAGGACAGTGAGGCTGGCTCCACTGTCCCTTTAATCCCTTTCAGGTGACTCCTTCATATCCCTGGTATTTATTTACAGCACATGTTTTCCAAAGTTACATTTTTGTCTTGCATAATTGTTTCAGCATAATTTGTCTTGCCTGGTTGTCTCAGCGGACTCAAGCTAATAGTATAAGGGATCTTTCCTTAAACAAAATAAAGCAACCACAAAAGCCGGCCTTCTGCATCATAGAGGATATCTGTCCCAGAGTTCTTACCGGAGTGCAGAAGGTGAAATGAGATACGAAAGTGGTTTGAAAAGGCTGAAACCATCAAAATCCTGCAACTTATGTGTACTCTAGCCTGATTCTTATTTTTAAATGAGCAATTACTTAGCAAGTTAATATCGGTTGCTTTCACTTTCTCATTTTCCGTAGATGCTGTGGCCAAACCACCCACCCCTCTGCTAGTGTGGGTCTCATCATGATGGCCCAGGGGCTTGACATTTGGTTCCTCCTTTATCTTCCCAGTCTTTTGGCACCATTTGGTTTGGTAGAAGCTCCTTCTCCTCACTCCTGTGTATTATGGTAACTTCTCTGCCTCCCTTGACATTTTACCACGGCCGTCAGCCTATGAAGTCCACCAGTGCCTCCTTCTCCTTGACTTAGGTTAAATTAATCACCTGACTTTCACATCAGCCTGTTGCTAGGGGGGTTACTGATGTCACACTGTCAGTATTATGATTATCATAATGTCTAACAGGCAAAAAGGGATTGGTTGCTAGCGGGAACCCGTGGGTAAAACTCACCCACCTTTAGTAACCAGCTCAACTGCATAGACTTTAGACAACCATGTAAAGGGGTAAGTGGATTAATCATCCAGTTGGATTTCATTTGACTGTTTTTCTTCCATATGTGCGCTCCCTCTAGGCAATTGTCTAGTGTCATCTGAAATTGATGAGGGCTCTTTTGGAGGTTATTCTTGGGAAGGTGGTGAAACAGCGGACAGCTGTTCTCTGGAAGAAATGCCATAGGGTCTGCCTAAGCTGGCTTCCAGTTTAAAAGCAAAGGAGATGCATTGTCCTTTTCCTTTCTAATGTTAGTTTGTTTCAGTGACCTGAAAGTGTTAATTCAACTTCTCAAATATGGAGAAAAGAGGAAAACACATCTACTAAGCACCTACCGTATGTCAAAACGTAACCCTGGCCAAAGTATAGCTTTAAAAGTGGAGATCATTAAGCTAGGCGTTCTCAAACAACCTTGGTGTACACAACAATTCACAGCTTCTTCTAGCTTGCGTACAGTGTTCTTCCTAATTGGACATTGACTGATCACCCATAAAGGCAAAGTCATTACTTAAAATTGGTCCAGATCCTCCAATGCTGAGTAATTGTCTTGCAGTCATTTTCAGTGTGATATTAAAAAGCCTGGGAACATGATAAAAATAAGGTTCAATAAATAAACTCCTAAATTAAAAATCTCTGTTAAAAGGTTTGACAAATGGGTCTGTCTTTTGACGGATTTTGTTAAGCAGGTGGAGGGGTCAGTTTGGGGGGATAGAGGGACCAACTGAGTAAGACCCACTGAATGTGAGGCCGCGCCAGTTTGGAAAGCCACGTTGAGACGTGCCTAAATCTATATACGTCAATTTGTGCGCCGGAGAAGGAACAGCCGACTTTTTTTCAAACGCCAATTCAACAATTACAAAGTCTTCTGGCGGTTAATTAAAAACCGCCATCGTGTTACACTCAGAGTTAAATTACAAGTGTGAAAACTACTCCTGTTTGCATGTTTGAATGCTCTTTACTCTCTGTGCTCTCATCAAAAGGAGGGCAGGGATAAATAACTTTTATTTAACTCACTAAAACATCTCTCCCAGCTCTTGTATATTTAATTAACTTTTTATCTTCTCAGAGCTTGAGTCTTACTCAGAGCTCCTAAGCAGTAATAGAAATATGTGTTCATTTGTTCATTTTGTGAAGAAAATTTTTCTTACATTCATTGAATAGAAAAGTTAGAAGTAATTGAACCCCAACATGGGGGAAAGTGACATCCATCCAAAGCTTTGCGTGAAGGCAACTAAACCTGGAATAGACTGTGGCAGAAAACAGCAAAAAGTGGTGATTTTTTTCTTTATTGTCTTTGCACTTCCAAGATTGGGGAGGTTGGCTTGTACATACTTCCTTGGACTGGTAATGTTTCAGTTCTCATTTGTAAGGCTGTCTTGATGAATTTGATGTTTTACTATTTCAAAGATTCCGTTATCAGAAACGAGACCAAACTTCTATCACCATGGTGGACGTGAAGTGTCTGAGTGACGATGAATTACAGAATGAACTTGATAAGCTTGGATTTTCACGTGGTCCAATACTATGTATGTATGCAGCAAATGTTAGAGCCAACTCACTTATTACTTATAAACCACATCCAATGTTTTAAAATTATTTACAGTGGAAGAAACATATGTAATAGAAATCATCAAAATATTGTAGAAATAGGAAGATCAGAAAAACCATAAAGAAGGGAAGGGGCGATGAACGCACTCAGACCCTTCTTACAGATTAGTAAGTATTCTGCCAGACAGAAACAAAATCTTTTTCTTCCCCACAGTGAAAAACCAGTTACTCTTGATTAAATCACCCTGGGTTGTTTTTCTTTGTTAAAAGATGTATTTATTTTTAGAGAGAGGGAAGGGAGAGAGAAAGAGAGAGAGAGAAACATCGATGTGATATGAGAAACACCGATGGGCCGCCCCTCACATGTGCACCTGCAACCACGCCCACAGCCCCAGCACGTGCCCTGACCTGGAATCGAACCAGCACCTTTTGCTTTGTGGCAGGATGCTTAACCAACTGAGCCACCCTGGTCAGGGCACCCTCGGTTGCTTTTCATTTCTAGTATGTGCAATGTGTTAACTGTTTATGTATTTACTGTCCATATTCCCCAGAGATAGGACTACAACTTTGTCAGTCTTGTCCTCAGATGCATCCAGTGCCTGACTCCGTGGCTAGCTCATGGAGGACTCACCTTAAGTGTCTGGGGAAGAGGTAGAGTGGGTTGAGTAGCTGTGGGGTCCACCTCATTGTAAAAACCATGATAATGTAAGCTACAAGAAGAAAGATCCGAATTGTGAAATACCTTGAACTCATTAAGATCTCATACTCCAACAGAACAGCTAATCTATTCTTTACCTTCTTCCTCAGCTTCCACCAGAAAGCTGTATGAAAACAAGTTAATACAGTTGTTGGTCTCACCTCCCTGTGCATCACCTGTGAAGAATGGACCTGGAAAGCAGGACGGAGCTCAGGGCTGTGATGACAGTAAAGGTACCATCAGAGGCTGTGCTGCTCGGTAGCAACTTTGCACTTACTAACACTCGTCCAGCACGACTCACGCCACTTTAAACGGCATGCAGGGCAACTTGTGAGATAGCCACATGTCCTGTGTGCTCACAAAGCCTGGAAATAGGCCCTTGGGGTACAAAAAGAATGCTTAACACCATGTGTATATTCACACCAGTGACCCAACTGGGTGGCAAGTCAGGGAGAGGACTGGTCAGTTTGCATGTCTTCTTACTAACCAGAGCCAGATCTGTGTTTGATTTCTAAAGCCAGAAGTTCCTACAGGTAATTTCTGGATCTCCTTTGAGGTCTCAACCTCTGCTTTGCCTCAATCTATAAATTTGATGTTCTCTTTGGATTAAATGATTTCACATCCATTAAAAAAGGTGAACCAGACTGTACCTCCCTGTGTCTAGTGCCCTCCTGCGTTAAGGGGAGCTGACTACAGCTGCTCTCTCCCAGTTCCCAGATGGGTGAGGAGCCATGGTTTCTGGGGTCCAAGGGCTTCCCCTTACAGTGGCATCTAGTTCAAGCTCTTAGGGGGTGGGCTTAAAGAGTCCCACAGTACATTCCAAGCCTCCTTCATTCAGTAAATATTTATTAGGAGTTCTCTATGAGCCGCAGGAAAATTACGGAAAGTACCATTTATTGAAGGCCACCAATGTATTTCCGGCCTAATTTGCATGATCTTTTAATCCCAACAACACTTAGCTGAAGTTCAGAGAGACCAAGTGATTGGCCAACATCACAGAGCCAGGAAGTGGCCCCAGAAGCTCAGCACCCATTAGAATGTGCCGTGAAGAGCAAGGCCCGTCTGTCTTTGTCACCACAGCATGTCCAGCTGCTGGGGGAGGACCAGGCCCACAGCAGGAATTCAGTATATGTTGTTGAATGAAAGTGATACAGAACTAAGATTTGAACCCAGATCTGGCTCTCATAATTGTGTTCTTTCCACCACATACCTTTTTACTTTGCTCACAATTTCTATTGTGAGGATAAATACATTATATTTTTGAGCATGGTTGATCTACAAAAAAATGGCAGTTTCATATATTCCAAATTAATAGTTTAACTGACAACATCAGTGCCTGGTAAAGTCTCTGCAATGCCTGGCCTGAAAGGTAGCACAGGTGCTGAGAGCTTCCTCCAGGGTCCGGAATGGCTTGCCTCATAGAGGGAGGGCAGAAAGGTTTGGGGATGGATCCCACCGCCCCTGAGCAGGACAGTTAGCAGGCGGGTGCCTGCAGGCAAGGGGCCAACCCAGACCATTTCTGGGTGTGGGATGTGTTCACAGTCCTGTCCCAGACTCGGGGGACCTCTGTCTCCTGCTCTGGAAAGGAGCTAAAGGGACTAGACCAGCCCTCTTATGAAATGCAGAGCCAGGTTGGAAGAGCCCAGAGAGGGACGCTGGTGCACTCACTGCTCAGGTCTGCTGAAGACTGCAGGTCAAAGCTGCAAAGTCAAGCCCATGGTCTCAGTCCAAGCTGCTCAGGTTTCCAGCACACAGCCCTCCACACAGCCCCTCACAACAGTGCATTTACACTAGGGCTAAGAAGAAAATCAGTCCTTTGGTTTGTAAGCTTTGCCATTGCTTTACACTGTGTCCACATGATGCTAACCAACGGTGGGCAATCCAGTCAGAGGTGCAGGCTCTGGCTCAGCCCTGCCCTTGTAGTGCAGCTTGGCGATGTCAGGGGCCAGGGGTGGATACAAGTAGGAAACCTGCTTCTCCAGGTCAGGTCTGAATCAGGCATTTGAATTTGCTCATTGTAAGAGCCGCATAGCCCCTGGTGCCATTAGAATGGACTGGTGGATGTGGAACTAACAGGCTCCTGTGGAGACTCAGCCTAGAGCATTTCACAGAAATACCTAGTCCTGGGGTTGGGTGGTTGTGGGAGGGGCCAGTTCCAGACCTGAGGCTGGGCATTAGGGCATCCAAACAATGGGTGGGTTTGATTTTTCTCATTTTCAATCATTGCTTTGGCAGTGGGTGGACATAGCTTTAGTGATCTACCCTCTTTTCAACCTTCCCAAATATTTTTGACTCAGGGACCTCATTTAAAATTCCCTCCATTAAAAACTCACTGATGTTCAAGAGCACATGGTTGCTCCAAATTTATCAAAATCTTCTCCACAGCCTAAAGGTGAGGGCTGAGCGACAACCTTTTCTGCCCTGGTGGTTCTCCTGATTTTAGAGCCTTTTAGCACAGGTCTGGCCTTCCCTCCCTTGGGTGCCTCTTTGGATACAGAAGGAGAAATTCTCCTGCCCTATCCTGACATTCAGAGATGCGTGTGGCTCAAAGGGGCAATGACTAGACTGCAAAGGGCCACCCCGAGGAGCAGCCAGCGCAGGCTCAGCAATGGATCGTCTCAGACACATGCAAACTTGACAGCCTCCCTGTCAGGGCCCCTCCCCGTGCTCCCAGGGGACGCCTAAGCGTGTTCCACAAAGGCCGCTGCGGAAATGCTTTTTTCCCTCAGAAGGGCAAGGGGAGTTTTCTTCCTCTCCCCAGAATCTGCCCTGCTATGGATAGAATTCTCCCCAGTGCGTGGTGCTTGTTTCCGTGGCTAGCTCATGTGTGCTCATGGCCTGTTTTCCTTTTGTTTCCCATGATCCAGAGCTTAATGCCATTGTCATTGTGAAAGGAAATATCACACTCTCATCAGAAAAAAACAAGGGACCCAAAAAAGTATGTACAATTCTACTGCATGAATACTTTTACACATATTGAATGTAGGAAATAGCACTTTTCATATGTGTTAAGTAAGGAACTAGCAAGACACTACATTCTGTGATGGTGGGAAAACCCCCGTTTAAAGAAGCTCATTTTAATGCAGGCTCCGTTTTGTGAGGTGGGTGCTGTGTCCCAGCACAGGGCCCAGGGCTACAGCCCCTCCCTGAGGTAGAAGCCGTCCTGTTCTTCTCTCTAGCTGTCCTGCCCTCTCTTGCCTCTCACCACCTGTCACATGCATCCACACAGAGTGTTGAGCACAGTTCTAGACCCGTAGGGAGCACAGAATAAGTGTGAGTACCTGTCCCCTTCGCTTTCCCAGATGCTGAGATCTGGCTTCTGCCCCACCACCATTGTGGAGCCCTTGGCCAAGTGTGTGAGACTAGCAGGTATGGGGTGACGTCCCACTGGTTTAGAGTTCCTTTCCTTCCACTTGCCAGCTGACTCTAGGGAAGTCCCTGAACAGATCTGTACCTCCTCTCCCAGCTGAATTAGCAGTAGCTGCCTCTGAGGGTGGGTGTGCAGTGAAAGGTAGGGGAAGCTCCTAGCATAGAACACGGCACATGATTCGTTCACGTAATACTCTCCAAGGTATCAATGCTAGTGACTTTTTCTTGGTCCCTCTTGATTTAGAGTTACCTGCCTCCTTAGATTCTGGCAACTCTGCTCTAGGATCTGGACTCTGCTCCCCAGCTGTTTCCATTCTGACTGTCTCTTTTGGGCCCTAAGTGTATGCAAGGCCTGAGATCTCTCTCTTCAACCCTCTTGCCTCCCACTCTGCAGCATTGCCCTTGGTCGGCTCATCCACTTGCCGCTTCTATGCCGTGACCCACCTGTAAACCTCCACACAACCTCCCTCCTGAGCCAAAAGCCTACTTCTTGGAAAGCTCCTTCCCTCCTTTCTGCACTCATCCAAGAATGGTTATTTATAATTATGAACATTTCACAGGTTGTATAGATGTATTTATACTTCTCCTGTGGTTATCCCTGGCACCTCACTCAGAATATCCAGGACAACCTGCACCTGTGGCGTCTGTATATCTTGATGGTTCCACTACCTTCCTACTCTCCAGACTCAAAATCACAGAGCTACCTTGCAACACCCACTCCCCACAGCTCCTTACATATAAACAGTCGTCAAGTCCTATGGATTTGAACTATAATTTTAAAAAAATCTATCCCTCCTTTATCTTCCTTCCCACTGCTCCTCTCCCAGCTTGCACTCATATTAATTTTTGTTGTTGTTTATTTGAACAATTGCAATGCCCTCCTGACTGGTCTCTGCCTCCAACTTTTACCAACTCCAGTTCAGATCAACAAGCAGAGATTGACTTATGTCATTTATTTGCCTGGAAACTTTCAAAACAGGATGCAAACTTACTGTCCACCATGAAGAGACACCAGTATCTCCTCTAAGTTTGTCTCTCTCACTCCCAAACCCAGTGAATACTTTCCTCGTTTCTCTACCTCTCACACCTCTTCCTATGCTCCTTTGCCTCAGTTGAGGCAAATTCTTTATGCCTAGAATTCTTTTTATTTTTTAAAGAAATCCCAAGGATTTCCCCCTTTTCATTGAATTTATTGGGGTGACACTGGTTAACAAAGTCATTGTACAGGTTTCTAGAATACTTTTTATTCTTTCCACCCCCTCCCATTTATCTTCCTGTTAAAATTCTGTGATCACTTAAGGAATGCCTCAAAGGCCACTTTTGTGAATCCCTTTAAACTTGCATTTTATCTCATTCAGTAGCTTTCACAGGGTTTCGCACATAGTAGCAGCCTGAAGAACACTTTGAAAGTCTACCAAACACCTCTAGTGACACATAGGTTAGTTTGCAAATATGGTCTAGTATTTAAAATACTTGCTGACTTTAAATGAATGAAAGAAAACCCCAGGCAAACATTCCTGCAGTAAGCTGTAACTTCAGTTTTTCATCTAAACATAATTCAAATTTGATGAAGTAATTCTGATATCAAGTTTTCTAAAAGAATTCTAAAAATCTTTTAAGTGACACCTCATTTCTACATAAAACTCTTTTGTATAATTCCTGCAAAGACATTTAAAGGAGAAAAAGCATCCCGAGTATTTAAAATGCATCAGGTGGGGCCAATGCCCTTCAGGATCTGCTTTACGGAGACCTGAAATAAAATCACATCAATATTTTGAATTGGCAATAGAATTAAATAGAAAGTTTGCAATGGCATAAAATGTTTTGATCTAAGGATTTATATAAGCCATTTTGAGTCTCAGAAGAGCCTGGAGACATCTGTTCAATTTTAAATCCGAAAGTAAATGTAAATAAGCACTTAAATTTCCATGTAAAAGGTAGTAGAAAGTGTGTTTATTGAGATGCTCATCTAACACCATAGACTTTAATTACGTAAGAGCGGTGGTCCGTACCTAACAGCTCTCTAAGCACCAAAAGGCAGCACTCACATTTCTCTGCAGCACCAAGGAGCATGTGTTTTCCTCTCATTTTAGGAGGTGTCTAGTGGAAGACACACCACCTGGAGACTGCGTCCATTTCTGGACACTTTTTAACACTGTCTATGTGTGTGTTATTAAATTACATAGGCAGCCCATTTGATTTGGTGATTAAGACCACTTAGAAAGCCAGGTCAGTATTTTTTTAATTGGGGATTTTCTCATCAGACAGACTCTAGACACAGCTTAAGCCCCCACTGATGGGGTAGGGAGTAAAGCCAATGTGTGTGAGTCGGACTAAATAAATCCTCTGAAGAGGAGAGACGAGTTTCAGGGATGGCAGGGGGCAGGATAACAATGTCAGGCTGCGTAAAGTGGGGTTTCATGGGACAGCCATGTAATTTATCACCACAAATATGATGCTTTTGAGTATGAAAGGAGACACTAACCAGAAGGGATGCTGGGAAAACAGGAAGAAAGCAGGGCTGTCCTTGCAAACCAGGGCATGTGGTCATCCTGAGTTTGGGAGTGGTTCGCCCGGCCCACCTGTCCATGGAGGGCTGCTGCACCCACCCAACACCCAGAGGTGTACCCCTGTGCCCCTGGCGTTCCCGTGCTCTTCCCCAGGTGTGACACACTCTTTCTTGCCAGAATCAACATTCATTCTGTCCTCCCAGGCTGGAATGACCTCTCCTCATCTGGCCACCTAGCCTGCATACTCTCCTAGGAGTTTCTCCAAACATGTTCTGTGGCTCTAGTCCTAGGGATCTGCCTTTTCCATCCATCTTACTCCCACCCTCTGTCAGAGAGCTTTTGCTCTAGGTTTTAAAATTTTGATGGTAAGCCTATGTCTTTGAACCCTCTTCACTGAATTCAACACCAGGCATGTGGGGAGAGGGGAGTTACTCAGTCCCTGCTGGCTGAACCGAACGGAGCTTTTGTCCTATATTGATGGTGATGATCTCTCTTTTTCTCGTTTCCTATTCTGTACCATCTCTTTTGTCTCTTGGGCATACCTTAATGGAGCCTCTTAAGAGACAATGCTTAGGTCACAGAGAATTGATGGCCATCCAGGGAGGGGTTGCAATGGAGCTTCACCCCTGGGTCTCCCTCAGCCTGGCAGTTAACAACCCTTTGTCCGATGCAGGGCATTGTCCTAGAGCTGCTTGTTCCTGTCCCAAAGAAACGTAAAAATGAGCTCAGGAAACGCAGAATATGTGTATCAAAAATGCAGATTCTAGAGCCAGACTGCCTGGGTTCAAGTCCAGCTCTGCCACTAACTTGGGCAAGACACTCGACCTCTCTGTCTCTTAGCTCCTCATCTATAAATAAGGACAATAATAGTCTCAGCTGCATAGTGTTGTGAAGATTAAGTTAAAGTATGTAAAACAGAGTAGTGATGGCGCATAAGAGCTAAGTACAAATAAGTACTATTACTATCATTAATGTTACTATTTTATAAAAAGCATGGTCTTTAATTATCTGCAATACAAAGCAACATGCTTAAGTGAAAAATAATACAATGGAAGCTGAATTTTTGGTTTTGAACTCGTAAGTGCTACAGAATGCAATTTATCAGAGTGCCTACAGATATACGATTAAGTGTACAGATGCAACTGAAGATTATTCTCTGCATGTGCCTCGCTTTAACGGAGCAGGCCAAGCTTTAAAGAAGTCTCTGTGCCCTCCCGGTATATAGGACTCCTTCTTTCTCAATCTGATACTTAAATCCTTCCTCCCCTGAATCTTTAAACATTTTAAAAAATAACTTCACACTTAGAAAAAGTTGCAAGAAATAGTACAAAGAATTCCCATATTCCTTTTACCCAGATTATTTAATTGCTGCCTTTCACCACATTTGCTGTGTGTGTGGGTGGGTGTACTGTGTCTTTCTAAGTGGCTTGGGAGCCCACTGTAGACATGAAGCCCTCATTTCTCCAGCACGTATTCTTCCCACCCACAGCAGACTCTTTCCTGCATGTCCACCAAATAACACTCCAAACAAGGAAATTCATGTCGATTCAACCCAATATTCAGACCTTCTCAAACCTCACTAACTGCCCCGACAATGTCTCTGCTTTCGGGCCCATGACCAGCCCCACAGCACGTGCTGCCTCGGGTTGTCAGGGCTCTTCAGTCTTCTTCCGGCCCCAACAGCTAGCTGTGCCTCGGCCTCTCCCTGACACCCGTGCCCTCGGCCGTTTTAAGGAGTACATGCTTTTCATTCTGGAGGGTGATTTTTCTGTCTGATTTTTCCTTTTCTTTTTTTAAAGATTTTATTTATGTAATGTATTTATTTAGAGAGAGAGGAAGGGACAGAGAAAGAGAAGGAGAGAAACACCAGTGTGCTAGAGATACATCGATCAGTTGCCTCTCCCATGCCCCCATATGGGGGCCTGGCCCACAACCCAGGCACGTGCCCTGACCAGGAATTGAACCGGTGACCTTTTGGGTTGCAGGTGGGTGCTCTGTCCCCTGAGCCACACCAGCCAGGGCTGATTTTTCCTTTTGACTACTCATAGAGGCCATGCCTTCTGGGCAGGAAATCCTCAGAAATCATGCCATGCTCTTCTGAGTGCATCACACCAGGGAATGGTGTCATCCTGTTCCAGCGTTGGTGACAATGACCTTGATCACCTGGGAGTGTCGGTGTCTATCAGGCTTCTCCATGAAACCATCATTTCCCCATTTGTAATCAAACAGTGTTTTGTGGGGGAAATATTCTGAAATGACACCAGGATAGTGTTCCTATCCAAGCCTCATCCATTAGCCCTGGCTCCCGTAGATGACCGCCTGAATCGACCTCCATTACGAGGGCCCGCTGAGATGCTCCTGTTTCTGTTGTTCCCTCCGCATTTGTTAGTCAGCAGTCTACTATGAGGAAGACCTTCCCCTCTCCCCATATTATTCATTCATTCATTTGTTCTTTATTTTGTTTGTTCTTTCATTCCTTCATATTAGTACAGACTCACTGATTTTTTTAAATTGAATGAGCTGTATCTGTTGTTTTCATTATTTATTTTAATACTCAAATTGTCCCAGATTTTGTCAGTGTGAGCCCCTTCAATATGAATACTGTATCCTTTTGATACTTCCTCATCATTCCTTGAGCATTTCCTGAATTTCTGGCACAAAAAGATGTTTCAGACCCATCTTGTACTTTTTCTGCCCCAGGAAGCTTCGTTCCTTTTAGTGCAGGATGGTGTTTAAAAACCAAGATCTAGCTCTGCCTGGTGTGGCTCAGTGGATTGAGTGCCGGCCTGCCAATGGAAAGGTTGCTGGTTTGATTCCCAGTCAGGGCACGTGCCTGGGTTGCGGGCCAGGTCCTCCGTTGGGGGCGTTCGAGAGAATCAATTGATGTATCTCTTGCACATCAATGTTTCTCTCCCTCTCTCTCTTCCTCCCTTCCCCTCTCTCTAGAAAGAAATAAATAAAAGCTTTAAAAAAAAAACAAACCCAAGATCTTGGCCTTCAGTGAGCTCATTGCTACTGAGAGTCATTGCTTCTAGGTCCTCTTGGGGAACAGAGCTGGAAAACACACGTGTGTGTTTATGTACATACACACAGATGCATCTATAACTATATATATATCTGTGTAAATTTTAAAAACATGAGTTCATTTTGATCTTCAATTACAACCTAACATTTCAGTGTTCTTCCTAACCTTTTCCCTTCCTATGTTTGTAAGTCACCTTTCTTTTTTTCTGAGAAAAAGGGAAAGAGGAAGGGAGGGAGAAAGAGGGGGAAAGAAACATCAATGTGAGAGAAAAACATTGATTGGTTGCTTCTTGTGCGTGCCCTGACTGGGACCAAACCCACAACACAGGCATGTGCCCTGACTGGGAATCGAACTGGTGACTTTCAGTTTTGCAGAATGACGCCCAACCAAGTGAGCCACACCAGTCAGGGCTGTAAGTCACTTTTGTGACAGTAAGAAACCTGGCTTCCATTATCCTTATTATATTTACATGTTGCTCAACTTTCTAACTTCCTCAGTGTAATGATCTCCCAGTCATAACAGCCACCTCCTGCTCTGCATAGCCCTCGTCCCCACCTTCTCCACCACTGCGCATGGCAACACCTCCCTGTGGCCTGCCATCACGGTCTCTCTTGTCACAGGGCACACTGAAGCCTCCACGTTCCCCTCCCCTGCCACTGCCTCTCTTCAACCACCAGATCCCTAAATACACAGCCCCTCCCACTCCATTTCTTTGGCCTCCAGGTATTCTGCCTCCTCATTCATGTCCTCTCTGCCCTACTTCTTGAGCAGACACACTGACATCCCAGGGAAGGACAAGGAAGGAAACAAAAGCTTCATGTCTCTATTTACTTCCAATTCTGAGGTTGTTTCAATGTCTTTGTGTCAAAAATTTAATAGGATTTTTACTCTTATGTCTCAATTGCTGTTGCTGCTAAGACACCTTGTAGGCCTGTAATTAGTACGTGCAGGGCCTGCCCCAAACGCTGCAAGCAGAAGACCCAATGTGCCACGGGAATATATATTAGAGGACTACCATCAAGTGTGGTTTGAGATGCATGCAGAGGTTTTAAGACACCTTATGTTAAACATCTCTATAATAGTTTCTTAATGAATCAAAAGCATCCCTAGTCCCAATAGTGGTTGTATATTCCAGTTGGGTCAAGGTGAAGAGTAAATGACATATTCTGTAACTATGTAATAAGCCCTTAGTTCTTACCTTTGACACATGTGAATGGGAGCTAAGTCCATATTTACAAGAAGTGCAATGTACCATTCTTCCTGCAAAAATACTGACCTCCTGGTAGATACAATTAAATATGCCAGTAATCAATGTGTCTGTGTCTTATTGATTACATGCTGATTCATTCTATGTAATAGAACCCAGTTTTTGAAATACAAGAGCGTCAGGAAGAGTTACTGAAACCAAACTCTGATTAAATGATTCTAAGATGATAATAAAGGTATACATTTATCTTCATAAAACTGAATTATGAACAATGGCGTTCTCTTTCAGTAAGAAAAATATGAATTTGTTTAGAAAACTCAGCTTTCCTTTCCTTTTCATCTCAGAATATAACCAAATTGACTTTAGCTATCTTAAAATTTGCATTAAGGGTATAGATATATATATCCATTTTAAGGAGAAGAGTTTCCTGTAAACCTTACCTATGAGCACCCAAGTTATTTTAGCCTGTTGGGATTTATCAGGGTTTATTAGTACCAGGTACTATTTATCACAATGCATAAGTCCAGGCATGATTTATTACAACTATTGATCACAGAATTTCCTGTCTAAAAGGCTTCTTGGAGGAGGCTCTCTGGTGCATCTTACAGATGGAGAAATAGGCAGAGAGGGGCTGTGACTTGCTTAAGACCATGCAGTTAGAAGAAAAATTAGTAATGGAATTCCAGTCTCCTAGTTGCCATTCTATTGCCCTTTCGGTTACATCAAGCTGCCAAAGAAAGAGGAAAACAACCAGGCCCCGGAGTGGTGAAATAGCTCCCCCCGGTGTCTCTCTGCGTGGCATCCCAGGCCGGCAGGACATCTCTTCACCTTTGGAAGCAAAGGCTTTCTTTCCGGTGACTGCTTTGCGATGACAGTCCCTCTAAAGCCTTTTCCGGCGGCTCTTCCATCCACACGGGAAGCCCTGGCACAGAAATCGGCAGAAATCTGCACAGGTAAAATGGGCCGGCGGAGAGGCATATGGGCGCCTGGAATTTGCCCCTATTAGAAGAAAATTCACGCCTGAAAATCTTTTTTGATATTTTATTATGACATATGCATCCAAAAGGTATAAAGAATTATGTAATAAGCAGTTAGATTCTCACCCTAGAAATTAAAACTTAAACTATCACTAGTCAGCTGAAGACCCCAATGTGTTCCTGCTCCTGTCTCCCTTCCTCCACTTCCCCCACGGAAATCGCTGTCCTGAATTTTCCACTGATTATTCTTTTCCTTTTCTTTACAGTATCCACAAACTTTAGTTTCTCATGATTTTGGATTATGTTTAAATGATATCATAGTGTAAGTATTCTTCCGTAACTTCCCCTTAGCATTCCCCATTATGTTATGAGCTTCACCCAATATGTGTAGCTCTCATTCATTCCCTTTCACTGCTATATAATTACCGTAAAAGTACCTTCATCCACTCCTTATTTATGGGACATTTGGATTGTGGCCAAGCTTTCCTAATACAAGCAATGCCGCTACAAACACTGTGGCACATAGCCCACTGTGTGAAATTTGTGCCACACTTTTTTCTGATCCAATGAATACACCTAGAAGTGGAACTGCTGGCTTGAAGGATGTGTACCTCTTCAGCTTAAGTCTTAGAGATCATGCTAAACTGCTGTATTGAGCAGCCGCACCATTTTACATCCCTGCCAGCAATATAGTAGCTGCATAGTTCCAGACCTTCTTCAAAACTTAGTATTCCCAGGTTTCATTTTTGGCAGTGTAGTGGTTGTAAGGTGGTATTTCATTATGATTGTAATTTGTATTACTCTTATACTGGAACGGTTGACCATCTCACATATTTGTTGGTTATTTATATTTTACTGTCTGTGGAATGTCCATGTTTTTTGCCCATTTTTCTATTAGGTTGTTTATCTTTTTCTCATTGATTTATAGGAGCTCTTTATATATTTTGGATACTAATCCTTTCTCAACCACAAGTGTATTACAGATCTCCTGGTAGTTTGGATTTGTCTTTTCCTCCCCGCTCCCAGAGTTCACGGCACAACTGAGAGTAAGATACAGACATTTCCCCTGTAACACCTGCCCCTCAGCTCCACACGCACAGCCTCCCCCATTAAAACAGCTTCCGCCAGTGGGCTTGTCTTTTCACATTTTTCTACGAGTCTTTTTTTAAAGATTTTATTTATTTATTTTTAGAGAGAGGGGAAGGGAAGGACAAAGAGAGGGAGAGATACATCAACGTGTGGTTGCCTCTCACATACCTCCTACTGGGGACCTGGCCTGCAACCCAGGCATGTGCCCTGACTGGGAATCAAACCCACAACCCTTTGGTTCACAGGCCCATGCTCAATCCACTGAGCTTCACCAGCCAGGGCTCTACTTGTCTTTTAAATATGTAACTTTAAAACTTTTTTGAACTTATAGCAAGTTTCCAACAAAGATTTCCTATATGGCCTTTACTCAGATTTACCAATTGTTAACATTTTACCACATTTGTTTTATAATTTTATCTATTTATTATTTTTTCTTGAACTAAATTATGACATAATGATCTTTTACTCTCTCCCAAAACTTCAGTATATAGTTCTCTAGTCTAAAGACATGAGGATATTCATACTACAATGATGAGAATCAGAAATTTTTTGAGGTTAAATTCACATAACAAAATTTACTATTTTCAAGTACACTCACTATTCAGTGGCATATAGGACATTCATAATGGTACCACTATCTAGTTTCAAATGTTTTCATCACCCCCAGAATAAAACTTAGTCCCCATTAAGCAGTTACCTCACAACCCCCCACCCGCTGGCAACCACTAATCTGTTTTCTGTTTCAATTGATTCTTTTCTTCTGTATATATTTTGTTGAATCCTTCAATATGTGATGTCTTGTGGCTTTTTTTTCTATGTAGCATAAGGTTTTAGTTTTTAAAAAGATTTTATTTATTTATTTTTAGAGAGAGGGGAAGGGAGGGAGAGAAACATTGACGGGTTGCCTCTCATACCAACCCCAACTGGGAACCAAACCCACAACCCAGGCATGTGCCCTGACCCAGAATCAAACCGGTGACTTTTCACTCTGTGGGACGATGCCCAACCAACTGAGCCACACCGGTCAGAGCATAGCATAAGGTTTTCGAGTTTCATTCATGCTGTAGTATGTGTGTGTATCACCTCTTTTTATGACTGAATAATATCCCATTATATGGATTTCCATAATTTATATATGCATTAATCCTCCATGAACACTTGGACTATTTCCACCTCTTGGCTATTGCAAACAATGGTGCCACGGACACTCATGCATATGTAAGTATTTGAGCACCTGTTTCCAATTATTTCGGATGTATACAAATTCGGATAGAATTTGGGGCCAAGTGGTAACTCTATGTTTAACTTTTTTGGTAATAGAGAAACTGTTTTGCACAGTGACTGCTGCCTTTTACATCCCTAGCACCCATGTATGGAGATGCCAGGGTGGGTGAGGTAAAAAGGAAACCCAGGGCATTCGCTGTGTGCCTTCTCCTCGGGTCCCGAGGTCCCTAGCCCATCTGCTTTGCTCCACCTTTCAGAGTCTTCTTATGTTTGCTTTACATATAGTGCCCAGGGCTTTGGGCCATGTTCAGCAGGAGAAATTTGGAGGCCTGTATGTGTCTCATCTTGTTCCTGACACCATTTTGAGTGGCCTCTCCTTTCTCTTCTGATCCGCAATGTTACCGCTTGTCATTCACCAAATTTCCATGGGAATATAAGTGTAAACAGGATTTGTTTTAATCAGGCATGGTAACGTTGCCAGTGGAAGCACGGTTCTCGCAGTGTCACAAGGAAAGCGTTTCAGAAGACCAGCGTGTAGGAGACTGTGGTGTGTTAATATTTATTTGTGGCACCAGATGCAAAATCAGAGGAGTTCCCCTAGATTTCCAAGGTCTCATCTCTGTCTGGCCTGCCATGAAAAAAGTCCAATCTTGTCTTCAGCAAGGCCAAAACAGAAGCCAGTGTCCAGAGTTTCTGCGTCACATTAAGCTTAGTCCTTTGGAGCCTGTGTGTGGGCCCAGGGGGCTGCTAGACCCGCTGGGTTGCTACAGAAAGTATGTGTGATTGGGGTGAGCACACATTACTTGGCAAGAGCAAGGGATGGTGTTGTTAGCTAGGATTTTATTATCTTGGGTTTGAGAGGGACCATGAGCTTTTTCACAATAACTACTCAAATTCCCACATTTTTGCGGGCTTGCGCTGGGTCCACCTAACCAATCCATTTCTCCCCAGGCTAGACTGATGGGCCTCTGTGGTCGCCGCCTTGGCTCCTAGTGCGTGCGTGTGTGCTTGCCCTCCTCTTTATCGGTTACATCCCTTCAGTCAGCTGTCTGCTGGAGCAGACTGGTGCTTCCCTGGAGAGTGTGTGAAGCTGCAGCTTCCTGATGAAGCGGGCAGGCTCGTGCTCCCCAGCTGGTTATGCTTAATAATGTCTGATCCCTTTGCTCCCTTCCTTTATTAAAATCTAGCTACCTACCCTACAGTAAGGTGACAGACACAGAGACAAGTGCCTTTCAAAGAGGTTTATTACTGCAGTTTCCAAGAAGACTGGGCGCATCATGCCCTGCAGGGCCTCATGGGGAAGTTGCAGGGCCAGCCAGGAGGCAAGAGTGAGGGGAGGGCATGGGCACAAGGCTTCCTTGTGGTTTTTGCAGGAAGGGATGGGTGAGGCGAGGTAAGCCTTTCAGCATTGGCTAGTTTGACTGACTTCAGCAGGGTGTGGGCTATTGGAATGGACTCCAGTTGTCCAATATCTGGCCTTGGGCTGATGCAGGGCAAGGAAAATATCAGCTTGGTAAGTGAGAGTTAGATAAAGGAGAAGGTTGGAAAGGTTGTTTGGCTCACCATGAAAGGCTCAGTCACAGGCAAGTCTTTCCTGTCTCCAGGAGTTACCTAACCTTCAGAGAGGTGGTCTCTCCATGGTTAGCAAGGCCCCAAGGTGTCAGAGCATAAAATACAGAACATGGGAACCGCGATTGAAACGAGGGGTCTCTGTCCTGACCAAATGTCCAGCTGTGCTCACAGGAGAACTCTTCGTTACCATAGCAACACCTCTCACCTTGCTGTTTTAATATGGTGTCTTTATTTTTTACTTATCCCTTTATTTTTCCAAATAAATTGTAGGATAAGCTTATCAAATTCCATGAAAAATTCAGATTATAATTGAGATTGCAATTTTGTTGACTTAACAAGTTAATTTTGAAAAAGCTGAACCTTTGTTGAGTCTTCCTGCTCATGAACATGCTACATCTTTGCATTTATTGAAATTTTCTTTAAAGTCTTTAGGAAGATTTTATTACTTTTTCAATAAAGGTCATGCTCATCTTTTGTTAGCTTTATTACTAGGTAGGTTTTTAATTTTTGTTGCAAAATTGTTTGGAGATAGTATCTTTTAATAATATGTTTTAAATGGTTTGTTGCCAATATATAGAAATGCAGTTGACTTGTGCCAGTAACTTTTGTCTTATAGCAATTAATTCTTTGCAATTATAATAATTTTGCTCAGATTCTTTTTAGTGTAATTTGTATGACTTTAATTTCTTTTTGTTTAGCTATGCTGGATAACACCTTTTTATTACAGTATTAAAAGAGTGATTATAGCAGGAATATTTTCCTTGGTTCTGACTTAAAAGAAAATGCTTTGAACACTTTACCTTTGAGTGTATTTGGTGCAGGTGTTGGAAGACACCTGCTATCAAGTGGAGGAAGTCCATGTTCTGTTTGGTTTGCTAGATTTTTTAAAGCAGGAATGGAGATGATCATAAAGTTTTTAATCTTTTTTCGTTAATGTTGTGCAGATTGTTTTAAAAGGCGTTTAATTCAAAATCATTATTTAAATGAAAAGAACACAATGTTTCTGAAGTTATTGTAAGGTCTTTTACTAACTTAATTGGTTGTAGTCGATAAAGGGACTTTTGTTTGCTTTTGCCTGTACGGAGGCGATAGCTGCCAGCTTGTCAGACCATTTGTAAAATGTCCGCTTCCTCGTATTGGCCTTTTTTAAACTAAAATTGCATTAGTGCAGTAGAGTGAGTGAAAAAGGTAACACATTTCATTCCAGAGAGAATTTCAACCCCACCCCCAGAGTGTCGGGGCCCCTGACTCTCCGAACTCCAACAGTTAGAAGTCCTGGAAGAACAAGAGGAAGGAGGGGCGGGGACCCGCGCACTCAGCACCCCTTCTTTGATTGCTGTCAGTGTAGGTGCCAGTCTATGACATTTCAGGCTAGGTTTGGGTCTCCATTGTAAAATACACATCTTGTGGAAATGCAAACGAACTTGTTTTCTTTATGGGCAAATACTACTTATTTTAGTCAAAGTAGATAATTTTTCAAAAACCAAATACATTTTTGATGAGTAATGATTTAATGAGAATACAAAATTATTACCATTCTTTCTGGCTCTGAATACTAGTCCAATGTCTCACAGTCAACTATAACACAGCGTGACACCGTCTCCTGCACCACCCACTCTCAGATTCAGCATGGTGTGTGTATACGT
The DNA here is from genome assembly GCA_028533065.1 of Trachops cirrhosus. NCBI lineage: Eukaryota > Metazoa > Chordata > Mammalia > Chiroptera > Phyllostomidae > Trachops > Trachops cirrhosus. The sequence goes on from CM052551.1 coordinate 21,949,754, forward strand.
TGGCAGGCCATAAGAATTAGCACAAAACAGTCTACTTGGAAAAATCTTCTTTTTTAAAAAAATTTTATTTATTTTTAGACAGAGAGGAAGGGTGGAGAGAGAAAGGGAGAGAAACATCAATGTGTGGTTGCTTCTCACACATCCCCCCCAGGGACCTGGCCCGCAACCCAGGCATGAATTATAACTGGGAATTGAACTGGCGACCTTTTGATTTGCAAGCCAGCACTCAGTCCACTGAGCCACACCAGCCAGGGCTGGAAAAAATCTTCTTAAAAAACCAATTCATCTGAAATATTCAAGAAGAGAATTGATGGCTATAACTGTTACACATTTGTAACATGATTTGATAATTTATTAATTAATAAAAACATTTTTAGAAATAGTTGACATATTTTCAGTGATGAGTTCTCCCAGTAAAAATATTACAAAACACAAAAACATAGGCATTGGAGCCAGGATATCCGGGCTTAAATTATAGTTATGCCTTGCCCTGCCAGGTGGCTTAGTTGGTTGGAGCATCATCTTGATGCACCAGGGTTGTAGGTTTGATCCCTGGTCAGGGCACATACAAGAATCAGCCAGTGAGTGCATAAATAAGTGGATTAACAAATTGATGTGTTTTTTTTTCCTGTTTTTTTTTGTCTATCTCGCTCTCCTTTCATCTCTTTCTCTAAAATCAACTTAAAAATTATAGCTATGATCGTGTATCTGGAGCAAGTACTTTAGCTCTGTGAGCCTTGGTTTCCTCGTCTGTAAAATGGTGACTATAATGGTCAGCTCATAGCGTTGTCACAAATATTAAATGAATTGAGGCATGCTGAATGCCCAAGATAATAGACATTCACAACGTGGCATTGCTAGTTCCTTTCTTGTAAAGCAGTGCTATCATTCTGCGGTACAGTGTGGTGATTATGAGCAGAGACTCTGAGGCTTCATGGCCTAGGTTGACCTCTGGCTCCATCTTAAAACCTGTGTGATCATGGGCAAGCTACTTAAACTCTCCATGTCTCAGTTTTCTCATCTATAAATGGGCCATATTTCTCATAAAATGGGCATAATAAAAGCTCTTTACAGGGTGGTATTAAGGCTTAAATGGCTTTATTCATGTAAAGGGCTTAAAACAGTGCCTGATACACAGGAAATCCATATACACGTGAGCTAGTATTGTAACGAGCCCCATCACTTACTATATTGGCATATCTCAGAGTTATTACCTTTATAACTGCAGCTCTAATCAATAATGTGTGGATGGGTGTGCTTTTCTGACTTGAATGCAGCGGGGTGGGTGGAGAAGCAGAGGAGGCCATACATTACCCACTGTCGGCTGTGAATGCTTTGCCCCAACAGCCGTCTTTGCAGAGTCTAGCTCTGGGCGCAGGGAGAAAGGAAGAAAGATAATATTACACTTCTCCTTGGCCCCATCTACCATCGAGAAGTCATGGCTTTACCGAACACTAATGTTCTTATATTCCATCGCAAGTGGTGTTTATAGTGAAAACAATATTGTCACAGCATTAAAGGCATGTTCTAAAAATTAAAAATAAATCAGCTCCAAATATGCCACCTGACACAAGAGCTGATTTTATTTTTTACTTCCCTCCAGTTTTTGTTTATGTGCATATACTGTGTATATTCACACTGCTGCCACCGCTGTGTGCACACAATTCTATACCCCCCTGAGTTTATCATTCACCAATATCCCTGTCCTTGTCATATAGCCTTATAATTATTATATTTATTGATGTCTGCACAGTCAAGTTGATAGGCCAGCATTACTCTTTTTTTGACAATTAAATTGCTCACCTTTTACATATTGTAGAACTCTGCATTTGAGTGATAGTAAAGGAAGTAAATTATAAAAGAAAAGAAAATGAAAAATCTAAACCTTCTTATGGCAGGAGAAAAGAGAGAGGAGAGTGTATTGGATTTTCTAAGGGTTATGAAATCCTATTATTTGATTTTGCAGTAGGCTTCTACACCAAATGCTTTATTTAACATATCTATTTTAAGATTTTATTTATTTTTTAGAGGGAGGGGAAGGGAGAGAGAAAGAAAGGGAGAAAAACATCAGTGCAACCGCCTCTCAAGCACCCCCAACTGGGTAGCCTGGGCCACAGCCCAGGCATATGCCCTGACTGGGAATCGAACCTGTGACCTTTTGTTTGGCAGGCCAGTGCTTAATCCACTGAGCCACACCAGCCAAGGTGAGCATATTTATTTTAATTTTAAGAGAATTAAAAAGAAGTTGCATGTGACGGGTATGTGGAGGTTCATTATACCATTGTCTAATTTTGTATATGTTTGAAATTTTTTGTAGTTAAAAAAAAAGAAAAGAAAAAATGTGCTTATAAAAATTTTTCCAACACCTTTGGAAATAGTCTGACATGTCTCTTGGTGAGCAGACCACCACTAGCCCCTATGGCACCTTGGTGAGAGCTTTTAAAGTCCCTCTTCCTCAAGAGCCTTTGCTTTGTTGTGGGTTTTGCACGGCTTCACACCATCTACACAGGCCATGCTTGGGTATCACTAAACCGCTGTTGAGAACATCTTCTTTAAGAAGGCGGAGCAGGGAGTAGAGGGGGAGCGGTGGAGGCCACAGCTGCTTCATTGTTTGGTGGCTTTACTGGGAAGGGATGACCAGCAGTAAACAATGGTACAGTTGGCCATGTGCCCCCACCCACCTTAGGCTGAGACCGTCGGACCTGGCAACACAACGAACCCTGGGGGTGATGTTCCAGACTCACTAGGGTTCTGTGCTCTGTCGGAGTATCCTGACGACACACTGGCTGAGGCCAAGGCTGTCCTTTCTCCTGGTAACTCTGCGACTCACACGAGTGTCTAAGTGTCCCCATCCCACCCCCCATCACGCCCTAGTCCTGTCTATCTCAGCAGTGCTGTCAGAACATCTCCTTCTGACTGTCCCCCTGGTTCTGTTCTGTCCTGGTGTCGGTCACTCCCATCTTGTGGAAGTCCCAGTTCCTGATGCCCTGGTCCGTAGCCTCCCGCATTGTGAGGCCTCTGGCAGCACGGTCGGTGTCATAGGCTCCTCTCGTGCTCGGGGGTTCTGGGTCTCTGGGGAGGGCTATAGGCACCAACTTACCGACCCTTCGTGGTCGGTATTGTGGCCTGATTAAAGAGAAATAAAGTAAAGAACGTTTGTATTGGGGCTGAAGAATTATAGACCAGACAACTGATCTGAGGGGATGAGAGGAATACAGAAGACTTCTTGCAGGAGGGAAGTGATATTTGGAAACTGAAGAGTGGAGAGGAGTCTAGTGTGGCGGCTCCAGGACAGAGCTCCACTGACAATGCTGTGTGACCTTAGGTTGGCTACTTAAGCTTTCTGTGCCCCCAGACTCAGCATATCCAACCTGGAGTGGTGACAGTGCCTCCCAGATGAGGTCAGGGTGGTCTAGGAGGCCTCGGTGAGTGAATGGGTTAATGGGCCGGGTGCTCAGTAAATGGTGGTTAGCAGCACCATCTGCCACCACGTCTTCACATTCCTGGACGTTGCAGACACTTGAGGATGTTAAGGCCTGAATATTAAGTATGAATAGACAATCAAGGAAAATCAGACAAGTGAGGAAAAATGGCAACATGAAATTAATAGTAATTATTATCACAATCATTATTACTAAGTGCTTTTATTAAGTGCTTACTATACATCAGCAAGTGTTTTAATAATTTGGCATAGATTAAGCCACTTAATCTTTATGACTTTATTTCACAGAGAGGAAACAAAGGCAAAGGGAGCTATGTGTTTTTACCTTATTGGAAAAAAACAACAGATAAATTTTTGGAAAAAGAAAAGATGAGTGTCCCTGCTTCTGTTCCTCATACAGAACATTTTCATTTTCCTAAATTATTTGCTAGTCCTTGTTCATAGCCAACTTGGTTTTTAAAATAACTTTAGTCTTTGTATAAAAATGACGCATGCTCACAAAAAAAGCTCCAAGTAATAAAAGTACAAATAAGAGAGCAAAATAGAAAGATGATATTTAAGAACAAAATGCTGCTCCTGTCACGTGTCCCCTGACACTGGTGTGTCTATTGTTCACGTGTGAGTCACCGAAATAAAATGTTACTCCACGGAAACGGGAGAATGGGAGGATTTTGCTAGTATTGACTAAAGGCAAACTCGAAGTTCATATTATCAAGTACTAAACCATTTGAGGTACCAAAAACTTTCTTAGTCCTCAGAGTATACAATTTTTTTCTAGAACAAAAAATAAGGTCATTTGTACAAGACATTAGAAACTGTACTGTGAGGGCTCTTTTTGATAATTTGATAAGCACCGTTTTCTTGGTAAATAAATTCTTCTTGATGTTTTGTTTCTGTTCATTAGAGACCCAAGGCTTCCACTGCTAAACCGAAAGCTCGAGATACCGACAGTCTGAGCCACAAGTGTTCTGAGGAAGCCAGGTAATACTTTTCTTAGCATCTGAGGAGACCTGATGGACTTATGTAACTTCTGAAAGAACTGTTATTCAGATTTTTGTGAAAGGTTTAAGTCTAAAAAACAATCTGTTGAAAAAGAAGATTCATGATATCTCATTTTATTTTAATTTTTAAAAGAATTTATGTATTTTTTTTAGAGAGAGGAAAAGAGAGGGAGAGAGAAGGAGAGAAATATATATCGGTTGCCTCCCACGTGCCCTCAACTGGGGATGCTGCCCGCAACCCAGGCATGTGCCCTGACCAGGAATCAAACCAGCGACCCCTTGGTTTGCAGGAGGATGCCCACCCCACTGAGCCACACCAGTCAGCACAATATCTCATTTTAAAAGTAAAGGGGCCTTACAAAAATCTCTAGTTGACCACTTAGGTTTAGAGGCTGGAGAGGTCGAGGGGAATCCAAAAGTCACAATGAACTGAGACCAGCACCCAAGGTTCTTGATTTGTAGACATTTATTCTTTGTGTCTTGGAAAATGGAGAAAGAAGGGGGAAAAGAGTAGGGCATTGAAATAAAAGCTCAAGACTGGCCATTTTATTATTCAGAAAGTAAAGCTTTCTGGACAGTTTCCTAACTTCTGAATAAACTTCGGCCCATTTCCAGGGTTAAGCTAGTGGAAACATGAGACTGTCTCCAAGATTTCAGAAAGTATCCTCTTTCTCTTTTAAATACAAAATAAGCACATTTCGAAAGCCCCTCCCATCTTCACCCGGAAGGTCTGTGCTTAGACCTGTGAAGACAGGAAACACAGAGCCTGTGTGCTGATGTCCCCCACCGGCTCTCACAGACCCCAGGACAGACCGGGTCCGTAAGTCCCTGAGTCAGGCCTTGGGCCGCCACTGAGAGACACTACACATGTGGGTGATGGTGAGAAAGAAATGCTCGGCGGGACTGTTGGAGACCTCGCATCCTCGGGATACCCTGTCAACATCATTGTTAGAATTAGCATGGGTTTCCCATGACAGAGCCCCGGGAGGGCTGCTCCCTTGAGCCCAGAGGCCACAGTTTCAGGGGGTGCTTAGCCCCACGCACTCATGTTTTCACAGGTGGGCCTCCAGAGCACCAGACACCAGACCCAAAGGACGGAGTGACACTGAAGAGAAAGACTGCCGCACAATGAACTGGACTGTTGGGGGCAGGGACCTAGAAAGGTTTCCAGTGGGCGTGAAGCTTGCCGCGTTTGTCATCTTCGTCATTGTGATATTTGTCTACATAACTGTGGAAAAGAAGCCACTCTTGGGTTAAGCGCTTTAGGAGCAGCGCAGTGATTGCTCGGAGCCGCCTGCTTTGAGAAGAATGGGACTGCGCTGGAGGGGGAGGGCCAGCCCCGCAGCCAGGCAGTCTCTGGTGCACCCGCCGCTCTCGCATCCAGGCTCAGCCAGGTGGAAGGGACCACAGGGAGAGCCAAGCACTCGTGTCAAAGAGCTGGGTTACAGGGAATTCCGTGAGGCATGCCGACCATTAAAGGTGCTTCTACATGGGAGCGCGCTTCGAAAAAGGAATCTGTGCCGGCTCTTTTCTTTTTAGTGATGGTAACAAGGCATCAATCACATGTTATTCATCTTTCAAATTGTATAGTCATCTATGGGAAAGGCCGCAACGCGTAATTAACAACAAAGTAAGTATGTCTGATTTGGCAAACAAAAGAAAAGATCCAAAATCATCCAAAAACAATTTAGAAAATGATAGCATTTTCACCATTGAAACTACCAAGGTCTGACAAAGTCGGGTCCTGTTGAGGCGAGTCCCCACGGCCGCTGGGACCAGAGCTGCGCAGGCGCCTGCTCCTCTGCAAGTTGGCTCCATGACCTTGGACGAGTTACTTGTGTTTTCTGAGCTTCGGTGTCAAGTTTTGAAAATAGAGACAGAATAGACCTCTTAGGCTGATGAGGATTTGAAGAAATAATGTGTACAAAGTCAGTGAGGCCCACACTGGACTGGCAGTGAGCCCCCAGCGTAAGCTCAATACGTGCTTAGGTGATGTGCACTCTGGCACAGTATTTAGCTCTGGGAGGAACTAATTCTACATAGAATATTTAAGTGCAAAGAATTTGTAGCATAGTCAAAATATGAAACCAACCCAATTATCGAACAACAGAAGAGTAGTTTACTAAATTGAAGTAAAGCCTATGGATAGACGATTATGCAATAATTAAAATGTTAACAGTGGATTTATCATAATAGGAAGTGCTCATCTAAAGTTTATATACAAGCTTCACTGAGATGTAATTTACATCCCACACAGTTCACTTAAGGTGCACAATTCAATGGGTTTCAGTGTGTTCATAGAGCTGTATAATCATCACCAAATCAATGTTAGAATATTTTTTAAGATTTTATTTATTTATTTCTAGAGAGGAGAAGGAAGGGAGAAAGAGAGAGAAAGAAACATCAATGTGTGGTTGCCTCTCATGTGGCCCCCACTGGAGACCTGGCCCACAACCCAGGCATGTGCCCTGACTGGGAATCGAACCTGCAACCCTTTGGTTCACAACCCGTGCTCAATCTACTGAGCTATGCCAGCCAGGGCTAGAATATTTTTTATCACCCCCAAAATGCATCTTTTAAATGATAAGCAAAAAAAAGGACACAAATTTGTTACTGCTGTGTTAACACAACTATTCAGACAACAATGGAAGAAAATATGTCAAAATGTTACCAGTACTTCAGTGATGGGACTCTGATTTTCTTTACCTTTTTTCTACGATTTTGTATTAAGATTTCTACAAGCAGGACTTCTGTCCAAGATGGAGACATAGGTAGACGCACTGTGCCTCCTCGCGTAACCAAGATAAGGACAACAATATAGAAACAAAATAACAACCAGAACTGACAGAAAATTGAAGTGTATGGAAGTCAGACACCCAAGGATTTAAAAATAGACAGGTTCATCCAGACCAGTAGGAGGGGCGGAGTCGGGCCAGACGAGGGACGTGGAGCAGAGCACAGAGCAACTGGGGCAGCACGCAAGTCCACAGCAGGCAGACCCTGGGCACACAAGCGGCGGTGGCTGGTGGGCCTCAGCCAGGGGATGGTGACCAGCAGATCCAGCCAGGCGGCCATTGTGAAGCAGGGCACTGCACGCAACTCAGGGTCCCAGCACCGGGAAATAGAGCTTTGGGTCACTGACTGAAAAGAAAGGTCCCGCGGGGTGCACAGGCCCACCCACATGGGAATTGGGGCCAGAGGGGCCCAGTTAGCTTTCGGAAAGCGGCGGAAGGGTCTGAGGTCCTACAGAGAGCAGAGCAAGCGCCATTGTTCCTTCTTGGACCCCACCCCCTCATACAACGTCACAACCCAGCAACCGGGGTGCCCTGCCCTGGTGAACTCCTAAGGCCCCGCCCCTCACTACAGGAGATCGACAAGACCAAAACAAAAAAAAAAAAAAAGAAAGAAAGAAAAACAGCAAAAAGATGGCTGAAACAGAAGAAGAACTGAAAGCCCCAGAACCCATCCTTTTAAGCCACCAAGAGATAGCCAA
>CM052551.1:21958189-21981138 GCA_028533065.1 Trachops cirrhosus
GGTGTGGGTGGGCCTGTGCACCCCGTGGGACCTTCCTTTTCAGTCAGTGACCGAAAGCTGTATTTCCCGATGCTGGGACCCTGAGTTGGGCACAGTGCCTTGCTTCATAATGTCCACCTCGCTGGGTCTGCCGGTCGCCACCCCCTGGCCGGGGCCCACCAGCCACTGCTGATTGTGCGCCCAGGGTCTGCCTGCTACAGACTTGCGCGCCGCCCCGGGTGCTCAGCTCTCCGCTCTGCGTCCCTCACCCGGCCGGACTCCGCCCCTCCTACCGGTCTGGATGAAAGTGTCTATTTTTAAATCCTTGGTTGTCCGACTTCCATAAACTTCAATTCTCTGTCAGTTCTGGTTGTTATTTTGTTTCTATATCTTTGTTGTCCCTATCTTGGTTGTTCGAGGAGGCACAGTGTGTCTACCTATGCCTCCATCTTGGCTGGAACTCTCTGTTTACATTATTTTCAAATCACACTGTCGTACGAGTCCTTTCACATGTTCACAGGCAATTAGGCTTTCATGGCCCAGCTTGTGTGTCTCAGTACAGGTGTTTCATTCTCACAGTTCACATTTAAGCGACAGGAAATAGGCATGCGGAGACTATAGAAACTGTGGTCGAACTTTTCCCTGCTTTCTGGTCCTGGTTACACCCCCTCTCTGTCAATCACATACTTGCCAAAGGTATCTCATAGAATTCCGCTCAAAGGATAAATACAGCGTAAAGCCATACCGTCTGCTAAGTCTGCTGTGAAGCCTTTAATCGAATTTTAGTTTAACTGTTGGTGTCTTCTAGTTTGTTTTTAATTCTGAGGATTGTGTTTCAACAATTCAGAGGTATATTTTCTAGTTTTGAAATTCTATTTAAAATACAACTGTAACTTATACATGGCTGCATGAAGTTTTCAGAGGATACTTTATGTAAGTGAAGGTGCTAGAATTAAATGTGTTTTGTATTCTACTTGGTACTCATCCAGACTTAGTGACCTAAGTAACCTTAATTAAAAGCTTATTATTGCCTGGAACTGTGCTAAGTATCTTCCATGCATTATTTCATTTCATCCTCTCAACAGCCCTGTGAAATGAGTACTACAATAGTCCTGATTTTACAGATGAAGAACTTGAGAGTCAGAAAGTTGATTTATGCATGATTAAGTAGAGAATTTGCTGGGATACAACCCCATATCTGTTTTATGCTAAAGCCTTTGTTAAAAAAAACAACAACCCAGTTTTATTGAGCTATAATTAACATATTGATACATACAATTCAATGGCTTTCACCAGAGGTTTGCAATCCTCACTAAAATCAATTTTTGAACATTTTTATCACTCCAAAAGAGACCCTATCAACTGATGAATGTATTAAAAGTGTATCATAATGATACAATGGAATGTTATTAGGTAAAAAGAGAGGGGGGAGAGAGAGAACTAATATAAAACATTTTTTCTTTCGTTATTTCTGTTTTTGATGTCATAGCTGAAAAAAATACTATTGTCTGACTGTAGTTAACAGCACTGTATTATATATGTGAAAGTTGCTAAGAGAGATCTTAAATGTTATCACAACAAAAAAAATTACCATAATTACGTGAGGTGATGAAGGTCTTAACTAAAATATTGTGACAAACATTTTGCAATATACACATGTATCAAATCATTGCTCTATACCTTCAACCTTCATATGTTATACATTATATCTCATATCTCAATAAAGCTAAAACAAAGAAACCATTGCCTAATCCAAGATCACAAAGATTTACACCTATGTTTTCTTCTAGGATTGTGTAGTTTTAGCTCTTACATTTAGGTCTTTGAAGTGTCACTGTTTTGTATGTGAATAGACACAAATACATTCAAAAACCATGGAGAAGGGGGAGTGTGAGATACCTGAATAAGTAGAATTTAAAATCTCTCTGGATTTTAATGATCTGTGTTTCTCCCGCTCAACTACACTTACAACTAAGAATTGAGAACTGGCTGGTGTGGCTTCCCAAAAGGTCTCTTGTTCAATTCCTGGTCAGGTCACATGCCTGGGTTGAGGGCTAGGTCCCTGGTTGGGGGCTTGTGAGAGGCAACCAGTCAATGTATTTCTGACACAGTGATGTTTCTCTCCCTCTCTTTTTCCCTCTTTTCCCAGCTCTCTAAAAATAAGTAAATAAAATCTTAAAAAAAAAAAGAATCACTCGGTCAGGTCCTCAATTCACAGTGTCTGGCACAAATAATGCCCCTTTTTATTATGAAATCTTTTATTACAAAATCATGAGCATGTAATTCTATAATATAACAATACCAGCTTCTGGCCAGGGTGGAGGCATAAGTAGATACTCTGTGCTTCCTTGCACAACCAAAAGAAGGATAGCAACCAATTTAATAAAAAAAAACAGAACTGCCAGAAAATCAAACTGTATGGAAGTCTGACAACCAGGGAGTTAAGAAACATTCATCCAGACCAGTAGGAGAAGCAGAGATGGGCAGCTGGGACAGAGAGGATGCAGTGAAGTGGGTTGTCCTACCCTGGCAAATACCTAAGGATCCACCCCTTACAACATAATAGGTGTGCCAAGACAAAGAAATATGGCCCAAGTGAAATAACAGATCAAAATTTCAGAAAAAGAACTAAGTGAGAAGGAGATAGCCAACCTATCAGATGCAGAATTCAAAGCACTGGTAATCAGGATGCTCACAGAAGTGATTGAGTACAGCCACAAATGAAGGAAGAAGTGAAGGTTATACAAAGTGAAATAAAGAAAAATATTACAAGGAATCAACAGTGAAGGGAAGGAAACAGGGACTCAAATCAATGAATTGGAGCCAAAGGAAGAAATAAACATTCAGCCAGAACAGAATGAAGAAACAAGAATTCAGAAAAATGAGGAGAGGCTTAGGAACCTCCAGGACAACTTTAAATGTTCCAACATACAAATCATAGGAGTGCCAGAAGGAAAAGAAGAAGAGCAAGAAATTGAAAACTTATTTGAAAGAATAGCGAAAGAAAACTCCCCCAATCTGGTAAAGGAAATAAACTTGCAAATCCAGGAAACTCAGAGAGTCCCAAACAAGTTGGACTCAAAGAGGAACACACTAAGGCACATTGTAATTAAATTACCCATAATTAAAGATAAGGAGAGAATCCTAAAAGCAGCAAGAGAAAAGGAGACAGTTACCTACAAAGGAGTTCCCACGAGATTATCAGCTGATTTCTCAAAAGAAACTGTGCAGGCAGGAAGGGCCTGGAAAGTAGTATTCAAAGTCATGAAAGGCAAGGACCTACATCCAAGATTACTCTATTCAGCAAAGCTTTCATTTATAATGGAAGGGCAGATCAAGTGCTTCCCAGATAAGGTCAAGTTAAAGAAGTTCATCATCACCAAGCCCTTATTATATGAAATGTTAAAGGCACTTATCTAAGAAAAAGAAGAAGATCAAAACTAGGAACAGCCCTGGTGGTGTGGCTCAGTGGATTGAGTGCTGGCTTGCGAACCAAAGGGTTGCTGGTTCAATTCCCAGTCTAGGGCACATGCCTGGGTTATGGGCCAGGTCCCCAGCAGGGGGCACTCAAGAGGCAACCACACATTGATGCTTCTCTCTTCCTCTTTCTTGCTCCCTTCTCTCTAAAAATAAATAAATCTTTTTAAAAAAAATCTATGAAGAGTAAAATGACAATAAACTTACAACTATCAACAACCAAACCTAAAACAAAAACAAAAACAAACTAAGCAAACATCTAGAACAGGAATAGAATCATATCAATGATCTCCTATACCAGTGGAGATCACAGGGAGGGTTATCAGCAGGGAGGGGAGGGGGTAGAATGGGGGAAAAGATATAGGAAATAAGAAGCATAATTGGTAGGTAGAAAATAGATGGGGGAGGTTAAGTATAGTATAGGAAACAGAGAAGCAAAGAATTTACATGTACGACCCATGGACAGGAACTAAGAGGGGGAGAATGCTAGAGGGGAGGGGGGTATATAGAGCAGAGGGTGATAAAGGGGGAAAAAGTGGGACAACTGTAATAGCATAATCAATAAAATAAAAACAATATCACACTCAAGCACACGTGACATTTTAGGTGAAATATTCAAATTAAAACTATAAACTATCACATCAATATTATTGCCCTACCGACCACACTCTAGCAGGCGTTACTTCTGCCAAACCCTTTATTTTAAAATCTTGGTTTACAGAGCATTGCTCATTTCCGTTTCCATGATCCTAATTTAGGTCCTCATCTCCTCACTGGTAGGCTATTTCAACAATCTTCTAAGTAGGCCAAGTTCCTCTCATACGACTCATCACCCTTCATGGAAATCAATTGCTTGTTAATTTAGGCTATATAGAACAGACTATGCCTTTCCTTTTCACCATTGTGATCTCGGTGCCCAGCACGGTGCCTGGCACCCAGTAGGTGCTCCACAAATACTGTGGAAAGGAGGGCTGTATGGTCTCCTGATCTGTAAACCCTTCACCTGGACCAGACCCATTTTACAGTCTGTGGTCAGATTAATATTCCAAACACTTCTCACATCGATCACATTTCACTCCCTTGCTCAAAACCTTCAAGGACTCCCCATTGCCTTCTGAGAAGCCTAGATCCTTAGCCTGGCATTCAAGCAGGGGCCATCCATGGCCCTCCCAGCCTTTGCCCACCCCCCTCACCTAGCAGTCCTCACAAGTATCTTTGGAGCCACAAGTTGCTTAAACCATAAATGCCTCAGTTGTCTCACCTGTGACACAGGCACGCTGATACCCACTTTGCCAAGGGAGCTGTAGAGGGTTACAAATAACATGTTTAAGTATCTAGAACTTTGCAAGAACTTGAAGTATGAGAGTGATCATTTGCTCCCATCATGCATTTCCAGATTTAGTAAAAAAAAAAAAATACAGAACACTCAGATAAATCAGAATTTCAGATAAATGACAAACATGTTAAAGTATAAGTATACCCTAAATATTCTAATTTAACTGGGCATCCTATATTTTATTTGGCAGCCCTACAGTCAATGACACCCTGTCTGCAAACAGGGATCTCCTGTGTCTGTGCCCAAATGCCCTTTACTCTACTTTGCCAAAATCTGACACCCCTTTGAAGGCCCAGCTCAAAGATTTCCTCTCTCACAGGTCTTCTCCAGCAGCCTCAGACACTCCCAAAGGGCAAAGAGCAGACTGATCACGTGTCGCTCAACACATGCTTCCTTTCACTCTGGAGGTGTATGTCCCATGCCCGATGTGGCCTGGAGCCTGGAGGCTTCCTGAGCACACAGACCATAACTGGTACAACATGCAGGACAGGCCTGTTGGCAATTTCAATGAAAAAATGAGACTCGGTTGTCCTAAATCAGAGCTACTTTCTATTTTCGTGTACAGAGTGGATTTTCCCCGGAAGTCCTGAAATCAGTGGCACATGGGCGTCACTGACATATGTGGCTTTTCAGAGACTTAATCTAAAATCTTCCAATGTAGGAGAAAGGGAGTAATGCTCATATTTTCCTTGTTCAGACAAGGAAATGAGTTTATGGGGGAAAAGAGAGAGATTGAGAGTGAGAGAGAGAAAGACAGGAGACTCAGCATTAGCAACCACTGGTTACAAAATAATTATTATAGCATTAAATGAAAACATCTCCATGTGAACAAAGTTCTCTTTTCTGGCATGCACAAGCAAACAGATGTGTGTTTCAGCAACTGTTTGAGTGGGTTTGTACTGAAAAATGGAAAAATGCAATCTCCTGGGCACTATTTGCCAAGGGATTTGCTCCCCTCCTTTGTCTGAGCGGCTGAGAGCTGCCCATTTTGTGTCTGGGTTCAAACAGTAGGGAGAAATCTTTTCCAAAATTGCCCATGAGATGGCTGGGTTCTCTGAGACAGGATTCAGGGGAGGACAAAGAAATCATGCGGGCATTTTATAAGGATGTCTGGGTGGGGGCCTGTCATTTGGAAGGCATCTGCTCCTGCCATTTACACATCTTAGAGTAATCCTCCATCTACAGCAGCCTGGAGCTCCTTCCTGCCCACTTAGGCTGTCCCTCCCCGCAGTGCCCTCTGATGTCAGGCCCCCTCTTTTACTGCTCTAATTCAATGGCTTCTAATTGGATGCTCTGCCTGGCTAATGGCTTCTACCCAACTGCAGGGCTGACATTTACTTACTTGATTTCCATCCCTCCCTGTGCTCTCTGGCCTCCTTTGTGAGCAGAGCTTAAATTAGGCAGGATTTCAGATCCAGCACCTTTTTATATTTCAGCTTGGGCTCTTTATGGGGAGGGGGGTGAATCGCTGAGTAGAGAAGAGGCCCAGAAATAAACCCTGGGCTGATCAATCCTGATAACTGCAGATAAACCCAGCTTTGTGACTCATCTATATCCCAAACCCCAGCTGACTCTGGGCTGCCTTCTTTTGTTTGCTGTTTAACCTGGACCCCAGCCTTCTAATTTCAACTGGAACACACTCGCTTTATTTTCGCCTAATGTCAGACCATTGCCAAATGAGCTGGTGCGCATTCTCCTCATTGGGGAAGTTCTGAGCTGAAATTAGACCTTCTCATCACCAGGACTTCACATTCAGAACTGCACTGCAGGGCTACCATCACCTCACTGGCTATTTCAGTTGTTACAATCTCAACTCATCCCCTTTCCTGCCGTGTTCCTGGATGTGAACATCTTTAAAGAGATGATGGAAGTAACCCTGAAAAATTTTGCACTTGAAGCATCTTCACCTTACCACTATCTGTGCATTGGTCTCTTAGCCTTGTAACCCAAACAAAACAAAAAAGAAAGAAGAGCCAGCACCCCCAAACATTCACTTAGAATGGACAGTCACAGACTGAATTCAAAATTATTCTCAGATTATGGATTAGAGAATTAATTTGTTTATAGTTATCTCCCCATAGGACAAACAGGGACAAGCGAGCTTCCCTTCAGTTTGGGGCCATTTGACAGCACGGCTCCAATCTCCAGCATCACCCAAGCAGCTATCATTTAGGCAGGCTGTTTGCTTGTGGTCTCTGATCTGTCTCCAGGGATCGGTTTTACTTGATTCTTAATTACATTCTACTTTCCACCCCTCCAGTCCCTTTACACACACGCGCACACACACAATTCCTCTTTAATTGGGCTGCAGCAATCTCTCTCAGGCGTTTCTAATGCGCACACAGTTCATTCTCGGTCTGTTCTGATGGACAGCTGTCTCCCCAGGCCACTCCATTGGCTGTAGCCAATAGTTACCATGCTACCCTGTTCAGGGGCCAAAGTGCAGCTCGGGGCTGCAGAGGGGGGTGTCTGGGAGACAAAGGGATGATTATGGCAGAGAGGCAGTACTAATGAAATGACTCCTGGAGCAAATGTCCAAAGCCAACTGGAGTGCAGTTCACTTTCTTATACCAGGTTATGAAATTAGGAGCTGGGTCAATAAAGGCCGCTCAGTTACCCAGGTGTTGCCTCTGCAGCTGAGAGATTGATGTTCAAGCCTCGGGGGACATCCAGAATATGAGTTTCCATAGGTGGCCCATTACCTACAAAGTCAATATGGCCTGGCTACAAACACCTCCTCTCTATGAAACCCTACTCTTTCACCCTAGCATTCACTGTCTCTTTCCTGTCTTCCTGGAGAGAGGGCCAGGGGATAAGAAGGAAATGAATATTTTCTACGTCCTAGATACCTATGAGTGAAGTGCCTGGTTATATAAACTTATCTGAAAATCGGGGTAAGCCTAAGCTGGGTGGCTCAGTTGCCTGGAACATCATCCCGTGCTTGTGGGTTCGATTCCTGGTCAGGGCATGTACCTAGGTTCCAGGTTTGATCCCGGGTTAGGGTGCATACAGGAGGTGGTCGATTGATGTTTCTGTCTCACATCAATGTTTCTCTCTCTCTCCCCGCTTCCTCTCTCTCTAAAAAATCAATAAACATATGCTCAGGTGAGGATTTTTTAAAAATCGGGGTATAACTTACACACAATAAAACCCACAGTTTGATGGGAGGGTTCTGACAAATGTACACCCCCTACAACAACTACCCATGGAATGCAATCTCCTAATTCATCCCCACACTGAGTCCTCATGAGATAAGTTGGTGTTATTGACTCAATTTTATAGCTGAGGAAAAGAAGGACCAGAAAGATGAACGATAATAGCAATAATAAAGGCAAACACTATGGGCTGGAGACTGTTCTAAGTACTTTATACATATTATCTCATTTAATCCTTCCCATAACCCCATCAAGTCCCATTTTACAGATGAGGAAACTTGCCCTAGGTCTCACAGCTGAACAGTTAGGTGGGATTTCTGGTACTCAGTTTATTTTCACCACCTTTCAGCCATACCTTCTCAGAGAATTAAAAAGTGCCCCCCTAGTTAGCTTTTCTTTTACTTCAGAGAAACAACATCCCCCGCCCCGTAAAAAAACTCAGAGTCATAGGAAGAAGAAGCCGCATGTCCCTCATCTCTGCAAGCCCCCACGCGCTTTCTTGAAGTCTGCACTGTCCATTCTTCCTCATGGACAGGAGAGGTTGGGGTTAAAAAGCAGCCTTGTTCTGTGGCCCCTTGAAACACTGCGCTTTTGATCTAAGAAACTTCTGCAAGCCATCTCCTCAAGCAGAGTGAACCAAATCGCTCTGCAAAGCCGGCTTGGCTGGTGTGCGTGTCTAGCTTTGCCAGCAGTGCTGTGCATTCTCAAGGGAGCTGCTCACCCTCTCTGAACTGATGCCCTAGCTGTGCACACCAAGACAAACGCATGGGGTGGCTATTTGGGACTTTAATACAAAAAGGTCAACCCACCCCCTGCCTTTTACTCACAGCCCCATCCACCCTCCCCAAGGGGGAAACCTGCAATTATTGGATTAGGGCTGATTGGACATTTACCCTTTGCATGAATGCCCAGGCAGCCTCTCAAAGGACAACCCTTTCTCTCTCCCTTCATTCCCTCCCATCTGGCAGAGAAGTCTGCTCCCTAAATCTTCTTTTTGTTGGTTAGTTTCCATGGTAGTTATTGTCTGTGTGTGTGAGCATGCCGCCTCCTCACCCTCTCTCCTCACTGAGCAGGCAGCCTCTCAGCTGAAGCGGCAAAGCCGGGGCTCTGGCGAGCTGGCTGAGGTCCTCCTGGTGGGGGTCAAGCCTTCTGGAGCTCAGGGGAGCCACTGCTTCCAGGCGCTCTGGGTGGGACCCTCTGCCCAGGGCCTGGCTCTCTCCCAGCTCATCTGTCAGAGACAGCAGCAGCGGACAGGTCAGTTGCAGAGGAAGCCCTGGGGTCCCTGGGGAGCCTGCCAACCTTGCCCTCAGCCTGCTCCTGGGAGGAGCCTCCAGCCAACCCTGCCAGACCCTCTTCAGCCCCCACCCCTTCTTTGTTTTTGGCGGAAGATCACCTGATGCCCTTTTTCCCTGGTCAGGTAAGGTTTTTTAAATTATCTATGCACAGTGTCATCTTGGCATTCTTAGTGCCTGCTGCTGGGGAGACCGGCAGTGGTGACAGGAGAAGAGGACTGCTTAGCCCACACAGCTGGCCTGGGATTTGGGGGCATGAGGGTCTCTAAGTGCCTTTCTTTCCTAGCTGGGCCTCTCTGGCTTTGTAGGCAAGGTTCCTTCCCAGCTGGTTTTAACTTAGATCATTAACTTCAAAGATGACTCTGAGGCACAGACTGACCAACGTGCAGCCAATATCTGGAACTTTTAGCTTTTGGTCTGAATTCAGCTCAACTGGCTGGATATCAGCTATGTACAAGCTGCTGTACTTGGCCCCAAGGGGGCTGCCAGAACGACATGCAGCATAGTTCCTGCCTTCAAAATGCTGAGTGAGAAAGAACATCTCTCTATACAGATGGGCATGGGGTCAGGCAAGCTGGATTTCACAGCATCTTCTTGCTATGTGACCTTGGGAAGATCACCTAACCTCTCTAAGTCTCAGTTTCCTTATCTGCAAAATGGGGACAAAAATAGTGCCTACATTATAGGTGAAATTATACACACACACATAAACTTAGACCAGTTCAATAATCCTCATATACTTACTACCTATTATCACTATTTTTATTGTTAAGTTCATATGAACTTCAAATTACATAAAATATGTAAAGAATTTGTCATAGTGCTATAAGTATTGGTGCTGGTTATCATGCAAGGTCGTCCTAAGTGCTAACACAGGTACAGATAAAGCTTCTTGGAAACATGGGAAAGATTACTCTATCAGCAAGGATAGTGCGCGGCTCCTGGAGGACACTGAGGCTGGACACTGAAGAACAAACGGGATTCCAGCCGGGAGGGAGGAGTGCATGCTGCGGAGAGCACCACGCCGAGGGGAGGCCAGGGCAGGAGAGGCCTGCAGGGCACCTGCCCAGAGGCTGGGCTGAACTTTGGTCTTCCGCACTTCCTGGTTCCCAGCATCCTGAGGACAAATTTGGGGTGTGACACTGTTGAATAGCAGAGGGACCAGCACTGGGGTGGCAGAGGGGTGACGCCTGAAAGAGACCCAGGCCGGGAGCACCGAGACCAAGGTTCAGGTCCTGGCTAAGCCTCCAATTGAACTAGGTGCTCTGAAGCTAATCTCTTCACCTGCTTTGGTCTGTTCTGTCACCTGTGAAGTGAGAATAATAAAACTGGACTTACCTCGCAATTTAATATAATTATTAATCATGGCATATGAAGGTGAAATAATAAATCAGCATGTAGAATGCAAAGTATTATTCTTCGAGATAAAGGAGAATTAGTGTATCATCTACACAGCTCTGAGGGAAAAGCAAAGGAATAAATTATTTAACAAGGAGACAAGAAAATCATCTAGTACAACACCTGACTCATAGTATAGTTGAATGAATGAGCTCTCCCGTAATTGATTGATTGGTTGACTCATTCATTTAGCAAATATTTCTGGAGCCCTCATGGCCTGCCAGGCATTAGGCGTGGTGATGGGAACAGTGATGAGTAAGAGGGTCAGGGACCCTGCCCTGAGACACTTATTAGCAACTTGGGCAACTGGCAGCCTGAGGACATCCCTGTGCCCCAGGCCAGCAGCTTCTATCCCGCTGGCTATCTCTGGCTTCTTTCAAGCATTATTGTTGTTGCACATTTATTTTTAGTTGATTTAAGGCTCCCAAGACCACCGCCCCCTTCCATGGGCCTCGTGAACACCTCCTCTCTGCCCTCTGCTGGTGGGGAGCTATAAAAGCCTGGCAGTAAACAGATCAGCATTCATTACTCATAAATACCAAGCATTCCTGCTGCTTTCCATCACCCCTGAGATGAACTGAAGTGCCTTAATATTTAAAGAGAAATGAATTTGTAATTAGTGCCTTAACGTTATATCAGAGCCATTCCAGAGGTATCCTATTTAAATGCAAATTGAATCTTCCCAAAGGAAAGCTAACAAGTGATGAAAATAGATAGCAAGAGATGAGGAAGCAGGCAGGAGGAGGGAGGTAGTGCTGATGCAAAGTTGTCACTGAGTTGTCACTGTTACCATGTCAGTGACTTGCTGCCTGTGGCCCACACTCCCCTCACCCGAAGACTGGGCTCTGGGGCTGAGGGAGCCTGAGGAGGGGACTGGGTTCCTGAAGCCTGAGTCTCCATTCCCCCACCTATTGATGGGAATGCCCAAACCCGTGGCCTTTGGGGCCGGTCCCCCCTAGGCTGATGGAGGTCATCTTGGAAGCATGGTGGCCTGGAGAGGTTATGAGCTTTGGCATCAGACAGACCCAGGTTTGAATTCAGGATCCTCTTTGATGAGCTGTAAGAATCCGGGTGAGTTTCCTAATCTCTCTGAGGCTCTGTGCCTTCATAGTGTAAGCAGCTGTTAGTGCTTGCTCCTCTCAGATTGCTGTAAAGATTATGTGATAAACAGAGAAACTGTGCCTGGTATACAGTAGGTGCCCAACAAATGTTACTCTCCTTCCACTGTTGCAAGCTATCGCTGTGCCAACTAAACAAGTCAGGAAAAGGTGGCATCCATCTGTCCCTTAAAAAAAGCCTATAATGGGGGTGGGGACAGACACTTTCTGTAAAGGGCCACATAGTAAATATTTCACATTTTGAGGGCCATACGCTGTCTGTTGCAATCACACTACTCCACCGTTGTCCCCGGAAAGCAGCCACATGTAAATGGATGAGCGGGGCTGCGTTTCACTATAACTATTCATAGACACTGAAATGTAAAATTCATATCATTTTCACACATCATGAAATATTTTTCTTTGGGTTTTTTCTCCAATCATTTAAAAATGTAAAAACTGTTCTGAGATCACAGGCCGTACAAAAACAGGGAACAGGCTGACATGGGCCCGAGTCATCCGTGGCAACCCCTGACCTAGGTTGTTAGAGAGGCCTTTGCCTGTGATTTGGGGGTGTCTGTGCCGAGGAACTTCTCGGAGCATAATTCCTGGGGCTGGGACCCAGGGGAGGGGTGTCATTCAAGGAAACAAACAGCTCTCCTTGGCCTGCCCCAGGCCTGCCGGGGGCAGACAGACACACAGGATCCCCGGTGGCGGTCCCCACCCGGGTGCCGGCCGTTAGGTCGGGCCAGAGCAGAGGTGTCATTCCACTTCTTGCCTGGTGATGTGCAGGGAAGGACAACGGCTCCTGGGCAGTAAGCAGGCAGCCGCGTTCCTCTGGTGCCCGGCTGGGGGACAGCGCTCAAGCGGAAGGTGCCCTGTTCTCCCTCCTCAGTTGGGAAAGCGGGCGGCTCCCTCCTGCGGCACACATGCCCGCCCGATGCTCACGGCAGGCCCTCTGGTTCAGCCAAGGCTTGGCCTGTTTCTCCCTTTTCCTGGACTCTCTTATATATAAATATAGCACGTACACACACACAGCCCTCTTGCAGCCATTCTACCTCCTGCTTCTCTGTCTCCAGCACAGAAAGGACACAGGTCACCACACCAGATGGCAACCTTGCTGCTGAGCCAGGTTGCCGGGTCCCCCGTGGGAGGAGAGGGCTGAAGCAGGGCCCTGGACAAGGCCTGCTGTGCAGTGCCCGCACCCTCATCTTGAATATGCCTCTGCCGGCCCCTTCCCCAGACCTCTAGAGAAGAGGGCATGTATGCGTGCATGTGTATGCATGTGTGTGTCTGTGAGCGCTCAGGCATGAATCGTGAGTGCGTGTGTGTATGTGTGTGTGTGTGAAACACCAGAGGAGAGGGCGAGGGGAAGAGGGAAGGGAGACACTGCCAGATGGGAGCCACTCCATAGCTCTGTGGAGGTCCTGCCCATGGCGGACAGGTACCTCTTTCAAGCTGGAGGGTGAGCTGGACCTGCTTCTCCCCAGCATGCAGTATGGCGGGTTCTGGAGGGGAGCAGAGGCCCAGGGTGGAGAACAAGGCTGCTCCCCCTTAGAAGCTGCCCCAAGGCCTGGTGAGAAGAGAGGCGGAAGGGGGCCGAGACCTCTGACCTCTGAGGGTGATGGCTCTCACTTCCTTGTTCCCTAGAGGACGGGTACACCAGTCTCAAACTCGGGAGCCCTTCACACCCCCTAAGGGCCCAGAGCCTTGGATGCTGCCCACATCAGGTTCAGACAAGACTGTACACTGGGGCTGGCGCTGGCGGGGAGGCACGAAGGAGGGGAAGTCAGGCCACAAGAAACCCTCCCCTGCAGTGAGCTGCGGTGATCCAACAGAAGCCCAGTAAATGTCTTTTCTCAGGTGAGAGATACTCACCTGGAAATGAGGGGAATCTGGGGGGAGTGGCCCCTTTCTCCCCAGGGCAGAGATAAGACAATAGCCTCACAGCCTGAGCTTTTGTCCTCCAGATCAGATAGCTTTGCTGGGATGAGGGACTCCAGTAGGAGGTACACAGGAGAGCCTTTGTTCAGCCTTTTGTTCCAGGAAGGCCTTACCACTGAGCCTGCAGAGCTCCGTGGGACCAGCTGTGGCCCCCTCCTTCAGAGTCTGCTGGCTGGAGAGCCAGCTCCCCTTTACCTCGCCCCCCAGCGCAAGCACACACCATCCATGACAGACAGGCTGACCATCTGCCAATCAACCTTCAGCGCCGATTTCCCAGCTGGAGCAGCAGGCTAGTGTGTCAATCACTCAGAGCCCTCTCTCCACTCTGCCAGGACATGGAGCTCTTTTAATTAAGAAGAATGGAGGTGCTGCTGACTCTGGAAATGGCGATATTAACTTACTAATGAGCATTTAAAAAGCCATGTGTGAGTGGTCAGTGGCTGCCTTTCCCAGCCTGTGCCCTCTGCTCCTCTGCAGAGCTGCCCAGGCCCCCACAAAGGCTCTGCTATCATCTCCATCAGAAGAGGCGGAGGACTGCCCCAGCCTGGTGACCCAGGACAAATGGACACGTTTTTGCTTTTAGAGGAAGGGCCAGAATCGGGATGACCTGAGCCCTGGAATCCTCTGCCTCCTGCCCTGGCAGCTGGTGGGAAGGCAACAGGCACCCCAGAAATGTCAGACCCAGCAGGAACTGTGATTAGGTTTCCGGATGGGTGCCCACGGTCTAAAAGGTGCCAGCCCCACAGCGACACCTGCAGCTGTCACAAGGCCCCGGTCCTGGCCTGACTGGTGTGACACAAAGGTGGTGGCAGCAACACAGGGAGGGGAAGGCCCCCAGTGAAGCCCCTTCTGGCGACTGGACCTTGGGCAGCTGGCAGTGCCTCTGAGAGCACTGTGCTCTCAGACCTCTGTGCGTTTGTGCCACCTGGGAATGTGAGGCTGTCCTTTCTGGAATCTGCTGCTTTGTCACTATGGCGAAACGATTCTTTCTTTAGGGCGTCCTGCCCTGGATGCCCCAGGAGTAAGGATTCTCCAGCTGGGAGAGACCTCAGACTGCTGTCTTCTTCCTCTTCCCTTGTAGCTTCACAGACACGAGCATGGCTCTGACTTGCCCTGAGTGGAGCCCCAGGGAAGACTAAACGTGGGCTGGGACAGAGGTCTCCTGACTCTCAGTCCTGCTCCTGTCCTGTTGCAAGTGCCTCCTAGGGGGGGTGACGCCATGGCCTCTCACCTCCCTCATGCTGGTGTTTGAGTTTTCTGGTGCTCCTGGGCAGGAAGTTCTTCCTTGTTTATAACCCAGATCCTTGGGCTTTATTCTAAGCCCCATTTTCTTTTACAACTTCCTCAGTAAACACAGGGCAGTAGCCAAGGGCACTTAGAGAGCGTTTGGCTTCCTGCCTGCAAGGCCGTCTCACACATTCAATAGCAGGGGGTGGTTTAGATCCTGTGGCTCCTCTCTCCTCAGAAATACTGAACTAAACCTCCAAATTCTTTTTTCCCTAAATCATGCAACCCCTGGATCTGAAAACCAAGATGGCCTCTCTCCCCACCCCACAATCCCACCACCGAGATCCACTTTCTAGTGTCCCAATTTTACCTAAACAGGCAGGAGGTTGCTCACAAGTGGACAGATGCTTTCCTCTCTGATACCCTTTAAGTCCCTCTGGGCTGCAGGCACAAAACTAGGCCCTGGAGGACCAGGAAGCAGGGCAGGTAGTTGAAAAAACATGGCAACTGAACTCTCATCCAGGCTGGAGGTCAACAGAGGAAACTGCAGGTCAGGTCACAGTTTGCAGGACCCCCTGTGAGCATCTCACCCCGGTGTCGTGTGAGCAGATGCAGATTATGGTTCCGGCTGCTGGCACCTGTGTCCCACCCTCTCCGACCACGTCTCCTTCAGCCCTAAATCCTTCCTCTGGCCTGAGGTTAGGACAGGGCAGGGTGGTGGGAGGAGTCCGGGATGAGACTCTCCCCTGTGTTGGGGGCCTTTCCCCTTCCGTTGATCCGCAGGCAGCCTGCGTCCCACTGGGTGAGTCTTCTCACTGCCCACCCGGAATACAACCCTGAGCTCCTGGTGAGCGGTAAGGAGGCGATTCTCTGATGGAAGGGCATCGGCTGTTCTCCAGATCAGAGTGGTGTTAGGCTGCAGAGGAAAAGATTTTTTCTCTCCAGGACAAAAGATATTCGGTCCAACACGGAGGCCCAGAAATGACTGCAGCCGGGGAGGTTGTGAGGCCCAGTAAGGTGCCTGTCTTGTGAAACTGGCACCTGCTGTTGGGGCACACTGGCCTGGAGTCACAGATGGTCAGAGGCACAAAAACATGTCATCACACGGAGGAAAGATCTTGACAGAGTACTCAGTACCTGCCCAGGGATTACAGCCGGCATCTCGTTCCTCCCACAACTCCAGAAAGCAGGTTTCCTTCTTTCCTCTTCACAGAGGAGGAGCTCAGATTCAGGGGCTCAGTGACTTATTCACAGTCATGCAGCTAGGGGGTGGCCACACCAGGTTTCAGGCCCCGTCTCTCTGACTCCAGAGTACACACGCTTCCCTACCACCTGTGATCTGTGGGGCACTGCAGAAAGAGAACTAAGGAGAGGAGGGGATCCCGGATTTGGGAGCTGCAGGCGGGTCCGCCAGCCATCACAGAGCCCCGCTGAAGGTGTTCTGGTGGTGCCCGCTGCCAGGGCAGCAGTTTGGCGTTACTGAGGAGGGAGAAGGGGCTGCGTGGGAGCTAACAACTCCTTCCCCATCCCCCGATGTGCCCTACACTTGGGATTCCACCAGTCCCTTCAAGTCCATGGTTTGCCACACTGGGAATCTTCCTGGTTTACAGGGAAGAGACTGCCTTCCCACCACCAGCCTCAGCTTCCCCAAAACCTACCTGTTCGGTGAGGTTGGGCCCTTGCTGAATACCTTATAAGCCCAATGAGTCAATTTGTGCATTTTATTGCATGTGAAGTAGACCTGACTAAACCCCAGCTGTGACTTTTTCTGGGGCTGAGCTCCCCTCAACTAGTTTAACTGATGCATCAGCATCATAATAATAAAGACTCCAAGGTACCAGAGGCTTTATCTTTAGAGACTCACAAACTTTCTTTCCTTCCTCACTGCCCTACCCTCCCAATACCACCTTGTAACCCAGGCAAAAAGTCAAACATGTTTTTGAGAGAGAAGAGAAGCCCAGGCCTGATGCAGTGCAAGGTCTTAGAGCAGGAAGGGTGTGGGTTGACAAGAAATTCCTCACAAGCAAGGCGGTTGCACACCAGAATGGCATGGTGGGTCCCTGGCCCCCTGCCTCTGCTTGGCACTCCTTGAAGCTCCAGTTAGTTGCACGCAGCCCAGGCATGGAAACTGCAGGTGACGCAGGGAATCTTAAGTGGTGGTTGCTAGGTTACAAGCTTCCTCAAAGTGCACTCACAGCAAAGACTAAAGGATGTCACCTGGCGGGAGGAAGAGAGGAAGAGCCGTGGGGGAAGGAGTGGGGAAGATGAAGAGAAGCCAGGATTTCTTGAACAAGCAATTAGGCCACGGCCTGGAAGGCATCCTGTTCTCCGTATTTCCCACAGGCCTGAGTCCCTATGTCCCATGGTCCTCATGGAGGATGGTGCCTGTGAGACATGAGCATTAGGTTGGAAATGGACCTATTCTGGGACAGGATTCCAGTCCTTTTCCAGCTCTGCTGCCCAGCACAAACAGTATGGGATGGGGGGCACTTTGGGGTCTGGTCTCCTTCCTTCACTGTAACTGGACAAAAAGCCAGGTGAGAACCAGTAAGCTTGGTGTCCTTAATAATGTACAATTCTTTCATTTGGGATTTCATTGTGACCAAGTGGAAGAGCACGGGGTGTGGAAGTCCCAAACCAGACCCACCCTGAGCAGCTCACATGGCCAGAAGTCAGTTACTTCATTTCACTAAGTCTCAGCTCTTCGTCTGTAAAAAGTGGATACTGACACCTGTCCTTGTGACCTTTCCCAGGATTGTTTTAAGATTATGAGAAAATGGCTCTGGTTGGTGTGGCTCAGTCGGTTAGAGCATCATCCAGTAAACCAAAAGGTCATGGATTCCATTCCTGGCCAGGGCTTGCACATCCAAAATCAATGGATATACCTTCAGGTGAGGATTGAAAAGAAAGATTGCAAGAATAGGATGTGCAAGGGCTTAGTTTAACTCAACGAGCTATGCAAACATAAAGTAGTATGGAACTCTGTATAGGTGCTTATAAAGCTCCCCCAGCGGGGAGGGGTCAGGGCACAAGAAGCCTCGGCTCACTGCTTTGGTAGGAGGCTGAGTGGGCAAGAGGGGCTGAAGAAGGACCGGAACTAGCTTCTTCAGTGACAGTCTATGACTTTAAATCTTCCTGATTTTGTGAACACAGTTCAAGTTGAGGGTTGAGGGTTTGTTCTCTATTCCTCTGAGCAGATTGTGATCCCTAGGAAAAAGAGAAATGTTTCCTGTGAAACTTCATTAATTCAGAACACATTCTTTTGGACTTTATGAGTTCTTAATGAATAGAGAAGACAGAACACAACATTCCTCTGCGAAGGTCCTAGAGCTGCGTACTCTGTAAGTACAGAGAATTCACACTGAAAACAGCAGACTTTCTAAGCTAAGGGCTCAAGACGTTGAAGTGGGCCTGTGGTGAGCTGTGACTTCGGTGTCTCACAGGAAGTCATTTCTAAGTGAGGGGCAGAATGTGTGCGCTTGTTCCCGGTGAATAGCCACGTACCAGGCCCTTGCTGTGTCTCAGAAGCGAAACTGAACACTTTGCAAATCATATCTCATTTAATCTTCACAAAAGTCTACAGGGATGTATCTACACCATGGAATGCTACTCAGAAATAAAACAGAATGAACTATTGGTACAGGCCACAACTTGAATGAATCTCCACAGAATTCTGCTGGGGGAGGAGAAGCCAATCCCAAAAGGTTGTACATACTGTATGATTCCACTTATATAACATTTTTGAAATGACAAAACTATGGAAACGGAGAACAGATTAGTGTTTGTCAGGGGCTGGGGAGGAAGAAGCAGAAGAGGAGGAGGTGTGGCTATAAAAGGGCAACAAGCAGAATCCTCGTGGTGATGGAAATGCCCTGTATCTTCACGGGTCAATTTCCATATTCTGGCTGTGACACTGCACTTTAAGTTTTGCAAGATATTGCCATCAAGGAAACCAAGTAAATGGTGTTATTTCTTACAACTGCATGTGAATCTACAATTCATCTCAAAATAAAAATGTTAATTAAAATAATAGAAGAAAACTGGGGCTCAGAGCCATTAATTAATTTCAGAGCCAGAATTCAAACCTAGGTGTCTCAGATTCCCAACGCTGAGCATCTCAAGACTTGGCTATGGTCAAGTAGGACAAGGACCCCACAGGCCTTGCAGTCCATCTGACCAGGTGGCCGCTGGAGTCACAGGCAGCTTTGTCACTGCCGACTGTCCTGAAAAGGCCACTAGGTAGGGGCTGCAAAGAGTCATTTGGTAAGCCCTGTGGGCCGGTGCTGAGGGCCAGGGTTGGATACCCAGGTTTCCCCTCCCCAAAGTGTATGAAGAAGGGGGTGGGGGAGGGACAGTCCATGAGTGTGTCTATGTTGGTGTCTCTGGCTGTGTGTCCACAGATCGCATTTGTCAATTTCTCCGTGGACATGTCTATTTGTGGGGGTGGGAGAAGGTGATGTGTTAAGTATACATATGTATGCTGGTTGGTGCTTACGTTGTTTGGATGCACCTGGGTCAGGTCTGCATCGATCACACCCACATCACTTGATTCTATTAGGTTAAACCATTTGATAATAGCTCCCCCTAAGCAAAGCTGACTATGGAGCCAGCCTGCCAGGAGCTGAGTCTGTGTACTGTAGATAATATGGGTAATTGGACTCTCTCCGCCTCTCCATTCAAAACAAACATTCACAAACCTCCCACCCCCACACTGGAGGGAGTCTGGCCCTGGCATCTGGGTACTTAATGCCCTGATAACCCTGACCCTGTAGACAGGGTAAGCTGCTCCAGGCCCCTTCCCTCCCTCTCAGGCCCAGAGCCGCCAAGGCTTATGTAAAGAGGTCACAGCTGTTCCGCCGCGGGGCGCACGCGGACTCCTGCACAGGTGTGACGGCGGCTGTGGGTGGGGAATCCGTGGACCAGGCTGGCTGGCCGGCTGGCCTCCTCCCCCGCGGTAGCCCTTCTTCTCCTTCCTGCTGTTCATTTATTCTCTTCCTCTGCATATCTGAAAGCAGGGTGCGGACTGGGGAAGGATAGAGCGCCTGTCCCTTGTTCCCTGCGCCGCTGGGCTGGGGCTCCCGGCTCTCGGGTGATGCGCTGTCTGCGCCTCGCGCCAAGCTGCTCCGCCAGGCTGGGTAAGTGGCGTGGGGGCAGGGACGGGAGACTGCTGGGAGGGGGAGACAGGTAGAGGTGGGAGGTGTGGACGCCCAAAGGTGTTAACTCCTTGCTTAGCTGGACGAAGCCTAGAACTCCGAACCGAGAAAGCCCCTGCCCCACCCAGCGAGCCCCACGTAGCCCGCGCTCCACGCACCCCCGCAGGTTTCCAATAAGCAGCCTCTGGTAGGGGTGGAGGACAAAGCGTTACAGGGCGTGATGCCGCCGCGGGGTGGCGCCCTTGGCCACGGAGTCCTTCCTTTAAAGTTGGCCGGGTGCTGGGAGCCCGCCTGCCGCCCGGCCGCGCGTGCTAGGAGGCGAGGGCGGGTGGCATGACCGCCCTTGACTCGCAGCGTTTCTCCCTCAGGGCCCGGCGTGGACGCCACGGGACTGCTGAGTCTTGAAAGACCGTGAAGCACTGGCCGGCGTCGGGGCCCTTGCTGGGCCACGGGAGTGGGATGGAGGCGGCGAGAGGAGACGCGGAGTAGTCGGCGCCTTCATACCCCCACCACCGGTGTCTCACACCTCTGCCACGGCCCTGGCGCCCCGCAGCTCGGGGGCGAGGCGGGAGGGGCCTCTGGGGCTGCCATGGAGGTGCCCGACGTCAAGGACTTCCAGTGGAAGCGCCTGGCGCCACTGCCCAGCCGCCGGGTCTACTGCGCCCTGCTGGAGACTGGGGGGCAGGTCTATGCCATCGGGGGATGTGATGACAATGGTGTCCCCAGGGACTGCTTTGAGGTCTACTCCCCTGAGGCCGACCAGTGGACCGCCCTGCCCCCGCTGCCCACAGCCCGGGCTGGGGTGGCCATCACTGCTCTGGGGAAGAGGATCATGGTGATTGGGGGTGTGGGCATTAATCAGCTGCCCGTGAAGGTTGTGGAGATGTACAACATCGATGAGGGCAAGTGGAAGAAGAGGAGCGTGCTGCGCGAGGCCGCCATGGGCATTTCTGTCACGGCCAAAGGTAAGTGGGGCAAGGGCTGAGGGTGGGTGGAGAGAAGGAATTGGGGAGACTAGGGGGAAAGGGATAGGAGCCATTGCTGAGTCTGGACCCACTATCACATTTGATCCTTAAAATAGGCACTAAGAGTTGAGGCCCAGTGGCCTTATTTTACAGATGGGAAAACTGAGTCTCATCAAGTGAAGTGTCTAGTAATTCCATATGATGCCAGATCTCTACTCCACCAGGCTCCCCCTGACAAACTGGGCAGGCTGGGCCAGGGAGGGGAGCTGGAGGTCTGTGCAAAGGCTCTGCAGACCCCCTCACTCAGTGGAATGATGGAGCCTACCACCCACAACACCCCATCCCCTGAAACTGCCTTGCACCTGCCACCTGTCCAGACACATATTTGGGGTCCTGGGGATGTTCCTACCACATTGCCTCATCACCAGGCCCCACTGAGGGTGCTTTGGGACCTGATTCCAGGGCCCCCTCCCCACCCTCAAGCTCTCCCTCTGTCTCCTAATCTGAGATGCTGGTAAGGCATCCTGCCCACCTTGAGTTCTCAGGGCCGGCGTGTGCTGGCCATGTGGTTTTATGATTCTCATTGCGCTTTCTCCAAGCCCCTACTTTCCTTCTCTGCTGGTCTGGAACAGCCCAGAGCATAGTCAGGGCTCCAAAAGTTCTTTTGCTAAAACACAAAGGGTTTTATGGAAAGTGGTCCAGTAGGAATTAGGAGATCCCCAAATCCAGGCAAGCTTAATGGTATGCAACCTTGCAAAGTCATCTTGCCAAGTCATCCAGCTGCCTGCTGGGGTCTGCCATAGAGCAGGAACCAGTATAGCGCCTGCTCTGTCCCTGGCACAGGTCCAGGTTCCAGGGAGGAGGAAAAGAGGCAGAAGGTCTAGTCTCTGCCTTCAGGAGCCCAGGTCTGACCAAGGAAGGGGGCCAGAGAGAAGCTCTAGCCCAGAATCCTTCAGGGCAGAATGGTCAGTGGAGCCTGCACAAAGTCCCAGTAAGAAGGATGGAAGTCGTGAAGGCCCATGGGGAAATGGGGGGAGAGTACTCCTGTATCCCCAGGTCTCAGTGAATGGTGCTGAAGGAGTGAGAGCTAACATTTATTGAGTCCTTACCATATGAGTTTTATATATATTAACCTTTTTGATCCCCACAACCTGTCTGATGAGGTGAGATTATGATCCTAATTTAGAGAGAAGCAATAGGAGGCCCAGAGAAGTTAAAAAGCTTGCCCATGGTTGCACAGTACATGATGATTGAGTCTATGCCCTTAACTATGGCATTGAAGGGGTCCATCAATAGCTTTAATAAGCATGTATATGCCTGCATGGCAGGCATTGTACCAGATGCCAGGTCATAACAAATGCTCAACGACCTACAGTCTATTGGAAAAAACAGACAGGTTATTTCAGTAATGTGTGGTGACTAGAGTAAGGCAGGTGTCATGGCCAGCACTGCACTGGTGCCCTCATCCAGCCTTGACATTCAGGGACACCAAGTGCATACAAAAGGATGAGTGGAGGGGCCTGGAGGATTCCCTGCTGGAGGGGTGTTTCAGTGGCACGGGCTGGGAGGGGTGGAGCTTATATAAGGTAAAAATTTTTTTAATATATTTTATTGATTATGCTATTACAGTTGTCCCATTTCCCCTCTTCACTCCCCTCCACCCTGCACCCCCCTCCCACCCACATTCCCTCCCTTTAGTTCATGTCCATGTGTCATACTTATAAGTTCTTTAGCTTGTATATTCCCATACTATTCTTACCCTCCCCCTGTCTATTTTCTACCTACCATCTATGCTACTTATTCTCTGTACCTTTTCGCCCTCTCTCCTCCTCCCACTCCCCTGTTGCTAACCCTCCATGTGATCTCCATTTCTGTGGTTCTGTTCCTGTTCTAGTTGTTTGCTTAGTTTCTTCTTGTTTTTGTTTT
>CM052551.1:21981638-21996978 GCA_028533065.1 Trachops cirrhosus
TGAGAAATCAGCTGACAGTCTTATGGGAACTCCTTTGTAGGTAACTGTCTCCTCTTCTCTTGCTGCTTCTAGGATTCTCTCCTTCATTTTACCTTGGCTAATGTAATTATGATGTGCCTTGGTGTGTTCCTCCTTGGGTCCAACTTCTTGGGGACTCTCTGAGCTTCCTGGACTTCCTGGAATTCTATGTCCTTTGCCAGAATGGGGAAGTTCTCCTTTATTATTTGTTCAAATAACGTTTCCACTTGTTGTTCTTCCTCTTCTCCTTCTGGTGTCCCTATAATTCGGATGTTGGAATGTTTAAAGATGTCCTAGAGGTTCCTAAGCTTCTCCTCATTTTTTTGAATTCTTGTTTCTTCATTCTTTTCTGATTGGATGTTTCTTCCTTCCTTCCGGTCCACTCCATTGATTTGAGTCCCAGTTTCCTTCCCATAACTATTGGTTCTCTGTGCATTTTTCTTTATTTCACTTAGCATAGCCTTCATTTTCTCATCTAATTTGTGACCAAATTCAACCAATTCTGTGAGCATTCTGATTACCAGTGTTTTGAACTGTGCATCTGATAGGCTGGCTATCTCTTTGTGGCTTAGTTGTATTTGTTCTGGAGCTTTGATCTGTTCTTTCATTTGGGCCATTTTTTTGTGTCAGCACATCTGTTACATATGAGGGGCGGAGCCTTAGGTGGTCACCAGGGCGGGACAACCCACATTGCTGTGTTGTGATGCTGTATGTGGGGGAGGGGTCTGAGAGGGAACTATAGCTCTTGCTCTGCTCTCTGCCGGTTTTCAGTCACTTCCCCCACTACCCACAGTCAAATTGGGCCCTTCTGGTGCTAATTTCCATGTGAGTAGGCTTGTTGTGTACGTTCTAGGACCCTGTGGGTCTCTGCAATGAACTCTGCTGTGAGGTTGGGAGCTTCTCCCTCTCCGGGCACCTCAACCCCCACTGGTGTTTTCAATCAGTGTTTTGAGGCTTTATTTCCCCACGCTGGGACCCTGGGTTGCGTGGTCTGTCTCACTCCCCAGTTTCACCTGGTTTATCTGCATGCAAATATGGGACTGCCCCGTCTACCAGCCGCCTTGTGTGCTGCACCCCTCCACAATCTGCCACCTCGCTGGGTCCACCTGCTGCTGCTTTGTGCACTGGGGGGTCCACCAGCCACCACTTTGCCTCGACCCCTTTCCTCCTGGGTGCCCAACTCCACCCCTCCTACCGGTCTGAATGAATGTGTCTATTTTAACTCCTTAGTTGTTGGACTTCTGTACAGTTCAATTTTCTGTCAGTTCTGGTTGTTATTTTGTTTCTAAATTGTTGTCCTTATTTTGGTTGTGCGAGGAGGAACAGTGTGTCTACCTACGCCTCCATCTTAGCTGGAAGTCCTGTAAAGGTAAATTTATTAGCAAGTCCCATCTCACAGCCTCAGGTGAGGGGTCGGATTTTTTCTTTCTTTTCTTTTTTTCAGTGAGATTAAAAAGTAGAAGGAAACAGTATTCATTCCTTAACCAGTCTTGAAGAACAAAGGCCCCTTAGAGTCGGAGTGGTGAGGGCTCCCGCTAGGAGGTTGGGAGCTGGGAGGTGGGAGCGGGTCCCTGGGACAGAGAGAGCCCTGTGGGGGGCCATGTCCCTGACAGACTGTGGGAGGGACTGGGGTGAGGCCCAGGGACACCTCGATGCCTTGCCCGTCCTTGAAAAGCCACCTGCAGCTGGCAGCAGTAGAGCATGGGGGACCGCTGCTCTTTCCAGAGTGCTTAGCTCGCTGCCTGGGCAGGGTTGCTTGAAGGGGCCAGTTTTCTCTCCTCCAAGCCTCACCCTCGGTCACCCTTCCCCTTCCCCATTTAGTGTAGGTGCCTTCCGGAGCCCACAGGCTTCGCAGTATGTGAAGGAGGATGGCATTCACCCATGGAGGGGGCAGAAAGCAAAGGAAGCAGCACCAGTCCATTGTCCCACAAGGCCAATGACAGCAGGGTCGACCTCTTTTCCAAGGGTTCTTACTGGGTCTACAAAGGTCCAGTCTCAGAGTGCCTGGGCCATGCCACTTCTGGGGGGGATATAAGAGCAATGCCCCTCCTCTTTGGCATCCCCTCTGGCTGCCTGGGAAGGAGGAGAATGGAGGGAGCAAGGCCTGCAAAGGATTGTTCAGGTCTAGACTCCACTGCAGTTTGCTCCTGCGAGAGGCGTAGTGTTTCGGGCTCAGCTAAGGGCTGGGCACCCAGGAGGGCTGAGGTGTGCAGGCCTGACATGGCTTCAGGAAGTCCCAGGCTCAACTACAGCAGGGGCTCGAAATGTTGCCTCAACCCCACTGGCGTATATATGGCTCACTCTGGCGGCACGGCGGTCAGGACCCCGCCCTGGCTTCAGTGCCAGTGGTAGGTGGCGCGTACTGATGGGCCTCCCTCATGGTGGCGGTGAGCTGAGCCAGGGGTTGTGTGTGACCTTTCTCCTTAGATTACCGAGTGTATGCGGCAGGTGGGATGGGCCTGGACCTCCGTCCACACAACCACCTTCAGCACTATGACATGCTCAAGGACATGTGGGTGTCGCTAGCACCCATGCCCACCCCAAGATATGCTGCCACCTCTTTCCTTCGAGGTTCCAAGATCTATGTGCTGGGTAAGGATGGGTTGTCTGTCCCACATCGGTCCATCCTTCCCTCCCCTGGACCGTTTCCCGTGGGAAGCAATGCCTGTGTGTGATGCCTGGGCACCAGAGGGTGAGCATGCGGCCCCATCCCTCAGGGGGCTTCTGTGTAACCAGGAACAGTCAGAAGGGAAGCCCAGTCCCTGTCCTCAGGGACTTACTCTTCTGCCCAAGCCCCACCCTGCTCTGCTCTCCAGGAGGACGACAGTCCAAGTATGCAGTCAACGCCTTTGAGGTCTTTGACACTGAGACTCGCTCCTGGACCAAGTTCCCCAGCATGCCCTGCAAGCGGGCCTTCTCCAGCTTTGTGACCCTGGATGAGCGCCTGTACAGCCTGGGAGGCCTGCGGCAGGGCCGGCTGTACCGGCAGCCCAAGTTCCTCCGGACCATGGACGTGTTCGACATGGAACAGGGTGAGCTGGGTGCCACCTGCCTCTGGCGGCCTCCCCGCACTGTACGTCTGTCCAGCCCCCCGGGGCCACTTACCCAGCTGGGTGACGCTTTCAGAAGTCTAAACACCCCTCTCCATTCAGGGATACTCTTGGACCAAACCCTTTCATCTGTACAGGGCTCCCCTTGGGGGTTGGTAGTTTTTGTCAAAGCCTTCCACCTGTTGTCTCTTCTTACACCATGCAGGCAGGCCAGGCGAGGGAGGGCTCCCCTGCTTTCACTCGTGGGGGAACAGAAGGGTCCTGCCCCTGTGCTCACGGCCTCTAGTTAGATGTTCTCCAGCTTCAAGCCTGCGAGAACAGAGGGGGAGCAGGTCACTTGTTGTGAGGACTGTCGTTCCAAGACTGCTGCAAATGTGGGAGAGGGTGGAAGCCACGGAGAGTAACAGCAGGACCTCGTGTACGTCCTGAGCATGAAGGGCAGATGGAGTGGGGATTGTGCGGAGGGGGCAGCTGATTGGGACTCAGCGTGTACTGGGGGTCCTGGGGTAGCATCTAATTCTCTCTATATCTTGCTGTCATCCATGCCTGTAGGGGGGTGGTTAAAGATGGAACGCTCCTTCTTCCTCAAGAAGCGGCGCGCAGACTTTGTGGCCGGGTCTCTGAGTGGACGGGTCATAGTGGCCGGTGGCCTTGGTAAGGATGGAGCTTGCAGGCTGGTACCGTGGTCCTGGTGCTTGGTGGGTCATGGGCACTCGGCTCGAGCAGGAGCAGGCACTGGCTCCTTGCACATGCCTGCCTAACGTTTCATTCCAAAGAATTCAAAACATCCCCTTCTCCTAGCCTGGATGTCACATGTCCACGTATGGGCACCAGATGTAGTCTTCCTGCCCTCTCACACAGGGGACACTGAGGCCCAGAGAGTGTAAGTGACATACTGATGACCATGTTACAAAGGGGTGCTCAGCACAGACCCCTGGGGGCCCCAGCCAGGAATGACAGAGACAGACCTGTGGCAGGGACTGGCCTCGGTCCTTTCTCTGACCATCTCTTCCCCTGGGATACCCAGCCCTGTCGTGGAAAAGGAAAGCAGTTCGATCAAATATGTTAGTGTGATGAATGCAGGTCTCGCTGTCACCCTTCCAGCGGTTAGTGGTAGTTTGAAAGCAGCACCCCGATGTCGACAGGGAATGAGATGCAGGCAGCGGGCCTCCAGACGCTTATGCGGACAGACTCCACTTCACCAGCCTGTGAAAGGGGCACGGTGTGAGCTAGACCACCTGGGCTGCTTTTTCATGCAAGGCAGGAGGGAGACAATAGTGTCCAGAAACTTCTGGTAAGAGCAGGGGGTTGGGGAAAGAAAGCTTCCTGGTGAAGAGGCTAGAAGAGAGAAGATGGAAGGTGGGAGGGGCAACGTGGCTGTTTGACCAAAGCTACCTGCCCGGGATAGGGAGGAGCCTGGCGGTAGCTGAGGTCGCTTGCCTTCTGCAGGTGGGAGTGAGGGAGGTAAAATGAGTGCAGGGCATGGACTGGTGGCTGGACTCCTTCGTAAGTTCCGGTTCCCTTTCAGGGAACCAACCCACTGTCCTGGAGACCGCGGAGGCGTTCCACCCAGGGAAGAACAAGTGGGAGGTGCTCCCGGCCATGCCCACGCCCCGCTGCGCCTGCTCCAGCATCGTGGTCAAGAACTGCCTTCTGGCTGTGGGGGGTGTCGACCAGGGTCTGAGTGACGCGGTGGAAGCCCTGTGTGTCTCGGACTCCTAGCTGTACCAGGCCCAGTGCCTTTGCCCTGGACCCGATCACCCGACTCCTGACGAGAGGAATGGTGTTGTCCAGACGGTCTGGGTTACTTCCAGATGCCAGCTCCTGTCAGCAGCCAGTGGGGCCAGGCTCTGGGGGTTAAGCTCCCTCCAGCTCCTAACCCTACCAATACTGGGAAGCTGTAAGAAGTCCCAATGACCGCCAGCCCTGGTTTGGAGCTCAGCGGACATCTGGGGAGAGTCTCACTTACCGCTCAAGCAGAGCAATGTGCAACTATCTGCTACGTGCCCCTCCGTGAAGCCCATCTCTCCGTCTCCAGCCTAGTTCTGACCCAGAGGGTGAGCTGCTGCTGCTGCTGTCCTTCCCCCAGGACTCAGCTAGTTTGAAGGGTCTCTTAGGAGGAAAGTGGAGAAGGGCTGGGGTTTCCCAAATGCCCCTGCGCTCCCTTGGCCTACATCCCTTCCCCATTTGGTGGTCAGTTCTGCCCTGGACCTCATCTACTCAGCAAGAATTGGCCTCAGAGCTAGAGGCAGCCGAACTGAAGGGAAGCTGTGCCGGGAAGGGCCCATGCCTCTCCAGGGTCCTCCGTGGGCCTGCGATGCTAGGGAAGGAACAGACTTGCAGCCCACTCTCTGCTCACTGTTTCTCCTCCTGCCACCCCTCGTCCCACTAGCCCCAGAGCGTTTCTGTGTGAAACCTCATTTACACTGTGGCATCAGAATCCACAAAGGATGGATTAATTGCACTCTAGTTAACAGCAGCAGCACAAGAATTAAAATCTATATTCCTATCTTCTCTGGCCTCTTGGTGCAGGGGCAGGGTGGACTGGTGTCTTGATGCGTAGAGAGGACCCCACAGAACAGTCCCTCTGACAGTCTCAGGCTAAATAGGGCCCCAGGAGACCACCTGTTCTTGGCTGCTCCCTCTGAGGAGGTTTCGCTTTCTCACCATTGTGCCCCCCACCAGCCACCTCACTTAGAGTAAAACAGCGTAGTTTCCTCCTCGAACGCACTGAGACTGTGTACGTGTTAGGGAAACATTGCATGCAGTAACTGGCTTCTTTGGGTTACTGCTCACACCTAGCCTCAACTGGTTCAGCTTCAGCGCATTTCTGTCTGGCCCCCAAATCTTGAAGAACACGCCTCCTTCGAGATTATATAGCACCTCTGTCCGACTCCCAGCGATTTTTAAATGCTGACCTAGCACTGGGGATACAAATCTGAAACAAGACCTGCTCCTGGGGCTTGCAGGGGAGTCAGGCAACGCTGCGCGGGGGGTCGGCTGTTCCTGGTGAGGCGGGAACAGAGGAAGAACCACCACCTGTCTGGGGCTGAGGGTGGGGGCTCCTGGGGAGGCGACTCCCCTGCTGAGCTGCACAAGTGGAGCTGAGACGGCACACGCCAGGGCTTTTCTCCTGGTCTCAGACACCTGGCCTTTGTCCTTACTCGGGCCCTACAAGGGCACTGCCACCTGCTGGCCCAGCTTTGCCTTCCCACCCAGTTGGAGGCACCCTCTGGCCACGGGCACCCCCCACCCCGGCCAGACAGCTGCAGAGAGGCCTTTTCTATTGATTCTGGACCCCCATTTCAGTTCAGCCCCTGAAAAAACTGCTAGAAAACGGGACTGCAGGCGCTCCAAGGGCAGGGTGACACGTTAGAGGGGGGCTGTTCACAGTCTAGCACTGGTCTGGCCTCCCCATTCCACCTCCATCTCTGCGCTGCCCCCATCGCCCTCCCCAAGAAAGTTGTTTACAAACGGGTCCCCCACTCTCTCCTAGAGGAAGCCAAGCCTATGGTGTGCGTGGGTGACTCCCACGTGCACAAAATGCTACCAGATGTGTGGGTGAGACAGGCGTTTTAAATTGGCCGAAACCGCCCTGACCGATGTGGTTCGCTTTGAGCATCATGCCAAACACTGAAAGGTTGTGGGTTCGATCCCCCGTTTGGGCACATATGGGAGACAACCAATTGATGTTTCCCTTTCCCCTCCTCTCTCTCTAAAATCAAATATATTTTTTGAAAAATTAAGAAAAATAAAATGGTTGAAACCTTAGGGGTACAGCCAGCCCTCCAAGTTTCTTCCCATTATGAGAACAGGGGATTAGCCACTGGGACCTGTGAGGGCCACTCAGGGCCAAAGCTGGTACCTACTAAGGACTTACCCCATGGAGGTCCATTCTTGGGAGACTTTGGGGGTGCCTGGGAAACAGGAAATGCAGTGGCAAATCTTGTGAGCATACCTCATGGGGCCACAGAGGCAGCTCAGGACCTAGGGTTGGCTGTGACAGCTTCAGACCTCACCCCCCACCCCAACAGACTTTCCTGTCTCCATCTACTCTGAAGCCCCCCCATCTTCATTTCCCAACCTATTAAAAAAAGCCACCATGATGCCATCTCACAAGGCGATAGAGCCCCTGCGTCTCCCCAGGTCAACGCTATGAGGTAGGCAGCATCGTCCCATTTTGCAGACTAGAACATGAAAGCTTGAAGAGGTTATGTAACATGTCCAGGGTCACAGTAAGTGACTGAACCAGTTCTGAAACTAAAACTCAGGACCACCACACTGCATCACCTCAGATGAAATAGCACCCAGGAAAGTCAAGATGATCCACGCACGGTACTAGGTAAGGGGTCCCAAATGCCAAACCTTGAAGGATGGACACTGTGTCCCAAGGAATTAGCCAGGAAAGATTGGGAAGGGCTAACATGAACTGAGCATGGAATCTTCCTGGACTCGTATCCCGGGAGAGTCCTCTTCTGACTGTTCTGTTCCACCTGCTATTCCAAAGCCCCATTTCACCCTGGATGCTCACCAGGTGCCTGGCTCAGGACTTGACTCCAGATTCCAGCCATCCAGCAGCTGCAGTCTCGAGAGGGAGAGGGGACTAAAGCTGCAGTTGCCGTTTGATTAGATAGCTGTTGGCCTTTGCTAGTGCAGCCCGGAGGTACTGCGCCCATGGTGGCTACAGAGAGCCTGAATGAAATGAGGATGTCAGGGCGGGGTTCCAGAAAATAAATCTTACACTGCACTTTGAAAGATGAGGGAGACCAGCCAGGCTCCCAGGCAAGAGAGACTGAACCATGGACTGAACCATGGCTGTCACGTGCTAACTGCTCCTGGGCTGTTGTTAACCTCCAAGCCTCAGTTCCCTTACTTGACAGCTGGGCAGAACAACGCCTCACTGTGAGGTTACGTTACATAAAATTATTCGTCTGCATCAGGTGAGTAACTACAATGTTATTTCTGTTGTTGATGGAGAGGTAAAGGGGTTCACAAGCCACTGGGAGAAGGGTTTGGTTTGCTGGGGGAACAGCAGCACGTGGAGATTCTCTGGAGATGGGGCTGGCAGTGCAGACAGGCAGATCGACATTGGCTTTACGTGTCCTGCTTAGGAGTCTAGACTTCATCCACATGGGAAATTTGGAGCAAATTGAGGGTTTTAACGTGGAGGAGCATCATGATCAGATTAGAACCACTGGAACATGGAATATTTGGAGTTCTTCTTCTGAGGAAAATGAAGTCCTAAGTGAAACCACCAAGGGCACCATCTAAGATTAGGAATAACCAGAGCTGAGGTTGAAATCCTCGGAAAAACGGGATGGCACGGTTTCCAGGCATCTTTGGAGGAGCGCCATCTGCTGGGCAATCACAGTACCAGGGAGGGGGTGGGACCACAGAGAGTGGACAAACCCCTCCCCTCCATCACCTCATTTCCTCTAGAACTTCTTTCTAATAACCTCTTGCATTTGCATGGGGCTTTCTGACCCACAGAGATCCCACATGGGAGGTAAGGTATGGTTGGCCTTTTCCAACTCCCGTTTTACAGAAGAAGAAACTGCGGACTGGGAACTGGAACTAACCTAGGCGGCATAGCTGCCATGGGACGGGAAGGAAACTCTAACTCATCTCGGAAGAGTACAAAACACTCCACCGCTGATATGAGCTCAGGGGGAGGGGAATGCAACGAGGTCTGCCAGCCATCCAAGTCCTCAGGTGGCTACAGAATAGGACCAAAGCCTGGAGAGAACTGCAGTTTCCTGTTTGGTGAGATCAAACAGTTGTGTAGGCAGAAGCTCCGTGTTAGAATTAAGTGATGCCACAAGACAGGCAAGAGCTGAAGAGGCCGGCACAGAAAAGGACCCAGGCTGGTTGGGCAGGTAATTTTCCAAGTGTATTCTTTTCCTAGGGCTGCTGTAACAAAATACTGCACACTGGTGGCTTTAAGCAACAGCAATTTATTGTCACAGTTTTGGAAGTCTAGTGTCCCACAGTTCTAGAAGTCTGAAGTCAAGGGGGCGGAGGGCACTTCCTTGCCTCTTCCTGGCTCCTGATGGCTCCCAGCAATCCTTGGTGTTCCTTGCTTTAAGGCAGCATAGCTCCAACCTCTGCCTGTTCTTCACATGGCCTTCTCTCTTGTGTGTCTGCATCCAAAATTTCTCTCCTTGTAAGAATTAGGGCCATCGTAATCCAGTATGACCTCATCTTAATTACACTGGCATGGACCCTATTTCCAAGACAGAGACACATTCACAAGTACAGGGGTTAGGACTTCAGTATGTCTTTTGGAGGGACACAACTCAACACCATTAATGGAAGGATGAATGTGACAGGAAGAGTCTCCTGAGGGCTGAGTTAATCTGGGAAGGCTTCCTGGAAGAACCTGCTATTATATAACTGAGCCTCAAAGGAAGGGAGACTGGTGGCCAAGTGCATACAGGAGTGGGGAGTGGTTTGAAAAGTGGTTATGAAGTGAGCTGGTGTCTGTGCAGCCCTTGAATAGTGACTGGGTCGATGCCTGGGGAGGAAGAGTTGCGGGAAGGTCAACATAAGTGTGATGTGATTGTTCTTGCTTCATCTTGCAGACCCCTGCCCACCTCCTCACACCTGGTACCTACCACCCCCTGACCCCTGTGCAAGGAGTGGTGGAGGAGAGAGGGATGGTTTCTGGGGAAAGGGTGGCAGGTCAGCTGACTGCAAGGGCAAAATGCCTCCACAGTGTTAGAGTGTCCTGGGTTAACTTCCTGTAGAGTTTGCATTTTCCCTTGTGATATGACCCTTTGTTTTAATGGTTTAAATTATGGGCTGTTTTTCCAAATATCCCAGTTCATTTGAGCTCTCTACGCAGGTATGTGCCTGGCTCAAATAACCCCCAGAGCCCATGGTCCTGAGGATATGAAGCAGAGCATCAAGGAACGGCCATCCACAGCCCAGAGGGCAAAATGACAACCCTATTCCCTAGACTAGCAAGGGAGCTTTTTGCAGATGGAGTGCAGCTGGTGGAATTTCATACCAGATGAGCTTCCTGCAGCTGCTCCTGGCATGCTCTGGGCCAGCCTCCCCCACATGCACGCATACACACATCACACACACTGACTGAGAGCAGGTGCCCGGGCTCAGAATCCTTTTAATGTGGAAGGTGAACTGCTTCAGGATACGCAGTCCTCACCAACACGGATTGTTCACCGTTGCTCTCTTGTATTTACACTGCAGCTCTCCCCCTCCAGCCCCCGTGCCACAATTCGTCACAATGGCCAGAGGGACCTCGTGCGCCCTCGGATCCCTGTGAGCTTGGGAAAGCCTGGGATGGGTCTGCTTTACGGAGGAGGAAACTGGGACCCAAAGGAGCCCTGCGACTCCCACACATCACAAGCCTTGTAAATGGAGCCATCCATTCTTCCTCCAATGCCCTCACATGCTCAGCGCCCGGCTCACAGCTGGCACAGAGCCAGCACTTCGTAAACAGGTGTGTTGAGTGAACGAACCAGTGGATGGTTTCCCAGAGTAGTGCTGTCAGTTGGAGTGCCACACCGGTGTGCCACAAGAATTTCTAAAACACGCAGTGCCCGACTATTTAGTCAGGGGTACTGACCTCTTTTCCCTTATATTGTCAAGTAAAAAAACAGTAGTGAACACAATAGCCATCCAGTGTCAATGAATCAAAATTATATCTGTTTTTTTGTCAGATGAGCAAAAAAATACATTTTTGCTGTGCTGCAGAATTCTAGTACTTAGTTTGTGTGTGCCATGGGATGAAAAAGGTTGGAAATCGCTGCTGTAGAGGAAGAAAGGGAAAAGACCCCAGTGCCCCAACCCAGTTCTTCATTTCACCAGAGTGACTCTCCTGGCTTCTGAGACAGTGCCCCCTCCCCTCCTTTTCCCTCTTCTCCCCTCCCCTTCCCTTCATGCAAAACCCCACATCCCGCTACCCCCACTACCCCCTCCGTAGAGGAAAATAGTTGGCAGATGACTGACTCAGAGGGTGGGGGATGGACTGGAGGCCTGGGAAGTATTCAGCGACTAGATGCCTGAGTTCCACTCTAGAGCTGACTGTTTTTCTGGGTGGCTCGGACAGAAATCTGTCTCCCTTGGGCTCCTGGAGTCCCCATGGGCCTCCCTCACCCTCCACAGTGCTGTGCCGTGGAGACTGGGGCAGGTGAGGGGCTCCAGGCTTGCCACTGGTTGCCACTGCCTGGACTCTGACTGGGCTGTCCAGGATCCTCCTCTGTTCAGCCTTGGAAAGGAGGATGTGGCTACAGCCTCAGGGCTGGCACCTCTCAAGTCCCACTCACTGTCCCTGGAGGGTGGCCTGCCCTGCCCTGCCTCTCAGGTGGATGAGAAGGAGGACTTATTGGCACCCAATTTACCATTCAACAA
The DNA here is from genome assembly GCA_028533065.1 of Trachops cirrhosus. Lineage (NCBI taxonomy): Eukaryota > Metazoa > Chordata > Mammalia > Chiroptera > Phyllostomidae > Trachops > Trachops cirrhosus. Next base: position 21,993,080 of record CM052551.1, read on the forward strand.
AGAATAGGTCTTGGTCCTAATCTCAGTTTAGCCATTTACATTATTAAAAAAAGAAACATTTAGCCCTGGCCAGTGTGGCTCAGTGGATTGAGCACAGGCCTGCAAACCAAAACCTCGCCGATTGGATTCCCAGTCAGAACATGCCTGGGTTGCGGGCCAGGTCCCCAGTTGGGGTCATGTAAAAGGCAATTGACCTCTCACACATTGATGTTTCTTTCCCTTTCTCCTTCCCTTCCCCTCTCTCTAAAAAAAAAGTAAATAAATAACATCTTTAAAACAAACATTCATAAGGGAAGAGTAATGCACAAGTGCCTTCCCCAGGCCCCCCACTGCGTGACCGGCATCCCCATCTGTGAAGGCAGGGACTGGCTCAGAGCAGCCCTTCCAGCTCTTTCACTCCACCTCAGACCTCTGCCTCCATCGCCCCAGGAAACCGGCTCAGTCCTGGGCACCAATGGCCACTTCGTCCCCGCTCTTCTCACACCTCTCAGACTGGCCTCTTCTCTGGTCCCATGGCCACCTCCTTCCTTCTGACCCTCATGTCTGGCTTGAGGACAACTCCACAGCCTCCCTACTTCAGTTCCCCACCCTCCGCGTCACTGCTAGCTTCCTCCTGTCTCCCAGAAATCTTTCTCACCCACCGTCTGACTACCTGGTCACAGAGCTTAACGCCCTCCCTCAGCTCCCCCAGCCCTCCAGACCATTCCAGCCTCTGTCTTGGCCCCTAAGGACCCCACAAAGGTCCAACTCTCCCAGCCTCCCCTCATTACCTCTGTCCAGTGTTCCCTCCGGGAGACCACGGGGAGTGAGCAGTTCCCACGCTGCTGGCCTCCCCGTCTGGCATGACCTGTGCCCTCTGCCCAGAGTGCCCCTCCCTTGTGTACCTGGTGAATGCAAGCCATGGTCTCTCTACCTCACCCCCATACAGACAGATGTTTGGGGACCCCTCAGGACCATGACAACATCATTAACCCTTGTGGGCCCAGAGCACCACCATGCTGGGCATGCAGGGTTGAAATGTATAACTGAATGGAGTAAACGTGTAGCAAAAGACAGAACTGAATGAACGTCAAGAATCAAAGAGCCTGGAGACAGCACCCACTTTGAGAGTAATCTTTACAATGTCCCCACTTCCTCTGAGTCTGCCTACGGCCTTTGGCTGGCACAATGATCAAGTCAAGGAAATCAGATGTATTTCATATCCCCCTGCTTAGTAATTGGCTTCCCTGTCTCTTTGCCTTGGGCTCTGACAGGAGTGATGCAGGTCAGGATCGAGCTTTTTATAAACTGTGGAGGTTGAGAACCAGCCTATTAATCCAGGCTCGGGATAACAGCTCCCAGCACCAGACTGTGCGAGTGTCATTCAGGGCCAAGAAAACGCCGGCTCCCGCCTCCCTTACCAAGGGCCAGGAGCTGGTGACCTGGCTCAGGAATGTGCTTTGCTTGGGGTTTACAGTCCGGGTCTGCTTGGGAGGCCAAGGTTGCCAGTGGGAGCCAGGTACGGGACAGGGAGGCAGCACTGGGCAGACCTTCCTCCCCACTCCTTTCTGGGCACACAGCCCATGCCCTGCCTTGCCCAGTCCTCCTAGGACCTCCCGAACGCAGGGTGGCAGCCATGGGGGCAGAGCCAGGAGGCCGAAGACACTCGGCCCCTTCAAGCAGGCAGTGTTTAAATGAAGAAGCACTGGGCTCTGAGCCACAGTACCACCACCGTAAACCCTGGGCTTCCGGCAGCCTTTCACAGTTTGCAGAGGGCCTCCCTGTTCAGGGGCTCCTTTGCTCGTTTAGGAACAAGGACTAGGGATGCTGAGTCACCTGCCCCCTTGGTAAGGGAACTCAAGAGTTAAAGATTTTAGCTTCAGTCGTAGTTGATAGGCTTAAGTGATTAATGCAGGCGGAAAGCTGTTATTGCAGGGACTGGAATGCATGACCACGTGACTACAGGAAGTCAACCACCTTCCTGCTCCGTGCTCCGGGGGTCTGTAAGCAATGGAGCTGGGACCTGAGCCATTGTGCTCCAGGGGAGGGACAGTGACGCAGACCAAGGATCGTGATCCACAGATAGGAGTGCTGCAGCTTCGACTCTTCCCCAACTAACATTTTTCCCAAACCCCTCACCTACCTTTTCTTCTCCTTATAAAAAGGTCAGCTTGAGATGAGATGTGAAGACGGTTTTTGAGGGCACATAATCCGCAGTCTTCTCAGATTGCGGGCATCTGAATAAAGCGCCCATGAAGATTCAATCCTGGTCTCTACTTACTGCTTCTGGTAGCGACAGGCAGCACGAAGGCCGACTTTTCCAGCTGCACCCTGTCCTGTGGCCAGCAAGGGGCAGAACTGGGTGTGCAGCCCCATTCTCTGACTGTACTCTGAGACTCAGGCTCCCCCGCCACGTCTGTGTCAACAGATCGAGTGCTCAGGATCTGACCCAAGGCCCTTACTTCACAGGGTCAGTGAACAATCAGTAAACTAGTGGATGTGAAAGTGTTGACCCCAGTAAAGCCGGGGGGTTGTTTTTATTTATATTTATTTATATCCCACCTCAGCCCACCGAGGGTCTTACATGACTTACAGCAACCACACAGCAGAGTCAGCCAGTGGAAAGTACTTGGTGACCCCAGGTGCCTAGTCGTGAGCACAGGTGCCCCCCCCACTGCTCCACCCCAGAGCAAGGAGTTACATGACCTCACAGACCAAGAAAAGGACACAGGAGTGAGGAGCAGGAAAAGTGAAAGGTCTTTTGGTTTTGCCATTAACAGTGAGATAAGGAGACACTTTCCAAAACACTGACCAGAGAAGCCCTAGACTAAATCTACACACATATCCATCCACCTCACCTCCCAAGTCTCAGAATCCCCTTGTTCTAGCTTTTAAAACCCAGCGCTGAGAGTAGTTTAAAGGCCCTTTCTCTCCTCCCACAGGTCAGGCTGCTCCATCCCCCCACCCCAGCACAGAGCTCCATCCTCAGGCGGTTTTCAGGATCACTTCCTCTGAGCTGTCCTCTGTCCCCAGCCACATCAGCTGTAACTTAGGGAGTCTGATAAGCCCCTTGTTGTCATAGCGTCCCCCTACACACACACACACACACACACACACCCCACTTGGGTCTCTGCCAGGATTGGGGCAGGGGGGTCTTGAGAGGACAAGAGCCATGAAGAAACCCCAGGCAGACCATAGGAAACCTTCAATCTGACAGCTTCACATCCACCTTCATCCCACAGCAAGCCACAGGCAGGCATGCGGCACATTGGAGGGGGGTAAACTATGACGTCAAGAAATACAGTCTACTTGAGACTTGGGCAAATCAAAAGTCCTCTCTAAGCCAAAGATTGACGGCTAAGAGCACTGTTTCTGGATCCAGGTTTCCTGGGCTCCCGTCCGGCTCCACCACTTGCCAGCTTTCTCTGTGCCTCAGTTCCTTCATCTGTGCGATGGGATAATCACTGACTCCATAGAGCTGTGAGGATTGAACTCATTCATACCATGGCCAGCACGCAGTGTGTTAGCTGTGTGAAGGGGAATCATTCCTATCTACAGAGCAGCCGAGAGAGGAGAGAGAGTCACAGTCGATTAGTGGCAGAGTGGAGCACCCCCCTGGAGCCAGTCTGGGGGCGGGAGAGGGAATGGGGCTCCTGAACCTACTGTAGTGAGAGGGTCAGCTACCAGATCAACAAAAGAACTGAAATGCCTGAGATTTCTAATTTGTCCCTGCTTAGATATTGCAGAGACGTTACCACAGAGTCGAAATGGAACTCAGAGTTGATTTATCCAAAATACCTTTTTAGAGACGGAGAGAAGATGGCGGCGTGGTAGGATGCAGCAGATTCTACTCTCCCACAACCAGGGAAAAAAATCTGAGTCATTTTAGGTAGGTACAGAGCAAAGAGCCAACATTATCA
>CM052551.1:21997478-22026606 GCA_028533065.1 Trachops cirrhosus
ACCTTTTTATAGATGAGGAAACTGCCCCAAAGGGAGAAAGTCCTTGGCCATGACTATAATATGGGTTGGTGGTTAGAAGGAGCTGGAATCCAGGGTCCTGATTACATCAGTGTATTATCTTCCCTCTGCTGCCAGGCCTGGCCGGTGGGTAACATTCACTTCCCATTGTAATCAAGAGCCTGGGGACTGTTTTCAGCATTTGCAACACAAAATTCCCCTAAATTCCTGGTAAGCCTTACCAGAGTTTAGATTGTAAGCAGCTCACTAGTTCCATCTTGTATTTCTCGAGCCCAGTTGGGCATCACAAGGCAATGCAATCTTTAGAGCTGAGCTGTGACATCAGACTGGCCGGGTTTATCTCCTAACTGTGTTACCCCCAGCCAGGGACTGGTGGTCTAGGACGTGGCACTATATCCAAAATGCTCACTCAGAACCAAGGCTGGTCCAATAAATGTTAGATTTATTGTTATACCTATTATTGTAGTTGCTCAGTACATATTTATGAATGAATGAATGAATGAATGAACGAATGAACGAATGAATGAATGAACGAACGAACAACAAACAATTGAATCCTTGAAGGAACATATTGCCTAAGCAGACCACACTGAACTTGTGGTTACAGCTAGAGGCATTTCATAAAACTGGCTAGACTTAGTTTGGTCAGTAGAGGGCAGTATTGAGCCAGGAATCCCAATTTGCCAAAGTGTTCAGGATTTACAGTCCTCTCTTTTGACTCCCACCTCCCAGTCTTGGAGGACCATTTCTCAGGCGCAGGCTCCTGTCTAGGCAGTTCCACCAGGCCCTGAGAGGGGAAGATCAGCATCTTAAAGGCTGTATTGTCCACCATCCGGGGTGATTGAGGGCTGTAACTCACCGTCAGAGTTCTGGGGAAAGGAAATTTAATGGTTGGAGTCTCAAGCTCAAAGTGGATAGTAAGCTGGGCCCTCCAGCCTGCAGCAACCCTTTTTCCAGAGAAAAAGGAAAAAGAGCTCAGGCGTCTGTACAAAGGCAAATTCCAAGGGGGGTGTTTGCACAGTGGATGCAGAGAGCACTCAGCTGGCCCTTCTCTACTCTCTCCTATCCTCACCACTCTCTGCATCTCCTCCCTTTGCTCCGGCCCCTTTGTCCCCCATCTCTGAAGGCCTTTCTTCACTGTTTACCAAATCTCACCCTCCCTCCCTCTCTAAGGCCCAGTTAGCAACCCTGTAAAGACCCATCTTTTAAGCCCCACAGGGCACTTGAATCTCTCGAGAGTCTTCCCACTTTCTGCCTTGGATTATACAGTAAATTGTGTGTTTATCTTCTTCCCTGACTAGGCCGTAAACTTCCTGAGAGCAGGGAGCTAGTTCTTAGGCACCCAAGACTCATCTCAGAAGTATTTATTTTTCAGGAGACCTGCTTTACTCCCCACTCCCCACCCCGCCCCCAAAGCCTGGCCTTGGTCCCCTTGCCCACCCTCCTGAAAGCACCCTGCACACCACACATCACCTCAGTCCTTACTCTGAACCAAATTTTAACATTCCCTTTACCAGTCCGGACCCACGCAGACACACCAATTGCCACGTGTGTGGAGATTGGGACAGACACTTGTTCCTCACTGTCTTCCGAATGTGGCACCTAGTAGTCCCAATAAATGGTTATCCCCAGAGCCCTTCAGACATCAATCAGCAGTTGGGCATGGGGGTGGGGGTAGGCTTCCCCATCCTCGGACTGGACAGTGGGGCGGGCTGGATGGACAAAGCTCAGCCCGGATTCCCAGTACAGTGGAACAGCAGAGCACATGACCCAGGAATTCCCCAGGCTCTGCCGGCAGCCAAGTCACCTGATGTAATTAGATTCCCTATCAGGCATTCCGGTCTCACTCTAAGGAATTTAAGAGCTGAGTTTCAGCCGTTAAGATCGTTTCCAGGTTGCGTGTTTGTCTGCCACCGTTGCTGGTTCGCTGTGGACAGACATCAGCCAGATCCACTCGCCACTGAAGCCCTGCCCTGTAGCCCCACAGGAGCTGCCCAGGTGCGCCTTGGTTGGAACTGGGGAGATCTGGAGATCTCTTTTCTCTGGGCTGTTTGTTCATCCATGGTTTGCCCCCTAAATGGGGATTCACATTCTGGTGAAAGGAAGCTGAATTGGGGATGGGGAAAGTGCAAGAGGGACAGAAGAGCTACCCCCTGCTGCCATTACCAGTTTAGCTGATGATGGAGGGAAGAAAATAGTTGCTTTAATTTTAGCCTCTGAATCCCATTGCACTTGCATTACTTTGGTTCATAAGCTTCTTTCTATTGAGTGCCCTTTGGTGTCGGGAACACCTGGAAACATTCATAGGAGTCTAGATTAAGCATGAAAGTGGATTTTAGGCCTATCTGTGTAATTCTTGATTCCTGTGGCTCACTGTCTCACATCCTGACCAAGCTCCTCCCATCTGGGCTCAGGGCTTCCTCTTATTATCTACCCCAAGGGCATTCCGTCTTCTCCCATTATGGAGTCATCTTCCTCTGTCTAAGATTTGCTTGTTTATTTCTCACTAGACTGAGAATTTTCTGAGCACAGAGACTGTGTCTATCTTGTCACCATCATAGCCATAGGCCTAGCACCTAGTGGGCACCAGTATCTGTAGAATGATTAAGTAATTGGTAAAGGCCACGGGACTGGTTGGCATCAGTCAGGCCTAGAACTCGGGTCTCCCAACACTGTGCCCTGTGCTTGCTCTTGTATTACCCATTTTTTCTCTTGAGAGCCCTTACAAGTCTGGATGACCCCAGCTAGTGCGCCCCTGGGAATGGATATAGATCTCAAGGTAGAAAGGAAACAGCAGGTCAGGGAAACTGTCACCATTCTATTTTCGTAGACAACCCAGAGCAAGAGGGGAGGCCAGTAGAGGGAAGAGTGCCCAAATGGCTACCACCTCCCATGGCCCTCCAGATTTGGGGAAAGGGCTGGTTTACTGCATAGGTGGGCCTTCTCCAGCCACAGGGGCAAAGGGCCCCATTTTCCACCCCTAACTCACACTAGAAAGGATCAAAGCATCAGTGGAAGTAGGAAAGTGGGCAGATACTAAGTTCAAGTCGTGGGGACCTAGTCCTTCTTGAGCCTCAGCATGCCCTGAAGACAGAGCTGAAGGCACCATCCTCCTAAGGGTCTGCATCCCAGCTCTGCCCCCAATTTCTCACCAGTTGTGTGGCTTTTGGCAGAATAGTACCCACTTCACAGGATTGGGTTATCATAAAGACTTAAAGGAAAATGTTCCTTTCTCCCCATTACACTCCACATTGAGGGGTGGGGTGCCAGTGAAGAGTCTCATTTCACTCTAAATGACACTCAGAATGGGGATTCTGGACCCAGTGCTGAGGCACTCAAAACCAAGCCAAACCTCATGACTCGTCCTCTTGACTCCAAAATCACAGAGAGGAAAACCTTGGGTGGCCAACTATTTATGAATTTAAGTATACAAGTGAAATACTAGGAGTGTAACTTTATTTTTTTAATGAATGAATGTTTCCCTTTGGTTCTCTCCGCCTCCTTCGGACACTTATAAATTCCACTTCTTAGGGACCCACTCAACCCTAGAAGCCTTCTCTGATGAAGAGGTAAGAACTTTCCAGAACCGCATTTCTAGAATCAATTAAGGTCTATTTAACTGAAGACAGATGGACTTGGAACGCTGGGACAGCTCTCCACCAGCCCTCCCAGTCAGCTGGAGAGGGTGATTCCTGGTTAGGACACCTCCATCCCCTGCCATCTCCTTTTCCCCTATGGTCTTAAAGGAGTGGTGAAGTGACTTTGTAGATTTTGGCTTGAGAAAGGATGGAGAACTACTTGGGTGACTTCTTGTGCTCTGGGATCGCCCCTTTGCTTACTGAGAGCACAGCAAATAGAAGGCCAACAGGTGGCACTATCCAGTACCAAGCGCCACTCAGGCAAGAGCAGTTCCAGTGCCCCTCAAAGGTTTCAGACAACCTACCAAGCAGCCTCCACTGGTCCTTTAGTTCCCCCGCATGGCCCTGGAGGGTGGGGGTTTGGAGTGGGCGGAGCCCCACTGACACCTTTCCCTGCCGCGCGTAGAGGAGGCGGACCGAAGGCCTGGGCAAGCCAATCGGGAGGCTCCGGTCACTTGCAGCTGGGGAGCTGGCCAATGGGCGCTGGAGGGTGTGGCCAGGGCCTCTGGCTCGGGGCATTTATAAGAAGTTGGAATGCAGTGCCTGGGCTCGCTTCTGGGTGGTTGTGGGTTCCTGTGTGGGGTGCGGGACGTGTGCCGCTAGCTTTATCCCCGCAGCCGGTCCCCACTCAACCCACTCAGCCCTCTGTCAGCTCCTGCTCGTTATGGAGTCGCTGGCTTTACCCCAGCGTCCCGGTTCGGCTCCTTCAGCGGCCGCCGCCACCCTGGCCGGCGGGCTCAAGTCGCCCAAGCCGCTGATGAAGAAGCAGGCAGTGAAGCGACACCACCACAAGCACAACCTGAGGCACCGCTACGAGTTCCTGGAGACCCTAGGCAAGGGCACCTACGGCAAGGTGAAGAAAGCGAGGGAGAGCTCGGGGCGCCTGGTGAGTGCGGCTCCCTTTCGCAGCGCAGGCCTGGCGGGAGTCTCAGGGCTGGGCCGTGGGCTAGTGGCTCGCTCCGGAGTGTGGCCCCATTCATTCTTTACCAAATTGAAGTTGCGGGATTGTAGGGGGGTGGGGGCGATGGTGGTATTTATTGCAGGTATGTTTGTCCATGATTGTAGGGACAATGTTCGTGGACCTGAGAACCCCAACACCGAACAGCATGTGATGATGGCCAATAAGTAAGGCGGACAGTTGGTGCAGGGTGCTTAGGAGACCAATAGCGTTCTGTCTTGGGATGAGAGGGCTCCCTAAAGAAAATGGAACTTAAGTCGGATTTTGCTTGGAACAGACTTCCAAATGGGGGAATGGGGAGAGGAAGTAGAACGCACCTGGTCATAGTAGGTGTTTAGTAAATGCCTGTGTGCTTGAATGAATAAATGAATGAATGAGGTGTCCAGTTCTCAACTCAGCTCTACTAGTGTGACAGCCGAGAACTCTGTGGAGATCTGCACAGGGGTGGGGTGGAGATGGGTTGGACACTTAAGTCCTTTCAGTTCTTAGGGTGAGTCGAAGTTTTGCTATGATGGGGTTTTTTTCCTGGGAAATGTGAAACCAGGCTCTGGCGCAAGGTCCACAGTGCCTCAAGCACTTGGTCTGGGGCCTTTTGGGAAGGTTTAATTTGGTGTGTGTACATGTAGTAGTAACAGTAGTAGCAGCAATCTGTGGGTCCTTGAGCAGTTCATTTGTCTCTGTACTCTGTTTCCCTTTCTGCAAAAATCAAGAAAACACAGCCTCCCTCACAAGCTGCCATGAGGATTGAATGAGATGCAAATGTGAATTTAGATTTTTCCTGACACAAATAACCCACAGTGAGAACTGATATTTATATCTGGAAAGGCCAGCCCTGAATAGATGGCAAATTTGCCAAAAGTTAGTTAACAGTGATTCTCAAACTGGAGTTTTGTGTGCATTGGAATCACCTGGGATACTTGTTTAAAATACCTATTCTCTGGCTCCTCACCCAAAGGATTTTATTCTGAAGGTGTAGGATGGAACCAAAGAATCTGTATTTTCTTTTATTTTATTAAGATTTTATTTTTATTTATTTACTTTTAGAGAGACGGGAAGGGAAGGAGAAAGAGAGGGAAAGAAACAGCAATGTGCAAGAGATACATTGATCCGTTGCCTCTTGATCGCCCCCAGCCTGGTCCTGGCCTACAACCCAGGCATGTGCCCTGACCAGGAGTTGAACCGGTGACACTTTGGCTCAAAGGCCGGCTCTCAGTCCACTGAGCCGCACCAGCCAGGGCTAATTAGTATGTTAACAAGCCTTTTGGGGCAGTAGGTCTAGGGACTGTTTGGCCAGGTGCAGATGAGTCTGGTTAAGAGACGTGTGGAAGCACAAGTGCATGTGTGTGTGGCCATGGTTTGCCCTGTCGCCTGTGGCTGCAGTTGCCTCCCCAAATTGTTTGCTTCAGCAGCCAGTAGCTGGTTTGAAATTCAAGAAGTCATTTCATTGGCGAAGGAGAATGGATGCTGGCAAAAGGGGATGGATTTATGTCCCCATCAATAGGACCAAGTATGTTTTTCCTGCTAAAGCCTGGCATGGTCCCCAGTTGCCCGCTGCCAGGTTACAGCTATTGGGCAATTATGTACTTCCTGGCTTTCTTTTCCTTTCTCTTTCTATAAAGTGTGAGGGCCTGGTGAGGCTCCAGGCTTCAGACTACTGGGCCTAGTCTTTGTCAGGGGCTTATCTGGAAAATAGCTGCTTGGGGTGGGGTAGGGGTAGGGCAGATTGGATTGGGGGGGCCTGGAGGGCCCAGAAACTGGGAAACTGAGATTTAAGTTTAGAGGTCCCATCAGGCTCTTGACCTAGGTCACTGCATGCAGGAAAGAGAGGGAGGGAGGGAGGAAGGGAGAGAGGGAGGGAGAGAGATTTCATTGATTCTGGAATGAGATAAACCAGCTTTCAGTTTTCACATCTCAGCAGCTGCAAGCAGGGATTCCAGCTCCTATTACATCAGAATACAGAATTCAGAAGGTGCTCCCTGGCCTTATGCCTTTCATCACATGCAGGGAGGCAAGATCAGTGGGAGTGGAACCTGTTCTGAACCCCCAATCCATAGACCAGGCTATGCGTCTGCTGGGGACTTGCTCAGAGTCTTCCTCCTCCTTGAAGAGCAGCTGCCTGCTGTGCTAATGGTTTCTCAGCTCTGGAAAGGAGTCCTCTTCCCCTCCGCACCTCATTCTTGCCTCTTCACTGTTCTCCCTGAAGGGAGATCAGCCTGGTGCCTCAGGAACTTCAGTGGGAGAGAAGGATGTGGGAGCCACCCAAGAACCCCCCTCAAGATGAACTGAGATTGTTGGTGGGGGCTAGATTCAGAGGAAGGCCTGCTGAGTGCCTCCCATCCCGATTTTCTCTCTGCTTTTCTAGGACATTTCCCATTCCCAACCTGCCTCGACGAGGATATCAGGGGCTAGACAGGATTGTACAGAGGGATGGGCAGGTGGGTAAGGCTAATGGCTACTTGAGGAGGACATCAAAAGAAAAATATTTGCTCTGGACTTCTAGTCTCCAAGTACATTCCTGGGTATCCAAATGGCATTTCCTCCTGCGACTCCCCCAGTTCCCTGACTGCCCCTCCCCGCAAAGAGAAAAGCCCCTGCTGTTAGAATCCACCAAAGGCTTTGGGGCGATCTGCACAGAAGTCTTGTCCCCAAGGGGTTCCATGAGGAGCATGGCGGGGGAGTGGATAGCGACCTATATAGGGGTGCTCCTGTCTTATATATGAGATGGCTTCTTTGATTTGAAAATGATTGGGATGGGCCTATTCCTTCTTTGACAGATGGGGAGACTGAGGCCCAGAGAGGGGATGTGATTTGTCCCATGGCTGGTTAGTGGTGTACCTACCACATAGGCCCCTGGTTTGACCACCCCAGGTCCCAAGTGTCCAGGACTGAGCCTTGGTCTGGGAGTTGGCTCTCGGGCTTGTCGCATTGTGCTTCGTCATCCTAGCAGTCAGCACCAGCCACCTTCTCCGAGCTTCAGCAGTGCAGAGGGTCGGAGGAGACACTGAGAACCGACCCCCAACTCCTCACACACTGCCTGTGTCGAGGGCCCCTTGACACAGGCATTCCTGGTTTTCACCTTGTCAGGAAGGCTGCCTTGCTCAGAGTCAGCCTGCAAGCATTCAAATCTTGCCTCTATTGCTCATGTGACTGCTTCGTATCTCAGTTTGCTCCTCTATAAAGTAGGGATTATAATAATTCCTACCTTGTGCTATTCTCATAGGGTTAAATCAGATAATATATGTAAAGTGCTGAACACAGTAGCTGACACAGTGTCATCCTGGCAAGGCTGCCCTGGCTAGGCCCTGCTCTCGTGAAGGCATCCATCTGGGGTCTGTTCTGGCCTGAGCAAGAAAATGCGTTGTGCTTAGCTTCCTTAAGCCTGACTACTCTGGTCTCTGCTTTATTCAAAGTCCTACTCTCTCCTTTAGCCCCTGCTCCAGAGAAGGGCTCCCACCTGGCCAGCCACCCAAGGTCTCTTCTGAGTGACACTGCCCTCCCTGCTCCTCCTGCACCTGCCTGCTCAGCAGCAGGGAGGGAGGCTCTGGCTGCAGGCGACTCTTGTCCTTGGACTCTGGCCAAACCACACAAGAGAGCTGGGCAGGGAATTGCCTTGCCCAGCAACCTGGCAGAGTGAACAGGAGGGTGGCAAGGAGGGGTGGGTACAGCATGGAGTTTAGGGGAAGTAGCTCAGACTCCCTCACTCCTGGAGCCCATTCTTCTCCCTGCCTGGTTCTCTGGCAGGCTTGGTGGAATGGTGAGCCCCCACCCCTAGGCCCATTCCCCACTCTGCCCACCGAGGCAAGCCCAGCCTGACCTCTGCTCCGTTATCTGTATGGGTCATCCTCCAGCTCCTGGCCCCGCCTCCTAGATGGCAGCTGCTCCCTGAAAGCCCAGAGAGGAGTCAAGGACTTTGGCTCCAGCTCCTGGCAATAGCTGTGACTAGGATGCCCAGCTCGTACCTTCTTTCCTGGGACATGGGACCAGCACCTTTAGGTCTTGCTGTTCTAAGACCTTTCTGCCATCCTTTCCTGAATCCAGATCACTCCCGATCTGGAGGGGTATGTTGGTAGGGGGTGGAGGGTAGGAGCAGTATTTTACCAGTTGAGCCCCAGCACCCATCTCTCTAGCGTGTTGTATGTATGAGTGGGATGTGGAGGCTTTTTGGACTGTGCAGCTTGACCCAGGGCAGGGTGTGGGGCATTCCCTTCTCTGGGAGGTGGGGAGAGGCAGGGAGCTGGAGGCAGGGCGGGGCATCTGCAAGGATCTTTTTTGTCTTCTGAGATGGCAGCTTCTCCAGGCCACACCCCTCCCCCTTGGATCCTGACTATGTCTTGATGTATCAGGGAACCTTGGAAGAGTCAGCGCAACTTTCTGGACTTGAGTGCTTGCCATTTGCAAAATAGGGTAGGGAGTTAGCCCTGCTGCCTTTCCAACGAGCAGGGCTGCAGGGGCAAGAAAACCACTGGGCCGGTATCCATAGGAATTTGGCTCAGGCAGGTTAACATAGATATAGCATGGGGCCTCTGAACAAGCTCATTATAACAATCCTTGGCTAGCACCTTCCTGGCATAGTAGCAGGTGACCCATTTCTGAAGACACTTAGAGATCCTGATGTGCAAATTTGTGAATGGCTCCTTTCTTTCTGGACTGTGCTTGAACATTTCTCTCTGCCTAGAATGCCCCTGTTGCCCCTCCCTAGCTTACCCTCCTTGGCTGGGCAAACCCCATTCATCCCTAAAGATCTAAAACAAAGTTTTCTCCCAGAGGTGATCGTCCCTGCTGCTCCAGGCAAAGAAAGCTCTCCCCAGTGCTTCTGGAGCCCCCGGCAGGCAGGGGCCTCAACGGTCACATTCATCACACTAGGCCTGAATTGATTCAATTGCTGGTCCTCCCACTGGACTGAGGACCTTGGTGCAGGGACTGCCCAATTTTCATCTAAATCCCTAGCACCTAACATAGCACCGGGCACATAGTAGTTGTTCAGCAGATGTTTGGAGAATAAATGACCTTCATTTTTCAGATGAGGACATTAAAACCAACCAGACCAATTAACCAGATCATTTAAGTGACTTGTCTCGAGTTGCATAGTTTTGTAGGGGCACGTGAGGATGAGATACGTGAGCTTTGGACACCCACTCCAAGGACCCTGGTGCCCACGTTCACACTGAGACGTTTGTTGTGTCTGGGTTTCCTGTTCCCACTAGGTAGGGCGGCCATGCGATGCATTGTCTAAACTTGGGTACTTTGGAGAGAAAGGGTCACTGTGAGGAACGACACTGGGATGAACCAGGACTGTCTCCAGGCACAGGGCCGCCCCGCCCACTCAGCAGTTGCTACCCTCCTCCTCGGCTCTAGTCAGTATATTTTTTTTTCCTGGAGAATGGTTGCTCAACTGTCTTGCAGATGAGAACAAAGGTCCCTCAAAAGTAATGTTTATAACGGAGGCTGACTCTCCACCCATGCGTAGGAAGAAAAGCAAAAAGTCTCATCTGGGCACAGGTCCAGTCAGTCAGGGGTCAACCCACTGACAACCAATAAATATTTCTTTTGTGATCTGTGTTCATCAGTAAACATTTGTTGGTGCTTTGTGCACTGACCTCTGTCTACGCCTGAGCTTTTGCTATATCGAGTTCACTTTGATAGGCCAGCCAGCAGGCAGCTAGGGGCCTGTCTCATGAGGCTGGGACAGGGTGTCGCCAGGGCAGTGACACATCACTCTTCTTGCCTGTCACCTGCTTAGGAACTGGTGGAGGCCAGATGACATAACTTGTTTCTTTCCTGGGAAGTGCCAGCCCCGACGTGCTACCCTGGCACCCAGTGTGGCTAACCGCGGGTCCTTCGACCTAGCCCCTGAGGCCAGAGCAGAAGCGCACAGGAACTGTTCATTGAAGATAGGCTTCCAGATTTGAAAGAAATGGATCTCGAGGTTTGACTTGTGTATCCTCTGTCCATACAGGGACTCCTTCTAGCACTTCAGACCCCTTAATTTTAGGGGGGACCTCATTTCTTCTGGATCTTAAGCTCTCAGGCAGTTTGTTTTATTATCTAGATGTGTAATTTATATGTGATGGTTTACTCTGTTAACAGTTTTTATGGCCCCTTTATCTGAAGAGCTATTAGTACTTTATCCATTGTATGATTATTAAAATGAAGCATTTTAGAGAGAAAAGGACTAGTCCATAAAATCTTGCCTTCAGGGAGAGAAAAGGAGAATGGGGAAAGAGAGAGGCATGCAGGAACCACGCTCCCGGTTCAGTCCTCAGGGTTGAAGGAGGATTCCAGCCCCTTTGTCCCCCATCCAGCCCCCTGTCCGATTCTGAATCAGGGACTTTTCTGCTCAGCTCCAGGGGGTGGTTTGGAGCAGAAGGGGTGGGGCCTGAAGAGAGCACCTGCCTGCTGCAGCACAGGCCTCAGCAGCATCCTGGGGGATGCTCCGCGGCAATTGTGGCTCCCGCCACCATTGTCCTCCCTGCCCTGCCCAGGGAGGACAGAGAGCTGGGCCTCCGCTCTTTCATGGAGGCAGCTCCAGGGGAGGAACGGGGCGGAGGGCACGCGGGCTCTGGCCCGTTGCCAGGGTGACCAGGCCCTGGGCACTGTGAGTGACTCCTTATGGGATTATGGCTGTTCCGCATTCTTGTCCACTGTCCCTGTGAGCGGGAAGCCATTGTCTGCCTCCAGAGCCCTGTGAAAGGGGGAATAAGGCCCCTCCCTTCCAGAAGTGCTTTCTTTTTTTCTCTCTCCTTTTGAACCTGGAGAAGAAGCAAACCCTCCTGGGAAATTGAATGAGGAGCTGTTTACCTCAGTCCGGGCCCTCAGATTTTTCATAACTTGCCTGTCTCCCAAGAAGAGGAAGTCTTGTATTTACCACTGGTGTCCCTGGGCAAGACTTGACAGGAATTGACCAACCCCGTGACACACCCCCTGCCCAGCACCCAGTGCCAGCAATGCTGCCTCCGAGGGCCTGCCATTTGCATGGCTTGTCTGCCAGAATCAGGGCAGGAAAGCACCTCACACATCCTTCTCCTGTTTGTTTCACTTAGAGTGAGGCTCTGAGAGGGGGTGGGACTTGCCCGTGGGCACAGTGACAGAGCCTGGAGGAGAACCCAGGTCTCTGGACTCTGTAGGAGTGTCTTCTGTACACACCACACTCACACACACACACTGCACTGTTGTGATTCTCCCCTTTCTGTCACCTTGGCCCTGAATGGAAGGAGCAGAGGAGACCCCTGAGTCTCCAAGAGCTTTGTTAAAGGGCATCTTGGCAGCTGTTTTTTCATTTCCTCTTGCTTCATTCTGCGCCCTTCCAGAGCCAGGCAAATCAGCTGGGTGGGTTAATCCTCTTATGGTATTTTCACCTTTACAGGCAAGATTGCAGAGCCCAGAGAAATCTATGTACCTGTCTAGTTGTTTTCATTTGTTGCGGGGAGAGGGACTGTCCTCACCTAGACTGAAGGGACTGTTTTTCTTCCCCCACAAATTTTTTTTGTGGTAAAATATATGTAACATAAAATTCATCATTTTAAGCTACAGTTCATTAAGTGCATTAAGTACAGTGACCACCAGGTCATGCAGCTGTCACCACTGTGCATTTCTCGAATCGTTGCATCGCTCCAACAGAAATCTGGGGTACCCATGAAATAATAACTGCCCGCCCTGCCATCCCCACCTCTCCCCCTCCCTCCCCTGGTAACTTCTACTTTCCATCCCATATATTTTCCTACTCCAATCACCTCATGTAAGTAGACTTGTGTAACATTTGGCCTTGCATGTCTGGCTTATGTCACTTAGTATGATGTAGTCAAGGTGTATCTTCGCTGGTGCCAGTTAGTGGCAGTATGACTTTGAGCAGGTCATGTGACCTCTCTGGGTGCCAGTTCCCACACCTGTAAATAGGAATGATGATATTTCTCTGCCTACCTCCCAGGGCTGCTGTGAGGGCCAATCAATGTACTAAAGCAGCACATGGTTATCCAGAGCCTGCCGTGTGCCAGCCACTCTGCTTGGCAGCAGGGACCCAGTGGTGAGCGAACCCTTGTCCTCGTGGTGTAGCATGGTAAACTTGCCTTGTAAATCAAAGCATTGGCCTTCCAAATGGTCGTTACCTCCCTTGCTCATCTGTGGCCTCTGAATAAGGCCATTGGTCCTTCCTCCTTCCTGTTGTGTGGAGCACATCTAACCCAGGTAAGAACTTCTGCAAAGAAGGTGCTCTCCAGCCTCTCTGCCACCCTCCCTGGTGAAGGACGGAGTGGCTTCTCTGGGTGCATCCTTGGCCTCTGCAGCAGTTGCAGGCAGCCCAGAGTCAGGTCTTTGAGAGTATCGTCCGGGACACCTTTACCTGCCAGACCTTTCCCCTCACTCTCCAGCATTCTCTCTTCCCAGGTGGCAATCAAGTCAATCCGGAAAGACAAAATCAAAGATGAGAAAGATCTGATGCACATTCGGCGAGAAATTGAGATCATGTCATCACTCAACCACCCCCACATCATTGCCATCCGTGAAGGTACAGAGGCGGGGTGTTTGACTCTGGGCCCGAGGGGGTGTGTATGTGTAGGAAGAGTCAGAACAGGTGATACAAAGAAAGGAAAGAGATGCAGGCTTTGGAGTTGGACAAAAGCTGGATTCGCAATTCAGCTGTATGACTTGGGCAACTACTCAATTTAGTCCCTGGGTGGGCCTCAGTTCCTCATTTGTAAAACAGGATAATCCCACCTACGTCACAGCATAGTTGCAAAGGTCAAATTAAATGTCACCAAGTGCTCAGCTCGCGGGAGGAACTCAGCAAATTGTAGGGTTTTTTTTGTTATTGTTAGGTTTTCCAAACTTGAACACTACCTTCCCAACCCAATGAGATCCTCAGCAATACAGGGGAGGCTGAAACACACAGAGACTGCACCTGTCTCCGGTACATGATCCAGGCCTCCTGGGGTCCGCCCTGTATTCTGAGTCGTTCCTGCATGTGGCTGGCTCCTGCTTCTCCTTGTTATCTTTCTCGACCTTCTCTTGCTCTGACATCAGCACTGGCTTTCCACTCTGAATGCCCTGTTCTCTGTGACCCAGACAACAAAGCGAGCAAGAAAAGGTGACCGGGGAAAGGTGGGGCACTCTCCCACACACACCTGTCTGCTTCCAGCCTTTATGTAGTGTCAGTTAGATGGAGAAATAAGGAATAGCAGCAGAGGGAAGGAAGGGAGCCTATGGCTGTGCCGTTTTTGAATATTTTTGGTGGGAAGTACAATATAAAAGAAGTCTTCTCTCTTGGGTTCTATTCATAGAAAGACTAAGGGCAGAGCCACTGACATGACCCTGTGGCCTGAACCTGTCCCACAAGGGCTCTGGGCAAGTAGCTGAGAAGGCTACTTGGATCTCTATGTATTCCCCCAGGAAGAATGCGCAGATGGCAGGGTATTGGTTTAGCCAGACTGAGCTTGGCGATTGGTGTGTGTGTGCGTGTGCATGTCCCACACCCATATCCCCAGCCAGGTCTGGGAACTGAGCTGTGAGGCTCAGGATGCTCGGGCTTGTCCTTCTCCTTCAGCTGCCTTCACAGATATAGGGCTATTGCAGTTACTGTGTGTATGCAGGGCTACCCCAGATCTGTCCCCATCCTGCCACAGCCTTCAGGAGGTATGGCCTGGGGGTGGGGGAATGAACTCTCACCTAGCTGCTGTCCAGAATGTGCCGGCTCTTGACGCCCAATTTCATGGCACATGGCACAATGTGGAGAACCACAGGGGCAGCTAGGCACATGGTGTGGGGCTGGGCCACCGCACATCAGAGCCACTCACTCCTGTTCCCTGGGAAAAAGCTCAGTCCTCCTGGCCATGTATCCAACTGCCTGGGAGCTGGACACCTCCTGGAGAAGCCGCCTCTCTCAGCTCCTTCTCACAGGCCAAACAGCAGTAGCTCTGGGGCTGGCTGAGCAAGCCAAACTCCTAGGACCTGTTTGACACAGAGATGCAATGTCAGGGACATACGTGTTCTGACATACACTCAGCTGAAGGGCCAGTTTGGTGACCCAGTCACTCCCTACCTTTCCAGAGGGCTGGAGCCAGAACAAGGCTGGAGGGGGCACGCGGGCTCCTCCTACACAGGCTGATGAGCCAGGCAGGGCAGGCTGGCTGACAGGCGCCCAGCCAGTCATTCAGTTACGAAATATTTGTTGATCGCTCCTGTGGACAAGGCCCTGGCAGTGCTCTGGGCGGGAAGTCAAAGGTGTTGGGAGATGAGTATCTCAGCTCTCCATTGTACTTTACCGTGTGCAAAGCCCTCGCATGTGCTTTATCCCTCTTCTGATCCTCCAGGCAGGCATTTTATGGGCATTATTATATATTATTATGTATATGAGGACGCCGGTGATGAATGTAACAGTGGGTACCATTTATTGAGTGCCTGCTTATGTCAGCTCCTTGCCAGCTTGCTCAGCCAGCGCCAGAGTTTTCACTGACTTGTATTTAGTTCTCACCCCAGCTCTAAGAGGTTGGCCTTATTATCCCTCCTGGTTCTTCAAATGAGGAAACTGAGGCACACTGGTTGAATAACTTGCCAAGGTCAGCCAGGTGGTAAGTGATGAGGTCTAGAAGAGTCGGGCCTTAGTGACAGACCTGGAAGAGATCTACCCTAGGTCACGAGGCAAAGAGGCACTAAACCCTGAACCAGACAGGCTTTTCCTTCTCATCCAGGGATGTCTCCGCCCTCCTGAGAAATTGCAGGGTCGTTTTGAGAATCCTCAAAAGCCAGAACCTCCAGAGTGAGCCAGGTCCCTTGGCCTTGACTTGCTGCTGTTGAAAGATGTTGAGAGCTTCAAAGGCCCTTCTCCTGCCCCATCAGCAAACATCCCTGGAGAGGGAGGTGTCTGGTCCAGGACCAGGGCCAGGGAGAGGCCCGGCCCACAGGGGCACAGTGTACTCTGCAGGGGCTGATGTTCCACACACACACCCCCTCCCCCCCATTCTGCCCCAGTGTTCGAGAACAGCAGCAAGATCGTGATCGTCATGGAGTACGCCGGCCGCGGCGACCTGTACGACTACATCAGCGAGCGGCAGCGGCTCAGCGAGCGGGATGCCCGGCACTTCTTCCGGCAGATTGTCTCCGCGGTGCAATACTGCCATCAGGTAGGCGAGCCCCGCCTGCCCAGCCCTGTTTCGAGGGGCGGTCCTTGGGCCCTGGTGCGGTTTGGGCCAGAGAGAGTCCAGGACTTGCCCGCACAGGGAACGCACACACAGGGAGACAAAGCAGAGGCAACACCCGATTCTGGACTCGCCGCCTAGGAACGCCAGTGTCTCTGGCCCTGAGTCCCTCAGCTGGGGGTGGAAGGGCCGGTGATTTGTTGTGCTTTGTACCAATAAAAATGGGCACTCCCAGCGTACTTGTGCTCCCACCCAGCCCCCCTTGTGTTTGCCTTACTCTGCAGACTAGGTCCTCATGCCCTTCCCTCCCTGGTGACCTTCCCCTGACACTCCTCCCTCCCTCTTTCAGAACGGGGTTGTCCACCGGGATCTCAAGCTGGAGAACATCCTCCTAGATGCCAATGGAAATATCAAGGTGGGACCTACTTTTTGGTTTCCAGCAGCTCTCCCGCTCCTCCCCAGCCTTTTTGCACTGTCCCTAGCCAAGTACCTCTAAGCCCCTAGGGGGTTCCAGGAGGAGTCCAGCCAAGATCCGACTTATATGTTGGTTCCCACTCCATTTTATGGATGGAAAACCGAGGCTTCAAAATAAGGGTGACTTGCACAAGATTCTGTGGCTATCGAGGGGCTGAACACAGGCTAGAAGCAAGGTCTCCTGGCTCCGCTCCCAGTGCTCTTGACATCACAACACTGCCAGGGTCTAGGAGTCTAGGTTTAGGTTCTTTTGCTCTCAACCTTGGCACTGGCAGGGAGAGGGCCATGGCCTGAGTTCTTCCTGCCTGTGTGCACATGCTCACACATACATGTGCGCACACACGCAGACTTTGCTCTGCTGCAGTCTGGTGGCCCTTTGGCACCTTTCCCCAAAGACAAGCATTCCAGCTCCATCTTCCTGCAGCTTCTGGCCTCCCGTGCCTCAGCGGTTAGGTTTAGGCATGAGAAGGGCACGCTGATAGGTACACTCAGGGCTCAGAGTCAGAAGGGGGAGATGGCTGGGCTGGCCCTGCACTCTGCATTCTGCACTCTGACCCCCTTCAGAGCCCTCCTGAACCCAGGACATAGTCCCTGCTCCGGTAGCCCTTGACTCGTGCTTTGCGGCGCCCTGGCACTGAGTTCGTTCCCCTTTTCCAGCCAATTCCCGGAGCAGGTGGGGCTTTCTTTGATGCTGTGGTGTGGGGGAGGGGAGGCAGAGCCAATAAACACAAACAACCTGGACAGGCATGAACGCTCCCATCTGTACCAATCACCTGCTTCGTTATGGGCTTCAACTATCTGCTTGATAAGAGGCCAATAAAACCATAAACAAAAGCGCCAGAGTTCCATAGAGAGGCCCTCCCCACCCTAGGCACACATGACCCTCTGCCGGGGGTGCAGAGATCAGGAGCAGCAGGGCACCAGCCTCAGCCTCTCTGGAGATCAAGAAGATGGACTGGGCGCCTCTCAAGGCCTTAGTATCAGATGGCTTAGGGAGTCTGGGAGAAGGTGCCTTCTCCTGGGCTATAACACCGACTATGATCTTGTTCTGCCCTCACCACTGCTTCTCAGCCCTGCTGGGCTGACCCCATGCTCCTGCCCAGGAGTACGCATAGACAAGCCCTTTGCTAGGAAGGGCAGCCCAGCCTTGTGTGGTTAGTCAGACAGGATGGCATGCTTCTGAGGGTAGTGACACTGGCATGAGGTGTTGACTATCCCCCTCCATCTGGTCCACCTCCAGATGTGGAGTCCCACTCATGGGTCACACCTATTCTGGGAGCTGCAGGAGGGATGGGGACAGGAGGAGGTCAGCACAGGAACATAGTGATGTGACAATATGAGGAGACAGAACCAATAAGCAAGGACTACAGCAAGCCACTGGAAAATAGCGCTCCATGGGAGAAGGAGATCTCAGGGCAATGGAGGGCTTCCCAGGGAAGGTGAGCTTGCTGGGCCAGGAGGATATGCACGGACAGGGGAGTGCCTGCCTGGGTTGGAGTACAGCAGGACAGAGGAGCCTGGGGGACAGTGACGTCCTGGAGCCCCTGCATCTCTGGCTAGGTGCTCATTGACACAGTTTCTGCAGGGCTCTTTCTTCCAGGGCCTGAGCTGTGTTGACAGCGCCCAGTATGGGTGGGGGTCACAGGCACCCTTTCCTCCTGCTGGGGCCTGGGTTTCCCCGGTGTCTTATGGCAGCAGGCTGAAAGCTGCAGAAAAACCCAGGCCTTGGCGTGACCCCTACCGTGTTTACCCACTCCTGCAGATTGCTGACTTTGGCCTCTCCAACCTCTACCATCAAGGCAAGTTCCTGCAGACATTCTGCGGGAGCCCCCTGTACGCCTCGCCTGAGATCGTCAATGGGAAACCCTACACGGGTCCAGAGGTGAGTGTCCGCCCTCCACCGCCAGCCTGCCTCTGCCGTTTCCTGTGGCTTCAGCTCCCATGAGATAGGTGGGCCGGTTTTCTAGTTGTTCCCTTTCTCAGAGCACAAAATTCAGCCTGTACCCCCTCACCTCCCAAAGTAGTCACTTGCCAGGTTTCTAGCCAGGAGTGGCAAAACTGGAGTGAGAACTTAAACCTCCTGGCCCCTGGTCTAGTCCTGTGCCCCTCACCTTCCTGGTTCCCATCGCCTTTCCCAGCATCCAGCCTGCCACCCCCTCCTGTCCCCGAAGGGATGACCTCTCCACTGCTCTTGTGTTTGTGGCTGCCCCTGCCAAGGAAAGGAGATTGACAGCACTTCTCCCCGTGAGCCTCGGTCACTTCTGCAGCATCACTCCTTTGCCCCTGGATTCCAGAGGGACGTGGCCCTCAGATGCCCCGGCCTCTGAGTTCTCCAGTATGCACCCGTTTCCCCTCCAGTGCAGAAGTGAGGCCAGAGACCCTCCAGCACCCTCACTGACCCCCACTCCTCTCCCTCAGGTGGACAGCTGGTCCCTGGGTGTTCTCCTATACATCCTGGTGCATGGTGCCATGCCCTTCGACGGGCAGGACCACAAGACACTGGTGAGGCAGATCAGCAACGGGGCCTACCGGGAGCCGCCTAAACCCTCTGGTGAGTGAGAGGTCCGGGTGTTCCTGTCCAGGCCCCGGGGTCCTGAGCTAATTCCTGAGGCAGGGGTTAAACAGTGGCTGTAGAGTGAAGAGGGCGACCCATTGAAGATGAGAGTACCCTCCACCCACCTTCTGCTGTCATCTCTCTGCCCCCAGTGTCTATGACCTCCAAAAAGGAGAGGTCATCTCTTCCTTCGATTATAGGCATGCTTTACTATATTTGGGAAGTGCTTCCTAAGGTCTAACTTAGATCCTGTGCTACAGTTGTCTCACTTTCTACTGCTTTTCCCTCATCCTCAGAAATCTTTTTGTCCTTTCACCTACAATGTAGGCAAGAGGAAGGGTGTAAGAACCTTGGTTTACTCTTGAGCACAGTCCACACCCTCGGAGGGTTGCATTTCTGAGGAGAACAAGGATACACACGCACATACAATAAGGCTAGTGAAGGGCTCAGAGTCCCGGGGCATGGCACAGGAGAGGAAATTGGCAGAATCCATCCAGGACAGCTGGAGGCTGGGAGCTGGCCCAGCTGGGGTGTGTGCAGAGCCCTGGGTGGGAGTGGTGTCCTAGCACAGATGGGGGCAGCCAGTGAGAGGCGACTGCGGGGGTCTGCTCTCGTGGCTGCCAACCCGAAGAACCTTGTCTTTGTCTTCCAGATGCCTGTGGCCTGATCCGGTGGCTGTTAATGGTGAACCCCACCCGCCGGGCTACCCTGGAGGATGTGGCCAGTCACTGGTGGGTCAACTGGGGCTATGCCACCCGTGTGGGGCAGCAGGAGGCTCTGTATGAGGGGGGACACCCTGGCAGTGACTCTGGCCGGGCCTCCATGGCTGACTGGCTCCGGCGGTCCTCCCGCCCCCTCCTGGAGAATGGGGCCAAGGTATGCAGCTTCTTCAAGCAGCATGCACCTGGAGGTGGGAGCATGGCCCCCAGCCTGGAGCGCCAGCATTCGCTCAAGAAGTCCCGCAAAGAGAATGACATGGCCCAGTCTCTGCAGGAGGACCCTGCTGAGGACACCTCCCCTCATCCTAGCAAGGGCAGCCTCAAGCTGCCAAAGGGCATTCTGAAGAAGAAGGTTTCTGCCTCCTCTGAGTGGGGAGGGGAGGACTCTGCACTCAGCCCGGCCCCTGGGAGCCCAGGGCAGGCCGCCCCGCTGCTCCCCAGAAAGGGCATCCTCAAGAAGTCTCGGCAGCGGGAATCTGGCTACTACTCCTCTCCCGAACCCAGCGAGTCTGGGGAGCTCTTGGATGCGGGGGACGTGTTTATGAGCGGGGACACTGTAGAGCAAAAGCCCCCCCAGGCCTCAGGGCTGCTCCTCCACCGCAAGGGCATCCTCAAGCACAATGGCAAGTTCTCCCGCACAGCCCTGGAGCTCACAGCCCCTACTGCCTTCGGCTCCTTGAATGAGCTGGCCTTGCCTTGCCCTCCAGCCCGGGCCGGCCGCCCCTCAGGGGCTGTGAGTGAGGACAGCATCCTGTCCTCTGAGTCCTTTGACCAGCTGGACCTGCCTGAATGGCTCCCCGAGCCCCTGCTGCGGGGCTGTATGTCTGTGGACAACCTCACAGGGCTTGAGAAGCCCCCCTCAGAGGGCCCTGGGAGCAGGGGCCTGAGGCGCTGGAGGCAAGACTCCCTGGGGGAAAGCTGCTTTTCCCTGACAGACTGCCAGGAGGTGACAGAGGCCTATCGACAGGCGCTAGGGGGCCGCTCCAAGCTCAGCTGAGGGTGGGGCCATTGCCCCACCTGGATGGGCTCTAAGATACACCTGGCAACACCCTGAGGGGAGCCGCCTTTCCCCCTGCCTCCTAGGACCAGCATCCCAGCCCAGAAGGCTGAGATGGTTTGCGATTTAGCCCTGGGGAGGCCTGGATATAGGAAAAATGGGCAAGTGAGATGCATTGAGGATTCAACATCTTCAGCCCTGTTGAACCAAGAAGGTAGAAGAGGAAAAGAGTAGAGGAGTAGAGAAGGTCTGTGGCCAAGTTCAGGTTCTCTGTTTTATGCGCACATAGTGGGACCACCAAAATCTGGAAGGAGCACTCTTACCGGTGCCCATCTCCTTTATTGCAATGAGTTTTGTGAATGGTGACTTCTTGCCAAGGTAAGGGTAGGAACTCTTCAAATACACATCCCCATCCCCACCAGGCACTGAAACTGGAGTATGGAAACCCCTCACGTGCCTGGGACATCCTAGGGACAGTCTCCTAGAGTGTGCCCTTCCTTACTTCTCCCAGCAGTAAGAAAACCCAGCCTCTGTTTCCTCAAAGTTTCCCCACCCCCACTTCCCTGTCCCCCAAACCTTGCCCAAGCTTCCCAAGCTTCCTGGAGTCGCTGCTATAAATCTGAAAGACTTGAAAAGACTCAGGCTGCTATTGGACTTCATCATCTCAAGGGACCCAGATTACTCTGGACCCCACCTTGAACCTCAAAGGCTCTGTGAACTTCTCCAGCCTCCAAGCTGCTCCTGCTACTGAGAATGAATGTGTCTATTTCTCTGGGTTTCCAGAACCCTAGAATGCCCTATTTATATTTTTAGCCATGTGTTCTTTCAAAAGTGAATCTTGCTGTCTCCATAATGTGAATATTATGTTCTGGAAAGTTCACTATACATCTAACTTTGTGTACAAAGTAATATTTTTGCAATGATTCATGGGGAAGGGGGGACACGTGCCCCTCATTCATGCCCTGGTTCTGCCTACCTGATGGTCCCTCTTCCCTTCTGTGACCAGAAAAAACCCACTCCATTAAAAACCAGTCCAGTGATTGAAAATGGCCTCTGTTGTTCTGTTTGAGGAGGTGGGGCACAGATCTTTGAACATTCTCTTAACACACACTTCTGCTGGGAAATGGAGAACCTGCTTAATAAAAACAAAACAAGTACCCAGCTCTGTGTTCCAGAAGCTCCCCCAGTATACCTCCATTAGCGAGTCTGCCCTATAAACACACAGGTGGGAGAGCCCTGGGCTGAAAGTCCCCATTTGCTCTTCCTGCCTTCGGCACTAAGCAGAGAGCTGGGCTTGGCAGATTGTAGACCCACCCCCAACCTTCTCTCCTTCTTCCACCCCTCCCCCACACAGTTCTGTCCCCTGCTGCTTGAAGACGCCCCCCTCTCCTTTATTCTCTCTCTCCAAAGAAATCCCTTTTACTCAGTGTTGTGCAGCTGCGCCCAGCTCTGTCCTCACCATCTGACCCCTAGTGCAGTAAAGAATGCTTGGAATGCCCCCCCTTGAAGGCTGTCCCTCTCAACCCCCAGCAGAGCATTTCCAGCCCGCTGGCTTGGTCCTTTGAGAAACTCGGGCTCTGAGGGCTGGGATGAAAGAATGAGGACAAAGTGCAGGCAAGTTGCTGCTGGCTCCAGCTTCAAGCAGTCTCTCTCCCCATGCCTTACCCACTCCTGGTGTTCGCAGGCTCCAACGCAACCCCAGGCCCAAACAGCTCCAGCTCCCCAGCACACCTGTTCTCTTTCTGGAGTGAAGCATCTAGACCTTCCCTCCCCTGTCCCTGCATCTGAGGAGCTGGTGAAGTCGGTGAGGCCGGGGAGCCAGTGAGGTGTCCAGGCAACTATGGCTCATGATGCTGCAGCAAACAACTGGCTGCAACTGGACTATTTCCATCTGATATCCTGGAGGTTCTCCTCAGGACTGGAGCTCTGGGCCAGACTCGGTGGACACCAGGAAAACATAAGGGAGGGTTTTTACACTCAAGAAGCATAGAGTCAGCTGTGGAATTGGCCGTGCGCCTTTATTCATTCAACTCAGGAATCCAGTCCTATTTATGCTGAGCTCTGTGGAAGACAAAGGTATTGCTGTTTCTCTGGTACAACCCATTGAGATCTTAGCCTCCAGGAGGCTGCGGACTGGACAGCAAGGTAGCATGCATAAGAATAAATAAAATTCAGACTTCCAATCAAGATGGTGGTGTAGGTAAATGTGGTACTCGCATCCTCCCACTGCCAAACTACAGAACCACCTGGAATCTATTAGAACGGAAGTCCTAAACTAAGGATTTAAAGAAGCCACATTGAGACTGGTAGGAGGAGCAGAGAAGTAGATGGGCTGGTCCCAAACCCACATGTCGCAGATAAAAATCTAGAGGGATATGTCAGCTTCAGAGATGCCCCCCTGAGGAGCGAGGGGTCCCAGCCCTATACCAGGCCCCCCAGGCCAGGGTCCCAGTGCCAGGAAGAGAAATCCCCTTAATTACTGGCTGTAAAAGCCAGTGGAGATTGTGGCTGAGTGAGGCAGAGGGCTTCTGGAGTCCCAGGCATTTCCTCTTAAAGGGTCTGAGCACAGACTTACTCAGACTCCCACCCTCTGAGCTCCAGTGCTGGGCCAGCAGCTTAAAAGGCACCACCAGTGACATGCAGGGGGGACCTAAATTGTCTGGCATCAGGACAGGAGCTGGGTATGGCAGCTTTCTGCCAGATAAATGTTCTGGCATAGTCTGTTATTCCTTTCTTCAGAACTCCCCCCAACCAACAGACCTGGCAGGTGGGTACCATAGCTAATTCCCCATCAACCTGGCTCACACTAGTCACCCCACCTTGGTGATTCCTTGAGACCCTGCTCCACCAACTTTCAGGCCCACCCAAACTGTTTTCAGTGGCTTTTCTATACAAATGGCTAATACTTCAGACTTTTCTAAGATCCCTCAAATAAGCAGCATCTGGCCTCAGTGAGCCCTATACCTCTCACTAAGCGGTCCCAGGCGTGGCACTAGCAGCAGCCAGCTGTGGTTTGCAGTTTTGCCACACCTGGGCACCCCCAAGCCCAGCACAAGTAGCAGCCATCTGCAGATCGCTTTATAGCTCATGCTGTGCGGTCCTGGATAGAACACAGGTGACAGCTGACTATGGCCTGCACCTCCTGGGAAGCCCCAGGATCTTAGTGCCAGTGCACACAGTGGGCAGTTTCAGACCACACTGAAGCACCACCACCCAACTACCTCTATAAGCAACACACCCAAGGAATGGATTTAGCAGACACTAGAGCCCCACTGAAGTAAGTCCTGCTCCATGGGGTGAGCCCCAACACAGCTGGTCCTCCATGATAGTGGAAAGGTAGTTGTCAGTGGTGATAGTCAGCCTTAGGGTTGATTTGCCTGGGGGTAAATTACTGCCATTGATGTGCCAACAGCAATCAAGGCTCAACTACAAAAGGAGGGTGTACACAGTCCACAGGAGGAGTGCACCTTGAGTACTCAGCTTGTGTGATTGGGGAGGCTGTGCCACTGGACCCTGCAGAACATCCACTACTTTAGGTCACTCTACAAAACCTGGGAGACATAGCAGCTCTACCTAATACATGGAAACAAACACAGGGAGGCTGCCAAAATGAGGAGACAAAGAAACATGGCCCAAATGAAAGAACAGAACAAAAAAAAAAAACTCCAGAAAAAGAGCTGAACAAAATGGAGACAAGAAATCTACTAGATGCAAATTTAAAAACTCTGGTTATATAGATGCTCAATGAAGTTAGTGAGAACTTCAACAGCATAATAAAGGACATGGAAATAATACAAAAAGGACCAGTCAGCCCTGGCTGGTATGGCTCAGTGGACTGAGTGCCAGCCTGTAAATCAAAAGGTTGCCGGTTTGATTCCTGACCAGGACACATGCCTGGGTTGCGGGTCAGGCCCCTAGTTGGGGGCGTGCAAGAGACAACTGATTGATGTTTCTCTCCCTCACTTTCTCCCTCCCTTCCCCTCTCTCTAAAAATAAATAAATAAAATCTTGAAAAAGAAAAGAACCAGTAAGAAATGAAGAGTACACTAACTAAAAGGAAGAATAATTTACAGGTAATCAACACTAGAGTCAATGAAGCTGAGAATCAAATCAGTAATTTGGAATATAAAAATAGCAAAAAACACCTAATCAGAACAGCAAAAAAGAACCTCCCCAACATGAGAATGAGTGTAAGGAGCCTCTGGGACAACTTCAGGAGTACCAACATTTGCATAAAATGGGGGTGCTGGAAGGAGAAGAGAGTGAGCAAGAAATTGAAAACCTCTTTGACAAAATAATGACAGAATGCTTCCCTTACCTGGTGAAGGAAATAGACATACAAGACCAGGAAGCACAGAGAGTGCAAACAAGATGAACACAGAAGAGGCTCACACCAAGACACAACATAATTAAAATGCCAAAGGTTAAAGTTAATATTAAAAACAGCAAGAGATAAAGCAGTTAGTTACCTACAAGGGAGCTGCTGTAAGACAGTCAGCTGATTTCTCAACAGAAACTTTGCAGGCCAAAAGGGATTGGCAAGAAATATTCAAAGTCATGAAAAGCAGGGACCTACAACCAAGATTACTTTACCCAGCAAAGCTTTCATTTGGAATCAAAGAACAGAAAAAGAGCTTTCCAGACAAGAAAAACCTAAGGGAGTTCATCACCACCAAACCATTATTACAAGAAATGTTAAAGGGTCTTCTTGAAGAAGAAGATCAAATATGAACAATAAAATGTCAATAAATACATATTTATCAATAACTGAATCTAAAAACAACATCAATAAACAAGCAGAACAGAAACAGACTCAGAGATCCAGAGAACATTTTGAAGGTTTCTAGATGAGAAGGGAGTGGGAAGATGGGTGAAAACGTGAGGGGATTGAGAAGTACAAATTGGTAGTTACAGAATAGTCATGGGGATGTAAAGTACAGCATAGAAACTATAGTCAATAATATTCTAATAACCACGTATGGTGTCAGATGGGTACAAAATTTATCAGATGATCACTTAGTAAATTATATAATGTCTAATCACTAGGGTGTACATCTGAGACTAATATGATATTTATGTCAACTGTACTTGAAAAATAAAAATGATTTTAAAAGTTCAACAGAAATTCTCAGTTCAGATAATGTGGAAGGGGAGTTTGAATGATGAAAAATAATCACAACTTAGAGATAATAATAGGGACTACAATTTATTAAGTGCTAATGTATCAAGCACCATATTTTCTTCTTTTATTTAATACAATTTTTATCATTCTCATGTTACAGGGGAAGAAATCAGGATTCAAAAACATTAAACAACTTGCCTAGCTAGCAAATGGGAAAACCAGACCTCAAATCAGGCCCATGGGGTGCCAAATCTTAGTGGGTGGGGTGGGGGCTCATTTTAACTAGATTGGGCTGGAGAGTTGAGAGAGAATATAAGTGAATGGAACTACAAATATTTTTTAAAGATTTTATTTATTTATCTTTAGAGGGAAAGGGAAAGAGAGAGGGAGAGAAATATCAATGTATGGTTGCTTCCTGTGCATTCCCTACTGGGAACTGGCCTGCAACCCAGGCATGTGCCCTGACTGGGAATTGAACCGTGATCTCTTGGTTCACAGGCCCGCGCTTAATCCACTAAGCTACACCAGCCAGGGCAGGAACTACAAATATTTATTGAGCATCTATTACATGCCAGGCTCCTTTCCAAGCACAAGGAATATAGCAGTTGGTCCTGAAAAAAATGTCTCCCCCTTATCTCTACAAGCCCCAGAGAGAGCTGGGAAAGAAGAGGGAGAGTGGGAGCAAGGAGAAGCTAAAGCGGGGGAGAGGTGGGGAGCTGACAGGAACTGGCCGGGAAGGGGAGAAGGGAAGCCACAGAAAGGAAATGGGGGCAGGGAAGGGAGCCACAGCCCCTGCTGCCTGGTCCCATCAGCACTATCTCATCAGGGGAGGAGCTGGCATTTCAGGGAAGAAGAAGGAACTCAAAGATCTTGAGATAGCTGTCCTCCTAGTGATGTGTTTGCTTAACCTCTTCTAAACCAGGGGCTGGGAGGGGCCCACGGGCAGAGCGGGTGATGTGGGGGAAGCCTGCTGGGAAAGGAGAATATTACCCTAGTGCTAAAGAGACCTCGACTCAGGCTGTGGGTGCTTCACTGCACAGCCTTTCCCTTCACCTGCCATGACGCTTCATACCAAAAACATTCCAGAAGCAGGCTCAGAGAGGTGATGCTGCACTCTGGGGGAGAATGCCGGGGCCCTAGGAGTATTTAGTGCCACATGAGTGCCTCCGGAATGTGAACAACCCAGACAAAGACCAGGGCCAACTTTGGGAGACAGGAAAGGGCCTTTGGAAAACAAGACAAGAAATGTCTTGGCCAGAATTTTCTCCCGTCCTCAGCCCTTTCCTGGGGCAAGTCCATCCATGCTGTCCCTGAGTGGAAGCCCCTTCACAGAACCAAGTCTCCTCTGTGTGGACGCAGGGAAAGCCCCATGGCATGTTAGCCTGTCCCCAGGATGACCCCCTTCACCGAGGGCTGCTTGGCCCTCCTGATGGGCTCAAGTAGATGGAAATGGCGATTGAGACGTGCCAGGCACAGTGCCCACATCCTGGTGGAGCTTCTGGGTCAGCTCTGGGAGTTAGAATCTGAAGACTGACTGGCAGCTGAAGCGTGTCTCAAGGTCAGGAGACCCGGATAGACCCAGGACAAAGGAGTACCTGAAAAGCTGAGGCATTTTTGAGCAGAAGAGGAGACTGGGGGGAAACCAAATAATAGATGACAGAAAGTGGTCTTCTGAAAAAAGGGAATAGACTTGTAGGCTCATGGCTTAGAGAGCAGGACCAAGACCAATGGGAAGGGGCTAGTAGACCCAGGATTCAGCCTGTAAGGCAACCACTACATGATGTGTTCATTCATTCCTTCGATAAGTATTTATTTACTGAGTACCTACAGTACACACTGTTCTAGTCCCTTGGGACACATTTGTGAACAAAACTGACAAAGATCTCCACCTTCACAGGGCTTTCATTCTAGTGGAGAAAGATAACAAAGCAATAGGCAGAATAAACTCGTAAATTAGTGTATCACTTTCTGCCAGTGGATACCACCAAACAAGCATCCTTGAAGTCTCCCCTCCCACAGTTGTCATGTCTAAGTCAGAGTCTCCCAAGTGCCCCAACAGCTGCAGAAGCTCTTCATCTAGGGTTCGAGCTCTGAAGCAACCAGTGAGAGTCTGTCTGAGAGACCAGAGGCTTTGGGTTTGTCACATATGCCACTGCAGAGGCCATGGATGCAGCCAGGAGTGCAAGACTGCATGAGGCGGATGGAAGAGCTGTGGAACCAGTGAGGGCTGTCTCAAGAAAAGATTCTCAAAGGCCTGGTAACCACGTAACTGTGAAAAGATTTTTGTCGTGGTGTTGAAGACACTGAAGAACTCCACCTAAGAGCTTAGTTTGAACAGTATGGGAAAACTGAAGTGGTTAAAATCATCACTGACCGAGGCAGTGGCAAAAAGCGAGAGGCCCTATCTAAGCGAGAGATGGCTAGTGCTTCACACATCCAAAGTGGTTCTGGAAACTTCAGTGTCGGTCGAGGAGGTGGTTTTGCTGAGAATGGCAACTTTGGTCACTGAGGAAACTTCAGAGGAGGTGGCCAAGGTGGTGGTGGTGGCTGTGGGATCACTATAATGGATTTGGTGATGGTAGAAGCATTTTGGAAGGTGTCAGAAGTCACAGTGATTTTGGTGATTATAACAATCAATCTTCAAGTTTTGAACCCAAGAAAGGAGGAAACTTGGGAGGCAGAGCTCCGGCCCCTATGCTGGTGGAGGCCGACACTTTGCCAAACCGCAAACCAAGGTGGTCACGGCGGTCCCACCAGCAGCGGTCGCTATGGCAGTGGCAGAAACAACGCATTGAGGGGGGGGGGAGGGCAGAGAAGTGACAGAGAATCTACAGGTTACACAGATTTACGAACTCAGTCACGCTCAGTGGTAGCAGGGCCTAGTGGCTGCAAAGAAGACATATTTTAGACAATACTCATGTTTATGGGTAAAAAACCTGAGGACTGTATTTGTGACAATTGTATAACAGGTTATTTTTGCTTCTGTTTGGTGGAAAGTGTAAAGCATTTCCAGAAAGGGTTTAACGTAGACATTTTTTGGCATTCATGTTGTTGATTGCTAAATATGACTCCGATCATGACTCTGATAGACATGTCTTTTAAAAAATGTGCGGTGTAGCTCTGATTGGTGTGCTCAGTGGGTTGGGTGTCATCCTGCAAACTGTAAGGTCTGTGGTTCAATTCCCAGTCAGGGCACATGTCTGGGTTGCAGGACAGGTCCCTGGTTGTGGGCATGAGAGAGGCAACCAATCAATGTTTCTCTCCCTCTTTTCTCCCTCTCTAAAAATAAATAAGTAATTTTTTTTTTAAAAAAATGTGTTTTGGCCCTGGCTGGCGTAGCTCAGTGGATTGAGCGCGGGCTGCGAACCAAAGCATCGTAGGTTCGATTCCCAGTCAGGGCACATGCCTGGGTTGCAGGCCAGGTCCCCAGTGGGGACCACATGAGAGGCAACCACACATTAATGTTTCCCTCTCTCTCCTTCTCCCTCCCTTCCCCTCTCTAAAAATAAATAAATAAAATCT
>CM052551.1:22027106-22066887 GCA_028533065.1 Trachops cirrhosus
TTGTTTTGAATTATTTCTTCATTCTTTTCTGGTTGTATGTTTTTTTCTTCCTTCTGGTCCACTCCATTGATATGAGACCCATCTTTCATTCCATCACCATTGGTTCCCTGTGCATCTTTCTTCATTAAACTTATTGTAGCCTGCATTTTTTCACCGAATTTGCAACCAAAATCAACCAATTCTGTGAGTATCCTGATCACCAGTGCTTTGAACTGTGCATCTGATAGGTTGGCTATCTCTTGGTCGCTTAAAAGGATGGGTTCTGGGGCTTTCAATTCTTCTTCTGTTTGAGCCACCTTTTTGCTCGGGTTTTGTTTTTTTTGTTTTTGTTTTTTTTTTTTTTTTTGGTCTTGTCGAGCTCCTGTAGTGAGGGGCGGGGCCTTAGGAGTTCACCAGGGCGGGGCACCCCAGTTGCTTAGTTGTGACATTGTATGTGGGGGAGGGGCCCGAGAAGGAACAATGGCGCTTGCTCTGCTCCCTGTAGGACCCCAGACTCCGCTGCCACTTTCCGTAAGCCAACCAGGCCCCTCTGGCACCAATTCCCACGTGGGTGGGCCTGTGCACCCCGCGGGACCTTCCTTTTCAGTCAGTGCCCCAAAGCTCTATTTCCCGGTGCTGGGACCCTGAGTTGCATGCAGTGCGTTGCTTCATAATGTCCACCTCGCTGGGTCTGCTGGTTGCCACCCCCTGGCCAGGGCCCACCAGCCACTGCTGCTTGTGAGCCCAGGGTCTGCCTGCTGCGGACTTGCACACCGCCCCAGTAGCTCAGCTCTTCGCTCAGCGTCCCTCACCTGGCTGCCTGACTGCCCGACTCTGCCCCTCCTACCAGTCTGGATGAAAGTGTCTATTTTTAAATCCTTGGGTGTCCGACTTCCACACACTTCAATTTTCTGTCAGTTCTGGTTGTTATTTTGTTTCTATATTGTTGTTGTCCCTATCTTGGTTGTGCGAGGAGGCACAGTGCATCTACCTATGCCTCCATCTTGGCCGGAAGTCCTGGCTTCAGGACTTGACCTTTTATAAGGCCACCGTGCTGTCCAAGGAGACTCAACTCCCCGTCCCCCGCCCCACCCCCCGAGTGGGAGTGGGGCAAGAACACCCAGAACACCCAGGGTCTGGGTCGGCTGCATCGCCGCCGGGCGCCCAGCGCTCAGTCGTCGGCTCGTCTGCCTCAGGCATGGGGAGGACGAAGGAGGCGTGGACTGGAAAATGCTGTGAACAGTGGAAGAGCTTCCAGACAACGAGGGAGTGTGAAACAGCTCTGCGCTGCCAGCCAGAAGCTTTCCCCGGGTCTGGAGTCCATCTAGCTTAGAAGTGGAAAAGCGGAGTTACAGCTGGCTGTGAAATCCCCGTGGACGAGAGGCCAACAGACACTGGGAAAACCAGCTGGGGCCTGATGGTGGGCTGCAGGGGCCTGGCTCCTCTATGGCGCCCCACCTGCCCCCTTCTCTGCCCAGGGCTCAGACTCAAGCCTGGGGGTCCTGCAGCAGGACACCGGCCCCTCACTGCCCCTCCACCGAGGCCTGCCTTGCCTGAGTCCTGCTAGCACCTCCAGTCACAGAACATCCCCTTCACTGTCCTTGCCGAGGAGGAAGGTGGCACGCAGGAGGGAGGGGTTCGCCCCCCCTGCCCTCCGCAGGCACCCCCGGCAGCAATGTCCTTTCAGGACTGAAGGGGGATGGGGTGGCTGAGGGAAAAAGAGCCAAGGAGCTGGCAGGAGACAGGCAGAGGTACAAGGAGGGAAGATGCTTCAACTAAGGGAGGACAATGAGAACACGACAAGAACGAGAAAGCTGTGGGGAGGGAGGGAGCATGCCGAGAGTCAGAGGAGGAGCAGAGAACTGCAGCAGCAGCAACGAACCGCAGGCCCCGTGCTGGCGACGGAAAGGGCACTGAACCTGGCGTCAGTCAGACACCGGAAGGCAACCCTGGCGGTCCCTCGCCAGTGTGTGTCTTTGGATGTGTCAGTAACTTTTCTGGGACCCAGCTTTCTCATCTAGAAAAGGGGTGTGATTCTACCTGCATCAAAGGGCTGTCTGGAGGGTGAAACAGGACACAGTGCGTGAGGTGACAAGGACAGCACAACCTCAGGGCGTGCAGAGGTGCTCACAACCAAGTGAGAGTTAGCTAAGCGATACTCCATATGCACGAGAATGACTATACTTCTAAAAAGAAAGGTAACTGTTGGCGAGGCTGTGGAGAGTGAGAGCCCTCATGGTGGGAATGTAAAGTGGTGCAGCCGCTGTGGAAAACAGCCTGGCGACTCCTCAAAAGCTACACGTAGAGTCACCGCATGACCAGCCGTTCCACGCCCAGGTGCAGACCCAGAGAACGGAAAACCGGCGTTCAAGTAACTGCACACACACAGGTGCTCACAGCGGCAGTTACTCACAATGGCCAGGGGGCGGACACGACTCAGACACCCTTCAGTTAGGTAGTGGATGGGCGAACAAAACTGGTCTGCCCACTCAAAGGGACATCGTTGGCCATAAAAGGAGTGAGCGCTGCCACACGGCAAACCCCAAGAGCATCGCACCTCGTGACAGCGCCAGATACGAAAGGCCGCATACTGAGTGATTCCATTTGTATGAAACGTCCAGAACAGTTAAACCCACAGACACAGAAGGCAGAGTAGGGGACGCCAGGGCTGGGGGAGGGAGACAGCAGAGTGACTGCTCAGTGGGCACAGGCTTCCTCTGGGGGGATGACAGTGTCCCAGAACCCAAGGCAAGGGCCGCACACCCTGGGTACGAAGGGCTCGACCTGCCAGCCTCGGCCCAGTGTCCTACCGCAGAGTGGTCTACAGGACGGCCCCTGGCCTTCATCTTACAGTCACGTTTTTGCCAGAGCAGAAGTTCTGGTCTAAAAAGTTCTGGAAGACTAGCAAGAACAGCAATGCTGATCACTCAACCCCCCTGTCACCAGAAGGCGAAACTCCTGGGGTCCCCCAGCCAGAACATGGAAGTGGGTGGGCCACAGGGGCAGCATGCTCCCCTCTCAAACTGTCACAGCCTCACAGGGCCCAGGCCACCTGGCCTTCTGTCCATGCCCAGCCACCAGCACCACACCTGGAGCTGTGGCCCCAG
Organism: Trachops cirrhosus; assembly: GCA_028533065.1. NCBI lineage: Eukaryota > Metazoa > Chordata > Mammalia > Chiroptera > Phyllostomidae > Trachops > Trachops cirrhosus. The sequence continues at coordinate 22,030,193 of CM052551.1, forward strand.
CACTGTGGCCCCTCACACCACTCTCCTGGCCTGAGAGGGGCTGGACTCTCCACAGGTACCTGGCCCCTGTGCTCAGGATGGGCAACTTCTAAGAGGAGATTATGGAGGGAGGGCCATGCCTCTTCCACCAGCTCCTTTCATGCCAGGCAATTAGGGAGGCCAAGTCACGCTTGCTGTGCAGCGTGCCCACCAGCCAGGGCTGGGATCAAAGACCTTGTTCTAACAGAGACTCAGCTCCAAGCTGATGACTGCTCTGGAAGGGCCTGAACTGGGACGCTGTCTTAAGTGTCCAGGGTCCACCTTCCCCTTTTTCTCTCCCTGCCCCAGGGAGACCTGCCACAGCTCTGTGCCCCTCCACATAGCCTCCCAGGTCCTGGACTCCCCTCCCCACTCTCCTCTTGCAGCAACTCAAAGCAGAGCCAGATTAGGCACTCAGCCAGATCAGAGGGGCTCCCCAGCCCTGACTCCCAAGCCTCCCGCCTCCTGCAGGGATGAGCTCACGTCCTCGTGTTAACCCGGCCCAAATACAGGACAGCAGCTCTTCCTCTGAACACTAGCCCAGCAGCCTGCGTCCCTGAGGCTGGCAGGACACACACTGCAGACAGAAAGCGTCTAGGCCCCCACGGCACTGCGTGAGAGAAGGAAAGGGCCCTAACCAGAGGTGTGCTCCACACCTGTGCTCCCTAGTGCCTGAGGGACTGCGGGGGGCTGCTAGATGGACTCCCTTCCCCCAGGGACAGGCAGCACCTCCCTCGATTTACCAAGTGCTCCTGTTAGGGTTCCCAGAGCTGGCCAACACAGAGATGAGGCCTTCTTGCCCTAGCCATCTGCTCAGGGGTTGCAAAGGCAGCACTAAAGTAGGTCCCCCTTACACACACACACACCAAAAAAAGAGCTCTGGGACTCCTGAGTTCCCCTTTAGGAGAGCAGGGCAGCCCTGTATTCAGGAACAGGTGGTCCTCAGGTCCCCTCCCAGGGTGGGGAACTAGGCGTCAGGTGTCAAGCCTGCCTTGCCTGTGGGTCTAGCCAAGCCGGTGGAGGTCCATGCAGATACTGCCCTGAGCAGGGCCTGGGCTTCCGGAGCCTAAAGGCTCAGCAGGTGAGTTGTGCTCGGAGCTGTCAGTCCCAGGTGACAGCAAGATGCTTGTGTCTGCTGCCTTCTGGGCTGAGCTTCTGATCTAGGCATGCTTCTTGGGACGGAGAGCACTCAGACCCCTTTTTCTGTGAGTTTCCAGAGGGAAAGGGAGGTCAGCCAGGCCAGATGGGGAAGAAAAGCCATGGCCAGCTAAGAGCCTTCTGCACAAAGAGGCAGCTGGGAGCGAGGGAGCCTGACATCTCCCATGCCAACCTGGCACTGCAGCCGGAGTAGGCAGGAAAATCACCCCAGCTCTCCGTCCTGGCATCAGGGGCTGCCCAGTCTCCCAAACCAGCGGCATAGCTGCTGGGTGGGCTGCTCTCTCTCTTCCTGGTGGAGACACTCAGGCATCACAGCTGACTCAAGCACTGCCAGGTGAGGAAGGTGTGTGTGGGGGGTGCCAGCCCACCCAACCCAGTGGTTCCGCCGGTGTTGGGAGCCTAAGCAGCTTTCCTGCAGAGGCAGGGAGGCGAAGGCTTAGATAACAGCGTGCACGCAGGGCAGTATGTGTGTAGACTTGGGTCTGCTCACGGGGTGAAGCAGGGTGAAAAACTCCTGCAGGATGCCCTAGCCACCACAAGGGGGATTCAAGGGGCAGGTGCACAAGGTTCCTGGCTCTCCAGTGGCATAACAGGCCCTCAGTGGTTTACCAACAATCACGCCTTTACACAGATTTTGAGGTACAGAGTGGAGGAAACACATTCGCGCACCCTTTTGCGATCTCAGGAAGGCTGGGCATTGGCTGAGGCTTTAATCGGCCTCCTCCCACAGCCAGCGAGCGCTCCCTCCCACCCTGGCCCTGTGAGGGCTGCTCTTTCTTCGTAGGGAGCGACACTCCTCTCATCTGGCCCTCAGCTCCAGGCCTTCCACCAGAGGTCCACCAGAGGTCCACCCCTGGGCTCTACTCAAAACCGCACCCTCCCCGCAGCTGCCTCATTTCCACCCTGCTGAGAACAGCACCCTTTTGTTCACACAAATGGCTTACAGTCCCCTCTGTCTCCTCCCACCCGCAGACCCGGTTCAGGCCCCCAGAGTGGCCCCCCAGCCTTGGGGCCTCCTCTGAGTTTTCCAAAAGTCCCAAGAGCCCTGCACTTTGCTCCTTTTGGACTCTCCCACTGCCATCTGGGGTCTGTGTTCACTGGACCACCACACTCCCCTCTCGCTGAAAACTGTGTTTCTCTGGGGACAGAAACCACCACAACCAGGAACACCCCTTCTATTTAACATCCCGTCAGCTACTCCTGCACCAGGTGGAGTGACTCCTGGCTACTGGTTTCTGGAAGCACCTGTGCCAGGATTCTCTCACCTCTTGCACAAAGCCCCCTTGCCTGACCCCAGAGGCCCTCCCAGCAATGGTCAGCCTATGCCTCCTCCCTCGTTGCATCCACAGAGTTCTCTACAACAGAGAGGAGAGAGGGCCGCATCCTAAGAGCCCAGGGGGAGAGCCCAGACCACCTGACTGACATTCTGCAGAAGTGGCTCTCTCCCATCACCCCGACCACACCTGAGTCTCTCTCCTTCCACCCCCCAGGGGCCGCACCTGTGTGAGTACCGTTTCCCGAAGCTGTGCTGGTGACGGGGTGCCGGGGGCTCTGGGGCCCCAGCTTTCTGCAGGCTGTGCCAGGGCCCCGGGGTCACAGTCCCTGGGCAGCACTGGGCTTGCCGAGGGAAGCCGGGGTCTGCGAGCGGGGATGCCAGAGCTCCCAGGCTCCGCCGCCGCCATCTCCAGTCTGAGGCTCAGCCGAGGATTAGGGCGGATTGCTCGGGGAGATTTCCCCCTTCCCTGGGGCCTGTGCTCTCCTTCCCATCTGGGAGGAGACAAAAGGGCTCACCCACTGGGTAGACCAAACTCTGACGAAGTGCTGCCCAGCCTGCCTTGCCTGTCCCGAGTCCAGCCGTTGCCGCTGTGAATTCAGTGTACAGGAGGACATCCAGGTGTGACAGGAAGCAGCTCTAGTACACGTGCGCCTGCATCATTCACCCTCCCAAATGGGTATTCTGCCTGTCCCCTCCAGGTGCAAGCCCAGAAATACCTTCCACCGTCATAGCCCCTCTGACAGAGGCACAGGCCCACTGGCTCCCTTCTTCAGCCTTCTAATGGAACTGGGCCTCCCGGCCAGGCTCCCAGGACTGAGGGCTCTCCAACACCCCAAGGGCTGGAGGCTTACACAGCCAGCTCCCCCAGCCAGCTCAGGGGGGGGTCCTCTGCCTCTCCCCCTGCTGCCTTGCCCTCTGGTTTGAGGCACTGCCGCTCTCAAGGCACCCTCCCTCTGCGGTAACCAGACCACAGCCTGCCTCATCCCTCTGCCCTGAGAGCCTCTCCTGGAAATCCACTCTCTGCTCTGGACACCACTGCAGCTACTTCTCCACAAGCTTCTGCTTCCCATTCCCTGCCCTACCCCCACCCCACCTCCAGCAGCACTGCCCTGGAAAAACACTCGAGATAAAACTGAACTGTGAACTCACAGCAGCCTCTTCTTCCTTGGCCTTCATCTTGACAGTCCCAGCAGGAAATCCTGGGAGTGTCCAGCAGAGGGGGTCAGAGGTTCACAGTTGAGGAGAACAAGCTATAAGGAGGGTGATGGGGAAGCCAGAGCTCAGGGCTCTGCTGAGTCTCTCTAAGGACAGCTTCTCTTGGCAGAGTCACTAGTCAAGGAAGACATGGATTCTGCACCCACCTGAGCCTGGTGAGGGACTCGGTTAAATACTGCAGGTCAACACGGATCATGCTGACAGGTGGCCCCAGTCTCAAGAAGGTATGGGGAGATAAGACGGGCCCAGCGCTATCTCTGGGGCCCAGAGCCAGGCCCTGCAGTCAGAACACCAGGACAAGTGCCCACACCCTCGGCTTGCAGAAACCTTACAAATATTTGTGGCAGCGGGTGACTTGGGGTTTGTGAGGACAGGAGCCTAGCAAAAGCAAAACACAGGCTCCAGTTTCTGGGGCCAGCTGACACGTGGGGTCAGGAAGCGCTTCCGGCAGCCCCTCTGTCTATCAAGATGATCTCCCTCGGTTTTCACTTGAGGCTTTGGCACCAGGCACGGGTCCTCCTGCACTATGGTTATGTATAAATAGGTCTTGGGTCTTGCTGTCCCTAGGAAGGCAGGGATCAGATCACGAATATGTCCCGACCCTTCACTGTGCCTAGCATAAAACTGACCCTCCCTCAACATCTGTGTCTGTGAAATGACTGCATGGTCATCTCACTGAGCTGCAATGGGAGACAGTCCCGGTCTGCAGTAGCAGTGAGAGAGCCAGGCCTCTCACACTCAAAACCGGGCCCCCGCCCCCTCCTCTCTAGGTGCCACCAAGCTAGGGTTTGTAACCTTTCCTTACAACCCAAAAAAGAGAAGAGGGAGAAGGCAGTGGCAGCAGGAGACCAGGGTGGGAGGGGCTGAGGGAGCTGAGCCTGGGGCTCTCTCACAAGACCTCGGAGGTCTCACTCCCCAGGCTGCCGAGGATCCTGAAGGCTCAGAAGCACCTGAAGGAGCTTTCTACAAGGTCATGTTGTACCACCATAGTCGGCTAAGAGGAAAGGAACGAACAGGAACCAGGGGGACGCCTGCCAGGCAAGCCAGCAGAAGAGAGATCCCTTTTCCTCTAGAGTCTGTTCTTGTCTCTGCATGCAAGAAATGTCCCCAAGTCTGCTTCCTGCTCTGGGGCGGCGGTGGGAGGGTGGGCAGGAGCCCAAGCCCTCATGATGGGAAGGTGCTGTCAGCCTAGCGTCCGGGTCCCAGTTCCAGCCTTGCTACAGAACCTTGGTCAAGTCAGCACAGGCTCTGATGCTCAGTGTCCACAACAGTGGGGAGGAGTACCTGAGGACTGGGGAGCTTGGGAAGCCCTGGCTGGAAGTGGGTGTGCAGCAGGACACATCCTTTCCTGGGTGCTGGCCGAGACTTTTGGTGGCACAGTGGGGGGCAGGGAGTCAGAAGGCTGCTGTCAGTCCTCACCCTGTTACTCAGTAGCTATGCAGCCTCATACAAGCTGCTTCTAACCGCAAGAGGAGGCGGCAGCACCTACAAAGCGGCGGCCCGAAGGAAGAGGCCTCAGGGAGTGACACCATGGCACTGGGAGATGGGGGAGAGCAGGAATGAGCTGAGCCCTGAAGATTCTTTCTGAAGTCCAGCCTTGGTTTGCTAGCTGCTCCCGGGTTGTAGTGAAGTTGAAATGGGAACATGACAAGTCACAGGTTTCACTGAAATAGACTGCTGGTCCTGAGGCTTCCTCACCACCTGTGTACGCATGCGCCCCCACCCTCCCCAGCACTGAGGCTTCCTCACCACCTGTGTACCCATGCACCGCCACCCCCTCCCCACCCAAGCACAGTCATTTTAGAAGGTACCAGGAAGACTTTGCCTGCAACAGAAAAAGCCAGAAAAGTGGCTGCCCTAGGGAGCACAGTTGAGAGTGGGGCGGGTGGCCACAGGAAAAGTGGCAGTGGGGGCGAGAGCCACAGGCTCTGAAAGGACAGGCACCACAAAGCAGCCGTCCTTTGGCAAAGAGGAGGTGCTGCTCTGTAGGTGCCTTTACGTGTCCTTCCTGGTAAGTCCTAGCCACGCCCTGGCTTCCCTCCCACCTGCTCTGTGGCCCAGCAGAGATGCAGGCCCCACCTTGGCCAGGGCGGGCAGTCACTGCCGATGCGCAGGCTCAGGCGGTGGAGCAGTGGCGGGTGTCTCTGGCCTCGCTCTCTCCATTTTTGTGAGTTAGCCTGAATCCGGGGGTGACAGATGGGCTTCTGTCGTCCTGGAGGGACCCTGGACGGAAGCCCAGGTCCTGTTCACGAGGCTATCCTCTCTGCACGTCCAGCAGCTCCAGCCCGCTCTTTCATTGGGTTCCCTTAATCTAGTTTTCTCCTCCCCTCCCTTAATTTTCATGCTATACATCTTTAATACTCTAAATATTAAATTTTTTCTTATCTCTTCCTTTGCCCTTGTTATTGCTCTTCATTCCCCCACAACCCCCTCTCCTTTTTAAGTCTTCCTACTTACTTTTTTGTCTTAGGAAAAAAAAACCCCACGAACCACACATGCTGAAAGATGGGAAACCTGAGAAGTCATAAGCTTTAGGAGCAAAGACGAATGCTGAAAAGCAGCTAAATTTAGCAGCTTAGAACACAAGGTGAGGCCTTAAAAAAAACTCAGGCTCCAAATGTGCTGTGAAGATCTCCCTGTTAGGGTCCTCTGTGAAAGGCTCCGCTCTCTCTAAGGCTCACCTCCTGGACTCAGGGTTTGGGAGGTGGCCAGTACTCAGAAGTCTCTCCCCTAACGTTCACTTGTAGACCGAGACAGCAAGTGCATTTTCTTAGAAACTCATGTCACCAAGGAGCGAGCCCTGCCTCCCTCGGAGGAAGTGCGGGAGGAAGATTCATCTTTAAGGTGAGCTAGAGAATCAAGGTGGGCATGTTTCCTAGGAGCATAAGGACAGGCCCAGCCGAAGGTGCTGGAGAAGCACCCAGAAAGGCCCCAGCAGACAGGCCACGGGGCAACACCATGTGCACACACCACGCCACCTTTCGGCTGCTCCCGGGAGGGAGGAGGCCATCTCTGCCACCCGCTGGTCCTGTGCCCATCTAAGCCAGTGACATCCCTGTCTGGGGAGTCCTCCTCGGGCACAGTCGTGAGCCACATGCTGGGCAGTGGAGAGAATCACACAACTAGGTCACTTTTTTAAAAAATCAAAATTGGTGCCAGGCAGGTAGGAAGGAAGGATGATGCCAAGACTTTCACAGCCACCCTATTTTCCTGGGGGAGGGGACGCTGAGAACAGGTGCAAGAGAAAGTGATCCAGAGAGAAGCCCCATCTTCTTCTGGGGCAGTTTTTAGGAAACAGCGCACCCTGCACTCCACCCCAGTTGCCAAGAATAACTTAGAAGGATTCCTCACTAGAAGCAGAGGACAGAAACACAGAACCCGTGGGGCGTCCTCCTATCTCACAGGCTCTGCCGTGGGCTGGCACGAGCGTTTCTCCATGGGAGAAACGTTCAGAAAAGCACTCTGCACGCCGCCCGAGCTCTCCAGGGAAGGCTCAAAGGGACGCGACCTGCACGTCCGAGGGGCACGCCCACATGCCGGTGAGCCCCCTTGGAGTCGTAGGACCCAGATAATATTTGGGTGTGAAGCTGCCTGCCTTCTCAGGCAGGGCAGAAACCTTATATAACGAAGTTAACATTACAGAGCACTTGTCTTTCCAGGGCAGGGCTCGCCTTTCCAGCCGCCCCGGGCGGCCTCCTGCCACAGTATCACTTTGGATCCGAGTTAGCTTTTGCTGAGCGTGCTGAATTATTCACTAGCTATGGATGCTGGCCCAGACTCTGGGGTCCCAGTGGTGGGGTATCTGGAGAGATAGAAAAGGATACAGCGATTATTCCCCAAACCCAGTCTTGGGCGAAGGTCAAAAAGGACAAAGGAGCAGGGGCATCTGAGTCAGCCTCTGCAGGAGGTGGGAAATGGGCCGGGAGCCCCACGAACAGTCACACCAGCTGCTCGCAGCACCCCAGCACCTGTTGCTGGGTAAAGAAGGGGGGTCAGAGAAGGCTACTGTTCTCAAAACTTCACTCCTTGCCTCTAACCCCCTACTGCAAAGCAGGGGAGCCCTTGGTTCCCTAGGAGCCTAGAAGGAATGCAATAGGTGGTGTGCACTCATCACTGCTTCTATCTCAGAGCCCTCTGCCCCGAGGGATATAAATAGAGAAAGCCCAAACTGTGCCTTTGAAAAGAAAGAAGAGGCAGAAGCAGGGATCAGGTTCATGATACTGTATTTCCATTGCCTCATCTGGCACCAGAGGGAACGAGGCTCACGTTTCACAACTCAGGGATGTGCTGGATCAGGGAGGAATGTGCCTGGTAGCTAGCGAGACCGGTGCCAGCTCCCGTGACCCATGCCCACATCACCAGCGCCGGCTCCTTGCCGTCTGGAACCAGATGACAGAGCTCCTCTTGCTGTCGACTGCTATCAGCCCTGGCATGGGGGCTGACACCTGAGTCTTCAGCGCAATTTCCCCCGGGCAGCGCTGGGGCATGCGTGTCTGAGGGAGCCCAGGCTAAGGATGAGGCGGATGACCCCGAGGAAGAAGTCTGGGGATCTGACTGGTGTCTCCCACCTGTGTCTGGGGGGCATCATCTCAGCCCCCAGGGGCTGCAGAGAGCCACAGGGTCTCCCCCAGGGTTTGGGCCTGAGCTCAGAGACAAGTAGGTTGAGAATGCAGGACATCAGGTCTCAGCTAGGTAATCTGGATGTTATCTAACTGTATCCCAGGGAATTCTGTACTATCAGCAGCCAGCGCTCATCTGGAGAGCTCTGGGAACTTTCTATCTAGAAAGAAAGTCATGGCCGTGGCTGGTGTGGCTCAGTGGATTGAGTGCTGGCCTGTGAACCAAAGGGTCGCTGGTTCCATTCCCAGTCAAGGCACATGCCTGGATTGTGGGCCAGGTTCCCAGTTGGGGGCGCACTAGAGACAACCACACACTGATATTTCTCTCCCTCTCTTTCTCGCTCACTTCCCTTCTCTCTAAAAATAAATAAAATATTTAAAAAAACAACAACAATGAAGAAAGGCATGGATGTCAGTGGGAAAAAGATGAATAAAAGCTAATTCCAGAGGCCAGTTATCTGCTGGGCAACTAACCGAGCCCATGATCCTATTCTAGAAGTCAGCAGGAAGCTGCTGCTTATGCCGTCTGGTGTCAGAGCTTTAGAGCAAGGGACAGAGTCCTCATTTTCTGGTCCCTCTCCTGATTGGGCAGGACTCCTAAAAGGCAAGAGCCTTCACCTGAATCTGTGCAATTCAAATCATACTAAAGGGAGAACCTTTTTTAAAAACCAAAGTGTAACTGACATGCGATATTGTATGAGTTTCAGGTGTATAACATGATGATTCAACATTTATGTGCCTTACAAGCGATCACCACGATCAGTGTAACCGTTTACCCCCCTACAAAGTTATCACGACCTTGTAGACTGCACTCCCTGGGTTGCACATTACTTGACTTGCCAGGTACCAAGAGACAGGCTGCTGTGGTGGGGCCTTCAGGACCCTGGGAAATAGGGGCTTTTAATCACCGGGGCAGGAAGTAAGAGTTCTGGGCAAATTACAGAGCTGCCCTGCCTTGCTTGGCCTTGGAGGCTCTTCTGAGGCCACTGGGCTGGCTGCCTCACCCTGTTCTGCCTGAGGAACCTTTCCACGCAGGGAGGAAGAGAGACGGGAAGACAAGTTGAGATGCGTGGAAGAGGGAGGAGAGAAGGCAGCTGCCCTTCCCAGCAACTGGGTCTGCGTTCAGGCTGGCACTCGAGCAGGCACACGCGTGAGTGACTGTGAACAGGGCAGTGCACACGGCTCTAGAGGTGTATGCACTTGGCGGGCAGGCCGAGGCACCCCTGACCTCCCCCACTGCCATAGGGACATGGTTGGAAACCTCTCCCAGCAGAGCTGACCCCGCCCGACACTGAACCAGCAGGCTCCCAGACATAAATAAACCAGAGACCTTGGCGCCTGCCAAGGTCTGTCTTCCTGGCAGGATCCTAGGGCAGAGGGTAGCCCCTTCTGGGCCAGCCCCTCGGAGAACACAGGGGTGCTTATTTGCGCCAGGGCAGAGGAGAAATCTTGTTGTGGGATAAATCTGGGGGAGGCGTGTCACAGGCTTCCAGAGTTTGGTCTGGTTTACGTGATAAGCTGAACGCCACTGTTTTCCCCACCTGGGTCCTGCAGATAACACCTCCCTGAGGCCACAGGGAAGTGTCCACTCATGACATCATCTCTCCACCTCCTCACTGCTAGCACCTGGTCCTCTCTCCCACCCTGCCAGCCCTCAGAACCCTGGGGCAGCAGGCTGGCCTGTGAGGAAAAGCCCTCCTGCCACTGGGCCCCTCCATGCCGGTCTCTAAGGCTGCCAGCTCCCACCCCACCCTGCTCCTCATCCTCAGAGGGGACCAAGGACCCTGCACAGCAGGGGAAGAGCAAGCAGGGCAAAGTCAGGGGCTCCTCAGCAGAGCAAGCTGTAAACCCAGCACCTCTGTGCAATCCCTCTCCTCTGGGTACACCTCGCACAGCCCAGAAGGGGTGGGAGGAGCATGGTGACAGCTGGGAAGAGGCTTTGAACCAGGCTGAGAGGGAAGCCCTGAGCAAGCCAGACAAAGAAGGGGCAGAAGGAAAGGGACACAGGCTGCTGACCCACTCCCAGGTAATGAAGGCAGGACGGAAGAGTTACTCAGTTTTCCCGAGGCCAGTTCTTCTAGGAAGTGCTGCTCAGCAAAAACCAAAAAAAAAAAAGAGGGTGGGAATCATCTGCTGAGGAACCAGGCAGCCCACATCCACTGTCACTGCACATATTAACGAGCTTCCTACTACAGCCTCCCGCTTTCCCGGCAGTTAAGGCCACACACTGATGGAGAGCCCCGAAGTCATGTCACCTGCCTTCTCTCTTCACCTGCAATGCCCCAGTGTGCCAACAAACGATGACGGTTTTTTTCCACTTTACAGGTATAAGACAGAGTAGTTACCTTGCTCAGTGTCACATAAATAACAGAAAGCAGAATAGTGAGGCTAAGATGACAACTTTTTTGTTTTACCGGGAAGTCATTTAAGGTACAACCTCAAAGACAGCTAACTGGGTTTGGAGGGAAGAAATGACCAACAGACTCCACCACCAGGGCTGACCTGCTGCAGGAACTGAGGGCTGCTACCTGGCCCTCTGTCGCACCCCAGCTCTCCTCCAGCTCCAGGTTTCCTACTTTCTTAGGTTGGAGGCAGGGTAAGCCTCTCCAGGACGGTTCAGGAACTTTAGCTGCCTCCAGGGTGTGTTGGGTGACTCAATCCCCCACCCCCACCCCCACAGGGCTCTGGTCCGAAAGCCAGCTGGTGCATTCTAAACAATGACAAGGGGTGTGTGTAGTGGGGGGGGGCTCATGAATTAAAAATAGATGCTAGTAGTCATCAGGGAGCTTGTGGAGAGCATGTGGGGCTGTGTTTACTAGAGAGAGAAGAATACCTTCTATTCATGCCCAGAGACCAGGGTGGAACCACCACAGCCTCTCACACCAACCAATGGCCTCCGGGTCTGGGGAAGTCAGCTGACAGAGCAGGCCCCTTCCCTGACCTCAAGTAGCCCCCTCCTCAGGACCCCCAGGGCCACACCTGTCCCTGGGAGGACAGCCCCTGGTTAAGAAAGCAGTGTAACTGAAGGGAAATGGCAGCCGAGAGATCAAGTCACCTCCCTGGGCTGAGGCAAACCTGCTCCCTGTGGATCTTGCATAAAACGATCTCTAGTGGTTTTGGTGACTTCAGATCTCAGTTTGATCTTGTGGACGCACTAGAAACATGGGATCTAGTCTTCTCTCTACCATGAACCGGCTGGGTGCCTTCAGACAAGCAGCCTCTTGATTCCTGCAAGCCTCAGTCTGTGCATCTATAAAATGGAGATCGTACTACCTGCTCTGGCACCTCACAGAGATGTTATCAGGATTAACCAGGCAGCCCTGACTCGTGTGGCTCAGGGGGCTGGGCATCATCCGGTCGCCAGTGTGATTCCCAGTCAGGGCACACGCCTGGGTTGCAGGCCAGGTCCCACACTGGGGGCCTGCGAGAAGCATCGGATAGACATTTCTCTAACATATGGGTGTTTCTCTCCCTCCCTTCCCCTCTCTCTAAAAGTAAATAAATAAAATCTTTGAAAAAAAAAAAAAGATGAACCAGGCAGCACACATGACAAAGCTTGGAAAAGGGATAATTCTAAATAAGAATAGAAAACAATCACAGGAGTGCAATTTCCCCGTCACCACTCTGAGCCCAGGGAACCGTCCCCCAGTCAGCCAGCCCGCATCTCTGGGCCTGGTCTTGACCGGCAGCAAGAAGAAACCCTGCCTGCCCTCTGGATATCCCCAGGGCAGTGCTAAGGCCAAACGTCAGCCATGGAAAAGCCCCCACCCCAGCCCCTGCCCCGGCATTCCCAGTCAGCAAACATCTACAACCCTTCCCAGCTTTCCGGGGTACCCACTGCCCACCAGTTCCATCTGCTCCAGTGACGGAGACGACAAGGTTCACATTCTCTCTCTTTGTAAAGTAACTGTAGTACCAGAGACCTTCACTTGCCAGGACTGTTCTGATTTTTTACAGTATTCGCTGAGTCAGCAGTAGGCCTGGCTGCTTTACAGGCAGAACGAGTGCCCCTACAGGGTGGAAGGCTGTGCCGGCCCCTGGGAGTCTCCATCCACAAGGCCATATTACCCTTCTGGTGATACACCCAGATATCACTCTTGGAACGGACTTCTTCACAGTTGAAACTCTGCTTGCAAATGGTCCAGTGCCATCATTTTAAATACTATCTATATACTCACAACTCCCAAATGTACGCCTCTAGTCTGGAACTCTCCCCAAGACTCCAAATTCATTCATCTGACTGCTTAGCATTTCCATGTGGGTGTTTAATAGCCACCTCAAATGGAACATGTCTCATACCTGCTCCAATTTCTATCCCCACAGTACTTGCCAAATATCTGTTCCACTTGCCCTTTTCCCCCAACTCAGTTAATGGCAATTTTCCTTCTTTGCAGCTGCCAGGCCAAAAACATGTATGCCATCTTTGCCTGCTCCCCATCATGCCCCACATCTGTCAGAAATAGAGGTAGCTCGGTCTCTGAAGCAAATCCAGGATCCAGCCACTTCTCCTTACCTCCAGCACTCCCACCTGCTGCAAGCCACCACCACCCTGCCCCTGGCACATGCCAACAGCTTTCCAGCTGGGCTCCATGCTCATGCCCTGGCTCACAGCCGGTTCTCCCGCAGCAGCCATAGAGATCTCTTAAAAGGTGTCACTCATCTGCATAAAACCTTCTAAGGACCTCCTGTCTCACTTGAGAAAAAAAATCAGAAGCCCTTTTCCTGGCCTACCAGGCCCTATGGGATCTGCAGCCCTCCCTGTCTGTCTGTTAAACCCACCAAAACCCAAACTGCTTCAGCCCACTAACACTGGCCTCTCTCCTCCCCAGACTAGCTACACAGGCTGCCTCCCCTTCCACCATCTCCTCAATGCCCCAAACTGGTTTCTAGCTGGTTACCAATGACCCCCTCCCCTCGCCTGAGGCTACCCATCTGCATTTCCAAACCCCAATCTGACCTGTCGCACCTGCCACATTTCCCTGCCACGTTTTGCTCTGTTGACTACTTCCTCCCCCTCCAAATTCGCCTTTTGCTTCAGTGCTCTCCAGGTTAACTTCTGCATGCAGCTGCTCTGTCCCTTATATGTCAGATCTGTCCTTGGTCTCCTTCTCACTCAACACATGCCCTTCCAGGCTCTCACCCACATCCGTGATTTCAAGCTCAGTGCTGACTTGCAGGCACTAGCCGCAGCCCAGACCTTGCCCCATGAACCCGATGGCCGGCTGGTGCTCTGTAGTCGATCAATAGCAAAACTGAGTTCCTCACTTTCCTCCCAAACATGCTGCTTCCCCCGTGTTTCCTCAGCTAGAGAATGCTGTCCCTAAACCCTGCACTCGTCCTCTACTCTTTCCCCTCCTTTGTCTTCCACACCCACTTCTCAACATGTACTATTGGTTCTAACCGCCAAATGTCTTCTGAGTGTGTCTCCTCCTCTCCACGCCTCACTGGCCGTAGCCTGTCCGTCCCCCAAAGTGCTGGACACTCCAGCCACCGTAAACTCCTAGTAGCCCCCAGCATCAGAGCTTACTTGCTTTGGTATGCCCTGCACCATCCAGCCCTGGTCCCCTCTGCTTAGCTCTTCCCTGGCTAAATTATACTCCTCCAAGATTCAGCTGAATGACTTCCTCCAGAAGTTCTCTGCTAACCGCTCCCCAAACCCCAATTTCCCTGCAGCTCCCACGGCCTCTCTCACAGCCTAATCACCCCATTCTGTCCTCTTGCCCAGCTGTCTCCCCTCTACTCAGTGAGCTCCATGAGGACAGCACCTCTGGCTTGTTCATTATTACAGCATGTAACAACTATTTGATAAATACTTGTTACGTGAATAAAAGAATGAATATAGAAATTCAGGAAGTACCAAATTAGATTTTCTCCTTACTAAACAATACTTCATGGATTCCTCCCCTATCTTCTTTGGTTGGTAATAATAGTAAAAATGATACCGTACCAGACTCCATTCCAAGTATTTTATACATATGAACCCATTCACCAGTAATCCTACAAGTCTACTATTAGTACCTCATTTGCAATTGGGGAAACTGAGGCACAAAGAGGTTGAGTGACTGATGCAGCTGCTACGTGGCTGAACCAGGATTGTGCTCTTAAGCAGCACTCGGACTGCCTCTCAACAGCATGTTTAAGGAAAGCAAGCCAAAAATTAATATCAGCCTGAACAAAATATAGTTGTGAATGAAACAGAAATTAGTCCTTTGGGATCGTCTCTTGCTTTGGGCTTAGTCTACCTCTGACTCCTTCAACCAGGCGGACAGTTCTGCAGGCAGCAGAGTGCCCACACCCACTAGGCAGGGCCCTCAGCTCAGCTCTCCAGGTCCAGAAGCCACCCCCAGCCCTGAGGTGGCACTTGCCTCTGAGTAGCCACCCACCTGGAAGGCCCTGGTCTCTCCCCACCTCACCTTGTCCCCGATGCCCTCAGTCTCCTCGGCCAAGAGGTACACGTTGCCACCATCTGCCAGCAGCAGGGCTGTGTCGGTGGTAGAAGAGGAACGGGGCCGACACTGGTGCTGGTGCAGGATGGCAGCCAGGCTGCTGTCCTGGGGGGCCTTGCGCAGCAGGTGGGGGCTGCCGCGCTGGGGCTCCAGGGAGCTGCTCTTGGCACGCCGGCTGCCACCCCCGCTGCTGCCCCCACTGCTGCTGTGCAAGCTGGCGCCCCGTTTGATGGAGGGCCGGGAGCGGATCTGCTGCAGCACACGGTTGAAGGCGGTGGGCCGGGCAGGCAGGTCATGCAGGGACATAGCATAGGAGACCCGATGCATCTCAGGGGACCGCTCCTTCTCGTCTGGGGAGTCATGGTCAGACACTCCCTGCTGCTGCTGCTGCTGCTGCTGCTGCTGGGAATCCTGAGACGCCTGATGCTCCCTCTCTCGTGACCGGCGGCGGCTGTGGAACAGGTGCTTCAGACCGTGGCCAAACATGGAGCCCTCTGAGAGCTGCTGGATTTTCTTAAGAGGGAGAGACAAAGAACCCTGGTGAGTGGAAAGCTCATGAATGCCCAGGTGATGGGGATAGAAGAGAGGCTTCTGCTCTTGGGTGATCAGTGTTGCTACTACGGCTGTCTAAATCTGGAAGACCCTATAAATGACACATCACACCTAAAAGATCACATCTTGCAGAAAGGTGGCAACCCAGACCTGCTCCTTTCATCCCAAAGAAACGCACCCTGTGGCTCCCCACAGGACGCTCCCAGTCCACACATGGGTTCAGGGCTACTGGCCATGGGATTCTTCTGGCTAGTCTGGGGCTCAGAGGCACACGCACCAGCACTTGGCTTGTGAGGTTGTATCTCTCCGGCCCAATTCTCCCTCTGCCCCCAGTTCTTCCCTCATTCTCAGTAGGTCCGCCTTCAAGCTGCGCGTGCTCCTCTAGACCAGTGGTCCCCAACTTTTTTGGCACCAGGGACCGATTTTGTGGAAGACAATTTTTCCATAAACTAGAGGCAGAGGGGAGGGTGGGCAGGGATGGCTTTATTGCCTGCAGCCAGATGCACCTTCATTGTCACTTGTCACTCACTGATAGGGTTTTGATATGAGTCTGAGAGCAATTGATTCATTATGGTCCCGGTGCAGTCAAACCTCTCTGCTAATGATAATCTGTGTTTGCAGCCCCTCCCCAGTGCTAGCATCACCACCTCAGCTCCACCTCAGATCATCAGGCACTAGGTTCTCACAAGGAGCACGCAACCTGGGTCCCTCGCATGCGCAGTCCACAGTGGGGTTCGTGCTCCTATGAGAATCCAATGCTGGTGCTGTTCTGACAGGAGGCAGGGCATAGACAGTAATGTGAGCAATGGAGAGTGGCTGTAAATACAGATGAGACTTCACTGGCCCACCACTCACCTCCTGCTGTGCAGCCCGGTTCCTAACAGGCCACGGACCATTACTGGGTTGGGAACCCCTGCTCTAGACCACCAGGCATCCATTTCCAAAGAGGCCTCATTGCTACACTGTGGGGCAATCAGAATCCTACAATCAGGCTACACTGTCATAGCAGACACCGCTGATTGCCTGCTCCATGTCTTGCCCATTTTCTTTCTCAACCAAACTGAATAGCCTTCATGTAACTTGCTAAAAATTCTTGCTTCATCAGACTCCCTTGCAGCTAGGAGTTGCCACATGACACAGTTTTGACCAAAGAAAAACAAGGTGAGAGTTTCTATAAAGACTTGCTTTCCTGATAGAGGCCCTTGCCCTTCCCACTACTTCCCAACTGGAATGTGGAGGAAATGCCTGGACGTGTAATAGCCATCTTGCCACAAGATAACTGGCATGATATGAAAGCAAATGTGTGCACACATGTGCCCACACACACACAAGAACACACATGTATTCATGTGTAGAGCCCCAAAGCATAGGATGCCTGGGAACTTGATGACCCCATAGTGCCACCAAACCAGTTGTAAATGCCTATCCTGGATTCTTGCTGCATGAAATAAATAAACCTCCCTTTGTCTATAGAACCCTAGCACAATTTTCTGCTATTGGGAGCCAATATCATTCCTGATATGGTTGGCAATAAAATAAACTTCACTGGAGCTCCTGACTCAGTGAATACATCCACATGCCAGGAGGGCGGGACACACCCCAGTTCCTTTGGGACAGACGCTCCTACACTTGGGACCCTCCAGACCTCACTCTATGTACCTCTTCATCTGGCTGCTCATCTCTGTCCTTTCTAACAAACTGTTAAACATAACAAGTAAATAAACTCCCAGGGGCATACCTTTAGTGTAGTCAGTAATGTGACCACTCCTTTAGCACAGGTATCAAAACCCACTGTCCAGATGAATGTCCTTCCCCTCAGACTGAAATAAACCAAAGTGGCCCTGGGGCCCCGCGCTGCCAGGCCTCAGCCTGCCCTCTCAGCGCTGCTGCTGGGACTCCCCAGCTGCTCCCCAGGCGGGGCTGCTCAGAGAGGCAGCTGGACCACTTGGCCAGGGCGAGGCAACGTGTGGTGTAATTCCAGAAAGCTGCTTCTGTCGGGGGGCTGACTCATCTGGCCAGGCAGAGCTTCAGAGCCACAGGAGGAGGGCTGGGACTCGAGGACCAGGTGAGAGCCCAGAGTCTGCGACTCCTAGGCAGAAACTCTGAGCCTGGTCATTGGGGCTCCGTGAGCCACATCTGTGAGGAACAGCCCCTAATCGCAGGAGGCCGCCTCCGTCACTTTAAAAAACATTCTGAAGACTTGCACTTACCGTATTTTCTTTTTTTCTGGAACAAAACTTACAGAGCAGAAAACTGAGACCATGTAGAGACACAGAAAACACCGTCTTTAGATCTTCTGCGTTAGCTGACCCTCATTCTGAGACCCTCTTACTGCTGTCGCGTACACCACCGCACTTGGCGTGGCCGGCGATAACTACACTATCACGTTATTTGTGCACAAGTTTCGAATGTTCATCCTTCACTCATTGAGTCTCACCAGTCCTCCCAGTGGGCGGGCCTTTGTGTCACCCATTTTACAGACAAGAAAAGTTACACCATCGCAACTCACCAGAAATTAATGGTTCCCTGTTTTTGATGTGCTTTTTCTCCTGCGTTATCTCACTTGATCTTCCCAGAAACCAATAAAAGCAACAACAGTAACATTTCCGTTTTTAGATGAGTAAATTAAGGCTACCACCTTTCCTTCTCAGACATTTAATTCTGGGGCTGCCCAGTGCCAGGTTTCCCCTCGGTCGCCACCATCCCCCAGGGCCGGCCGGCAGGACCGGATTCTGCTCTGGGTAGAATCAGGATGCCCAAGGCAGACCGGACTGGGAGCACAGTCCTCAGGGGCTGGAAAGGGCCAGATTCACCATCTCCTGACCAGGCATGAGCCAAGACACCTCTCTCCAGTGTCGTGGATCGGGCCAGCTGGCTGTGGCATTTGTCCAGCTGCTTCGCCAAATGGTCACATTACGTATCATGAATTCTCTTTCTAGCATTCTATTCCAGGTCTCATTCTCCTCTCCCCACCACTCCTAACCTAGCTTCTCCAACACCAAGGGCAATCTTCTATATCCACTCAGGTAAAAAGAGTTCCCTTCAAAAGACCTCACCAGAGATCCTGGTGCCGGGAGGCATCTCCACTGCTCAGCCCCAGGAAACAGGCAGAGGGGCTATGGGCAGCAGCCGCCACTGTCTGCCATATTGCCTGGGATCCTAAAATCCTTGGTCAATTTATTTTTAATGTTATACGACAGCATTTTTGAAAGTTCTTTCCAATGTATGCTGTCATCCCAGCCTGATGCCAGCCTACCCTCAGGAAGGAGACTGTAACAGATACAGTGGCAGTGTCTCCATTTTGCAGATGAAGAAACTGAGGCCAGCACAGTTACATGGCTTGTCCAAGTCACAAAGACAAACATCTGGCTTCTAACTGAGCTTCACTGTTTCATACACTGATCCCAACACTAAAGGAGGTATGGTATGGACCTGTACCCCAGAACAGCACATCAAAGGCAGCTTCAAAACAAAACCTGGGCCAGAAGGAGTTCTGACCCCTGAACTGTCACTGTGGATCTGCCCATGGCACAGGAAGGGCTTGGACAAGACCACTGCAGCCTTCAGGTCCGACCTCCCCACCTGTTTAGCAGGTGAAGGAAGCAGGACCTCTGGCCCAGCGGCACAAAGGAGTCTGCTAAAGTCTGTGGTAGACACGAAGGAAAGAAATAAAAAAGTCAAAGAATAATGGGGGGGGGGCGGGTACTCTCCAAATGCAACAGTTTTGCCTCACATGGTGCAGGGCAGGATAGCAGGGTGAAATCCACATAACCAGCCTTAGGTTTTGGAAATGGGGAAAACCATGGTGACTAGCTTTAGGGAACTTAGCCACCAACGCAGCAGAAAGCACCACCTGCTGTGACTAACAGGTTCCAGCTACTAAATGTCATTTGCTTTTCCACACTCACTTTTTCTTTTCCCCAGCTGCTAGAAACCATTTTTGGTGGCCAAATGAAGCCATGCACCAGGAAAAGAGAGCTGAGATGTTTCAGAGTTATAGGTGGGACACAAACACAGCTCTCCCGATCCAGGAGAACAAGCAAGAACTGTCCCCAGGGCTGCCCAGAGGCTGGGCTGAGACAGAAAGAGAGCTTCTCGGACCAGGCGCCTATAAGTGGGGAGATAAATGAGGGAAAGTTGCTGTCCCCTCCCCTGGGACTACCTCTAAGGGGAGGAAGGACCCCCCTCTTCTTTGGGTGACATCATCCTCTCCAGAAGAAAGGGTGGACTAGACGGTTTCTGAAAGATCCTTCCTGAGAAGACTGTGGTCACTGGATGGCTGGGCTTCATCTGTTTTCCTCCCTGGGTGTGGGTCCCCAAAGAGGAAGTTCGCTCCAAAATTTGCAAACACAGCTGCATGAGGCCAAAAGTAAATGCTTTCGGGTACTGGAGTCCTTGCCACCATCTGATTAAAAATAGCCAAGCAGCTTCTAATTCCTACAGGTTCCTGTGTTCCTAACAACTCCCAGAAAAGCTGAACAGATCTTAAAAAGTCACACTAACCTACAGCTAATTTATCCCACCTGGCAGCTGACTGCATGTCCCTTCCTCCCACCTGGGTTTGAAACTCCCTCTACTCCCCCAACCCCCTAAGGTTTGGCTGTGAGGGTTCAGTGGGGTGACTGGGTCACAGTGAGCCTTAGCAAGCCTAAGTCGCCAACGTTCCTCTATTTATAGGGTCTCTATGGAAACGGGGCCAGCATTAGAGAGCTAACCGCTGTAAAAGCCCACAGAGCCCTGCTCTCTCTCTCTCGGGATACAAAGTGGATTGCTGAAGTCTCCCGACTACCCTGCGGAAGCTCTGGGCGGGAAGCCTGCGGCTGGAGCCAGGCAGGAACCGTCCTCACCCCGGCTTTGGCACTGAGGACCACAAGGAAGAACAAGCAGGCCTGTTTAGCGTTTCTATTGGAAGCACAGTGAGGAAAGATTCTTGGAATCATTTTTGCTCCAACATCACAGCTGACACTAAAAAACAGACCTCAATTCAGGGGCAAATGATTTTCCCATTCCCAATTTTATTTTAATTCCTCGTTTCTTTAGTTGCTTACAGAACTCTGCCTAGAGCCGATGCGAGTAGGGAAAGGTGACCGCGTCCACCGGGTCTTGAGGCAGAACAGACTCAGCATACACCAGCTCAGAAAGCTGCGACTCAAGTTACCGGCATGGTGTGCCCTCTCTCTGTCGCCCCTGCCAACCACACCAGTCTGCAGTGAGCTCACCACCGTGCTCTGAACTCCAGAGAGCACATTACCAGCAATTAATCGTGTACTGCCTCATGACGTGGCTTCTCGTGCTCCCTCAGTCTGTCACCCAGTTACCTATGGACAGCCTATGGACGGAACCCTCAACGGGAAAGAATATGAGGGAACGGAGGACACGACCCCTATCATCTTCGTCTTCGGGTCCCTGATGTACCGGGCAGAGGCCTCCACACAAACATGGTGAATGCTACTTAATGACTTTGAGTGGGAACTATCCAAGTCTGCAAAAGTTATCTTTATAAGGTGATTTAATCCTTAGACAACTACTTTTCCAAAGATTTAAAATGCACAGTTGAGCCACTGTTTCTTGTGTCTAACCCAGGTCCTCCTACTGCCTTTTAAACTTCCCCTCAGTCTACTGACGTAGTAACCGCCGGAAGGAGCTGGTTGGGAGGAGGGCGAACAGACCCAGGAGCCCCACTGTGTTTGCTGTCTCCACACTCAGCTTGGGTAGGGCTCACGTCCTTCAACCAGCTCTGCTTTCCAGGGTGAACATCGCTCAGCTAACCTGGCTGAAAGGTTAAAGGAAGCCTTTAACCATTTGTTCTGAAAAGTCGAATGCTGCTTTTCTCACAATCACAAGACATACCTGCTATCCCTCAACAGCTTTGTTCTAACTTCTTAGTATGGAGAGAGGCTTAAGTGTTTGGCTGAGAGAGGTGGCCCCTGTCCAGTCAAGCCCTTGTTCTCAGAATGACCCTCCTGGCCTACAAGAATGTCACAGGGAGATGCAATTCCTTACAGGAGAGATGAAAATGGAGATGAGTTTTAAGTTGGCCTCTAAGACCATCACCAAAAAGCCAGCTGAGCTTTTTTTCCCAGCCTCTGATATCCACACTTTTTTAAAACCTCAACTGCAAGTTCAGATCCTATTAGATGTTTTCACTCCTTGTTTAGGGAGAGATTCCTGTTAATGGGATTGGCAGTTAAGACACAATTAGATACACAAAAAGAAGGACATTCTGTAAATACTGAGCCTGCAAGACCGTTCCCATTGGAATGAGGCAGCTGGGAATTCATCTATAACCCAGTATGTGGCAGCAGAACAGAGAGCTTCTTTTGCCACATGCTTCCCATCGGTCGCCAGTTCCTCCCGAGCCCACATAGAGGGCTGCTCTGAATATTACTAAACACAGAGGGGGTGGGAGTAGGGCAATCCCAGGCCTCAGGATCCCCTGCCCCCGTCACATTAAATGCATGCGGGAGAGAAATAGGTGGCCTCACCGTTCTTCAGCACCCTCCACTGTCCCTGACCAATTTCCAGGAAACGACTGCCATTCTAGCCAAAAAGGACACTGGCCCTACAAGGGACCTGGTGCTTGCCATTTGACTTCCCATCTGGAAAGCCCCAATCCTCTTCTTGGGTAATTAACATTCCACCCTTACTTTAATATCTTGCTTCATGTCCACCTCCCCCAGGACATCTTTCCATGTGCCTTTGATTCCATCCCGTCATGCTCAAAGCAACTTTAAACTCATGTGTCCTTCGATGGATGACTTTCTTGCTATTTCATCATGTTTGACTAGGGAGCTCACCAGGAGGCGGAGGCAGTGCCTGTTGCTAAAGAACTAATTTTCCATTTCTTTGTTCTTAAGTCTACCTCGATTCTGCCTCCCACAGCCCCCCATCACGAAACCTGTCCTAGGGTCCAACTCCCACTGCAGGAATCTTCAGGCCTGAGCACATCACTTCTGAAGTAGAACCAGGAGCCTCACGGTGCACACGGAGTCACACTCCGCCACGAAAACCTCCCCTCAAGGCCGGGAGTGCACACACTCCTTCATCCCACCCACATTCCTGTCACTAGTTTTTCTCCACTGAAAAAGTGGAGAAACTGAGACCTATTGATTTTATCAAAATCCTAGGCCTTAAAAAAACAACAACAAATAAACAGCAGAACAGAAAAAGAAGCAGGAGTTTCTTGGGAATGACAACATTTTCTTTCTTGACTTGGGTGGTAGGGAGATGGGGTGTCTGTTTTGTGCTTGTTATTTAAACCATATGTGTCTTTTCAGACACTTGTACGTGCATGACATATTTCACAGGTTAAGGCTGTGCCTTTCCCACTGAAGGCATTTGGTACCTGGGGACCCACGATCCCTTCTCCAGTGGACTCTCTACGGGAGTGAAGGAACCAGGGCTGTCTGCAGGGGCTGAAGCACCTGTGCTCGAAAGCAAAGGCTGAGGACTCAGCAGTGCCTTTCCCTCAGCTACATGGCCTGTAATTGTTTTTCCTGACCTTTCTGGGAAGGCCGGACGGCCTATGGAGGGAATGGAAGCACTTACACTAGAACCCAGATGATCCCTGAGTCAAAAGCACTTCGAACCAGGACTGGAATAATGGAATTTGGATCCGCCCCCCACTTTTTCTGGCGGGGTGGGGGGTGGGTATGTATACCTCTCAGAAATCCCTGGGGAAATTATTCACAGGGGCTTTTGTGAGGGGAAAGAGAACTTGAGGGGAAGTCCAGGGGAAGGCCTCTGGCAGGGCACTCAGACTCCCTTTCAGGAAAGGCTCAATTCCTCCTGCCACACCAGAGGGGGTGGGGGGAGGGGGGAGGTTGGGGGTTTCCTCCCCTACTTTCCCCGGGTGTAGCAAAGGACTGGATAATGATGACTATGGAATCAAGACAAGAGCTCAAGTGGTTAAACAGGGATTCAAGCCACAGAGGGTAGGGATGTGATTCTGGATTGTTGGGCTTCTGTCGCAGGAGTATCTGCTGAGACCTCCGGCCCCCAACCTAGCTAGCTGCACAAGCCTTCTGTAGGGCAATGTTCATTTTCAGGGTATCTTTCAGTTCCCATTTTATGATTGCTTGTCTGAGATTGCTACTTAACTATTTTTCCTTCTTTTCACTGGCATTCCCTGCTGCATAATCACGGAGCCCAGGCCACTGTAGCAGAAATTTACAGTGCAGAGTGGGATGCTCCACATCACCAAAGGGTGAGAGGGAGACCACAGGAGCCCCTAACACCTCTGGCTGCCACTAGTTAGAGTGTCATTCAGATCTCTTTGGCAAAGACTAAAATTCTCTAAATTCTCTCTTTTCCCTACCCCTCACCTCAACGGAGGTACTTCAGACAAAGCCTCTTATTTTCTTGCCCCTTTCTCAAGATGATTTCCTCCAATACACTTAAATCCATCACAATGCCTGAAGTTGTCACAAGAAAATAGAAGTGAACTAAAGGACCAAAAGTTCCTATCTCCGAAGTTTAAAATGAAAACAAAAGCAAGCCAGAACTGCTGGTCTCCCTAGGCTGAAGAGAGGTGTAATGCAGGGAGTGTTAAAAATTAAACTTGCCCCTTTCTGGTACCACCATTAAATCTAAAACAAGTCAGCTTCTACCCAGTGCTAGAGCCAATGATGGAATTTTTTCATTGTTCGAAAACTTTGCCAGCATTGGAAAACAAGTTTGGATACACTTCAATATTTCTAGTCCCTCCCCCCCGCAAAAAAGGCTCAGTAAAGCTGAGTGGTTTGCCTGAGATCACACAGCAAACCAAATTGCAAGAGACCCCAAGTTCATGTCTAGTTCGGAAGTCCCTACCCTGTAAACATGTGAGAAAGCAGACAGATAAATAGCTCCACTTATCTCCGCGTGCTCCTCCTGAGCAGGCAGCAGCTCTGTTTCCTCCCCCTTGCTGTGCTCAGTGGTGCGTTTTCTTGGGGGTGGGAGTGTGTGTGGGGGAGGGGGCGGGGGGCATCCAATGCCTAGTCACACCTGGTCTTAATTTTGGTTCAGGGAAGTCCAGCATTTCATATCAAGCATAGAGTTGTTGCTATATCTGCCACAACCAGCATGAAGGTGTCACGAGAGAGAGAGAGAGACAGAGAGAGAGACAGAGAGAGAGAAAGAGATGACATAGGGCGAGATGAACAAGCTTCCTAAAGTAGCTTTTTATCTACAAAGACAGACACTGCAGCCCTCTCGCACCGCAGCCAGCCCACCCTGGGGGAGAAGGGTGGAGATGAACAGAGCCCACAGTTTCCACTGCTGGCCTAACCTGGAGTGTGGGGGGTTTCTGAGGCTGCCCCTCCTGGACTCAGGGTGAGGGTCCATCTGATTAAGGAATCAGAGTTTGCTGGCCAGACTCATCTGGATCTACCCAGAACAAAGCTTAAGTCTGCAGCAGAAGGCTGACTGGCCCTCAACAGCATTAAGGGCATCCCTGTCCCTTCACGATCGTATTTAAAATAGGACCTACACCTCCTGAGCAAACAGGGTGGTCTGAAGCGTGACAGTGAAGCCAGGCATCCAGCTTCCTGTGTACAGACTAGCCAGTGAAGCTCACCTTTAGACATAAGGCTGGCCCCGGACCTCTGAAAACAGGGCAACAGAGGAACCAGAGGCCACATCCAAATAACTACTACAGTTTTTAAAAATTACACACAAGGAGCTAGCTGTCCCCTTCTCATCCCTCCCCAAGGAATACAGACAGGTAACACACACAGGTAAGAACACACTCACCTGCGCTCTGACTTCCTGACTCTGAGTCGCTCAGGCCAAACGAGGAATGTCATTGGCTTATTCAGAGAGCTCCTTAGCATCTGCTGCTATAGGATACACGCTTTCTTTATTTAACATAACAGGAGTCCTTTCACTCCTCTAGTCAAGACCTTGCACCCCCTCTGAAGAAACTCTCACCCGAGGCATCAATCTCCAAGGCATCTAAGTTCCTTCCTTGGGCCGACATCTCCTCGCTTAGGCTGGAGGTGAGCTGGCTTGAGAAGCCTGAGCCTGCAGTCCCTGTGGCAGCTCCAGCAAAGGTGCATTATTTATCCCAGCTGCTGTTTTAATTAATATAGAGACACATTCAATACAGCTCCACAACTGTCTCGGCAACCTCAAGCTGGAAAATAAACGACTCCCAGCTGTATGTGATTGGCTTTCTCCGAGTCTGGTTCTAACTGCAGGCTCAGCGTGTGTGCAACTTGAACCGACGCCCCAAACCAGCCCAAGCCCAGCTCCGCCACCTGTCAGTTCCACCCTGGGGATTGGTTCTGCAAGCCGGCAGGCAGGGATCTCCAAGCTCTATCTTAACCTCTGGCTCCACCTAATGGCAAGAAATCCACACTCCCCTTTCACAGATGGATAAACTGAGCTTCATCCAGGAAGGTCCCAAAAAGAGGAAACTAATTCAGCAAAGGAAACTAATGGTCCTCTGCTTGGCCTTCCACGTTGTCATTTTCTTCCCCTGCTATCTTACAGGAGGAAAAGTGATGTTAACCTTTTGGTTAGCATCTTGGATTTCTCCAGCCCTTCGTCTGAGAATAGCACTTCACACATATCATTCAAACAATATTGCATGGGTGAGTCACTAGAACGTCTGCTGAATAATGAGGAAGAAACACAGAAGCCTGAAATGGAGCTGAAAGACACAGGCACATATGGTACCTGAAGTCCAGCCCAAGGTTCTGGCCCAGCATCCTCTCTGACCTTTGCCTGGCTTCCCCATCACTTTTAAGCACTTCTGCGTGGGGCGGGGAAAGCTAAATCGCCGGCTGGGCTGGGATGGCCAGGGAAGGGTCTGAGCTCACCTTTAAATCAGGAGGCTTGCTTCGAGGACCGGGGTTGGGTGCCGGAGCAGCGCCCATGTCTGAAGTTGGCCCGCCAGCAGAGTTAGCACCCGTGGCCTCCCCAGGCCGGAGGTCTGCGCCCGGCAAGTGGCAAATGGCATCTTCCAGCCCAGCTCCATCCTCCTCTGCCTGCTGTTGCTGCAGCTCGTCCGATTTGCACCTCTTCATGGTGTCTGTGGGTCGGCCAGGGGAATTTGTCCTTCCAGCGAGCCGTCTTGGGGGTGACCGCGCCCCCTCTTACACTCAGAAACGAAGCCTGGGGTCTAAACGATTAGCGAGGAAAGGAGTGGCCGGATGACAACTCCTTGAATTAAAAATTAAATATTGTTAAAGGAGGAAGAGCAAGGGGCGAGAAGGGACAGCCTTGGTTACAGCTTGGAATAGTTCATTACGACCTGGGGAGCGAAGGCAGGGCACAGTCGAGCTGGCCAGCAGGAGTCCTTGGACGGTCATTGGAGCGGGAGGAGGGCTGCCCCCAGACCCCGAACTTTCTGTTTCAGGGCATGGCCAGGGAGGGGGAGCTGAGCAGCGCAGCGCAGCGCTTCCTTCTGGGTTGGCCCCGCTCTGGGCGAGGCAAGGAAGGGGGCAGCCGGGCCGGCAGGTCCTCGGCGGCCGCCCTCGGCGGCGGCTGAGGCCCCCGGCCCTGCCGCCGGCCCCCGCCCCGCATGGGCTGGTCGCGGAGCCTGCGCCACGCCCGGCCCCCTCACTCCCCGCCCGCGCCCGGGTCCCCGTGGCCCGCTTCCCGCCGGCGCGCCGCCTGCTGCAAAACCGCGACCACGACCAGAGCCAACAGCGAGTGCAACCTACCCCTCCCGCCGCCTCCGCCCGCGAGGGGAAGGCGAGGCAAGGAGAAAATGACAACGGCGATGGGCCAATGGGAAGCCCGGAGGGCGGAGGGTCGTCGCGCTGCCACGTTTTAGGGTTGGTTGCACCGTGCGAGCCCCCCAGGAGAGGTCTGGAGGACTGTGCTGCTGCATCTTAGCAATACGGAGAGCGGCTGCGGAGTAGAGGCGGGGGACGGCGGGCCACCAGGGACCTGTCTTAGCAGACGCCGGAGGGACCCTCCCCGGAAAGGCTCTCTCGGGATTTCCTCCACCCACTCGTTTTATTTGGTGGGGAGGAGCGCAGTAGGGGTGCTTGCCATCACTGCTTTTTTTTTACCCTAACTTTGCACATTATATTATATACATCCCTCCAGTAAGGAATATTCTGATCCCCTTTAGAAAACTTGGTCTGAAACACAAACCTATTATAGCTACGTTCCGCGCTGCAAATGCAAAAGGACGGAGTGTTCTGCCCCATCGCCCCTTCCCCCACTTTAATAAGTCTTAGCTTCATGCTCAGGAATGACAAAGTATTTCATATTTAAACACAATAATGAGTGTGAGAGTTCCTTTCAAACAGTAAAGCAGCTTTTAAATAAAACAGGATATTAACGGCAGGAGGTTGGGACATATGGAAGAGAAGGAAAGGATTGCAAGCTCTTTTTCCCATAAATCTCAGACAAACTGCGCTGAGTAATCTGAAGGCAGAAAGAGCACATACTGCGGTAACCAAGATATGGAGCCTCGTAATAACGAGGGCATCTGCATGCCTACTGTATACTCACTGGACAGGATTTTTGGCCCATCCAACAGCCTAGGCCAGTGGTTCTAGGGACCTGCAGCATCTGCATCACCTGAAAACTTGATAGAAATGCAAATTATTGGACATCAGCAAACCCACTGAATCAGAAATAATGGGCCCAGAAATCTGTTTTAACAAGTGCTCCAGGTAATTCTGACACGAGGTAACATTTGAGAAACATTGCCATAGACAGATAGTGAAAGGGATGCTGAGTCTGTGCGTCACAGTGATGATCTGTACTGCATTTTACAGTTTAACATCTTTTTTACACGCACTATGCCATCCTGCCCCCCCTTGAGTCCTACTAGCCTGTAAGTTTCTTGACTCTGTTTTATTCTTTCCATTCTAACCACTCATTTTAATGTAGAATATCCTAGGACAGCCTAAGTTGTTAAGAATTTACTTTCCAAACTATCTATTTTTAGAGGATGGGAACGTAGAATGGGCTGGGAACGTAGAACCACCCCCGACACCTGCTGCACAGTATCAAGCACAATGTAAAAACACAGTCTACAAGCCTTCAGCATTTTCAATGGTGAAAGAAAGGCAGAATGCCATGAAGGCCTAGGCAGATCCAGACAGAACCAGTGAGGGCAGATTCCCAGGGTGCAAGATGTCAGGCAGAGTCTATTGCCCACTGCCTGACTGGCCCCAGAGAAGTGCAGGGGCTCCACAGACCTTGCGTCAGCCTTGGGCAAGCAGTGACCAGCAAATGGCGAACAGACCTGAGTCTAAGCTGAAGTAGAGAGAGTTGGCATGAAGCTTTAAGAAAGCAGAGACGTTATCATTTGGACTTATGCCTCACTTCTATACTAGGCTGAAGTGGCTTTAAGTTTGATTTTTATATTACCATTCACAGGCAAATTTCCTATTTGTGGCCATATTTTACAAGGTGTGATGCACCTCAACAAAGTGTCCGTGGTGTGTTTCATGAAATCAAATAACACTTTACGATCCATTTTGGAAAGGCAGGTTAGCATAGTAGTTAAGAGCCCAGACTCTGACCAGATTGCTCGAGAGGACAAATCCTAGCTCTACTCTCCACAAAGCATGTGACAGGAGGCAAGATCTCTAACCTCTTAATGCCAAGATTCCTCGTTTGCAAGGGAGGATACTGACAATATCTACCGCAGAGGGTGTTGGGTAATGGGGTGGGCAAAAGGTTGTTTGTATGGAAAAAGGCATGTCAGTTATGATTATTACAGTAGCTTTATTAGCTCAAAAGAATGTCACTCACAGATGCAAACCTACAAAGCACTCAGACATTGCCTGGCACAGACTGAGGGCCGTACCTATAATCTGAGATGTCATTCAGTTTCAAAACTGTTACGCATTGCACCACAGTGGTTCTATCTTTGGGAGTTCACTTAAATGTCTCACCCATCTCTGATTGTCACTGAATGTCACGTTATGGAACAAATATGCTACTGCTGAGGGAGTGTGAGTGGGAAGTCTATGCAGAGAGCTGTGTGACCTGCAACCATCAGTTTGAAGCTGACAGCAAATTTTCATTAGCCATAGTAAATTCTTGAGTACTGGAGATAAATAGAAACTGAAAGTATTTTGATTGAAATTTTGTTTAAAGGATTGGAACATTCCATTTTTTCCAGGCTTCTTTGGGAAAATATAAGCACATTCTGTGTTTCGATGTTCAAGATAAGACAAAAATTTGCAGATTTAAAATGCAAGAAATTATATTTGTTATGTAGGAGTAGAATTTTCCCTTTCTGCTTTGGCACCACCAGTTAATTACAAAGAAATAACATGATGTAGTGGGAGGAACATTGGTCTTGGTGTTAGAAAATCCATGTAAGAATTATGGTTCTGTTACTCCCTGTGTGTTCTTGGGCAACCAAATCACTCAACTTCTCCCACCCTTGTTTTTCTCAGCTATAAACAGGGGCTAATAATATCTATCCTCACATGGTTATTGTAAGGATTAAACTAGGTAAGGCATGTGAAAACGCTTGACACATAGTACGTGCTCAGTAAACCTGAATGAAACAAAAATAATGAACTTGTCCAAGCCTCGTGGCTGTCACATGACAAAGGCAGAATTGTCCCACTAAGCTTAGTGCTTTTTGTGAAAGGCAATCCCATCAGGCTAATGGAAGGGGGCTCTCCTAGTAGTATCAAATCTGTTAAACCAGTAAGCTCTACAAACCAGGTAAAGATCAGGGTTGTGGAATCCTGTCCCCTTGTCAACAGCCAGTTCCTTTAGCTTGCTAAACTGAAGAAGTTTGAATTACAGAGCATAAATTGCTGAGATCGACAGGTAAGCATATAGTAGGTTTTAATATCTGTTTGTAAACTCAATTAAGTCTGAGAAATAAAAGGTTTCTTTTTGCCAATAGCAAGAGGCTTATAGATTATGCAAGAAAACTGTTTCCTATTCTGTAGGAATTCTTTAAAAATATTTTATTAAAATCATTTTATTTTAAAAAGCTTAATTTTAATTGAAAAACATTTTAAACATAAAGTGGGTAGGTAGTTTTCAGAGAGCTATTTTAAGCATACTGAGTAGACTGCTTTGCTTAGAAGGTGAAAGTATCCTCTAGAGAGACTAGATATAATAATTTTGATTACTGTATTTAGATACCAACATCATTACAAATATTCCTTTGTTAATGTAATTTTCTTCCCTTTCTTTTTAGAGATACCCACTTCCCCCACACTGTTCTCCTTAAAAGAAATTGGGTTCTGTTGGATTAAGAGAAGAAAACTATGCAAATAATCATTGGGCAGATTGGCTAGATTGTTGATTACATCACCATCCCACCACCTAAATACAGGCTTTTTATTGGCTATTGTAAAAGGCAGACAGGACTGGGAAGGCTCTGCTTCACTCGTGAATTGTAGAAGCCTCTGTGTTATAAACAAATTTTATCCTGTTTTTCACTTAAAATGTACTCAGAAGCATTTTCCATGTGTTATTACATTTTTCCATGTTACTTAATAAGTAAACATTTTAAATGAATGCTTATCATTCTATGAAGTGAATATATCAGGTTTTATTAACCACTATCCACCTTATTCTTACATAATTATTTTAATTTTTCACCTTCAGAAATAAAACTGTAATTACTATTTTTATTTAGAAATTGTATGTATTTTTCCTCCACAGAATAGAATTCTAATACCTGCCAATGTTTTAAGCGTTGGACAAACCAAACAGATTGCCCGCCTTGTGACCATTTCTCTCCCAGCATCCTGAGACCTGCGCGGGAGTCTCCAGTGTCCAGCTGACCCCTGGACTGCTGGATCTCCTACCTGTAGTACAAAAAGCTGGAAGTTTCTGTTTCTCATTTCAGGTAGGACACACATTCCTCATTCTGGGTGCTTGTTGCTCTTCAGTAACAGGACGAAGTCACAATAATTGTGGCTGTGAACAGAGGAGGTTTGTGACGCATGAACTTAAACCCCGATTGTACTGCTCCGGGTGAAAGCCTGCAGCTGGCAAAATGGCTGCTTTGTGTCCTTTCCCGTCCCTGTAGGGACACCATACAGACTCCTGGACAATCTGTTACTTAAAGCTGAAAATGCTAGACCTTAAAAAAATAAGGAAAAAAGAAAGAAGGAAAGAAAGAGAGAAAAGAAGAGAAAACACCAGCTTTGCTCAGAAAGAATCAGTTGTTTATTATTTGCTTCTGAAGATCTGGGCAGTTCCATCTATTATTTTATGTGGCACTTTTAGATATAATAAGAGCAAGCAGCCTCATTTTGGGAGAATCACAGGCGTTAAGCATTTGGCTAGGAAGCTTGTGAACTCTCCCTTCCTCAATCCCCACAACAGCTCTGTGAAGGCAAGTGTGGTTCCCACACTACAGCAGAGGGAACGGCCGGGAGAGGTTACAGTGTGTTCGCGGGCCTGAGATCTGCCCTGCGCTCTGCCTGACGCAGACCGAACAGCTCCCCCTTTCACGACTGTAATTCCGAACCGCTCTTGTGGTAAGTGGTTTATCAATGAGTGCTAGTCTGCAGTTAAATATACCTACTACATTTATTCAAATATATTTATGAAAACATATCATACGCAAAAGCTTTACAACATGCCTGTGGAAGGTAGAGAACAAAAAAGTCATTGGTCCCTGCCTTTTGACTTAAAAAAAAAGTCTGGGTGGAGGAATTAGACACAAATGAAACATAAAACAATAACACAAGAAGAAATAGTAATGTTTGTCAACGCTCAGAGGGGGAAATAATGAAGAACCACAGTCCAAAGGAGAGCTCTCTGTGCCGGATTAAGATGACTCCAAGAAAGAAGTGCTTACATACATTCTTCCATATTATTAATGTTAAAAAGATAAAATGTTGTTTTAGGATGGTTCAGAAACATTTAAGTAGGTGAGAACTATATAAATCATCTTTACAAAAATTTACTGATTGAGCCCTGGCTGGTGTGGCTCATTGGATTGTGTGCCGGCCTGTGAACCAAAGAGTCACCAGTTTGCTTCCCAGTTGGGGCACATGCCTGGGTTGTGGGCCAGGTCCCCAGTAGGGGGCTCATGAGAGGCAACCACACATTGATGTTTCTCTCCCTCCCTTCCCCTCTCTAAAGATAAATAAATAAAATATTTAAAAATTTTTTATTCATTGATTTTAGAGAAAGAGAAAGGGAGAGAGAAACATTGATTTGTTGATCCACTTATTTATGCATTCATTCATTGGTTTCGTCTTGTATGTGTTCTGACCAGGGGTCAAACCAGCAACTTTGGTGCATCAGGATGATGCTCTAACCAAATGAGCTACCCTATATAGTCAGGGCCTATATAAATCATCTTGAATATATACCCATTCAGTAATTGGATCTCTTTAATTTAACATCTGCATGTGAAGGAGTTTTTATGGCATGTTAGTGATGGGAAAAACACTTTTTTCTTTTTATTCTCTGAAACCATAGGGCAGTTTTTCTCAAAGTATGGTTCAGGGACTACCAACAACATAAATTACCTTGGAATTTAGGTACACATGCAGATTCCCCAAGCTTATAGAAACAGAATTGCTGGGGGTGGGACCTGAAAATCTACACTTGAAACAAGTATTCTAGGTGACTCTTATGCACATTGAAGTTTGAGAAACAATATATAGCAGAACACTTAGTGGATCACGTATATTGATAGATTTTTTGTTAATAATGTCTCCTATTTATTGAACACTTACTGTATGCCTAGCACACACATTTAGTCTGTAAAACAAACTTAGTAGGTAAGTATCATAACCTCCACTTTACAGTTGAGGAAACTGAGGCCCAAAGAGAATTAAAATTTGCCAGAGCTCACCCTGCTGGCAAGAGCTGTGACTTTCTAACCAGTTCCAAACTAGTTCTGCTTGCCCTCGATGTCTACACTATTCCCACAGAGCCTACCTCACTGTTGCCTAGGGATTGAGTGCCTACTATGCCATATCATTTCAATCCAAACCTTTCGATGCCCTCACATGGTACTCTTGCCATGTAAGATAACTTCATAGATTCATAGACATTATGACATTAGACATAGACATTAACACATAATCTCAAAGTCACCTTCCACCAGTTAGAATCCAGCTTTCTTTCTTATTCTAGTGTGGCTTTTCCTCGCTTTGACCTTCTCCTGGCAGGTCCTAAAACCTTTTTCAACTCTGGCTGCCAGGGCTTCCATTCCTTGGTGTGATTTCCCCGACCCTTTCACACCTAGTTTGGAAAGACAAATCATGTGTTGAAGTTTAGGTTCCTTTCTAACAGCTACCGCAGCTTTTCTGAACAGGAACCAGAGCTCAAGTCTGAATCAAGAGGGAAATATTAGTTGCTTAAATTGAAAAACCTTCTACTGATCAAGGAAGCCTCTTCCAGGAAGGAGAGCCACACTGTCCCATGTGAGATCTCACGCTGAAGTACGCACACTGGTAAGTGATTTTCAGAGAGTCTCATGTGGCTTGGGGTGTATCCAAGCAGCTAGAGAGACAAAGGGCTGTTTTCACTGGTGAACCCACCCAGGCCTGCCTTGCACCTCTCACAGGGTACTGGTGTGAGAAGATAGTACTCTCTTTCAAGATGCAATGACAGTACAATTCAGTAATGTATAGCTAAAGCCATGTAATTATCTGTACCATTTTTACCAAGTAATATCCTCCTAGGCATTATGCTGGGAAAATAATTCAAAAGAAAACAATCAATGGTACAAAAACAAAAAAGAGTTATAACATGAAAAATCTGAAACAACCTCAATGCCCAAGAACACAGGGCATGAGAAACGATGTTATAACAATACAATGGAATGTTATGTTTCTATTAAGCGAGATACATGAGATAAGTATATCAAAACACAAAAGGACTTTTTTATGTAATGCAAAATGAAAACATCAGAATACAACATTTGCATTGAGCTAGAATAAGTGCTTTAAAGTACAAAGAACCTGTGTTATTAGCTATATGGACTTAAGACAAATCACCTAACATGCATCCCAATTTCCTTGTCTATGTAAAATAGGGATACCCTGGCTGGTATAGCTCAGTGGGTTGAGTGCGGTCCTGCAAACCAAAGGGTCACCAGTTGGATTCCCAGTCAGAGCACGCGCCTGGGTTGCAGCTCAGGTCACCACTATGGGCTCATGAGAGGCAACCACACATAGATATTTCTTCCCCTCTCTTTCTCCTTCTCCTCCCATCTCTCTAAAAAAATGAATAAATAAAATATTTTTAAAAAAAATAGGGATAAAAATAATCCATTTTGCCCTGGCCAGGTGTTTCAGTTGCTTGGAGTGTCACTTTTTTTCCTATTATTTTTTAAAAAAATACATTGTATTGATTATGTTATTACAGTTGTCCCATTCCCCCCCCTTTATTCCCCTCCACCCTGCACACCCTCTCCCACCCACATTCCCCTTCTTTAGTTCATGTCCATGGGTCATACATGTAAGTTCTTTGTCTTCTACATTTCCTATATTACTCTTACCCTCCCCCTGTCTATTTTCTACCTACCATCTATGCTACTTATTTTCTGTAACTTTTCCCCCTCTCCCCCCGCACTCCCCTGCTGATAAACCTCCACGTGATCTCCATTTCCGTGGTTCTGTTCCTGTTCTAGTTGTTTGCTTAGTTTGTTTTTGTTTTAGGTGTAGTTGTTAATAATTGTGAGTTTGCTGTCATCTTACTGTTCATATTTTTTATCTTCTTTTTCTTAGATAAGTCCCTTTAACATTTCGTATAATAATGGCTTGATGATGATGAATTCCTGTAACTTGACCTTACTGGGAAGTACTTTATCTGCCCTTCCATTCTAAATGAAAGCTTTGCTGGATAGAGCAATCTGGGATGTAGGTCCTTGTCTTTCTTGACTAGGAATACTTCTTTCTAGCCCCTTCTTGCCTGTAAGGTCTCTTTTGAGAAATCAGCTGACAGTCTGATGGGAACTCCTTTGTAGGTAACTGTCTTTTTTCCTCTTGCTGCTTTTAAGATTCTCTCCTCTTTAATCTTGACTAATGTAATTATGATGTGCCTTGGTGTGTTCCTCCTTGGGCCCAACATTTTTGGGACTCTCTGAGCTTCCTGGACTTCCTGAAAGTCTATTTCCTTTGCCAGATTCAGAAAGTTCTCCTTCATTATTTGTTCAAATAAGTTTTCAATTTCTTGCTGTTCCTCTTCCCCTTCTGGTACCCCTATGATTCAGATGTTGGAACGTTTAAAGTTGTCCTGGAGGTTCCTAAGCCTCTCCTCATTTTTTTGAATTCTTGTTTCTTCATTCTTTTGTGACTGATGTTTCTTTCTTCCTTCTGGTCCATACCATTGATTTGAGTCCCAGTTTCCTTCCCATCACTATTGGTACCCTGTGAATTTTCCTTTATTTCACTTAGCATAGTCTTCATTTTTTTCCTCTAATTTGAGACCAAATTCAACCAATTCTGTGAGCATCCTGCTTACCAGTGTTTTGAACTGTGCATCTGATAGATGGCTATCTCTTTGTTGCTTAGTTGTATTTTTTTCTGGAGCTTTGATCTGTTCATTTTGACCACTTTTTTTGTCTTGGCGCACCTGTTAGGTAGTGAGGGGCAGAGCCTTAGGTGTTCACCAGGGCAGGGCAACCCAAGTCACTGCGTTGTGACGCTGTATGTGGGGCAGGGGTCCGAGAAGGAACAATGGCCCTTGCTCCTCTCTCTGCCAGATTTCAGTCTCTGCCCCCACTTCCCACAAGCAAACTGGGACTTTATGGTGCTGATTTCCGTGTGAGTGGGCTTGTGTACATTCTAGCACTTTGTGGGTCTCTCCAACGAATCCTCCTGTAACACTGGGAGTTTTAAGACTTCCGAACAAGATGGAGGCATAGGTAGATGCACTAGGCTTCCTCGAACAACCAAGATAGGGACAACAACAATATAGAAACAAAATAACAACTAGAACTGACAGAAAATTGAAGTGTATGGAAGTGAGACACCCAAGGATTTAAAAATAGACACGTTCATCCAGACTGGTGGGAAGGGCGGAGTCGGGCCAGGCAAGGGACACGGAGCACAGAGCTGAGCAACTGGGGTGGCGTGCAAGTCTACAGCAGGCAGACCTTGGGCACACAAGCAGCAGTGGCTGGTGGGCCCCGGCCAGGGGTTGGCAACCAGCAGACCCAGCGAGGCGGCCATTGTGAAGCAAGGCACTGCGTGCAACTCAGGGTCCCAGCACCGGGAAATAGAGCTTTGGGGCACTGACTGAAAAGGAAGGTCCCTCGGGGTGCACAAGCCCACCCACACCAGAATTGGTGCCAGAGGGGCCCGGTTGGCTCGCGGAAAGCGATGGAGGGGTCTGAGGTCCTACAGAGGGCAGAGCAAGTGCCATTGTTCCTTCTCGGACCCCGCCCCCACATACAGCGTCACAACCCAGGGACTGGGGTGCACCACCCTCGTGAATACCTAAGGCCCTGCCCCTCGCTACAGGAGCTCCACAAGACCAAAAAAAAAAAAAAAAAAAAAAAAAAAAAAA
>CM052551.1:22067387-22116441 GCA_028533065.1 Trachops cirrhosus
CCCCTATGATTCAGATGTTGGAACGTTTAAAGTTGTCCTGGAGGTTCCTAAGCCTCTCCTCATTTTTTTGAATTCTTGTTTCTTCATTCTTTTGTGACTGATGTTTCTTTCTTCCTTCTGGCCCACTCCATTGATTTGAGTCCCAGTTTCCTTCCCATCACTATTGGTACCCTGTGAATTTTCCTTTATTTCACTTAGCATAGCCTTCATTTTTTCATCTAATTTGTGACCAAATTCAACCAATTCTGTGAGCATCCTGCTTACCAGCACTTTGAACTGTGCATCTGATAGGTTGGCTGTCTCTTTGTCGCTTAGTTGTATTTTTTCTGGAGCTTTGATCTGTTCTTTCATTTGGGCCATTTTTTTTGTCTTGATGCGCCTGTATGTAGTGAGAGGTGAAGCCTTAGGTGTTCACTATGGCATGCAACCCAGTCACTGGGTTGTGATGCTATATGTGGGGCAGGGGTCCGAGAAGGAACAATGGCCCTTGCTCCTCTCTCTGCCAGATTTCAGTCACTGCCCCCACTTCCCACAAGCAAACTGGGCCCTTCTGGTGCTGATTCCCATGTGGATGGGCTTGTGAATGTTCTTGAGCACTGTGGATCTCTCCAACGAAGTCTCTTGTGAGGGTGGGAGTCTCTCCTGGCAACTCAACTCCCACAGGTGTTTTCAATCAGTGTTTTGAGGCTTTATTTCCCCACTCTGGGACCCTGGGTTGCGTGGTCTGTCTCGCTCCCCAGTTTCGCCTGGTTTATCTGCGTGGGAATGTGGGACTTCTGGGCCTGGCAGCCGCCTTGTGCTACTCACCCCTCCACAATCCACTGCCTTGCTGGGTTTGCCCTCTGTTGCCTTACAGCACCTGGGGTCTGCCAGCCACCCTGCCGTGAGCCCTCCCAATTCCAGCTCCCTGACTCCACCCCTTCTACGCATCTGGATGAATGTGTCTACTTTAACTCCTTGGTTGTCGGACTTCCCTACAGTTCAGTTTTCTGTCAGTACTGGTTATTTTTTGTTTCTAAATTGTTGTTGTCCTTATTTTGGTTGTGCAAGGAGGCACAGTGTGTCTACCTACTCCTCCATCTTGGCCAGAAGTCCACATTCTTTAAGATTTTAGACAACAGGAAACAAAATTCACTTTCCTAGGCAGATCAAAAATGGGGCTGAGACATACGCATATATATTAAAAATTATGTATGTAGGTTACTGCAGCATTGTTTATAACACTGAAGGACTGCAAAACACCTAACAGTCCATCAATAGAGGACTTGTTAAATAAACATCCAGATCTACATGATAGTATATTACACAGTTAAAAAAAATAAGGGTCATGGCCATGTAGCTAAGTTGGTTAGAGTGTTGTCCCTAAATACCAAGGCTGTGGGTTCAGTCTCTGGTCAGGGCACATACAAGAATCAACCAATGAATGGGTAGATATGTGGAACAACAAATCAATGTCTCTCTCTCCCTGCTTCTTCTCTCTCTAAAATCAATCAATCAATCGTTTAAAAAAAGAATAAGATCTTTATGTTCTGGTGTGGAAGGGTCTATAAGGGCAGAATGGAGTTAGTATAGTAGGCTATAATTTGTATTTAAATATATATATCTCAACTGGAGAGCATTATGCTAAGTGAAATAAGCCAGGCAGTGAAAGAAAATACTATATGATTTCACCTATAAGTAGAACCTAATCAACAAAACAAACAAGTAAGCAAAATATAACCAGAGATATTGAAATAGGAACAAACTGACAGTAACCAGAGGGGATGGGGGAAGGGGGTAATGGAAGAAAGAAAGGGAAGGGTTGTCAAGGAACATGTATAAAGGACCTATGGACAAAGCCAAAGGGGGGAAGGATTGAGGGTGGGAGGTGGGGATGGCTGGGGTCGGGGTAAGTTTTAGGGGGGAAGTGGAGACAACTGTACTTAACAATAAAAATAAAATAAAATAAAATAGAAAAAAAAAAAAACAAACAACATCTAAGGCCCTGACTGGCTAGCTCAGTTGATTATTGTCCCAGTATAACAAGTTTGCAGGTTCGATCACTGTTCAGGGCACATACAGGAAGCAACCACTGCATGCGTAAATAAGTGGAGCAACAAATCTTTCTCCCCCCTCCTTCCTCTTTCTCTCTCTCTCTCCCTCCCCCACTTTCCCTCACATCAATGAAAATACATATCTATATAGTATCTACATCTGTAACCATGGTTACCTCCTGAGAGGGAACTAGATGACTGGGAGGCAGGAAGTAGAACAAAGACTTAGTTTTCCCTTGTGTACCATTTGAACCATTTAAAAAAATTATTAATTTGAGAAAGAGAGAAACATTGCTTTGTTGTTCCACTTACTTATTCATTCATTGATTGTTTCTTGTATCCTGACTGGAGGATCGAACCTGCAACCTTGGCATATTGGGATGACTCTGTAACCAACTCAGCTAGCCAGCCAGAGCCTATTGTACCATTTGATTTTGTATTACAGTCTTATTTATTTCAAAAACAAAGTACTAATGAGTAGTTTCTAAAAGGATGAGCTCCTTGACCTTTCCTTGACACAATGCCCTTCCTGATTACTTATGCCTATCCAAATTTTCCTCCGTCTTCAAGATAGATATTAATTCCCTATTCCTTCTCTGGGCAATTCCAGCCCACGTACTCTCTCATCTGATCTCCTTTGCTAGAAATTGTTGTGTGTGGCAAGTCGTCTCACATTGCTTTGTTACAGTGCTTCTTCATTTTAAAAAATAGTATCAACCATCTTGTATTGAACTTTCTTTCCATTTTGTATTTGCATTTTTGTTTTACTGAGCCTTTTATGGGTTGCATGGGTGTTTTCCAAAGATGAGGAGTGGCCAGTGAAGAATATGTAAGCAAGTAAAAGAGAGTACCTGAAAAGGAGCTTGAGGCTCCCTCCTTACTAGGAGCCTTCAAATGCAATTACCAAATAGAAATTGATGTGAACCAGTGACCCCTTTTTATAACATGCTGTTGGGTTGTCCAAAACACCTGTTTATTTTTTTCCCATAAAAATAAAAGACACATTTTTTGTTTTCACCAATAACTTTATTGATTTGGATATTTTGAGTATGTCGGCTATCTCCTGCTATTGGCTTCTAGTGGATAGATGCTGCAGGTGCTACTAAACATCTTCCAGTGCATGATACAGCCTCACAGCAAAGAATTATTTGGCCAAAATGTCAATAGTGCCAAGAAACTTCACAATCCACTTTTGACACGTTCGATCTGTCACAGCACCTGCTCTGTACACTGCACAAATCTTTTTTTGTGTGTTTCAGTTGTTTTTACCTTTCTTGAAATAATAAAGCATAATATACTGAAAATGTTGCATATTTTCTTCCATCTTCAATATAAAAATGGCTGCACAAAAATTCACCTATTTTGATGTCTTTTTTTTAATGCACACTGATATGACAGCTGTCACAATACAATCTAACAAAATTGTTTCACATGAAGTTAAAGCCAACTAAGTACTACTGGAGTCACCTTATGGAAAAAATGTGACAGACTATTTGGCCAACATAATAAAAGGTAAAGGCTTCACATTTTCCATTGAATTAATACAATTATCATGACATTACTTAGTTAGGAGCACTTGTACTGAAGGGATGAGATATTGAGAGGCAGAAGGGAATATTTTGAAGCAAGACTCAAAATTTTAGAGCCCTCAGGAGTTAAAGATGAACTAAGACACCTTTATTTCATAGGTCCCAAGGCAAGGCATGGGGGGAGTTCTGGCTCAAACTCGTCTCTTCCTAAGTTCACTTGAAGAACTCCACTATTCAGCCTGTCAGAGAAGCCCGGCTAGGATGAAAATATGAGGTCTATCCGCACCCAGAAACACAGGAAGGCTCTGTGCAAGGAGAAGAGGGGAGAGAGAGAGGAGGCGAAAACGGCGTGGCTGTCAAGTTTTGTCTCCTCTGTAATTGTGTTCAGGGCTCCTTGGCAGTCTATGAATAAAAGTGTTTTATATTAGCAGAAGCCAAGTTAAGATAATCAGAACCTGTTGGAAGGCTACAAATCTTACTTCCCCTTTACCAGCTGGGTCTCTCTACTTCAAGAAACCAAACGAACATCAGTTTAAAGTTCTTTAATGACCCTCTCACAACCCTCTTTTCCACACTTGAAGAAGGAAAGTCAGAAAAGGAGGGTGCAATACAAACCTGAGGGATTTCCCTACTTCCAGGGTATTTTTAGGCAGTTCCCCAGTATCTACTGCATCCGGAAATTCAGAGCCATTAGTGTAACCATGGAGATATTACTGGCTTCCGTCTTGTTTCCTTCCCTTTCTGTGCTATTAAAATCTTTCCCTCCGATTTCTGTAAGGCACCCCACTTCTGCTGGTGTCTGGGTCCTGCAGCTCATCTCTTTGTTCAGGGCCACTTATGCAGGGAGTAGGAACACGTTTTTAAGCAAGGAGAGCGTGTACGTGCAAGGTGCAAGAACCGGTGAAGTTTATGTTAAAGGGGGATGAGCCCCATCCACAGTCTCCGGGTTCAGACTACAAGTCCCAGGAGACACCGCAGCCCCGGCGCGTTCCAGTGATCCTTCCCGCACTGTTCTGGATTGTGGAGATAAAGGTTCCGTTCTCCGAGCACTGCAGGCTGGTTCTGTTTTTAACCGTGGTGACGGAGTTGGGAGCCCAGTGGATTGCAGCGGGGAAGTTAGGGGGCGGATTCCTCCCCTGTAGCCCCGGGGGGTGGGGAGGAGGGAGCAGTGCCAGCGGGCCAGAGACGGAGCCCCGAAGGCAGAGAGGGCTGAGGAGATGGAGGGTGACGGGGTACGGTGGGGTAGTGAGCCGCCCTCGGGTCCTGGCCCGGGAGGCGGCGGAATGATCCGGGACCTGTGCCGGAGCTTCGGGCGCTACCGCCGCTACCTGGGACGGCTGCGGCAGAACCTCAGCGACACCCAGAAGTTCTTCCGAGACATCAAGGGCTCCCACAGCCTCAGCTGTCCATCCTCCCCGACAGGCGGCGGCGGGGCCCAGCTCGCCCCAGCCGGAGATGTCGCCAAGACTGGGCTGCCTGCGGGTAAGGAGGGCAGCCGCTAGGGAGAGAGGGCCGCAGAGGCGAACTGGAGTGTGGACCGCACCCGTGCCCGGCAAAACAACCCCGGGAAGAGATGGAAATGGGAGAAGGGCCGGGCCTGAGGGCCTGCGCCGGCCGAAGCCAGATGCCTTGGGAGCGCATCTCTCCGGGTGGGGGGAGCGGCTAAGGGGCGGCGAGGGCTCGGCTTAGGGGTCCTGGTGGCTCCCAAAGGCAGGAGCTGTCGGAGCGGGATTCCGGGGACCGGGATTCCGGGGACCGGGATTCCGGGGACCGGGCTGTGCGCGGGCGAGAGCACGGGGGCCAGGCGAGTGGGGAGGGCGGGGGTTAACCCAAGGAGTGGGGGAAAGTTGCTTTGAGTTGGGGGTTGGGCAGTTGTGGCTCGGAGTCCCAGTTTGGGGGTGGAGGAGGGGCCGGAGGCAGGGTGCCAGGAACCTCAGTCCCGGGAACTGTCGTGGATCGAGCTGTGTGCTGTGCCTGTTTGATTCTGTGCGTGAAATGCTGTTACACCAATCATGAGGTGACTGAAGGAGTAAGGAATGTACTCGCAGTGGGTCTGGGGTCACTGACGGAAATGGTAGCTGATGGTTGCCAGGGAGTTGCCAGAGAGGTTGCTTGTGTTTATGGTGTTGAAGAAGTTAGAGAGGGAAGGGGGTGTTTTTGGTCCTGAGACCTCTCGACAAGATTCTCCCTGGGATGTGTTTGGAGGCCCTTTGGCACTTAAAATCGTGCAAGGTCTTTGATCTTTCCTAGTTTGTTCCTTCCTCTTAAACTGCTTGTTATTGGTGAGGAACTGGAGGGTTTGGTTTGTTAACCACTGTGTTAATTAGGAAATAATCCCATGTAGACATAACCAGGTACCTTGGGGACAACATAGCAAAGAAGTCAGTGGGTTTAATTTAGTGATTCTTAAATTTATGTATTAAAATCAAATTAAAATAAAAAATATCTTA
The DNA here is from genome assembly GCA_028533065.1 of Trachops cirrhosus. Classification (NCBI taxonomy): domain Eukaryota; kingdom Metazoa; phylum Chordata; class Mammalia; order Chiroptera; family Phyllostomidae; genus Trachops; species Trachops cirrhosus. The sequence continues at coordinate 22,073,400 of CM052551.1, forward strand.
GGCTCTATTCCACAGATTGAGTGTGCCTGGTGGGTGGATCCTAAGAATCTGAACATAAAAACATCTCTGGGGATTCTGATGCAAGTGGTCTGCAAACACTTTCAGAAACACAAATTTAGAGGCCAACAGCAAGTTTGAACATGAAGCTCAGAATGGAACGAATTGGTAAACTCGTCACGGTTTGTGTATTGGGCTCTGTATTTCCCAAGGTGCATGTTTAGTGGCCTAGGTGTGTCCGAGACTTCAGAAATGGTGATACAGACAAGATAGTAAGATTCCGATATGGTCCTAAATGACACTGTTGCATTTAGTTAGCCTAGACGTAAATGAAAAAGCTCTTATTTTATTTTATCTCATGGGGTAAATGGGAGAAAGAGGCTGACTAGGGTTGGGGAGAGGTAGAATTCTCTCCCTTCTTTAGTTCTTTCGGACGGGCTCATAATGAAATAATAAAATTGACACAAGACTTAACAGGAGAAAAAACAATTTAATAGATGCACATGAGAGAATGATAATATGATCTGGTCATAAAATGAGGCTCAAAGAAATGATCTAACCAGACACATTTTTATACTTTTTAGACAAATTTGTGACAAATTGACAAAACAAAGAAAGTGCTTATTAGAAAGGAATCTAAGCAAGCTTTGGGTATTTGTTAGTGAGGAATCTAAGCAAAGTTTGGACTTGAGTAGTAAGTTAGTACTAAGGCATTACAAGGCTTGTTTCTACAAGCTTTTGACTGGATTCTTTTAACTCTTGTGATAAGGTTGTCTCAGCCCTCTGGAGCTAGGAGGGTACCTATCCCTTGGGAGATTTAAAAGGGGACAGAGAGGTCATGGTTTTCTTCTTACACAGGCTGTTTCCTAGGTAACTTTAATTCAAAAATACTTACTATGCTGTCGTGGCATGTCTTGGGGTAGACTGTCCTGGGCCCCAACACTAGCTATTCTGAAATTGTGGTTTTGACATCTTATGTTCAGAGATTTGCTGTCCTGAAAATGCAGGTGTAGAGGGGACTGATTTCTGTGAGGCTCTCAGAAAACAACTGGTGAAAAGGGCCACGTCTTCAGAGGTGGCCCCCGGGGCACGGATGCGGCTGCGTTCCCCTCCTCTTCCTCAGCAGCACTTTGCAGAGGCTTTCCCTGCTTCCAGGGCTTTCTTGCAGCTTACCTAAAAAAAGCACGCAAACAAACAAAACTCTCTATTGCTGCTGTTCTGTAACAACGATTTAGTTTTGAATTATTACAGGAAAAAAATCGAGAGAGTAGATTCACCTCATTTTCAAAGTACCTTAGGTGGTCTTGTTTTTATTCTTTAAAAGCCAACTTAAGAATACAAATGCACCTTTGCATTTTGCCTTATTGGTCTTTCTAGTTGACTTCATCATGAACTAATGTTAGTGATTTATTTGCCTATTCATTTATTTTTTAAAAAGGTTTTATTTATTTTTAGAGAGGGGGGCAATAGGAAGAAAGAGGGAGAGAAACATTGATCAGTTGCCTCTTACACACCCCCAACTGGGGACCTGACCCACAGCTCAGGCACATGCCCAGACAGGGATTTGAACCAGTAACCTTTCGGTTCACAGGCCAGCAGTCCACTGAGCCACACCAGCCAGGGCTTATTTATTTATTTATTTTTATTTATTTATTTCTCTTCCTCTCTGTCTCTCTCCAGAGAGACACCCACGTGAGAGAGAAACATCCATCGGTTGCCTCTTGTACATGTCCGTCCAGGCCTGTGCCCTGACTGGGAATCAACTGACCACCTTTCACTTTGCAGGACAATGCCCAGCCACACCAGTCAGGGCTAATCTTAGCATTTTTGAACTTTCTCCACCCTCTGTCTACCTGCAATAAAAACCAAGAGAGGGTACAGATGATGGCACTGGGAGCAATTTGACTCTGTTCCATGAAATGCTTCCATTCCTTTCAGTGTGGCGAGTTTTGTCTTTGGAGGGGAAAATTAGTGAGGTGGCACTTATATGTACATTTTGGGGATGCCATTTTTCCAGCTGTTCAGGTAATTGTATTAGAAAGAAGAAACCACTCCTTAAAAGACAACTAGCTTTTGTTCTCTCTTTTTACAGGCTATCTTTGCAAGGTCATGTTCTTTCAGGGACTGTCTCAACTCTCTTTTGTGAATGTCGGTTCCTAATTGGTAGGAACTTGGAATGTTAAAAGAATGAGCGTTCAATTTTTAACCTAAAAATCCTCTAGAAGGTTTTAAGTGTCATACTAGGATGGAGTGTGCGTCTGGGTTAGATGTAGTATGGGATTTGAGCAATTTGGGATTTACTGTTTTTATTTCCCTTTTAACCACAAATTAGATGGGAAGCACTCCCCAAAACTGTTTTCTTCTTACTTTTGATACTTTTGTATTCACTGGGGGCAGTGTAGAGAGTACAGGGTGGGGCAAAAGTAGGTTTACAATGGTTCATATGGAAAATAGTAATACAATAATAATAATAATACAAGAATAAACTCTTGTGTTTCATATACTCACAACTGTAAACCTACTTTTTCCCTACCTTGTATATGATGCACATGATGTTTAACAATTAGAAAGTAGATGGAATAGAACTCTTAACATGAGAGTAGCTTGACCTGTGTACCAAAGAAAACTGAATTATAAGTGCAGTTTCCTTGATTGAGTTCCTCTACTGCCTTCTTTTCACTTAACTGTAGGGCTTGAGAGCCCCTCTGTCTGTCAGTTTTCCTGTCAGAGCGTTCAGAAGTAATGCAGTAAAGGCTTTGAGCACTTCTGAAGAAAGGAAGAATGAACTTCTACAATGTAGCAAAGCAAAAAGTATTTTTCTTGTTTTTAGATCCATTGGTAGTTCATAGCTTGTTGCAGTGTATCACAAACCTCTCAGTTTAAAGAAATCAGAATGACTCAAATGTGTCTAGGTGGAATGCTCTAGTCCTCCTGTATTCCCTTAGTCCTGATTCCCACTCCTCACTGAGTGAATGCCTTGGCCAAATCACAGCTGTGGTGGGCCACCCGGTTCCTTATCAGGAAGTGAAGATTAAGATACTAGTACTTGCCTCCTGGATTGTTGGGAGTTATATGTGTTGAGAACGGTGTCTGGTACTGCTGTGTAAGTATCCGCTATTATTCAGTAAACATTTGAGTGCCTGATATGGGGGATGAAGAGTTAAGTAAAGACGTTGATTGGCCTTGGCCTTGGGTTAATGGAAATCAGTTTTTCGTTTTATACTTTTCTTCTAAGAAAAAAAATGTCAACACTGCTGTGTAGGCAATTTGTTTATGTTGGATGAGGGGTGAAAAGGACCTGGAAGACCTGGACTTGGTCCTCTAGAAACGTCTCATCTAATCTCAACCATATACAATTCAGTACATAAAGCAGAAAAATTGCAGAAAGCTGAGGTATGGTTACATTCTAGGCATTTTATGTAAGTTATAATTTTTAGGTTTTTAGAGCTCTTTACCTTTGGTTAGCCAACAGCTTGATTTCTCCCGTGTTCTTCACCCCCCCCCTTTTTTTTTATACCTAGTGTAAAGTGGTTACCACAATCAAAGAGAAGAGGGAAAACACTGATGTACTTATTCAGAGTAGGTATTTTTCTTGGACTACTTAGGCAGAAATCTATGGATAATAAAGTTTAAGTGGCAGAGTGATATCTAGGGAGGGGACAGAAAGTTGGGAGAGAAGAGATTCTTCTCGGCCTGGTTTTATAGAGCTGCCACCTTCATGGGGCTGGGGGTGGGGAGAAGCTGGGGTTGTGCTATGGAGCAGAAAGAGACTGGGCTGGACGTGCTTTCTAGTAGTTTGCCATGGTCTGTTTAGAAGAGCTGCCTCAGCATTTCTACATAAACTCAGCAGAGATGGTGCTGTCATTGTGGTTCTTACTACTTACATTACCTTTGGGGAGAAACCCCATTTCTCCACGTATATCTAAAACTTCCACTTTCTCTCTCCTGCATGGAAGCAGCATATAGTGGGCAAAAGCAAGCACAAGCATTTGCATCAGATCTGGGTTCCTGTTCTAGTTCAGCCCCTTATTAGTTATGTGACTTGGGGCAAGTAACTTAACCTATTTGAGTCTTAGTTTCTTCATGTGTAGAGTGGGAATGATACAAAATGCCACATATTTTATGATTCCATCTGTATGAAATGTCCAGAATAGGCAAATTCATAAAGATAGAAAGTAGATTAGTGATTTCCAGGGGATAGGGAGAGAGGAAAATGAGGAGTGATTGCTAATGGGTGTGGGATTTCTTTGGGGGAATGAAAGTGTTCTGGAATTAGATAGTAGTGATGGTTGCATGATTTAGCAATATATGAATTATCTAAGTAAATAAATAAATGGAAGTAATACTGTCTGTCTCACAAAGTTGTTGTGACCTTTAAGATAATACACATCAAGACTTCCAGTTAAGATGGAGGCATAGGTAAACATGGCTCACCTCCTCGCACAATCACAGCAAAGGTTACAACTAAACTACAAAACAACTATCACTTAGAACCATGAGAAAATCAAGCTACGTGGAAGTCCAAAAACCCAGGAATTAAAGAAGTCACATTCATTCAGACAGGTAGGAGGGGTGGAGGTGCCAGTCAGGCCGGTCCCACACCCACGTGTGGTGGATAAAAATCAGGTGGTATATCTTGGGAAAGAGGGACACCAGACCACACAGACTAGGGTTCCAGTGCCAGGAAGATAAGACCTTGTCACTTCTGGCCGTAAAAACCAGTGGGTATTGGAGTGACGGAAGAAACTGGGATTCTCAGGCATCTCCCCTTAAAGGGTCCGCAGTGGACGGAGGACTTACTCAGACTCACTCCCTCTGGGCTCCAGCTCAGGGCAGCAGCTTGAAGGGCACCAGTGGAATACAGGGAGGAACTGACCTGTCTGGCGTCAGGGTGAGTGCCGGGAGACAGCTTCCTCCCGGACAAAACTCCAGAAGCCAGACAGTGGCTGTTGTCCCTTTTCTGGGCCCTCCCCCACACAGAGCCACAGAGCAGGGTCACCATATCTGAGGCTCCATCAGCCTGGTTCACAAGGGTTTCCCCACCCTGGCAATTGCCTAAGGCTCCGACCCATCCAACTTACAGGCCCACCCAAGCAGTTAACAGTGGCTTTTCTCCATTAGGCCACACTACTAAGGGAGTTATAGCACGTCTACCTAATACATAAAAGCAAACACAGGGAGGCTGCCAAAATGAGGAGACAAAGAAACATGGCCCAAATGAAAGAACAACAAAACTCCTGAAAAAGATCTGAACAAAATGGAGATAAGCAGTCTGTCAGATGCAGAGTTCAAACAGTGGTTATTAGGATGCTCAAGGAACTCATTGGGTACCTCAACAGTGTAAAAATGATTCTATCAGATGTGAAGATTACACTAAGTGAAATAAAAATTTACAGGTAATCAACAGTGGAGTGGATGAAGCTGAGAATCAAATCAATGATTTAGAACATAAGGAAAAAAACATTCAATCAGAACAGCAAGAAGAAAAAAAGAATCCAAAAAAATGAGGATAGGCTAAGGTGCCTTTGGGACAATTTAAGCATACCAGCATTTGAATCAAGGGGTGCCAGAAGTATAAGAGAAAGAGCAAGAAATTGAAAACTTATTTGAAAAAATGAGAGAAAATTTCCCTAATTTGGTGAAGGAAATACATACACAAGTCCAAGAAGCACAGAGAGTCCCAAACAAGGTAGATGCAAAGAGGACCACACCAAGACACATTACAATTAAAATGCCAAAGGTTAAAGATAAAGAGGATCTTAAAAGCAGCAAGAGAAAAGGAGAGAGTTACTTACAAAGGAATTCCCATAACACTGTCAGCTGCTTTATCAAAAGAAACTTTGCAGGCTAGAAGGGAGTAGCAAGAAGTATTCAAAGTGATGAAAGCAAGGGTCTATAAACTGGATTACCCTATCCAGCAAAGCCATCATTTAGAATGGAAGGGAAAATAAAGTGCTTTCCAGACAAGGTAAAGCTAAAGGAGTTCATCATCACTAAGCCATTATTATATAAAATGTTAAAGAGACTTGTTTAAGAAAAAGATCAAAACTATGAACATTTTATTGTCATTAAAATGACAATAAAATCACAACTATCAATAAGTAAATCTAAAAAAACAAACTAAGCAAACAAGCAGAACAGAAACAGAATCATAGAATAGATATGCAGATCATTTGGATGGTTACCAGTTGGGAGGGGGAAGGGGGAAAGTGGGGGAAAAGGTGCAGGGATTAAGAAGTACAAATTGGTAGTTACAGAATAGTCAGGGGGATGTTAGGAACAATGTAAGAAATGGAGTAGCCAAAGAACTTATATACATGACTCATGGACATGAATCGAAGGCGGGTGGGGGGATTGCTGGAGGGAATAGAGGGTGCTTGGTAGAGGGGGGCAAAGGGGGAAAATTGGGACAACTGTAATAGCATAATCAATAAAATATATTAAGAAAGGTAAAATAGCAAAAATATATAGCAAAATATATATAAAATATATAGCAAAGCACTTAGTACAGGTGTGTAGTTAGTGTGAAATATCTGCCGCTGTTTGAGTGTGTGTGTGTGTGTGTGTGTGTGCACAGTTGGTGAGCATTAACTTAGGAAGTTGGAACCTGATCGGTTATGGGAATAGTAAGAGAGAAACAGAAAGAGAATGTGGGGCAGCAGTTTTGAACAGTAACCAGAATTAGGCCCGGGTCTGTAAACTCCCAGTCCAGTTTGGCTTCTGTGACTCCTCCCTTGTTCTTTTCTGACCTGGCCATGGGAATATAAAATGCACCCTGGCAGTGGAGAGATTTTATTACAAATGAGTCATAACCCAGGCTCCATACCTTGTCATGGAACCATAATTTACTTCAGTGGGAGACTTTATCTGATCGAGTGAGTATAATGTGATACTACGTACCCGAGCCTCTTATTCCCATGTCCAGTCCCTGACATTTGGGGTACCAGGCCCCTCTTTGCTGACCATACTGCTTCCATGCCCCTGGGAGGATGTGGCTTCCTTAAACACAATGGCTCTTTGCACCCTTTTTCTTCAACACCATCCCCCTTCCCAGTCTTCTTTCCTAGGATAATCTGTTTTCTGTGGCACAAGGAAGTCCACTATTTAAAAGGCTTGGATAATTCTACCTTCTCCTGAAAGATTACCTTAAGATTGTCATCATTCACTGTGTTTAGGTTATTCTTAAAAGTCATTGCTGATTTCAATATGATTAATTCTTTAGCCTTGCAAGTAGTTTTAAAGCATGGAGTTAAATAAAAATCTGTTCTAGTCTTTAAGTTTTGTTTTGCTCTGTCCACTTTCCCAGCATCTTCTTTATTTCTTCTTACTTCTGTTATTTGTCTTACTAGGTTGAGGGAACAAACAATCTTCCTGCAATAAATATATTTCTCAAACCCAATCTTTTGAGAACAAAACCTCAAAAATATGTTACTGAAGTGAGGGGGAATGTGAATTTCACCTTATACCTATAGTGTTCAATTCCTGTAGGCTATGGACATACAGATTATTTATTTGCTTGTTTACACGATACCTATGGATGTTTTTATCTTCTCCTGCTTGCTAGATTGTGAACCCCTGAAGGTAAAGACTGTTTTACTGGTCTTTATGTCTCCTACAATTCTTACCATAGTGCTTTGTATGTAACAGACAGATATCTTTCAATTACATCCATGGCTAGTAGATTTTGGGATAATGGTCTACTTTAGAAGGGCAACTCCCCCCTAAAAGATAAGGCTTTTTGTAGATTTGCCCCATTTTACTCTATGGGCCCCTAAAAAAGAACAATGATTTGACAGATGATTGATTAGGCTAGAGTTGCATTCTTTGCCAGTCTCCCAGAGAATGACTTGCATGTCCCAAAGAATGAGTTGGATGCAGATACCCAGTACAGCAGAGCTTCTCATGATATGAGAAGCAAATCCTTGATACCCATTCACTCAGCAAATCTTTATGAATGCCTGACTGTGCTGGGTGCAGGACACACAGCGGCGAGCGACTGTTCAAGTAATTGACATTATTAGTCCAAGTTGATGTTATTAAAAGGTTAGTGTTTCATCATGTTCCTTCTACTGGACTTTTTAAAAATTGGTCACCAACTTAGTTAACCATTACCTGTTTTGGAGGGAACAGGGATATGGGAGGTTGTGAGATTAAAATGGCATTGATAAAACAGGAGTTGAGATGCTTTACCCACTTTCTGGAATAATACAAGAAAATTAGCCCCAAACTGTCTTTGATGGAGTAATTGTAATTGTCTTGTTTGTGTGGTTCAAAAACAGAATGCATTCATGAAGATTATTGTTAGAGTGTGTGTCATCTTTGTATCTTTCTCAGAGGCTACTTGCAAGGAAGCCACTATGAAGAGTATGAGGTGTGTGGGTGCGTATGGTTTTTTCCTATGTTTTTTTCCAAATTTTATTTTTTATTAATTTTTTAATTTATTGATTTGAGAGAGACAGAGACAGGCATTGATTTGTTGTTCCACTTATTTATGCATTCATTGGTTGATTCTTGTATGTACCCTGACCAGAGATCGAATCCTCAACCTTGGCATATCAGGACTATGCTCTAACCGACTAAGCTACCCCAGCCAGGGCTTTCCTAACAGTTTCAAGACCTGAGGTGAAATTTGCTTCTTCTCATAGGAAAATAGTTCATCTCTAGAGATGGTGGGTTTTGTTTTCTACATGGCCTAGGGAGTCTGAATAGTGTTATTTATATAACAAGAGTACAGCCTTGGCTGGTGTAGTTCAGTAGATTGAGCGTGGGCCGCGAACCAAAGAGTCGCTGGTTCGATTCCTAGTTAGGGCACACGCCTGGCCAGGTCTCCAGTGGGGGCCATGTGAGAGGCAACCACACACTGATGTTTCTCTTTCTCCCTCCCTTCCCCTCTCTCTAAAACTAACTAAATAAAATCTTTTTAAAAATTATTTTTTAAAAAAGTACAGAGGGTGAGTCCATGTGAAAGGTGCAGTTTTTGTTCTTGACCTTCAGAGGTGTGACTAGAATCCCTGTGGGATTTTCTGTCTAACTATAGTCCACCTTAGGCTTGAAAAATGATTCTTTGCCACATGGGGAGTCTGGTAATCTTGGGGATCCTAGAACTTGATGTAGCAGTGGCTGAGAAATGTGCCCCCTTGCTTAGAGCTATAAATCAACCATATATAATATTATTCCAAAGTTCAAACCAAAACTCCGAGGAAAAGTTGATCAGAGCATGGGGACCTATCAGTGTCCCTATAGGCCCGCAGTTGCCTATCATCACAGCGCAGTAGGGCCACCTTCTGTCTTCAGCAGGCAGTATGAGTGGTTTGCACACATTCCCCAGCCTTGTGCCCTGTGGCTGTGGGAACCTTTTGGCTACAATTCTCTTTGGAGTTGGGCTCAATAATATGCTTCCGTTCCTTGGGGTGGTGTTTTCTGGGCAGGAAGATGGAAAGTAGGACTTGAGGATTGTTTTCCTTTTCACTTGTGTAATCATCAAAACTATCCCAAAGAATTATGTAGTCATAAAAGCTTTTGATTTTAAAATAAAAGCCTCACTTCCTTTTTTTAGAAGATTTTATTTATTTATTTTTAGAGGAGAAGGGAGAGGGAAAGGGAGGGAGAGAAACATCAGTGTATGGTTGCCTTTCACACATCCCCTACTGGGGACCTGGCCTGCAACCCAGGCATGTGCCCTGACTGGGAATTGAACTGGCGACCCCTTGGTTCACAGGCTGGCACTCAATCCACTGAGCCACACCAACCAGGGTTCTGTTCTTACACTTCTTTTTAAAAATACTTTTATCCCTTTTCTTTAACTCAGATGTAAGATAGGTGTTAACCATAGCATCAGTGGATTAAGAACTTTAGTGCCTTATTTATGCTGGACAGATTTTAGCTTAAGTGTATGTTAGCTTTTCCAGTTTACATAATGGGGAGAGAATTACATTTCCCAGGATTTTTTTTTTAATCAGCACAAACTTTTCAGAGGAAAGACTAAGGTCCTGTCATAAATGTAGCTAGATTACAAGGCTTATTTGAATAAAAGCTCTCTATTTAAATTAGAGAGTGACTGAACCAATATAGAGTTTACTTCTTAATAATATTCAGTGCAACATACGCTAGCCTTAACTTTTAATATTATGGAGATATATAAGTACAAAAAAGGATATGGGTGAAACAACTAGTAGGAGAAAAGTCAGTATTTTTGGGTGTGCAAGAACCCCACTGGCTCTTGCACACCAAATCCCGTTTCAGATCCCTGGTTGCATGCTCTGCTGGCTCTCATTCCATGTGGTTAAATGGAGCTCTACTCCTTCAACTTGGAAAGGGGTTTGTTAGTATATGATAAAGAGGAGGCCTGAACTCCAGAAGAGGTGGGGGTGTATGCCCTACCTCTGACTAATCAGAAAGGGGCCACTCTAGGCAGTGCAAGGTCAGGCTTCTTCTGGTGGTTTCTTTTTTTCTCTCTCTCTTCAAATGGACTTAGAGAGAGAAACAGAGAGAGAGAGAGGCTCGTCAATTTGTTCTACTTACTTATGCATGCATGGGTTGATTCTTGTGTGTGCCCTGACTAGGGATCGAACCCTCAGCTTTGCATGTTGGATGATGCTCTCACTAACTGAGACACCCAGCCAGGGATGGTGGTAGCTTCTTGTTTTATGAAATGGTTGGTTATAGGTCACTTTTACTAAAGTGTCCTAACCTGGAGCATGATATTTGTCTATACTGCTTAGCCTGAGGATTCGGGTTCTGAATCTCATCCTGAACTACTTACTTAGATTAGTGCCTTAAAGTCCCCGGACTCTGACCTGGCAGTAGTAAACTATCACAGGAACACTGAGGAGGCAGGAAATAATGTGCAGGGCAAAAGTGTAGACAGTGAAGAAACTGTTTTTGTTTAAATTCTGTTATTACTGTATTTAATGTATTTTTTACCCGATGGGTTTTGTTTGTTTTGTTTTGTCAAGTAAAATTCTGTCTCTTACTCTTTTTCTTCTGAGAGCCAGAACTGGATCACCTTGCTAGGTATCCTTTTGGCTTTTTAAAAAAATTATTTTGAAATAATTTAAAACTAACATAAGTGTTGCCAGGTCAGTACAAAGAGCTCTCATACCTACTTCATGCAGATTCCCCAGTTAACAGTTAATTAAATTAATTAATTTATATTTTTAAAAGATTTTATTTATTTTTAGACAGAGGGGAAAGGAGAGAGATAGAGAGGGAGGGAAACATTGATGTGCAAGAGATAAATTGATAAGTTGCCTCTAGCACAGCCCTAACTGGGGACCTGGCCTGCAACCCAAGCATATGCCCTGACTGGGTATTGAACCGGCAACCTTTTGGTTCGCAGGCCGGCACTCAGTCCACTGAGCCACACCAGCCAGGCTTCAGTTAACATTTTATTGCATTTGCTCCATCACCCAATACCTATCTCTCTATTATGTCTACTCATTTTCTCAACAGTTTGAGAGTAATCTCTAGACGGGTGGTTTTATCTTCTGTAAACACTCCAGAGTACATTTCTCCCAAACAAGTACATGCTTCCACACACCAGCACACGACTCCCCAGTCAGGATATTAACATTGGTTCAGTACTACCACCCAGTCCACAGATCCTACTCAGATTTTGCTAGCTGTCCTAGTAATCTTTTTCTTTTTGATCCAGGGTCCTGTCTAAGAGTACATGTTGCATTTAGTTGTCATGTCTCTTCAGATTCCCTTTATGTGGAACAGTTCCTCGGCCTTTCCCTGCATTTACTATGTCTCTGACAGGTTTAGAGAGTAGGCTTTACATCCTGTAGGATGACTCGCAGCCTGGGTCTGTCGTTGCCTCATGTACAGACTCAGGTCATGAGCTCTGGGCAGGATTAGGCACAGAAGTGATGTGCTGTACATCACATCACGGTTACATGATGTCAGCCCATCCTACCCTGGACATGTTAAGCTTGATCACTGGTCATATTAGTGCCCACTTGGCTCTTCACATTAAAGTCACCAGTTTTCTCTTTGTAGTTTACTGGTATTTTGTGGGGAGGTGTTCTAAAATTTCACCTATAATCCTTTTCCTGAAATTCCACCAGATATAGCATCTACTTGACTTGGTTTTGGTGTGCTTGACAACTCCCACCTGTCTCAGTGATGGTTTTTATAGTTATCATTCCTTCTGTATTTCTTTCTTTTCTTTTTTAAATTGATTTTAGAGAGAGAAAGAAAGGGGGAGTGGGAGAGAGAGAAACATCTGTTTTGTTTTTCTGCTTATTCACGCATTCATTGGTTGCTTCTTGTATGTGCTCTGACTGGAGATCGAACCCATGATCTTAGTGTATCAGGACAATGCTCTAACCACCTGAGCTCTACCTGGCTAGGGCCTCCTCCTGTATTTCTTCGTTGATATTCTGTGTTAAGGAAGAGCTCTCCTTTTCCCTTGTGTTTTTCGTTTGTTTGTTTTGTTTTTTGTTTATATCAGTGTGCACTTGAGAATTTTTGAATGGATTATAATCTATTGTCATTAAAATTTATCTTTTTTTAAGCTTACATTGTTTTTGTTTTGGTCAGTGAGCCCCCGTTTGAGCTGGCTCGTGTGTCCTTTTGACACATTCCCATCATTAGATCATTCCTAAAGGTTTTGTTGTAAGATGCTGCCTTCCAAATGACTTGTAAGCCATACAAATCTCAGTTGCCTGCCTGGCTGTGGGTCTTACGTTCCTATGGGGCCCCTGTACTCATATGCAGTTACTCTTGTTAATCTGCCATATGTTAATTTGATTGTTAGATTAGCCAGCGAATCTAGAAGGGTAGAAGGAGAAGTTTTCCTCCCCAATGCTGGCTCCTGAGATCTACGTTGAGCTCCCGCACTGCCCTGTATTCCACCTTTTACTTGCCTAGATACATGGAGAAACGTGGGCTTTTTTTCCCTTAAGATACTGTTTCTGATAAATTCCTACTGTTAACTAGAAATGGGGGTAACACTAGCCATTCTGTGGTAGAAGTGTGAACTCTAAATGACAGGAGGCAAATCAAGCCATTTACTGTGTGCATGAGGCACAGTAAATGTTACTGTGGGGAGGGAAAATAATTTTTTTCTACCCTTATAGGTTCTTGGCTGAGGATTTCCACTCCCATAATAAAAAGATGTTAACAGGAGAAAAATGAACAGAAGTTTAATAATATGCACACCTCCTGTATACAGGGCAGATACCCAGGAAAACTGAGTAATTCTGAAATGGCCCAAGGTACCACTTTAAGTATAATCTCCAGCTAAACACATATGTTGTTGGGGGTTAGTTATGGGAGATTGGGAGGGAAAGCACAGTAAACCAGGGTTGTTATGCAAACTTAAGTCTTTCTGTTCTGCATTGATGAAGAGATTTTCTAGAGATTTAGAGTCATCTTTTTCCTGGTACTGAGAAGGAGACACCCTTACAAAGGGCAATCTCCCTCATAAATGTTTCTTACAAAAGGGCAGCTTCTGGTCAGGTTTCAGAGCTTCACTTGTGTCTGCTGTTTCTTAAAAATAACGAGCTTAAAATAATCGATATGCTGATGTGTATTGTGGGGTGGCGTATTTTGCTCCCCTTCATTATCTAGAACAAATAAACAAAACGGGTTACTACTTTAGGTGCTTTTCTTCTAGTTTGAAACCTTTGTTCAGAAGTACAGTTGGCCCTTGAACAGCATGTGTTTGAACTGTGCGGGTGCACTTACACGCAGTATTTTTCAGTTGAACCACGTGGGTCAGTTGACCTGATGTTTCAAACCCACGTTGTTCAGGGGTTAACTGGCAGGTGGGAATCCATGCATGCAAAGGGCTGACAGATTACACAGGAATTTTCTACCTCGAAAGTTGTTTCAGCCCCTAATCCTGACATTGTTCAAGGGTCAGCTGTAATTGCAGTCAAGATAATCTGTATTTAAGAACCATCGAAAGGGGAAAAAAGCCTTGGCTTGTGCTTCAGACAATTTGAATTGACTTTTCCTGCAGCCAGAGTTGGCGGGGTTAATGTGCCCCAGCTGAGAAGCCCTGCTGTTACCTTCTGGCAGCCCATATGCAGATGCTGTTATATTAATTACAAAAGAAAACTGGATTAACTTTGAAGTCCTTTAACTGTCAGTGGGGCAGCTGCTGCAGTTCTGAAGCAGGTTTTCTTCCTTCCTCCTGCCAGTCTCCAGTTTTTCATCTCTTCTCTCGAGAACGGCTAAAACAGCACTGTCGCCCTCAGAGCCCCTGGCTAGCGCAGTCACCCTTTTGATCTGCAGTTACAGTAGATCCAGGGGGAGCTTGCATAATTAAATTCACATAGAACCTAAGATAAAAACAACCAGACCCACCACCCATCCCCTCAATTACTTTTCCTTTAACAGTTAAAATCTGATGGAATCCTGGAACTTTAGAACTGGAAAGGATGTTAGAAATGATCTAATCCAACTCCCTTCGTTCAGTGATGAGAAATCCAGGCTGAGAAAAATCAAGTGGATTGCCAAAGTCACAGAGCTAGTCAGCGGTGAGGCCTGGGGTCAGAACACCTCCGTCCCCTCTAGTGCTCTTTCCACTTCGATGCTGCACTACTCCCTCACCGCAGGAACCATGAGCCCTTTGCTGAGAGAAGCAAGGAGTGGAACAATCTAGTTTCACCTTCGTTTCTCCACGCCCTTGTTCAAGTTGTGTAGATATGTTGGAGATCAATTAAAAAAAAGCTGAAGAGTTGTGGGAGAGGCAAAGGGCTTGGATAGTGAGGTATTGAAAAGCCAGTGTCGATACCCATATTGAAGAGCTCTCTTCAGTGCGACTGGCGGCACGTGGAACCCTAGCAGTGCACGTGCGGACAATGAAAGCTGCGTTCCGTGCCACCCCTCTCCTGTTGCACTGCTCTGTGGTTGTTTGACACCAGCAGGTTTATTTGTAGCGACTGTTTTGTCACTGCACAGATGGGGGTGTGTGATAATTTGGGTCAGATGAATGGGTGTGTCTGCTGTGGTTTTTGACTCACGAAGAGCATGTTTCACTGGCTTTCCTGTAGTTGACATTGTCTCAGAGATGTTGAGATCTCTCCCTCTGGTTCTGAAAAATGCTTGGTTTGTTTTCATTATCTGCTATCCACTCTTCTAGCCAGAGCAGCAGCAAAACTCATTTAGGTTTTATGTTTTTATTAGGTACGAACTTCTGTTTAGGAGTGAGGAAGTTTGTCAGAATGAACTTAACACTTACCTGTAGATGAGAGTGAATCTAGTAGGACTTCTCACTCACTGCTCAGGCTGAGAGGTAGTTAAATTCTGCAAGGTGTGTCCTGTTGTCCCCATCTGTTTTCTGTGTTGAGATGAAGAAGGTTTTTAGAAATCATAGTTGATCCTGAATGATTCATCGTGGTACTGGAGTCTTCCGATTCCTTAGTGGAAGGAACCACTTACAAGTTTCTATATAGACAGTTCTCCACAATAAATGGATTCTCACACAGAACAAACAGAAGTGTAACATAAAGTGCTTACTATGTTTCAGTTGTGTTGGGCATTTGAGTAATTACAAACAGATAACTAGAGTAGAGTGGTGAGTGTTTGGTTGTAAACATGATACAAAAGGACTCAGGACAAGCCCATTACTTGCTAAGTGGTTACACAAGAAATTGGCTGTATCCTATTGCCTTTTTTTTTAAGATTTAATTTATTTTTAGAGAGGGGGGAGGGAGAGAGAAAGAGAGGGAGAGAAATATCAGTGTGTGGCTGCCCCTCATGTGCCCCATCCTGGGGACCTGGCCCTCAACCTAGATACGTGCCCCAACTGGGGATCGAACTGGCAACCCCTTGGTTCGTAGTCCAGCACTCAATCCACTGAACCACACCAGCCAGTGCTGTCCTCTTGCTTTTGATTTTAGGTCAGAATTAGATCACTGGTCTGGTGTTTTACTCTTGTGCTTAGTAAATACCTTACACAAAATTAGGCAGTCAGTTAATGCTCTTTGCTTTTTTAAAGGAACCCATTTCTTCCCCAGGAGAGTAGATTTCCTGGTTTCAGTGTCCGGCGTTGCTGATGTACATGTGCAAGCCATGTGCTGTACTTACAGACAGACCTGAAAAAAAGACTGCAGGAAATGCACAGAAGGGTCTAGGGGAAAGCAGACTACTGTGAACCTTTTGGTGGTGTCATTTGTGGAAGAGAAGGAGGTTTGAGGATTCGAAACAGTAAGTTTGTGGCAGCAGAGGTATAGTCTAAAGTAGAGCAGCCTCTTCAGTGACTCCGGGCTCTCTTGCTTCATTTATAGGAACAAAATAAACAGCTTATGGGTGGTTTAATACAGCTCATGGTTAAGGGACTAAAGTGAATACTGTTTCAGTTGGGGCCGCCCCAGATTTCAATGAAGGTGTAAGACCGGCCTTCTTTCAGCCTAGGAGCCGTGTGTCTGTGCCTTTCTGAACAAACGCAAGGGTTGCCCGAATCATAGACAGAGGCAGGCCAGGCACTGACGAGTGGGGGTGTGATTGAGTTCAGCATCTGAATTTCCGTCAACTAATATCTGGTTCCCTTTCTCAGACAGAGACTTTCATACTTGAGGAAGTCTTTTGTTGTCTTTTGAATACTGTTTGCCTTGTTTGTGGAATTGTGGTTGTCCTGAAAGAATGCTTTTGAGAGCGATCACATCTCCCTCTCTCTCTCTCTCTCTCTCTCTCTCTCTCTCTCTCTCTCTCTCTCTCTCTCTCTCTCTCTCTCGATGTGCCTGGATTTCACCCTGACAGGCAGTTCTTTCCTTTTGTCTCACTCAGGGGCTTGCCATCCATAATCTGAGGGAGTGTGATTTAATTAGGAGATATTGATCTTGATTGAGCACTCACTTTTTTTAAGAAAACACATGATTTGGCCGCTGGGATGCTGTCGCCTGCTATCAGAGAGGTGAACCAGAAAAGATTCTAGAGCTTACGTAAACTTGAATAAATCTTAATTTCAGCGTGTGTGTGTTTAGAGATTAGTTCATACATTTAGTTATAAAATATGTCATAAAAGAGGAAAATAACAAGCTAAAACTTCATATGGTAGTGACATTTAAAAAGGCTGATTATGTTCAAGTACTAGGTCTTCTGTGGTCACAAGGAGGATTTTCATTTTGACATACTGGGGTGTAGTTTCTACTTGGAGTGACATCCCAGTTTGTGGCTTTGTCAATTTAATGATCTTGTGATTGTACCTAAGTCCTGGTAAACTTCTTAGGCTGTCCCTCCACTGGATGAAGAAGGAAGGTGGGAGGGTAAGACCAGGTCACTGCCACCTGTCTGAATGGAAACAGCTGCTTTGGGGATGAGCCCCAAAGGGGAATTCTGTTTGATATTGAGGAGCCTTTTCTGACTGGGATGTTTTCCTGATACCTCCTTCAACCAACAGCCTCCTAGAAATTTCTTCTCTAGGACCCTGGCATTCTAATGGGGTCTCTGTGTGAGTCTCTCTACCCCTCCTCACTCTTTCTGTCCTCCTTTCTCCTCCACCCTCCCCTTCCCCAACCAGGCCAGCTGAACTGCATTTCCTTCCCACCTAAGGAAGAGAAGTACCTCCAGCAGATTGTGGACTGCCTCCCCTGCATCTTGATCCTCGGCCAGGACTGTAATGCCAAGTGCCAGCTATTGAACCTGCTATTGGGGGCGCACGTGCTTCCTACTACCAAGCTGGGCAGTGAGGAGAGCTGTAAGCTTCGGCGCCTCCGCTTCACCTATGGGACTCAGACTCGGGTCAGCCTGGCGCTCCCCGGCCAGTATGAACTAGTCCACACTCTGGTTGCTCACCAGGGCACCTGGGAGACCATCCCTGAGGAGGACTTGGAGGTCCAAGAGGACAGTGAGGATGCTGCCCATGTTTTAGCCGAACTGGAGGTGACGATGCACCATGCTCTCCTACAGGTACCAATCTCATACTTATATACTTGTGCGCATGTATACCAGCTTTTCTTGTATTTGAGTTTTCTCAGAAAGTACTTTGGCATTATCTACCCTGGGCTCTGAGCACCAGCTGATGAAGTCAAAGGAACATAGTCTAGGAAGTTGGGAAATAGACATGGTTGTAGCAGAGCCCATCCCTGCCTCTGCTATCATGCTGCATGGCCCTAAGCAATTGGCTTGTCTCCTTGCCTCCTATCTCCCTTTCTAAAATAGAGGGAATGTGATACTTGCATCTCGACATGCTTTTACAGAATAATTATGATCGGGGTTAGAAATCCTTTTCCTTTCTTAGCAGGAAGGTGTTGCTAGGAGTGCCTGTAGCCATCCCTTTCTAAAAGGAGCAATAAGACGATGCATAATTAATGTGCTTGTGAGAGTTGAGATGAGCAAAAAATTTTGTGAGGTTTTCCTTAGGCTTAGCCATCACTTGCTGAGCTAAGTGGGATAGATCATGTTGTACTTTCTAAGGAGCTTGGGAATGTGAGGACAAGTCTGGCTCAATGTTATGAGATCTAGAGATCCCGGCACGAGAAGAATGTCATTTGCTTCTCTTCTGCAGTAAACTCTCCAAAGAAAACACAGGTCTTGTGGTATATCCTAAGAATCATGTTGTCTCTCTGACATTCCTGTCTCCTCTTAGGAAGAACTCTCTTGCACTAGGACTGGGTTATTTTATTAGACTAAATGGGGATCAGCAAAGGATGTGACTATGCCCAAGGGTCAGGAGTGGGTAGGAATGAAAGAATGCAGACGCTGTCAGAATAGAGTCTATCACCTTGGTTAGCTGTGCCAGGAAGAAAGAGCTAGGTTGGCAAGAGTAGGAAAGTGGTTTCTTTTTTCTTAAAACCTCTTCACCTACCCTTGTTCTAACAGGCTTGATCTCCCGGGCAGTGAAAGAGCCCTTCGGTTGTGGCCATGGTCTATATGATATTCTTGAAGTAGAAACTGTCACTTCCTTCCAGAGCCCACATTTATTTTTTTTTAATATTTCATTAATTTATTTTTAGAGAGGGGAGGGGAGGGAGAAAGAGAGGGAGTGATATATCAATGTGTGGTTGCCTCTTGTGCATCCCCTACTGGGGACCTGGCCTACAACCCAGGCATGTGCCCTAGACTGGGAATTGAACCAGTGACCCTTTGGTTTGCAGGCCAGCAATCAATCTACCGAGCCACACCAGTCAGGGCCAGAGTCCACATTTATTTCATCTTGATAAAAGCTAGAGGGGGCTATGTATACAAAGGGAGGGCAGAAAACCCAGAATTTATTTATAAAAAATTATGTATTTAGTCTTATATGTTTAAACTTCAGTCACTTTCAAAGTACTCTCCATTTGATGCAATATACCCATAGAGACGTTTTTTCCACTGCCCGAAATAGTTTTGGAACTTGTCAATTTTGATGCCTTTAGTGCTTCTGCCATTTTTTGTTTCACCTCTTCCATATCAGCAAAATGTTTTCCTTTGAAGACTTTTTTCATCTGGGAAAACAAAAATAGTCACTCAGGGTGAGATCAAGTGAATAGGGAGGGTGGGGCATGGGAGTATGCCCTTTTTGGTCAAAAACTGCTGAACACTCAGCGCAGTGTGGGCAGGTGTGCTTGTAAATTACCCATCATGAAATGGGCAAACATATTGAAAGATGCTTCAAAAAAAAATTCAGTGATACCAAGTGCAGCCTCTCACAACAATTCCAGCTGGTACACTGAAACAGATGGTTCCTAGAACACTCACCTAATGGAGGAAGCCTGTACTACAAGGGGCCCACCCTCCAGAAGATAATTCTGTTTTGGGGCGTTGCCCCTTGAATAAGGCAGCATTTTCTCTCAGGTCAGTGTCAGTCGTGGCTTTCCTGTTTTCATACCTAGAGGTCACACTTCTTAGCTCAGGGACAATTTCGAGAGTTCTTAGATAACTCTGAGGGCAATTCTTGTATATTGACTGAGGCTCCTCAGTTGACTCATGAACTTCTTCACAAGTCATAAGGATTTGATCCATACACGATCTGTCTGTCATATACTGCCCTGGTCTGGTTTTCTCCAGTTTTCAGTAGCTCAGTGATTTTCATACTTGTAGATTTTAAAAGATTGTAAGAAATAACAATTTATAACAGGACCCAGTACATATGTACACATGTACATTTGAAATAAAGTTTCATGAAACAGTACTTGACTTCTTGCAAAACAGAGATATTTTCCTTTTTATTCTGTTTGACTTCATTTTGAAAAAACGAATGGTAGCAACCACTTAATTGATGCTATGACCTAATACCTTGTGACCTGCAGCTCACCCTGTTAAACAGGTGAAACACCTGCTCTAAGTTGGGCTGTGAGTTTGCCTGTTTTTGCCTTTTAAAAGCAATCTTAGAATGTGAACAAAACTGTTGCAGGAGGAGCAAATTAGTTGGTTTCTTGGTGCCCCTTCATTTTATTGGTTTCATTTTTTAATGTTTTATTTATTTATTTTATTGGTTTCCATTTTTGATGCCCATTTACTTTGGTTCCATGAATTGAGGTGACACAAGAAGGGAGAGTGAGCGCCTTGCCCAAGTGCACGTCTGAGCACCCGCCGTCCTGTGAGGGCTGCCAGCCCTGCTCCTGACGCGTGGCCGGACGCAGGTTGAGCAGGCCACCTGGTGGGAGGTTGAAATACCAAACAGCTTTCTCTCCATACAGTTGAAGTATACATTATTTCTTAAGGAATATTCTCTTTGCTTGAGGAATTCGCTAGTCTTTGTTTCGTTTCATGTGGTTTCTGAGGCTTCCTTAGCCAGTGTTTCTCCGGGTTGGCTTTATTCTCTATGGTTTTGATGTAGAAATAGCAACGGGCCCCAACGGTTCACGGTTTAGAATCCCTTGATGTGGAGCCTCAGAGTGACCTTAGCAGCCTTGGTGGGGCTCAGGCCCAGTCCTGTCTCTAGTCAGGCTCCTGTCCCCATTAAATACAGTGGCCATGCCCAGCTCACTGCTGGGGGCATTTCACTGCCACCTTGGAGATTTTTCGTGCCAGTGAGAAAGATCTTTTTGTTTAGCTCTCTTTATGTTTAGGACCAGTGAGTTAGCTCTAAACAGCCCTTCCATTTGGTGTATAAAGGGGTGGTAAAGAAAGGAAACACTGAACTAAAGGAAACCAAGATTGAATTAAGGGAAATGGATGTTCATTTTTAACTGTCAAACTATCAAAGCAGAAGTTTTCCTTAATACAATGGTCGTTCTTCTAACATGCTACTTTAAAGTCCTCATAAATTAACCATTTTCAGTTTTTCCAGAATAGGCCGGTGAACCCACAGTACTCGGCATTCTCAGCTTTTTAGTTCTTGGTCCCCTGAGATTCTTGGTTCATAATTCATCGTTGGAGGAACATGTCAAGCCATTAGTTTCTGAAACCTTGTTTATTGTTAAATTTAAAAACAAAAACAAAGTCATTTTCCAGTTGGCAATGCATTTCACCGATTACCATGTGTGCTAGTTTTGTCTTTGTGTACAGATACATTTCCCCTTCTGCACCCCACCCCTTTCTGCACATACATCTTTCCACCTCCTTTTCTCGTTTTTCCTCTTGTAAATCCGGTGGACCACAGTAGTGTGCTTCAGACTTGTCTCAGTCTGATGTGTGTGGTGTGTGTGTATTTTTTTCCGGCGAACACTGTAAGAAAAGGAATGAAAAGAAGCGGAGATGAGTAAAATTCCTCAGCCTGAGGTGCGATCCCTGCATCCCAGCAGTGCTGTTTTATTTCCCGCAGCTGTTCCATAGCTCTCAGTGGGTCTGCTCTTATCAGTAGCCTGCTTGTCCCTACCAGGTGTTCTTCGGCCCTTTGGACAAATGTACGTGTCACCTGGCGGCCAGCCTGCCATATGCCGACACCTTTTTTGGCTCGTGGTGATGTCTGGTAGGGTATATTTCAGTGAACTGAAGTAGATTGATGTTTCTAGGAAAGGTCTACTAAATTGCAAATAAGCTTTTTTTTTTTACTATTTGTAACATTAACCAGTTGGAGTTAAAAAGTTTTCTCTTTATGACCCTCAATCAATAGCTTTCAATGGAAAAAACCTGTTTTGTTATACAGACATTGATGTTTTTAATTTCTCAGCAGTTAACACTTTCACAAGCCAAAATCATTATAAAAGATCTTACTTAAAATGACAAAAGTTTATGCAAAATTTTACATTCAAATGGCTTTTTAAAAAAGTTTTAAAGATTTAAAAAAATTATTTTTAGAGTGAGGGGAAGGGATAGAGAAAGAAAGAGAGAGAAGCATCAATGTGTGGTTGCCTCTCATACACCCCCATGTGGGGACCTGGCCTGCAACCCAGGCATGTTCCCTGACTGGGATTCAAACCAGCAACCCTTTGGTTCTTAGGCCAGCACTCAATCCGCTAAGCCATACCAGTTGGGGCTAAAAGTTTTTTAATGCTTTATTTTTTATTGTATGTTTTATTACCAATTATCCCCTTCATACCCTTTTCCACCTCCGTCCACCCCTCCACCCACGCTCCCACATAGTCATCACACAGCTGTCCATGCCCATGAGTTCTTTTTTTTTTTTTTTGCACCATCCCTCGGTCCCCCAGCCCCCGTCCAGAGGTGTCCGTCTGCTCTCTATGTTTTGTGTCTCTCTGTTTTGTGTGTTGGTTCTGTTTGTTTTGAACATTGTTTGTTGCTAGAAGGTTAGCTTTTCTCAATTTTTGTCTAGTTATTGGCATTTAATGTGGCACTTTATAGAAATAAATTTGTTGTGTGTTGCTTACTTTCTTAGATACCGTATCTTCTCTTGAACATATCTAAATCGAAAGATCATGGTTGATTGGTAAAAAGTAGGAAAGAATCTGGGTGAGGGTTCTCAAGGCAAGAAGATCCTTTTGGGAGGAGAAAGTGTATGAAATTAGGCCAAAACTGGCCATTTCAAGACAAAGAAATGAAGTTGGGATAACATATATAAGACAGAGAAATAATGATATTCAAGAGATATTAAAATAAGCCACGGTTTTCTGGGGCAAAAAGAAAGGGAAACTAAAGTGATATGTTTAAAAAGAAAAGGATTTGGGAGGTTCAGGCAAATGCTAAAACTCTTCTAGGCAATAGTCCTGTGTTCTTTGATTTTAGTATCTCTCTCGCCTTTCCCCTAATGTAACCGTCCTGCAATACACAGTGAAATGTAACCGTCCTGCAATATTGTTTTTTGCCAAGAAACCTGGGAATACTCATTATAGGTTAACTTACCTATGTAAGGATATGTGTAGTTTAGAGGCAAGATTAAAAAAAGAAATCCCTATGCTCACTAGAGAAGCCTTGATATCGCTTAAGAAGTTTTCTCAGTTCACCTCCAGTGATTAATTTTTGGCCTTCCAAGGTTGGCTCTTGGGGAGAAAATCTGTCCAAGATCAGAGTCTTAATCTTCCTCTTTTGTCTTCTCCCTTTCCTGGGAGCCTGCCTCTTTCTTGCACCAGATGTCTTCTTCCCTCCTTTTCCCTGTCTCAGAAATCTGCTCGTGTTTCCCTTTGAGAAGAGGGTGGTAGGGGTAGGGGATCTTTCCCAGTTCAGAGACTAAGAGGTCGAAAGTACTGTCACCATGCAGAAACTGTTGTTGGGACTATGAAAAATATTTTCTTTTGACTTCTTTTCTGATATCTCACCCAGTCCTTGTAGGATTGTTTCATAGCAGAGCCTTTACTCTGCAGCCAGCATATACTTCTTAACATAGAACACAAGCATTGTTAGGATCCTTGAAATCACCTTGTCCAATCTTTATTCTTCTTTCAGAACGTCCCTGACAGATGGTTCCTGACGTACAGTGGACCTTCCGTTATTATTTAAACATGGTGCTTGTAGTCAAGTGCACCTAGCTTTACATCCCATCTTTGTCAGTTAACTGACACTGTCACTCTGGTGCTCGGTCCCCTCATTTGTAAGATGGGGGTAGTTAGCCATCTCTTTTAGGACTGGTGTGAATTGAAGCTTAAATGACAGAGTATATGTAAAGCAACTAGCAGTGTATGGTGCATAGAGAAGCCAGTTCCCTCCTCCCTTTGTATGAGTTAATCAGTGTCCTTGAGAAGAGGATTGCCTACTCTCTGTCACTCATCCCTTCCCTGAGAACTGACCATGTCAGAACTCCTTCCTTTTGTCAAACCTAAGTCCTCCTCGTTCTAATTTACTTACAGTTATGATTCCACTATACTTAGAGACAGAGTTTTTCATAATTCATTATGAAGTACTTTTGTAATAAAATGAAAGAAGAGAAATGTTATAAAAGGCAAATAATATAAAAGCTAAGTCATAAAGTTAATAGGTAAATAAAGTCTTCCCTTCCTCTTTCTCTCTTCCACTATTTTGTCTGTCTGTCTGTCTCTCTTTCCTTCTCAGTGGGTGTAGTGAGTGGTAAAAGAAAAAAGCTTCAGATTCCTACTTTATCTGTACCTGTGGGTGTTTGAATATCCATAGGTAGAATGCAAAGCGTCTATTCAGTACATTCTTATAAACTTGTCTTTTACAGACAAGAAGTATGAAATGCAAAGAAGATGGTGCTGATCCTTAAGGGCTTCCTGCTTATCAGTTGAGGTGCAGAGCCCCTGTTTTGGAGTGTTTGGGTTTGTAAATATATTCCCACTTTTAGCATCATGCTGTCTGTGGTTAGTTTAGGGATTTGGTTGGGGTTGTGTTTTTTCCCAAGCCTTGTTTCTGGCACCTGAGTTACCATACTGATACTTTTACTGAGTAGGGAGATGAGCTTGCATCTATTCCATGCTGACCGCTGCATAAAGCTATGGGTTGGCTTCAGACCAGTCCCAGGTGCTTATGAGGCAGGTGTGTTACAGCCCTGGAGTTGCAGCTCCCATGTGAGACTGTACCCACAAGAGTCAAGGTATTTTCTGCAATGTAACAAGAGTAGAGAGGTGTTTTTCTTAATATGTAAATAACATTTAAGAGTGATAATGAGTTCCAGGA
Organism: Trachops cirrhosus; assembly: GCA_028533065.1. NCBI lineage: Eukaryota > Metazoa > Chordata > Mammalia > Chiroptera > Phyllostomidae > Trachops > Trachops cirrhosus. The sequence continues at coordinate 22,098,240 of CM052551.1, forward strand.
GCTATATAAAAATAAAGAAGAATTAACCTTGTGTAAAAACAAACACACAAAAAAACTTGCCTTTCAACTGCCCTGTGAGAATTGCATGGGAGAATTGACAGTAAAAATAGGAAGAATTTGGGGGCAGGGATGAAGTTGAGTGTATGACCATGGGGGAGCAAGGCAGGACAACTATATAGTTGTGTTCTTTTCTTTTGTGTGACATTAACCTGAGGTTTCAGGACTGCAGAGAAAGCAGAGACAGCTGTGACCTACCCGAGGACATGGCCGCCTTCTGTCTGAAGCAGCAGTCAACGTGGCAATTCTTGGCTGAAAACGGGTGCCGGCAACGCGCCGTGGGCACAGCTCGGGGCTCTCATCAGTGGAGCTGGCCATCCTAGGGAGCCGTTAGGCTTCCTCAGCAGCTGCGTGGTTTCTTCTTAGCATTTAAGATAGTGTCATTTACATCAAAAACAAAACCGAAGAGGTGAATTCTGGTGTCTGCAGAGTAGCAGTCTCCTCACTCTTGCATTCCCAATCTTGCCAAGAAAATTGATGGTAACGTCAGCATCTGTAGATCTCATAGATTTGTGCAGAATGCATCCCACAGAAGAAATCTCTGTAGGAATCTACTGTGACTTAAAATGGAAGTATGGAGTACCGTCATGCTTCCCTGTGATTCTGGTTCCTTGACGGAGTTAGAAGCAAAATGCTCACTCACTGCATCATTCTTGGAGTAGAGGCAGGCAGCAATTCCAGATAAATGTGTGGGATATGGGTTGAAAGGTAGAAAATTTTACTTGTGGTTAATTTTAAAAAATTATTTATTGATTTTTAAAGAAACTAAGGGAGGGGGAGAGAAACATCAATTTGTTGTTCCACTTACTTTATGCATTCATTGGTTGCTTCTTGTATGTTCCCTGACCAGGCTAGAACCCGCAACCTTGGCATATCTAACCAACTGAGCTAGCTGGCCAGGATTACTCGTGGTTATTGAAAGTGGTTTTGAGCAAGTAGTAAAGGCATCACTTATTTATCCATTCCTTTCACATTTATTTATTGAATGCTTACTAAGTGTCAGGCACTGTTCTAGGAACTGGGAAGGAACACAGCCTTCCATGGAACAGGCATTCTGAGGTCAGACTTCCCTCGCAGGTGGTTATAATAGGGCCCAGAACAGGTCTGGCTCATCCTCTATCATTTATTTTTTTACTCCCTGTCTCCAGGAGACAGTGCTGGCTTCCTTTTTGTTTATAACTGTGAGGCATGAGTCATCCCTTCACCATAAGTATTGCAGAATCTCATATCACATTCCGGTCTAATTTGTGCTGCTGCCAAGGGCTCAGCCAACAGCCCTTTTTCCTGTCCTCTAGAAGTCGTGACAGAACAGTGAGGCCAACTGTATAAGCTACTGAGGAATGGTGAAGAGTGTATGGTACTTGTTTTCTATCCATTCTTGTTTAATACAGGATATATTGAGGAGTAGACAAGTTCTTTCTAGGTGCTAGCATGTCAGGTAATACCCCCCATTAGAAAACCTTGAATCCATTTAAAACAAATGAATTTGCATCCCTGAGCAAGTCGAGTCAGCTGGGTCTTAGAAAGGATATTGATTCTACAAATGGACTTGGCAGCCTTGGCCAATGGTTCTATTGCACACACAAAATGGTCCTTTGAGGAAAACCTGGAAATTCATTTTACAATTTTAAGAAAATCCATCAAATAAACAAGCAAACAAAAATTCTTCTTGAAAATTTTCTAAACACTTACTTTGGTTTTGAATATTTAGGCTTTTATTTATTTTAGAGAGGGGAAGGGAGGGAGAAAGAGAGGAAGAGAAACATCAATGTGAGAGAGAAACACCAATTGGCTGCCTCTCAGACACTCCTAACTGGGCATCTGGCCTGCAACTCAAGCATGTGCCCTTACCTGGGACTCGAACCAGTAACCTTTTGCTTCGTAGGACTGTGTCCAGCCAACCTAGACAGTCAGGGTGACTTACATCTTTTAAAACGTATATATTTAAGACAGCTTTGCAATTTTAAAATAAATGTTTTTGAGAACATTTCCATTTCTAATTCTCTACCATATTATATTTTCAATTCTTGAGATATTTTTCTAGTCTTTTTCTAGTTATATGAAGTTACAATGTTGGCATGTAGGTAGTTGTATGTTCTACTCTAAACGTTAGAAGTTCTTACCCACCTTTTCCACATGCCTCATGAAATGATTCTTACTCTAGCAGTGTGACTCGGGGGAGTGAAAGAGGGTCTGTTTTGAATAGCATGGCGAGTGTCAGATGAATCTTCCAGTCAGAAAACATTTCATGCATTTCAAGGCACAGATGACTCAGCAGATTTCTTCTTGGCCTAGGCTTGGATGGAAAGTAGGTGGATTTATGTAGTGTTTGCTCAAATACAAATGGTGAGATACTAAAAACGCTTTTAGCTTTAGAGTTAAAAGTGGCTAGCCAAATGACACTTATGTGACGTACTTTAGAATAAAACTTACTGGTGCTTTGTTGGGAAAGGTGAGACCTTTGTGCTATGCTGTGAACGGGAGAGATCTCTCTCTCTCATACACAGGTGCACACACATAGTATGAGAAACAATAGGCTGGCATTTCTTAGTTCTTTCTTACTTATCTAAAGAAGGAGATTAAAAAGGCAAGAGGTCCTAGGTTTTGATATTTGAAAATCTTCCATCATAAATACATGTTGCTCAAATAAGGTAAGGAATGAAAACAGAATATTACTCTGAAAGAAACTAAACAAATTGTATATTTTTTAGATTTCCAATAAAGTAAAATTTCAACATCTGATAACTATTAAGGACACAAACTTGGGCAGATTTGTATTGAGTTCCAGCATGTAAAATGTGCTGGAATGCAGTGGAGGATTGATTTTTGAGTTTGTAGATAGATGCCTGAAGATATCGGGAGTTGGTGTGCCTACTGTCGTGGTGATACAGGCGTGAGTCTTCAGGTCAGCCCTTAGGTCTGGAATGCCAGGCACAGTAGCCGGTTTCAGAGATACAGAGGAGCCGCATTTGCAGCAGATGGAAATATATGCTCCAAAGTGCTTCAGGATCCTCAGGAGAGAAGTAAAATGCAAAGCCGAAGCTGTTGGCTAGGAAAAGGACCTGTAGAAGGTTTGTTTCTAAACCAGAAATCATTCTTGAAACTCAATTTAAGAACTTGGGTTCAATCAAATGCAAAAGGCAGTCAGAAAAGCAGGGGCTTGTTTAAATAAGACACAGGTTAATTTTTTTTTAAAAAAGAAGAACTGCTAGGCAGTTCAGGGCTTGTGTGGCAGCTCCGTGGTCATCAGGTTTCCAGGCTCCTGGGTTTTTTCGTTTCACGCTCCTTAACTCTGGGTCCACACTGAGGTTTGCCTTACAGCTGCGGTGTGACCACCTCTGCTCTAGATACCACGTCTGTGCTCCAGGCGAGCAGGGCAAGGCCAATGGGCATGCTTCTTGGTAGAATCAGATCTCCTCTAAAGGGCTTTCCTGGTAGACCCATATGCTTAGTTGGCCGCCCCTGTCTGTAGAGGACATTGCCTTCCCAAATAACGCAGAGGCTGAATATTGGATGGGCCGACTTTAGTTTCTGCTATACCACGTGGTCCTGAGAATAAAGGTATTTCCAGTACTTAAATGGCTAAGACTTCGGGATACCTGCAGACTCTTATAATGGGACAGTAATAATGTTGGCAGGCCTGGCTTCTAGTTTGCTATAGCTTGATTGATTCAGCAATATTGAGGACTTACTCTATTATGGACACTGGAGTTACAATCATGAATAAGATAGACATAGTCACTGCCCTCAAAGAGTTTATTGGCTAATGGGGAAAAATGTGTTTTAAATAAATAAATTTTACATGTATTAAACAATAAGAAAGGAGAGGCAGAGAAAAATGCTTTGGGATTATGTCATAGGAAAGCCTCTGTAAGGGTATGACATGACATACACATCAAGATTTAAAGGCTGCTTCGGAGCTAGCCAAGTTAGAGATGTGGGGATGGGGCCGTGAGATGGGTGCAGGGGGCGGGGAATGTTCCAGGCAGACTCACTCTCAGTCTGATAACTTCCACAATAGTTCTTTCTTCTATTTGTCTGTCTTCTTCATCAGAGAGAATCGTGAGTTTCCAAGCAGCAAAGGAAGTCAGGGACTAAACAGTATTCTTTTCATCTGAAATGGCTAAGGACACTGCCATTCTTTCTACTTACTTGTTTTTTCACTCTTTCTAGATGAGTATTGGTAACTGATGAAGGAGGTGGTCAGATGACTGGGGGCACCCCAAAGTCCAATTGCCCCATTATAGATCTGGATTTTGGTCTCAGTGTGGGACTTTGGGGAGGTAAGGATTAGTTGATCCTGAAGTGCTGATATGACCTCATTACCCTTCCAGGATGTGGACATTGTGGTAGCACCGTGCCAAAGCCTCCGGCCCACAGTGGATGTTCTGGGTGACTTGGTGAATGATTTCTTCCCTGTGATAACCTATGCACTTCATAAAGATGAACTGTCTGAGAGGGATGAGCAAGAGCTTCAGGAAATCCGAAAGTATTTCTCTTTTCCCATATTCTTTTTCAAAGTACCGAAGTTGGGCTCAGAGATCATTGACCCCTCCACCAAAAGAATGGAGAATGAGAGATCACCACTTCATCACCAGCTAATTGACCTAGGCTATCTGAGCATCAGTCACTGCAACTGTGGGGCCTCTGGCCAGGACACTAAAGCTCAGAGCATGTTGGTTGAACAAAGTGAGAAGCTGAGACACTTGAGCACATTTTCTCACCAGGTGCTGCAGGCTCGCTTGGTGGATGGAGCCAAGGCCCTGAACCTGGTGCACTGCTGCTGCCTTGACATCTTTATTAACCAGGCCTTTGACATGCAGCGGGACCTGCAGATTACTCCCAAACGTCTGGAATATACTCGAAAAATGGAGAACGAATTATATGAATCATTGATGAATATTGCCAACCGAAAGCAGGAGGAAATGAAGGACATGATTGTTGAGACACTCAACACCATGAAGGAGGAACTTCTGGATGACGCTGCCAACATGGAGTTTAAAGGTAGGTCCCAGGATACTTGGTGGGGTGCTAGGACTACAGGACCCTCTGCCCTTTCCAGCTGGAAATGGAGAAACCTCGTAGTTCTCATCTACACTCCTGTCACCAGCAGGCACCTCCTGGAAATCATTTAGCTAGGGTGGCCTCTTGTTCTTGGAGACATTCCTGGAAGACGCCACTGTCATTCCTTCCCAGGACTGTCAGCCCAGCTGCTGGTAAATTCATCCTAACAGTGCTTTTTAATCTCCAGTTTATATCTGGATCCCCTTGACCTTAATGGAGCTGGAAAAGAGCTGCTCGAACAATGTTACTAAGTCATGCTTTAATCTTGGCTCCTTTGGCATCGCCCATTCTTTATTGGCTCTTTTTCTGTGTGTGAGTCTCCATTTTTTTTTTTCAGGCTGCTCTTGAAACCCAACTTAGGAGCCTTTGCCAAAGCAGTGTTTTTACCTTTTCTGGTGGTCCCATTCTTAAAATGGCTCTTAACAAGATTGGGCCACAGAGGTTAGTCTTTGGTGTCTGAAGTTTTAGAAGCTGCTGACTTTGTGTACTGACAGCTATATAGACTTCCCTGCACCAAACATTAACTCTATTACCATTAGAATGGCGTGGTTTGCAAGTTATGCTTTAAGTTCTCAACCATGGCTGTATATCCAAATCACCTGGGAGGGTTTTTGAAAATACAGATGCTTGAGACTGCTAATTCTTCAAGAGTATTTGACATGGGACCTAAGGGCATTATGGGTTTTTTTTTTTTTGGGGGGGGTTGTTTGTTTGTTTTTTCAAAAACAACCTCCCTAGATGAATTATACTTATTGCCATTTTCTAGATGAGGAAACTGAGGCTTAGTAATTTGCTCAAGGTTACATAACTCCTAAATTGTAGAGGCAGAATTTGAGTCAATATAGTCTGATTCCTGAGCCCATACTCTTTTTTTCCCGTGCTTCACTGCTTCTCAATCTGTTTCCAGTTATGTGATGCCACTATCTTCCTCATAACCAGCTTCAAATCCTCAGCATTGTCTTTAGCTGTTTTCTTTCTCTTTGCCCACTTCCATTGGGTTGCAAAGTCCTGATGAGTCTTCTCCCATATTTTATATCAACCTTTGCTTTTCTATTCCCTCTTCTTTAGTCTGAGTTATTGTTACCTGGTTGATCTCACTGACATCTTTTTCTCCTTTCTCTAGTTCATCTTCATTGGCTCCCTGTTCCTACAGACTAAGTTTAGACTTCTTCACCTGGTATTAAAGATTTTTCCAAAGCCTAGCCCTTACCAGCTTTTTTGGTCATATTCATGTAATTTCTGTTTCAGGTGCTCTCAACTGCTTCCCGTGTTCTGTATGCTCCTTTTACTTTTTCTTTTTGCTCATGCCATACCCTAAGCCTGAAATGTCTTTTATTGTCTGTGAATGCTACCTACCCTTCAAGGTCTCTTCCAAGTAACATTTTTCATGAAGTTGTCTTTGATTTTCTTAGCTAATAACCTTTGCATTCATCTGAACTCCCAAAGCATTTCATTTGTAATTGAAATGTCTGACATATTTCACTATCATTTTTTACCAGTTATTAACAATTACGTTCTTCTGTTTTCTAAATCCTGAAAATGCAGGAGAATAGGATCTGGGCCTTATTATTATATCCCTTGCAGCAGATAGCACAGAGTCTGTTACAGTACCTCTTTGAAGACTGAATGAGTATGTGAATGATAGTATGTGGCCATTAAACTTACGGATACAAAGGAAACATGATTGGCTTTAGCAAGCATTGGAGGATTCATTTCTTACTGTTTTTTGTAAAGATTAACAAAATTCCCTCTTTGTTGAATTCGTACTGTAAGGAGGAGTTGGTAAGAAATGCTCACTTGTAGTGGAAATCCTGGGAAGTCTTCTGAGTAATTAAAGACCCTGGACAGGCAGTGCCGACATCATAGTATACACAGGGCAGCCAAGTTGGGCAGACAGTGAAATACTTGATTGTCTGTCATTGCCAAGCATATCACATTTGGTGTCTGGGGTATAATGGATAGTTAACAGATGTGGGAGTAACTGGGAACAAGCAGATCACACATCTGGCCCTGTTAACTACATTGCGTTTTTGTGAATCTGCTTACCTGGTTGGCTATATATTAGACACAACTTACATATTTGCTTCTTACCTTGTTCTGAGTCCTTTCTGGGTATTCTTGGGGCAACGATAAATAGATTTAGAAGAGATCTACAACATATTCTGTGGAGCCAGATTTCTATTAAGACTATATATTAAGTACTGTCTGTATACATGGTACTTAACTCAAAGGGATAGACATACTATCCCTGGTCATCCAGTTTTCCTCCATATCTGCTGCCTGCTGCTTTTTCACTTAATTCATATCTTAGAGACCTTTTCATAAATGTGTGTACAAATTGGTCTTCTTGTAATGGTTATACCTTAATTTATTTAACTGTTCCCCTACTGATGAACATTTAGGATATTTGTTTCTTTTATTTATTTTCTTGCTATTACAAACTGTACTGCATTGATCATCATTTTATACATATGTATCTCTGGGACTTATAAGGGTATATTTCTAGAAAAGTAACTTCTAGAAGCAGCGCAGTCATGTCAAAGGTTATATAGGTTTTTGTTGTTGTTGGTTAGTTTAGAATTTTGATAGATGTTGACAGATTTCCTCCAAAGAGGTGACACTAAATTCCCACCAGTAAACATAAGAGTGCCTTTTTAGGAGTGGAGTGTTTGCAGGTAATTTATCTTCTGTTAACTTCTTCTGTCCTCTGGCTTACAAAACAGAGTTTCTAATCCTGGGAAGAGGAAGTGGCATGGAGGGGACAATCAGTGTTCCAGTTTGACTTTTTATTTATCTGGTAATTGATTATAACTGAATTCCTGAGTCTGGGATTTTTCTCAGTATGCTAGGTGGTATGAAAAACAACAAAGATCAGAGACTTTGAAATTCATGAGTTTTGGGTTCAAATGCAGGCGGTAGTACTTCCTAACTGTACCATCCTCTTCCCAGTGGCCCACTTCGTCCTCCCTTTGAGGCTGTTTCCTGATCTAAAACTGTAAACAGTAATACTCACCTGACAAAGCTACTGTGAAGATTAAATTAGACTGTGTGTGTAAATTACTTACTATAGTGCTTTCAAAGAGTCTGCACTCAATAAAATAGATATGACCAAAAAGCTAACAAAATCAATAGGCTTATTTTAGACACAATTGCTCCTTCTTAGGATTATTAGCTCCCTTAAGTAGTTGATGATGGCCCCTGATCACCCTGAGGGTCAGAGTTCATCAGCCAACCGTCTGTTTTGTAGCTGTGGTCATGGTAGCTCCTTGGCTTGAGAGATGTTTTTATTCGGTATGCCTGTCCCTTCCCCTCACAGCCAATTAACATATTTCTCTGCCCCCATAGATGTCATTGTCCCTGAGAATGGGGAACCTGTAGGCACCAGAGAGATCAAATGCTGCATTCGACAGATCCAGGAACTCATCATCTCCCGGCTGAATCAGGCGGTGGCTAACAAGCTAATCAGCTCAGTGGATTACCTACGTGAGAGTTTTGTCGGAACACTAGAACGGTGTCTGCAGAGCCTAGAGAAGTCTCAGGATGTCTCAGTTCACATCACCAGTAATAATCTCAAACAGGTATTCAGAGTTTAAGACACCATGTCCCGGATAACAGAATCCACGCATAAGCCCAACTTCAAGTTAACCAACAGTTTCCCTTTCAACTTCTTGTTGATCCACTTAGAATTTTATTTATGCTCATTTGCTATCATATGACCACTGCCTGTAGGAGGTGCTTGTGAACTATACAACTGCAGTTAAGTCAGTGAGCAAGAAGAAGATGAAGAAGAGGCTCCCAAATAGTCACAGAATGCATGATCAACTTGCATTGACACTGCACATACATTGGGGGTTAAATTTGAGAACCTTGAGACCAGACTACGTTCTTGGAGTAAATATCATTTAATGCATTTTTTAAAAAGCCACTCAGGACATATTTATTTTCTTTTGTGTGTCCTCTTTCAGATTTTAAATGCTGCCTATCATGTCGAAGTCACATTTCACTCAGGGTCCTCGGTTACAAGGATGCTGTGGGAACAAATCAAACAGGTAGAGGTTGCTTAGAGAAAAAATGTTCAGCCCTTAGTTGGCTCACATGAACCCTAGTCACTGCGATAGGCCCTTCTGTTAGTGTAAGGTGGCCACGTGTCCTCGTTTTCCTTCCAGGGGAATTCTGGTTCGTGCTTGTTCTGGTGTAATTGTTACTGTCGCCACCTTTAACTCTTAAAAGTGGTGTGTTTAAATGCTATTTTATGGAGCCATAAGACTGCCTCTCTAGCTTCTTCTTATTTCTTTGTCTCAACCTAAATGTTTTCTCAGAACCAGGCTTTGTTGCCAGAGGCTGCGAGTGTGGTTCCTTTTCTGGAATGTGATCCACCTCTTTTGTGGAGTTCACAGAGGGATTTACTGGCTTCACAAAGGGATTTGTCTGGCACTCTCTGGCACCAGGTGCAATGTACTGAGAGTTTGTGAACATGTAGACTAGGCCTAGTGTTCTTTAATGCTTTCCTTTGGCCCAAGCCCTAGTCTTGAGGTAGGTGGAATTGGAGAGTGGTCTTAGACTTCATATGGCACCTGTCTTAAGGATGGATAATTCAGAGAGGGAATGGTGTTGGTTCTTTCTAGTGGTCTCTGTCTCTGATCTCACTGTCCTTGTCCTGGCAGATCATCCAGCGCATCACATGGGTCAGCCCGCCTGCCATCACACTAGAATGGAAGAGGAAGGTGGCCCAGGAAGCCATTGAGAGCCTCAGTGCCTCCAAGTTGGCCAAAAGCATTTGTAGCCAATTCCGGACCCGGCTCAATAGTTCTCATGAGGCTTTTGCAGCCTCCCTGAGGCAGGTGGGTATGTAGGAAAGGAGATAAAAGCTGATCAAGCAGAGAAAAACCTCATCTGCTGGGTAATATTTTACTCTGCTCTCCATATAATGTTTTAAAAATCATTAGTATATTTTCTACTCCATTAAAGGATAATACCATGTCACAGGAAGTTTCATTAATAAATTTTTCATGTTATTTTTTAGTTAATTTCTCCCCATTTCAGTGAGTAAGGAATGAAAATCAAGGGGCAGGAATTTCCTGTAGTATTTTAGGAATGATTGACAGAAAAGGTCCAATTTCCATACTAGTTTGCAATTTTATGACATCTGCTTGTCCTTTTTGGGATGTGTGTGTGCATGTGTGTGTGTGTTGGGGGAGGATGGGTAGATATGATATACATGCAGGAGGAAAAATTATTACTTGTTGAGAGCCATTATGATGGGTCTCGGAACTAAATTGGTTATATACATCTTAACCTAATTCTCACAGTCATCCTTATGAAGCAGATACTGTTATTCCTATATAACAGGGGAGGAAGCCAGGGCTAGGGACTTCATAGGTCATGTCTTGTTTTCTGTGTCCTCCCAGCTGGAAGCTGGCCACTCAGGCCGGTTGGAGAAAACTGAGGACCTATGGCTGAAGGTTCGGAAAGATCACGCCCCCCGCCTGGCCAGGCTTTCTCTGGAGAGCCGTTCTTTACAGGATGTCTTGCTACATGGTGAGTCCTTGTTTTTTCACAAGTAATTTGGTGGAAGGTTCTCCTGTTCAGCCTGGGAGAATCCCAGTGTTCAAAGCTGCTTCCTTGGGAATCTGTATAGCACTCCCTGATGTGTTTTTGAATTCCTGACATGTGTTTGGGTCTTCTACTTCAAATAGTTCAAATAACATGACCAAAGTTTATTTAAATCAAACCAGTTAGGTTACTTTATGCTAGTTTAGAATGGCAGCTCCCCACCCCCTGTGTAATTATGACTTCCTGTCTCTAGGCAGGTCCACAGCTAAGAATCCTATGGAGGTTGCCCAGCAAGTTCCAATCCCTCCTGCCTTATCTCTGTCTCTGTACTTTGTAGGTAAACCTAAACTGGGACAGGAACTGGGCCGGGGCCAGTATGGTGTGGTGTACCTGTGTGACAACTGGGGGGGACACTTTCCTTGTGCCCTCAAGTCGGTAGTTCCTCCAGATGAGAAGCACTGGAATGACCTGGCCTTGGAATTTCACTACATGAGGTGGGTAGGGTCTCATTTACCTCTGTGGAAAAAGATCCAGAGAAGAAGCCAGAAGCCTGGCATAAATTTTGTACCAAGACCTATAGCACACCTTGTCCTTCCACACCTAAGTCTCAGAGTGTTGTAGACCCAGTATTTCTGTGTCTGGCCCTAATCTATTCTCTTCAAGGCCTTTACTGGTTTTGCCTGCCCTTTCTCAACATCCCGATTTCTCACTCATCCTTTCATTTGATTTTCTTCCTTAGTTCTAAATGCCTATCAATTTTTTAGATTCCATAATTCTTTGTTCTTGTTTGAGAACCCATTCTCTTTGCCCTCTTTCTGTACCGAGGGCCATTACCTGTGGGTCTGTACGAAGCATGGTCTCAATGTTATTCCTTCCCGCGTGGTGGCCTGCTGTGCATTGTAGCCCAGACCTCTCCTTCTCATCAGGTCTCTGCCGAAGCATGAGCGATTGGTGGACCTCCACGGTTCTGTCATCGACTACAACTACGGTGGGGGCTCCAGCATTGCCGTGCTGCTTATTATGGAGCGGCTCCACCGGGACCTCTACACTGGGCTGAAGGTGAGGCCGGGGGGGCAGAGAGTGAAATCCAGCTGGCAGCCAGATCAGCACCTTCCTGTCTGGCCTTTCATCCTTTCTTGTTCATCCAGAGCTTCTAGCTTTTAGAAGACATTATTGGAGTAATCAAACTTTATTACCCTTATTTCCAAAAATCTTAAAATTTTTTCAGAATTTATTTTTGATACAGTTCATATCCAGATACTGTAACTTACTGCTTTACCTCCTGTGGTGGTAGGAAAATCCAGACTGCTCAGAAGTGCAGAAAAGCTTCCTCTAACTGCTGTTCTCTCTCTCTCTCTCTCTGTCTCTTTTTTGGTGTCAATGTATAAAGCCAGGTTTTGTTGTTTGGTCAATACATATATTTATTACTACATGTGACTACTTTGTACAAAGTCCTTAAGGACCATAGAGGGATGTCAAAAAGTGTAATTGCCAGGAGCTCTTAAGAGAATTATAGTCAGAAATATTCCATGAAGATGGGGTGTTTGAGTTAGATAAGTACACATCAATGGCTAAAATTTGGGCCATTGGAAAGAAGAGGCCATACCAGGGGAGGAAATATCATAATGCCAAGAGCACTGGAAGGCCATTAAGGGTACTTGTCACCATTGGAGCAGCTGGTTCAGTTTGGGAATATCGGGGATGGGGGGCAGATAATATGCCAAGAAATGTTGGGAGAAATGTTGGGGTGACAAATTCAGTCACCAGGACTGAAAATGTTAAGAGTTTCCATAAAATTCAAATTCTGTTATAGACAATGAGAAGCTCTCAAAAGATTTTATTTGAGTGAAAGTGAAGTACCCTCAGTTGGATATGGCATTTCCCTCATCTAAAATAGCCACCAAAAAGGAAGTAGAGAAGTTTCACTGGAGCTAAGTAGAATGGGGGTGGGGGGGGACTACCGCCAGGGTATCTGGGTAGGTCCCTTCTCACAGATTTCTCTTGTACCAGTTTATTTGGAAGCCTTAGAAATGTTTGCAGGAGCCATGAGAAATCAATATGATAAAGAAAATGACTCTCCAAGTGGTTTTCCTTCTTCATTTCAGAGGAGTTAAGCTCAGCACTGTCTGATGCTTCTCCACAAGTGGGCTAGAGTATATTTGAGGCTTGGTAGAAGTAAGGTGAGTGAATATAGTATTTGAATAAGTAAAACCCAACCTGGCCTAACTAGGTCTATAAACCAATGGATATAAATCTGCCTGAAGGGCCCAGAAATAATTCCTTTGAGCCTCAAGGGCAATTCCAGAGTTGGTTTAGGGGATAGAATGAGCTCATGCCTTTAGTCAATTGGTTACACCCCTCCTAGTCACATTTGGAGATTATCCAGCTGGCTTAAGAGCAGCTTCCAAGGGATTTTATCTGGTCTGGAGAACTTGCCCTTCCTTGCTTTTCCTCTACTTCCCTCTCCTGACTGCTTTCCTCTTCCCATTTTTCCACCCACTGTTCTATCCTTGTGTACCCTAGTGCAGTCAGTGTTTTAGACCCCACAGAAGGTACTCTTAGCTGGTGTAAGCAGGTTGGATTTGATGCGATGTCTTGTTAGTGACATGTAAGCTCTTTTGTTTCCCCAAGGCTGGGGTGACCCTGGAGACACGTCTGCAGATAGCACTAGACGTGGTGGAAGGAATCCGATTCCTGCACAGCCAGGGACTTGTCCACCGTGATATCAAACTGAAAAATGTGCTGGTAAGTAAGAGCTGCTTCTCTAAAATAACCTGCCTCTGGGTTAAGTGATCTTTCTAGGGTACATTTAAATGTACGTTTGGTCACAGGAAAAGGCTGAAGGAAAAGTAGTCGAGGTAACAGCAGAATAGGCAGGTAGTATCTTGGACTTAAAGCTTAGGGAGCACTTGCATCATAGACCTAGTTCATGTTGCTTAAGATTTTTCTCTCCCAACACTGTTAAAAATTTTTTTTAACTTACAGAAAAGTTAAAATAGTGGTACTGGACAATGAAGGCCCATGTACTGTTCACCCAGATTCATAGTCTCACCTTTTCCTTGTGTGGTCTCTGCCTCTCTCTACACACTCCCACACACAGACTTTTTACTAAACCATGTAAAAGTAAATTGCAGGTAACACGTCATTCCTAAATACAGGCATTCCTTGTTTTATTGTGCTTTGCTTAATGCACTGCACAGATACTGTGTTCTTTACAAATTGAAGTTTGTGGCAACCCTGCCTTGAACAAGTCTGCTGGAGCCTTATTTCCAACAGCATTTGCTCACTTCGTGTCTCTGTGTCACATTTTGGTCATTCTCGCTTTCAAACTTTTTCATTGTTGTTGTATTGGTTGTGGTGATCTGTGAGCAGTGACCTTTGATGTTACTATTGAGATCACCCTGGGGCACCACAAACCACGCCCATAGAAGATGGCAAACTTGAGGTAAACATTGCAGGTGTTCTGACTGCTCCACCGATTCCCTGAGACACAGCAATATTGAAATCAGGCCAGTTAATAACGTCCCAATGGCCTCAAAGTGTTCAAGGGAAAGGAAGACCCTCCTGTCTCTCACTTTAAATCAAAAGGTAGAGCTGGTTAAGTCAGTGAGGAAGGCACGTCAGATGCTGCTTCTGCAGCTTCCTGACCTCTTGTGCCAGGTAGCCAAGTTGTGAATGAAAGGAAAGCTCTTGAAGGAAATTAAAAGTGTTATTCCAGTGAACACACAAATGATAAGAAAGCAAAACAGCCTTATTGCTGATATGGAGGCAGTGTTAGTGGTCTGGGTAGAAGAGCCAACCAGCCACCACATTCCCTTAAGTCAAAGCCCAATCCAGAGCATTGGCAATGTTCCTGGTCACCCAAGCGCTGTGATGGAGATGTGCAACAAGATCAATGTTTTCATGCCTGCTGACACAGCATCCATTCTGTAACCCAGGGGACAAGGAGTAATTTTTAATTTCAAGTGTCACTATTTAAGAAATACATTTTGTAAGGCTTTTGTTGCCAAAAATAGTGATTCTTGTGACAGATCTGGGCAAAGTAAATTGAAAACCTGGAAAGGATACACCAGTATAAATGCCATTTAGGACATTCGTGATTCATGGGAAAAGGTCAAAGTATCAACAGAGGTTTTGAAGAAGATTCCAGCTCTCATGGATGACTTTGAGGGATTCAAAGCTTCAGTGGAGGAATTAGAATTGGAGCCTAAAGATGTGACTGAATTGCTACAATCTCATGATAAAACTTTCACGGACAAGGAGTTGCCTCTTATGGATGAGCAAAGAAAGTGGATTGTTGAAATGACAACAAAGAATTCAGAATATGATATAACTTAGATGTTAAAGCAGCAGCAGGGTTTGAGAACATTGACTTCCAATTTGAAAATAGTTCTGTGGGTAAAATGCTATCAGGCAGCAGCATCATATGCTACAGAGAAATCTAGTGAAAGGAAGAGTCAGTTGAAGCTCTGGCTGGGAAGCTTGGTTACACCATCATCCCCATAAGCCAAGGTTGCGGTTCAATCCCCAGTCAGGGCACATACAAGACTCAAGCAATGAATGCATAAATAAGTGGAACAACAAATCGATATTTCTCTTTCTCTCTTTCTTCCTGCTTCTTTTTAAAATCAATTTTTTAAAAAAGTGAATCGATGCTGCAGACTTCATTCCTGTCTTATTTAAGACATTGCCACAGCTACCCAGTCTTCAGCCACCACCTTGATCAGTCTGTGGTTGTCAACATCGAGGCAAGACCCTCCAACAGCAAAAAGATTACAGCTCACTGAAGGCTCACACGATGGCTAGCATTTTATTTTGCTTCACATCTCTTTACTGAGGTCAGAGGCTCCTGTGTATGTCATCATGGGTAGAGCTGCCACAGTCCCCCAAACATGGCCCCTGTTCTCAGAACTCCAGCCCTTTCAGGCAGATTCTAGGAGGGCAGGGACAGGCCGAGGAGAACACAGGAAATTGGAACCAGGGCTTTTTCTACTGGGCAAGTAACCCAGGCACCCTCCCCAAGCTGCTTTTGGGATGTCTCCTTCACTGGAAACCAGCCCCACAGAAGAAACTTGGGGCATGGTATCTGAGTGCACTCTACAAGAGGAGTGGTCCCCCAGATCTGGCCAGGTGGCACTAGGCCTCGCCTCCTTGATGGCCCGCCCTCGCTGGAGTCAGGACAAGGGCAGAGCTTGACACCTAAGTTGCCAGCCAGGTGGCAATAGCAGCAGGAGGGGAATGTGGGGGCAGGGCTCACCCTCCTGGTGAGTGAGGAGTACTCTGATGGGAGGAAACACCTTCCACATTTGTTTCCTCACAGTGGGCCGGGCAGCTAGAAGGCACAGCCAGGAGGAACAGCAGATACACTCCCTGGACGCAGTCAAAGGGTGGCCTTAGACTGCAGTGTAAGGAGGTGGTGGTGTGCCTGGGGGGTGAACCACATCCTCATAGGCTGATGGATTGAAGGCAATGAGGGAGTAGTTGTCGAACAGTGAACTGGTAGGAGCAGGGCCAGCCTCGTGGCACGCCCCGTGGTAGGCCGACTAGTTGATCTCACACTGCTGCTGCTGCAGCTGGAGTTAAGATCATCGACGGCAGAAGGCGCAGCAGCTGCTGAAGAGGATGAGGACAGTCCAGAGCAGCCTGAACCACCAGAGCTCAGAGCAGTTGGTGTAGCAGCCAGTCTCCCTGGAGCAGTGACCACTCTGACAGAGGTGGGGCTGCTTGTTCCCCCTGGGCAAGCTGCTGTTGTGGCACCCAGAGTGCCCCCAAGGCTTCCTTGCTGCTGTCCCTGCTGCTGGCCCAAATTCTGCCTCCACCTACAGTCCCCTGAAGACTGTAGCCTCCTTTGTACTGCCAGCCACCTGCCCCTTCCGCCTCTGCTGCCACCACCATGGCCCCTGCCCAGCCCATCTCTGCTGCCCCCACCATGATTCCATGGCTAGAGCTCCCATCCCAGTGGTTAGCATTTTTTAGCAATAAAGTATTTTTTAATTAATGTACGTACCTTGTGTTTTTTTTTTAAGACGTAATGCTATTGCACGCTTAGTAGACCACAGTGTAGAATAAAATAACTTTTTGTGCACTGGGAAACCCAGAATTCACGTGACTCACTTTGTTGGCTTTAGAGCAGTGTTCTGGAACTGCACTTGCAACATCGTGAGGGATGCCTGTACTTCAGCTTGTGTCTACTAAAAAGAAAGGAACATCTCTATGTAATTAAAATGCCATTACCATATCTAAGAAATTTAACACTGATACAGTTCTTTTGGTTAACATACTGTCTGTATTAACATTTTTTGATTGTCCCAAATATGTCCAGTTATCCCAAATGTAGTCTCTTTCTGATTCCAGATCCAATCCAAGGGTCATATACTGTGTTTTGTCATCGTGATTGTTTAGCCTCCTTTAATCTAGAATAGTCTGTCTGCCTTTTTTGCTTTTGCGACATTGACATTTTTAAGGATTCCAGGTCTTGTTAATGCTTAAGGTTTGATCAGAAACACTGGATAAGGGATGAGATGGGTAAATGCACATTAAAAGGTCATGAACCCACCAGGCCTGTTATGTAAATTACAAAGCATCTTTTGACATACTCCTCTTGAAAATATATTGTGTTATTATTGAGTTATCTCTAGTATCACTTAAATGATATATAAAGATATAGCAATTTGGAGGAAAGGAAGGATATTCCTAAAATTAGTAGGCTGAGACTTCCAGCCAAGATGGAGGCATAGGTGGACACACTGTGCCTCCTCGCACAACCAAGATAGGGACAACAACAATATAGAAACAAAATAACAACCAAAACTGACAGAGAATTGAAGTGTATGGAAGTCGGACACCCAAGGATTTAAAAATAGACGTATTCATCCAGACTGGTAGGAGGGGCGGAGCACAGAGCAACTGGGGCGGCACGCAAGTCCGCAAGTCCGCAGCAGGCAGACCCTCGGTGCACAAACGGCGGTGGCTGGTGGGCCCCGGCCAGGGGGTGGCAACCAGCAGACCCAGCGAGGCGGCCATTGTGAAGCAAGGCACTGCGCACAACTCAGGGTCCCAGCACCGTGAAATAGAGCTTTGGGACACTGAATGAAAAGGAAGGTCCCTTGGGGTGCACAGGCCCACCCACACCGGAATTGGTGCCAGAGGGGCCCAGTTGGCTTTCGGAAAGCGGCGGAGGGGTCTGAGGTCCTACAGAGAGCAGAGCAAGCGCCACTGTTCCTTCTCGGACCCCGCCCCCACATACAGTGTCACAACCCAGCAACTGGAGTGCCCCACCCTGGTGAACTCCTAAGGCCCTGCCCCTCACTACAGGAGCTCAACAAGACCAAAAAACAACAACAGAAAAACAAAAACAAACCAGCAAAAAGATGGCTCAAACAGAAGAAGAATTGAAAGCCCCAGAACCCATCCTTTTAAGTGACCAAGAGATAGCCAACCTATCAGATGCACAGTTCAAAGCACTGGTGATCAGGATACTCACAGAATTGGTTGATTTTGGTCGCAAATTAGATGGAAAAATGCAGGC
>CM052551.1:22116941-22262639 GCA_028533065.1 Trachops cirrhosus
TTTTTTTTTTTTTAATGTCATCATCAAGACTTGAACAAGTATGAAGGGCAGAGAAGTGGACCCCAGCACTTTCTACTTTTTTTTAAAGATTTTATTTATTTATTTTTTAGATAGAGGGGAAGGGAGGGAGAAAGAGGGAGAGAAACATCAATGTGTGGTTGCTGCTCTCGCGCCCCCTACTGGGGATCTGGCTTGCAACCCATGCCTGGGTTGCGGGCCCTGACTGGGAATTGAACCAGTGACCCTTTGATTCACAGTCCCGTGCTCAATCCATTGAGCTACACCAGCCAGGGCTCCAGCCCTTTCTTGCCTGCAAGGTTTCTTTTGAGAAATCAGCTGACAGTCTGATGGGAACTCCTTTATAGGTTACTGCCTCCTTATCTCTTGCTGCTTCTAGTCTTTCATATTGGGTCATGTAATTATGATGTGCCTTGGGGTGTGCTTCCTTGGGTCCACGTTCTTTGGGACTCTCTGGGCTTTCTGGACTTGCTGGAACACTATTTTCTTTGCCAGATTGGGGAAGTTCTTCCTCATTATTTTTTCAAATAAGTTTTCAGTTTCTTGCTGTTCCTCTTCTCCTTCTGGCACCCCAATGATTCGGATGTTGGAACATTTAAAGATGTTCCGGAGGTCCTTAAGCTTCTCTCCTTATTTTTTTGAATTCTTGTTTCTTCATTCCTTTTCTTCCTTCTGCTCCAAATTGTTAAATTGAGTCTCAGTTTCCTTCCCATCACTGTTGATTCCCTGTACATTTTCCCTTATTTCACTTTGCATAGCCTTCACTTTTTCTTCTACTTTGCAATCATACTCAGCCATTTCTGTGAGCATCCTGATTACCTGCAGAGTTCAAAACACTCTGCATCTGATAGGTTGGCTGTCTCTTCATCGGTTAGTTCTCTCTTTGGAGTTTTGATGTGTTCTTTCATTTGGGCTATATTTCTGTGTCTTGGTGCACCTGTTACATTGTGAGGGGTGGAGCCTTAGGTATTTGTCAGGGTAGGGCAACCTACATGGCTGCATTGTGATGCTGTATGTGAGGGAGGAGTCAGAGAGGGAACAGTGCTTCTTGCTTGGCTCTTGGTAGGCTTTCGGTCTCTTTCCCCACTACCCACAATCAAACTGGGCCCTTCTGGTGCTGATTCCCAGGTGGGTGCATTTGTGTACGTTCTAGGACCCTGTGGGGCTCTCCACCGAGCTCTCCTGTGAGGCTGGGAGTTTTTCCTGCTGCAGCCTCAACCCCCACAGGTTTTTATAGTCAGAGGTTTTGAGACTTTATCCTCTCCGCACCCCCCAATCCCCCCCACACACACTGGAATCCTGGGTTGCCCAGTCTGTCTCACTCCCCAGTTATTCCTCCTGGTTTATCTGCACGCACATGTGGGACCGCCCACTCCACCAGCCGCTGCCTTGCCGGGAGTTCTCTCCACCCTGCCGCCATTCTCCGCCCTTCTACTGGTCTGGATGAATGTTTCTTCTTTAACTCTCTGGTTGTCAGACTTCCATGCAGTTCAATTTTCTGGCAGTTGCCGGGGGGGTTTTTTTGTTTTTAGTTTTGTTGTCCTTATTTTCGTTTGAGGTGGCAAAGTGTATCTACCTATGCCTCCATCTTGGCTGGAAGTCCTGGATGGTTTTTTTGAGTGTGTTTTTTACTTGCCTCCTCCATTTCGTTGGTGATCCTATGTGTTTCCTTTCACATTTTTCTTCATGCCTATTCTCGTGTGTGTGTGTTTATTATACACATTAACCAAAAAATGAGATATTATATACATTTTGTTTTGCTTTTTTATTCACTTAGTAACACCAATGAAAACTTTTCTCAGAGAATTAGTATAATTATCCATATTTGAATATTTTTTCTGCTCTGAAATAGCCTGAATAACATAGTAATTATCTACTGCTTGAGATTTTAAGAAACATCGCTCACACAATTGCATGTGCTTGCTGGCCTTTTTCTTTGTTTAAATAGTAAGTCTTTAACAGCCTTTCAGTGTGTTGTTTACATATTGATTCAGTCAGGGATTTTCCTTCTGTAATCAGTTTTGGAAGTGTGAATATTGCTATAAAACTTATTCATGCTTTTTTAAATTATCAAGTATACTGTGAAGTTAAATCTCTTTGTCATTCACATCTTTGGGCACCTTTTTTCCCTTATTGGTCTTTGCCACCAGGCCCAAGCAGCCCAGTTGGAGAACATAAAAGTGGCCCTGAGCATCCTGAGGAAGTGGCCTTAGTGCTCCCTCAACCCTGCTCAACCGCATTCTGGGCTCAGGCCCTTCAACCAAAGTGTCCCAACCTCACTCAGTCTTTTTTATACATCACTCTCTCTTTGTGTTCCTCCTCACTCCTCACTGTAACCTTAATCAGCATGGTCCTCAAAAAAGCAAAACAAAAAACCCAACCCAAAACATAAAGCAAAAATACAAAATCGCAGTGATATGTGTTGAAGGGATAATCGTGCATTAAAATGGTTCCTGGATTCTGCATCTCTCAGAATCTTTTTTTTTTAAAGATTTTCTTATTTATATGTGTTTTTAGAGAAGGGGAAGGGAGGAAGAAGGAGAGGGAGTGAGACATCAACCAGCTGCTTCTCTCATGCCGCCAACTGAGGACCCGGCTTGAAACCAGACCAGGAACCAAACCAGCCAGCGGCCCTTCGGTGTGCAGGCTGGCTCTCAGCCCACTGAACCACTCCAGCCGGCTGCGTCCTCAGAATCTTATGTGTGGCTTTCCCTTTCCCAGCACAGTACAAGTAACAGTGCACCTTCCTGAGTACTTCATATTTTTAGGTTGTGTTTTTTAAATTTATTTGGTTTTTTGATTTTTAAATAAGTACTCCTTTTTATTGTTTTTAACCATGTGAGTATTATCTGTATTATTGAAGATGTATAGGATATATTGTAAAGCAGTAAGTCATGTAATAATATGTATAGTATCTTGTTCTGGTTTCGGCATTTCATTTTTCTTTTGATCAGCCACCATAAGTCTGGTGCACATTAGATAAATCAAGATAATTACCCTTTTTGGCAATTATTGAGTTTCATCCTTCTTTTAGTTTTCTTAACTATATAGGTCATGGGGCGTGTTTTAATGTTTCCATTCTTCAGTATTAATTTTTTTTAAAGATTTTACTTTTAGAGAGGGAGGGAGGGAGAAAGAGAGGGAAAGAAACACCAGTGTGTGGTTGCCTCTTGAGTGCCCCCTACTGGGGACCTGGCCCACAACCCAGGCATTTGTCCTGACTGGGAATCAAACTGGCGAACCTTTGGTTTGCAGGCTGTCACTCAGCCCACTGAGCCACACCAGCCACGACGACTGTTAGTTTTTTTTAAATGATAAAATATAATGAAAGCAATTTTCAGACTCTTCTTTTTTTAAGCATATGACTTCTTTTTAAAATAAAATCTTATTTGGATGCCCTATATGTAAAATAGCTTTCATGGTCTGGTAGTTCTCGGAGTATAGTTTAAAAACCATTGTAATAAGCCCTGGCTGGTGTGGGTCAATGGATTGAGTGCTGGCCTGCCAACTAAAAGAACACAGGTTTGATTTCCAGTGAGGGCATGTGCCTGGGTTGCAGGCTGGGTCCCCTGTTAGGGACGTCAGAGAGGCAACTGATGGATGTATCTCTCATACATCAGTATTTCTCTGTTTCCCTCCTTTTCCTGCTCTCTAAAAATAAATAAATAAAATATTTAAAAACCACTGTAATAAAATCTTTAGGTAATTACATAAGTAAATACTGACAAAGATGGTGCTGCTCCTGAAATTAAATTTCTGACAAGCAAGCAGTATCATATCTATTATAGTAGACCATCTTGCGTGGTGTGGGCCCAGCCCCCATGGCAAACACTTACTGCAAAATAACTTCCTAAAAACCATGCTAAACCTTCCAAGGACCAGTGTAACCAGTTCAACCACTTTTGCCTTTTTATTTGCAAATGTCCCTCTTCTGTGATGTGATTGGCAGCATTGGCTCCTTTGTTTTCTGTAAAAGGTAACCACCTAAAGCTGCGAACCTGTGCATAGTCAATGAGGGCCTTCATGTAATGCGTGGAGAAACCTAATAAAGGCCGGTCACAGAGGAGGCCATGGCTTTTGCTCCCCTTGAGAGAAAAGCCATGCTGCCCCTTTTCCTCCACCTGACTGGGTAGTCCATGTGAATGTCTCATTTCATCCATAATGATGCGGACACTATCTATAGCTTGAAATGTTTATTACTACTAATGTATAAATACCAAATTTAATATAGGAAAAGCATTCAGGGATTTTTGTACCAAAATGTTTTTTGCTTGAGAAATGGAGACACGTGTATTTAACCAACTGCCAGCCTGTGTCACAACCCAGATGCTATTATTTTTTTTAATTTTTTAATATATTTTATTGATTATGCTATTACAGTTATCCCATTTTCCCCCTTCACTCCCCTCCACCCTGAACACCCCCTCTCACCCACATTCCCCCCCTTTAGTTCATGTCCATGTGTCATACTTACAAGTGCTTTAGCTTCTACATTTCCTATATTACTCTTACCCTCCCCCTGTCTATTTTCTACTTACCATTTATGCTACTTATTCTCTGTACCTTTTCCTCCCACTCCCCTGTTGCTAACCCTCCATGTGATCTCCATTTCTGTGGTTCTGTTCCTGTTCTGGTTGTTTGCTTAGTTTGTTTTTGTTTTTGTTTCAGGTGTGATTGTTAATAATTGTGAGTTTGCTGTCATTTTAGTGTACATGTTTTTTATCTTCTTTTTCTTAGATAAGTCCCTTTAACATTTCATATAATAATGGCTTGGTGATGATGAACTCCTTTAACTTGACCTTATCTGAGAAGCACTTGATCTGCCCTTCCATTCTAAATGAAAGCTTTGCTGGATAGAGCACTCTGGGATGTAGGTCCTTGTCTTTCATGACTTGGAATACTTCTTTCCAGCCCCTTCTTGCCTGTAAGGTCTCTTTTGAGAAATCAGCTGACAGTCTGATGGGAACTCCTTTGTAGGTTACTATCCCCTTATCTCTTGCTGCTTCTAAGATTCTCTCCTTCATTTTTACCTTGGCTAATGTAATTCTGATGTGCCTTGGTGTGTTCCTCCTTGGATCCAACTTCTTTGGGATTCTCTGAGCTTCCTGAACTTCCTGGAAGTTTATTTCCTTTGCCATATTGGGGAAGTTCTCCTTCATTATTTTTTCAAATAAATTTTCCACTTGTTGTTCTTCCTCTTCTTCTTCTAGTACCCCTATAATTTGGATGTTGGAACATTTAAAGATGTCCTGGAGGTTCCTAAGCCTCTCCTCATTTTTTTGAATTCTTGTTTCTTCATTCTTTTCTGTTTGGTTGTTTCTTTCTTCTGGTCCACTCCATTGATTTGAGTCCCAGTTTCCTTCCCATAACTATTGGTTCCCTGTACATTTTCCTTTATTTCACTTAGAATAGCCTTCATTTTTTCATCTAATTTGTGACCAAATTCAACCAATTCTGTGAGCATCCTGCTTACCAGTGCTTTGAACTGTGCATCTGATAGGTTGGCTATCTCTTTGTCTCTTAGTTGTATTTTTTCTGGAGCTTTGATCTGTTATTTTCATTTGGGCCAATGTTTTTGTCTTGACGTGCCTGTTATGTAGTATGGGGTGGAGCCTAGGTGTTCACCAGGGCAGGGCAACCCACGTTGCTGCGTTGTGATGCTATATGTGGGGCAGGGGTCTGAGAGGGAACAATGGCACTTGCTCCTCTTTCGCCGGATTTCAGTCACTTTCGTCACTTCCCCCAAGCAAATTGGGCCCTTCTGGTGCTGATTTCCATGTGGGTAGGTTTGTGTATGTTCTAGAACCCTGTGGGTCTCTCCAAGGAACTCTCCTGTGAGTCTGGGGGTTTCTCCTCAACCCCCCACAGGTGTTTTCAGTCAGAGGCTTGAGGCTTTATTTCCCCACACTGCGACCCCAGGTTGCTGGGTCTGTCTCGCTCCCCAGTTCCGCCTGGTTTATCTGTGCACGAATGTGGGACTGCCGGGTCAGCCAGCCACCTTGTGTACCAGCACCCCTCCACAATCCACCACCTCGCTGGGTCCACCCACTGCTGCCTTGTGCACCCACCAGGCTCCGCCAGCTGCTGCTTTGCGCACCCGGGGTCCACCAGCCACCGCTTTTTTTTTTTTCTTGTGACCCTCTCCATCTGGCTGCCCAACTCCGCCCCTCCTACTGGTCTGGATGAATGTGTCTACTTTAACTCCTTGGTTGTCGGACTTCCATATTGTTCAATTTTCTGTCAGTACTGGTTATTTTGTTTCTAAATTTTTGTTCTTATTTTGGTTGTGGGAGGAGGCACAGTGTGTCTACCTACCCCTCCCTCTTGGCTGGAAGTCCTCCCCAGATGCTCTTATTGATCAGGGGAGTGATCATTGTTGGTTGGCTGCTGTTATTAATTACGTTAGGGAATATTTGGGACTTAAGATAATTTGATTTGATTTTTAAAAGTTTGTTATTTAAAAATAATGACTTCATTACATGTTTATGTAAGTAACATTTTTATGAAAAACAGCTGTTTTCTAAAACAAAAAGAAATAGTGAGAAGAGTAACATTGTTTTACACTTTTACAAATCTCTGTAATGTTTGCCTAAATAGAAGTTGGCAGAATTCTTTCTTCTGTTTCTGCATTCATTCTGTTGCATTATCATAGGTCATAGCGCCTCAGGAGAACTCATCCATAAACTTAGGAGATAATGTGGATAAAAAGGCGAGTACCTTCTTGGTGTACTAATGACAATAAGAAAGGGCTTCAGTTCCCCATCCACACTTTGCAGATTGTTGCTGCACAACACCCATGAGCCGAAGGCCCCCTGATACGTTGCACGTGTCCCACCAACTCTCTTTCTTTGTTTTGTTGCAGAGTCCTTTGGGCAGAATTATCCAGAGGTAAGAGTGTATAGTATGGTAATTTTATGAACATGATAACTCACTAGCTTTGTGTTTGAGTGGAAAATGCACTTTTTTTTGACAACAGAAGCATTAAATGTAATGATATA
The DNA here is from genome assembly GCA_028533065.1 of Trachops cirrhosus. NCBI lineage: Eukaryota > Metazoa > Chordata > Mammalia > Chiroptera > Phyllostomidae > Trachops > Trachops cirrhosus. The sequence goes on from CM052551.1 coordinate 22,123,958, forward strand.
TCTTTTGCTATAATAAGGAATGAAATGTTCAGTTTTGGGGGTGGGGGCAGATAGGCAATATTGCCTGAAAATCTCACCATAATGTAAATAATGTAAATCTTACAGTTCATTTCCCCTTAAATTAAAAAAAAAAGTTGATTAAAGGATTACAAACAGTGCCATTGCCTGTATATTTTTTCTAGTTTTGATTGATGCTTTTACATAGTAATAAATCAATATATGCTATAAGTGTGCTTTACTTTTTAACATATAAGTATTTTGGAATATGAGGTCTGTCCAGAAGGTATCCAGCCAAGTAATATGCAAAATAAAGGTATTTATTAAAGAAGATACAAGCTACAAGAAACATTGTACATAGGACATTGTACAGTCCCCTTCAAAGTAGGCACCTTGGGACCTCACACAGTTCTCCCAGTTGCTATCAGTTGCCCTGTTGTATTTTCCTGAATCTCATTACCAGTCTGAAATCTCTTCCCTTTCAAAGGTGATTTTGGTTTTGGGAAAAGCCAGAAGTCACAGGATGCCAAATATGGGCTGTAGGGAGGCTGAGTCACCTAGGTGATTTGATTTTTTTCACCAAAAAACTCTGCATGAGACATGATGCGTGAGCAGCCATTGCTGTTGTTAATAAGCTCATACTGTTGCCTATAGCTCTGGCCTTCTGAATCACCCTTCCCATGAAGGAATGTTCAAACTCAACAGTAAATTTGATGCTGATTCGTTGCTGTACTTGCTCCGTCATTTTGAACACAATGGCCACACAGTACACGTGATCACTCACTCACTCATGCTGCGCCCTCTGACTAGTGCAGTGAAGTTGTCACTGTTCACACATGCACATTCCAGTCCACTCTCCTTGGTTGCCAGGTTACATCTGTGTCGTGCAAACCATTCTCCTTATATTAACAGTGGCTGGACTTTTTCTAGACAGATTTTGTATGTTTCATTTAAGTCATTATGATTATTTTAAATGGATTGATCACTTCTTGGCCTTTTGGCTAAGATCAAGTATATTTTAGATGGATTGATATTAATATAAAAATTTTTTGGCTTTGCTAATATTATATAGGCTATTCTAGGGTGTCTGTTTTAAATTATTTTTTGGGGGGGATAGATTCCAAAAAATATGATTACTGGGTCAGCAGGATGACTCTTTCAATGAATCTTGTTGTATTTGGCCTAATTGCCCTCCAGAGTGTATCTGCAAAATTACTATGCTAATGTAAGGGATTGATCATATCTGTTTCCAAAAATTTTGTTAGCATTTATAAATCTTTCTTCATTTTGACTAGTTTAATAGGTATAAGAACATACATAGAGATTATTTTGGTGTATGTCATGATTTAAATTCAAGAGAAGTGTCATAGATGGTAGAACATCTTTAAAAAATACTTTGGAGCCCTGACCAGTGTGGGTCAGATGGTTGGAGAATTTTCCTGTAAACTGGAAGGTTCTGGGTTCAGTTCCCAGTCAGGGCTCATCCCTGGGTTGCAGGTTTGGTCCCTGGTTGGGACACATGCAAGAGGCAGCAGATTAATGTTTCTTTACCTCTCTCTCGTCTTCCTTTCCCCTTTCTCTAAAATCAACAAGCATGTCCTTGGGCGAGGATAAAAATAAATAAAAGGTTATTTTTATTAAAAAATCAATAATTATTTGGATATCTGGGTATTATTGTATATATTTTTGTGTTCACTTTAATTTTTAGGAAGCTGATGGAACTTTGGATTGTATCAGCATGGCCCTGACTTGCACCTTTAACAGGTGGGGCACGCTGCTTGCAGTTGGCTGTAATGATGGCCGAATTGTCATCTGGGATTTTTTGACAAGAGGCATTGCTAAAATAATCAGTGCACACATCCATCCAGTCTGTTCTTTATGGTAAGGAATTTTGATATTAATATGTTTAAATGTAAGTTAAAGTTGGGGGATGAATGGTGACTTTGTAATTGGCAACCTCATTGTAGATATTTTAATATTTAGAGTATAAAATATCCATACTTTAGTAATAAAATTGCTCATAACTTATGTAGACCCTGAACCCATGCTGTCCTCGAAGCTCCTTTGTGATGAGAAATTTAGTGTAATATATGGACCTATATCAGGCTCTGTCTGATATTTCAATAGTGAACAAATACCTACTGATTGTAGGTATAGTAAAGTTGTGATAATGACATTTTATTTAAAATAAAAAATCTTGATTAGGAGAGAAGCTTGGAAGTCATCTAGCTCAGCCTTGTCCAGGTTCTTGAAATCCAGCAATTGTGGTGATCACAAGCATGTCCTTTTCTTGATTGAACTGTGTAGTTATTAAGGCTTTCTATCAAATATTCGAGTTGAACTTTGGTTTAATATAAATTCCCATTGATTTCTTTCTTATTCTCTTAGATGACTATTCAGAAAATTTTATTTTGGGGCAGCACTTATTTTAAATGAACTTGAGGCCAAAAAAAGCACCTAATCAAATCTAGATTTACTGAACTGTAACATACTTCCTTTTGTCTAAGAGAAACAGCAGAGGTATTGTAAAGTACTGGTTTGGAAGGGGGCCTCAGTCCTAGTTTAGGTTTAGCCACTCATGAAATGGTGGTTTTGGGGAAAACTTTTCTCTAATATGCAAAGTATAACACCAACCCTTGTTGGTGTGGCTCAGTGGATTGAGTGCCAAACTGTGAAACAAAGAGTTACCAGTTCAATTCCCAGTCAGGCCACATGCCTGGGTTGCACGCCAGGTCCCCCAGTAGAGGGTGCATGAGGCAAAAGCACATTGATGTTTCTCTCTCTTTCTCTCTCCCTTCCTCTCTCTCTAAAAGTAAATAAATAAAATCTTCAAATTATAATACCAGCCAGCATGATCTCTTGGGTCCCTTCCAGCTCCTTTGCATTTCATTTGTTTTTATTGTTGTGTTTTTACAATAAAGATTTAGATACATATATTTTTAATAGCTTTATTAAGATATTAAATTCACAAACTCATTTTAGAACTCCTACCTATTAAAATAAATTTTATAAACTAGTATATAATCATTTATAAAATTATGGAAAATATAGCAAAGTAGAAAGAACTAATGTCTCCCATAGTTCCATCACCCAGATGTTACTGCTGTAAAATTTTTGATAGGTTTCTACATACAGTTTTTAAAAAGCAGAGTTTGTAATTGTGCTGTGTCCTTTCTGTCTTTATGGAAAAGTTTAAAATGTAGTTTACTGAAAGATAGATATCTTTGCAGAGAGAAATAGCACTAACAGTCCAATCCAGAAGTTTAAATAAAAGTAGATGATTTAAAACTAACAATATATATAAAACTGAAGACACTGCCTTGGATAATTTATATACCACATCCAGTATTTTATGTGGACTTATATTCTTTGGGCAGAAAAAATGAATTGGACGTGTAATGACTTGGCTCTCACATCCATGCGTCAAACTGGGAGTAAACTTGAGCAGATTCCTTGCTGATGAGGACTTACCTGTGATGACAGTGCCATCTATAGAGTGATGTAACAGACACACATCTGAGAGAACAGAAAGAGATGAATTCTAAGATATACAAACGTGATTTTTAAACAAGGGGTCAGTGAGACTAGCCTTTCTGTTATGAGGTAAAACTGCTCCCATAACAGACCAACAAACTCAACATACTCTTTCTCATATGGTACATAAAGTGTTTGAAATATCAAAGAATTACCTTTTTGGAGCGTGTTGATGTAGGGGGGCTCTGCCTGCAAGGCCCCCCCACCCCCGCACCCTGGCCGCCACAAATGAGAATAAGTCTACCAAGACATGATCTGCTTGGGGAAGAAAGGTGGCCATTCTATCAAAGGAGAAGGGCCAAGAGCCTTTTCTTCAGTGGGCTTTTATTGGGTTCATTTTGCACAGGAATACAGGTAAAGCTCATTAATCATTGTCAGGCAGTAGGGATCAAACAATAGATAACAGAGAACTACCAGGGCTTTTGCTGTGTCAGGGTCTGTTAGCTAAAGGGCTACAGAACTTTGGGAAACAAATTCATTTCCTGCTCGGACCCTTATCATTTAATTGAGAGCATTCTTAGCAAAGCAGGTTTCACAGGATTTTATATATTCTTTCTTAGGCCTGATCGCCCTGCGCCCTGGGGGAACCCACCCTTTCCAGCACAGGGCCGCACTGCCCTCTGTAATTGTTTCAGGCTTAAGTCAGGCAGGGGAAGTAAGGCAGCCAAGAGATTAGGAGACTTCTTGCAGACAGAATGAGGACTAAGGCTGTGTCAAAGCTGAGGGGTGAGAGTCTATCACCCCCTTTTGCTATAGCCCCCCAAGTCCTTCCCTGGGGGCCCCTGTGATCTTAACTGTCTTAGGTCGTCCCTCCCTTGAGGAATCTTACCTGTCATTAACTAACCGGTCATGCACAGGGTTGCCAGGCAGGGTGAAGTTAAAGGGGTAGAGGTGGTGCCTCTGCCAGGGAAATAAGCTTTGTCCCCTTAGTGGCTTATGGTCCCAAGGTCTCTCACCCAGCCTTAGCCCCGGGGTGGGGCGGGGGGGTGCATTACAGCTTCTGAAACCAGGCAGGGTGATTCCCATCATCTCTCCCTTTTTTGTTTGTGAATGTAATTGTAGTTGTTACGCCCGTGAAACCTACTATTGGCTGTTTTTGAATATGATATCGAGAAAACAACTTCCATATACATTGTAAAGCAAAAATAAGGATTAAGACAAGGAGGCACCCAAGGGCTACCATGACCCAAACTCGTAAATTCAGTCCATCAAACCAGTTTTTAGGGTCCTGCCATTGTAGATTATTGTGGAGGGTCTGGAACACTTTTTGTTCAGTTAGGCGTTTGATATTACTGAGCTGCTGGTGGAGCTCAAGCTGGACCGGATCAATCTGTCCTCTGAGATTGGTAGAGAATGCGCCCTGCAGGCGATGATGAGTATCTGCCCAGGAATGCTGACTGGAATTCCACTTTAAAGGAGTAACACACGCTTAGAGATGTCTGGATTGGGGGAGTCGAAGTGGAGCAAAGGTGGGTCGTGGCCAGGGAAGCCTTTTCTGTGATATGGCTTCACCCTCTTCTCCGGCAGCTCCAAAGGTCCTTCTGGAGAGTAAACACAAGCATACCCTCTTCCCCAAGTTAATAGTTCAACTGGGCCTTCGTATCTTCCTTCCCCTAATGGGTCTTTGTATAAGACCAAGGGGTGTGGGCCTGCAGGCCTGTTTTGCACAAAGTGTTTGTCTATGGGAGACTTTAAATTACCATTACAATTCAAAAAAATTTATGTATATGTTGCTAGCATGGTTAAATTCCTGGGGGATGTTTCTTGGCTCCCCTTTTTTGTTTAATAAAGTTTTAAAGGTCTGGTGAGCTCTTTCAATAATTGTTGGATCTGTAGGATCACAGGGGATACCTGTTTTATGCTGATTTCTCCATTTTTCTAAAAAAGCCTGAGTGGCTTTTGCAATGTATCCTGGGCCATTTTCAGTCTTGATTTCTTGTGGACGCCCTAAGTGGCTGAAGGCCTTGAGCCATTGAGCTCTAACATTCTTTGCTGACTCCCTGGTGAGGGGAGTGGCATGTAGAACACCCGAGTAAGTGTCTGCTTGGAAAGACAGGCCCCCTGCTGTTTCTGCAAGCTGCAATGAGTTTGAGCAGCAAGTTAATTGCCCTGTTGTTTTCAGGACCTGGCAGTTCCTAGGTCTAGAATTTGCAGTGTTTCAAAGACTTAGATGCTTATTATTCTTATTTCCTTTCCATTTCCACTTTTCCTGCCACACGTGAATGTGGTATCTATCTTTTTCCTTTATTCCTTCTTACCCTTTTTCCTCATAATTCTACACTTCCCTTTCCTTCACTTTCTTAATTCCTTCCTTACCAACCATCTATGACTTACTTGAACTTTCTACAACATATATACATAATCCACATAACATTCCAAAATAAGCATAACAAGTCTTTTAAAACTTAAGTCTAATTAGATTGATACTATGAAATGAAAGGAGGATAGTAACATCTGTTTGCTAAATTATTTGAGGTTGTAACCCTCTAGGGTTAATGCCAAAAGTAGGGGGCGCTTTTGAAAGCACTTGACAATCTGGACATTCTCTGATAATTTGTTTTGCTTGGGCCCATGGGATATTCAATTCTTTACATAGGGCCTGGCTATTTTGGTGAAAAAATTGACGAGACATTATCGCAGACTGAAAAGTATCTGCTAGGCTGACAAGGGCATCAGCCCAAGAATTACCCTCTGTCATAGGTCCAGGCAAGCCTGAATGAGATCGGATATGGGTAACAAATAAGGGGTGCTTCCTTTTATCTAAAAGACTTTGCAGGGTTAGAAATAGACTTGGTAACTGAGGCTCAGTGGACCCTTTTAATAGATCCTGATCTACATGAAGGAGTGTATATACAGTATAACCAGAGTCACAAACTAAGTTAAGAGGCTCTTTGGGCCAGTGCTGGAGGGCAAGAATAGCCCCTGAAATTTCCGCCCGTTGGGTGGAGAAGTGCCCTCCAGAAAGAAAATGTTTCCACTCGTTCCCTTCTTTCCAGGTGATAGCACCTTTCCCCTCTTTTCCTAAACCATCAATAGAGATGATTCTAGCGTTAGGAATAGGAGTGGCGCTGAATTTTTCCCCTATGCGTATGTTAAGAGTGGGGAGGTTTTGGAGAAGTTCATCAGAAGGTAATTGAATATTAAGATCCCCTACAAAATCAGCGACTGCACACTGAAATTCTAAAGATTAACTACAAAGTTGTTGTAGATACGCTTGGGCGAGTGGAACATGTATAACAGCTGGTTCCTGGCCAAAAAGCTGAATTACTCTATCACGGCCTTTGATAATAAGCTGACATATCGCAGTAATATAGGTGGTAATAGTGCGCTGGGGTTGATGGGATAAAAATAACCATTCAGTCATTTCTAAATTAGGTGACAATTGTCTGATTAAGCCAGTAGATTCCCCAATGTGGGGAATTCCCCAGTGTCTGATTCCCCAGTGTGGGGAAGCAAAAAGTCTTGACAGGTATTTGTTTACCCTAGTGAGCTGCCTGGAGGAAAGGTATTGGTTAACTAAATCTGATTCCTGCCTAGCCTGATCAGGTAAGGATCTAGGAGAATTAAGTCTGAATCCCGACAGTGGCTGCTAAGGAAAAGGTGGCAGGGTGATTTGTATTCCCCACTGAGTGAGGAGGTCCCTGCCCCAGGTAATAAGTGGGGCGGGAAGGACGTAAGGCTGAATTCATCCAACTTGATCATCCGGACCAAAACATTTACAAGTCCACACACTTTTGTGGGGCTGAGAAATGCCCCCTATCCCAGGTATAGAAATGCAAACAAAATAGAAATCCCTTTCTTGAACTTAAGCATGCTGGCAGCCTCTGAAAGTGTGGGGGCTGCTGTCCCTTACCTCAGAGATGACCTGGCTGGAACTCCCTCTGTGACATGCTGTCTGCACCAGTTCTAAGTCTGCTGCTAGGCGCTGGCCAAGGCGAGGCTCCTGGTGGAACCATGGCCCTGGGGATGGGTCCAGTGGGTCAGGACTGCCCCCGGTGCTGGGCACGGGGAAAGGTGGCCCCTGTTTGCACAGGGAGGAGGGGCAGGTGAGGGGGACCAATTCTGCCCTCTGCTGCTGCCGGTTCTTGGCAGAAAGACTTGGCCCCACTGTGCTTCGAACGCACCGGCTGGGCTCTCCAGGTGCAGCCGTGATGCTTGCTGCAGCTGGGGCGACCCACGAGAAGGGTCTGGCAGACGTCTAGAGTCTCCACTGCCACTGTCCCATAGCCCCTTCTCTTTTTGTCTAAGCTTTCCTAACTGTGAGGGCTTCTCTGCCCTGCTTTCTCCCATATTTCCAAATCTAAAGATCCCTTATCAGGGAGACATCCAATAGCCCTAAAAAGCTGCTGAATTAGCTTGAAACATTGCTCTTGTACCTTAGAGTGCTCGTTCCTCATGGTTGAGGATTTGTAGAAACCTTTAAAGAAAATCTGTAACAAATAAAAGAACCTTTTCTGAAATTCCTCCCGCCACAAGCTCGGCCATTACAAAACCCGTTTCAATTTTGCTTTCACTCCATCTGCACCCTCAGATCCTGTTTCTTGCTAGTGAGGAGAGTGTAGTGGGTCAAAAATGTGCTGTTGGTAGAAGACAGTCAGGGAGAGGGGTACCGGATATTTCAGATACCCTAACCCCGCTTATGGGTCTTGGTTTCTCTTCCCAGTCGTCTAGACCAGCTGGGAGGGCTCGGAGCACTGGGTGACCAACCCTTAAATTGCACTTCCCAGGATGAGCCAAAAGATAAATCACGTGAGGTGGAATTCCCTGTGAGGCCCCTGCACGTCTCGGGAATTGATCCCAGACACCTCCATGAGGCCCCCACTCATGTAGGGACACCTAAGATCTGGAGCCGGAGGAAGTGCCTCTTTTTTCTGGTGCTCAGCAAGAAGCTGAAATGCTCATAAATACCTCGCTACAAAAGTTGATAAAAGGGAAAGTCTTTGCTTTCTTCTCCCCAAACCTAAAGCTAGGCAGGGATGTGCTGCAGGGGATGGGACTGTGAATGCTTTTACAGTGTGTCTCTCATTGTGTGGGCTTTTGCTTGTGACTGGCAGGAAACCTAGAGTTCTGACCTGGCCCACATCATAGCTTATCCTCTCACGGGTGTCTTCTAGTGGTGAGCGCCCTTGTGGCCCTTAACTGCTCGACCTGTTCCCTCAAAATGCAGCAAATGCTTGGGAGAGAGAAAGCAAGACTCCTAATCATGGAAGAGGGTGCAGGAGAGAAATGAGAAGAAAACCTGTCAAGGGGCGGCAGGACAGAAACCTTTCCTCCTATCTGTAACACGCCTGGGGGCCTTACTGAGAGACGCCCCTGTCCCTGGGGGGATGAAAGCGCTAATTTCCGTTCTCTTAGTTCTCTTAGTTGTGCCATCCATCCATGACAAGGACTTGTAGCCTCTGGTCAAAGCAGGTCCCAAATCCTCAGGTCCCTGTTCCAGGCGCCAGAACTGGGGCGGGGCTCTGCGGGGGAGGAGCCCCACACATGTTGATATATAGACTAGTTTTCAAGGTATAATATAAAAGGTAGCCTGAATAGTTCAAAGCAGTTGAATGTCAACTCATCCTGCTACTCAGAAGGCTACCGTTTAGGACATTCCTACCCCATCAACAAAATCCTGTGCAGGGAGCATATCAATATGTATTAAAATAAAAATAAAGCCCCGCCCCTCCAACCCATGTGCAAAATAACTCGTCGGTTACCACCAAGAATATCTTTAATGGAAAAAATGTTAATTACAGAATCAGAGGCATAAAAGCCAGATGGACACAAGAATGTACCAACTACCCTGCCTAGTTGGATAGATACTTGGAATGACAGCAACTATTGGATGGGAACCTCAGGGCATGTGCTGCTCAGAGCGGGAGGGAGTAGAATGCTAAGAGGAACTAGGCCCACAGGTGGGCCACCCCTCCGCAGAACAGGTCCCAAGCCCTCAGGGCTGTGTGTGCTCCTTCGCTTCTCTGCATCCTGGTACCAAAACCTTAACAAAAACAAACACAAAATAAAGGACAGTTCTTAAGCAGGTGATGATGACTATAACTGCCTGAGTACTTTTTTGTGTGCTTATTATTTGTATCATAACTGGCAATTGTCAGAAGTGTACAAAGATTACCTGCCTAATGTTTAAAGACATAAAGATTCTCTTCTTGTTGGCAGGAGTCCATGCGAGATTTGTAAATAGCAATACATAATATTGTAAACATAACTTAGCAGAGCTTGTATAAACAGAAGTAGTGAATCCAAATTTACAAGTGGGTTAAAAAAAAACTGGGCAGCTTCATACAAAGTTCTCCCTCCTGCACCAAGTGGTTTGGCTACAAATATAATTCTGAGCTGAAAAACTGGGATGTGGGGGAGAGCCATCTTCATGTACAAAATATCCAAAGGATGCTTACTCTTTTACTTTTCTCTAGTGATATTCAGCTACCAGAGACAGTTCTGACTCTGTGACTTTGGAGACATTTAGAGTTTAGTGTGGCGCCCTGGCCTGGGACCTGCTGCAGTGGTGGCCATGGTAGCGGATGCCACAGCATCCTCTGCCTCCTCCAGTTCATCCTGGAGCTCCTGGCTGGCACTGGACTGCAGGGCTGCAGGAGCCAGTCACTCCTTCAGGAGGCAACTCTGTAGAAAGGGGATACAGGAGCTGAAGTAGGCACGTTGATTGATCCAGCGAGGAACCTCTTTCCCGCAAAGAATCTGTGCTAAAGCTAAAGAAAAGTGATTGCAGTTTCTGTGCACTAAATGATAGGCATTGCCTTTGTATTCTTTTCCCAGTTCTACAATTTTTTCTATATCATTTTCTAGGAAGTCAGTGCTCCCTAAGACAACAGCTTCTTCAAATTTAAATGTTTCTCCTACTTCAGAAGCATTTCCTGGGGAAATTTCAAATATTGCAGAAAAGGGGTGAGAATGGGTACCATTAGCAAATTCTCTGCCATATACTTCAATTCCTAACTGCAAAACTCCAGTTCCAAAGGATGAGGTGTACTTGTTCATCCAGTACATGTTGTACACATTGAGCACCACTAACTGGTTAGCAGCTCCCGTCCTCCTCCTCCACCACCCTCCCCCCACTGCCACCACCACCTCATCCTGAGCCCAGGCTGCTCTCACCTCCATTGACACAAAGCTATCATTTACAATGGAAGGGAAAATAATGCTTGGGCATGAAACTCACAGCCTGACCCAAGCAGCCTGGGCAGGACCAGCGGGAAGCTGCGTGGCTCTGGGGCACTGCCGACAGCAACCTCTGTGCCATCAGGGCTTATGCATGACGAGCCTGCTTGGGCTCAGGCACCGCCCCTCACTGTTTTTTTTTTAACTATACACTACTGTAGACTTAATATTTTTTCAACTTGAAATGTCTTAATTTTTTTCTTTTTTAAGTATAGTTTATTGATTTTATTAGTACAGTTGTCCTAATTTTTTCCTCCTTTGCCCCACTCTGCCTGTTATCCCTTTCCCTCCTGCAATCCCACCCTTAGTTCTTGTCCATGGGTTGTATGTGTAAGTTCTTTGGCTTCTCCATTTCCTATGCTATTCTTAACCTCCCCCTGTCTATTTTGTTCCTGCCAATTATGCTTCTTAATCCCTGTACCTTTTCTCTATTCTTCCCCGTCCCCCTCCCAAGTGATAACCCTCTAAATGATCTCCATATCTATGATTCTGTTCCTGTTCTGCTTGTTTGCTTAGTTTGTTTGTTTGTTTGTTTGTTTGTTTGTTTAGATTTACTTGATAATAGTTGTGATTTTGTTGCAATTTCAGTGTTCATGGTTTTTGACCTTGTTTTTCTTAAATAAGTTCCTTTAACATTTCATGTGATATTGGCTTGGTGATGATGAAGTCCTTTAGCTTTACCTTATCTGGGGAGCACTTTATTTTCCCTTCCATTCTCAGTGATAGCTTTGCTGGTTAGGGTAATCCTGGTTGTAGGTCCCTGCTGTTCATCACTGATGCAGACACCGGCCCGCAGTGTCCAAGGCATTATGGATGAGACTATATAAATTCACACAGACTACCGAGTCCTGTGGAGGAAAAGGGATGGCTCGACTTCTCTCTCAAGGGGAAAGCAAGCCTCTGAGGGCCTGGACAACCCTCTCCAGAGGAGAGAGCCCTGACCCTTGGCTTAAGAGGCTTTTATTGGATTCAATTTGCATAGGAATACAGGGTGTATACGTAAAGCTCATTAATCATTATCAGGCAGTAAGGATCAAACAATAGATAACATAGAAAGAACTCTGAGGGCCTATTTTGAGTCAGGGTCAGATAGCTAAAGAGCCATAAAACTTTGGGGAACAAACTCACTTCCTGCTTGTACCCTTATCATTTAATTGAGAGCATTCTAAACAAAGCAGGTTTCACAGGATTTTACAAATTCTTTCTTAGGCCTGATTGCCCTAGGGAACCTGCCCTTTCCAACACAGGGCTGCACCCACTACATTGTTTCAGGCTTAAGTCAGGTAGGGTAAGGCAGCCAGGAGATTAGGAAACTTCTTCCAGACAGAGTGAGGACTCAGGCTATATCAAAGCCAAGGGGAGAGGGTCCATCACCCCCTTTTCTGTAGCCCCCCAAGTCCTTCCCTTGGGAGCCCCCGTGATTGTGCCTGTCTTAGGTTGTCCTTCCCTTTAGGAATCTTACCGTCATTGGCTAACCGATCAAGCACTGGGGACCAGGCAGGGTGAAGTGAAAGGAGCAGAGGCTGTGCCCCTGCCAGGGAGATAAGCTTTGTCTCCTTAGTGGCTTATGGTCCCAAGGTCACTCACTCAGCCTTAGCCACAGAGGTGGGTGGGGGTAGGTTACAGCTCCTGAAACCAGGCAGGGCAGTTCCCAGCACATCACTTTGAATATTTCTTCACAGTTCATTCTAGCCTGCAAAGTTTCTTTTAAGAAATCAGCTGACAGTCTCATGGGAACTCCCTTGTAGGTAACTGTCTGCTTTTCTCTTGCTGCTTTTAAGATTATCTTTATCTTTAACCTTTGGCATTTTAAGTATGATGTGTCTTGGTTGGTGTTTCTCTGTGGGTCCAATTTGTTCAGGATACTCTGTGCTTCCTTGGATTTGTATTTCTGTTTCCTTTGCCAAATTAGGGAAGTTTTCTTTCATTATTTTTTCAAATAAATTTTCAATTTCTTGCCCTTCCTCTTCTCCTCCTGGCATCCCTATGATTCAGATGTTGGCATGTTTGGAGATGTCCCAGAGGTTCTAAAGCCTATTGTCATTTTTTTTTTTAATTTTTGTTTTGCTTGAATGTTTATATCTTTGTTATGTTCCAAATCATTGGTTTGAATCCTAGCTTCCTTCCCTTCTCTGTTGGTTTCCTGTGGATTATTCTTTATTTCAGTTAGTGTAACCTTCATCTTTTCCTTTATTATTATTATTTTTTTTTTTTTTTGCCACATTCAAGGAGTTCTCTGAGCATCCTGATAACCAGTGTTTTGAACTCTGCATTTGATAGGTTGGTTATCTCCATTTCACTTATTTCTTTTTCTGGGGTTTTGTTCTATTCTTTCATCTGGGCCATATTTTTTTGTCTCCTCAATTTGGCAGCCTCCCTGTGTTTGTTTCTGTGTATTAGGTAGAGCTGCTTTTACTCCCTGTCTTAGTAGCATGGCCTATGTAGAAAAGGTACCTGTAAATTGTTTGGGGCAGAGCTTTAGGTAATTGCCAGAGCTGGACAACCTGCTTCACCACTTTGTGGTTGTGTGGAGAGGGCTCAGAGAGGGGACAGTGCCACTGCCTGGCTTCTGGTGGTTCGCCTGGTGCTCGCCCCATTTCCAGTCACTGTATCCCCTTCCCATATGTGACTGGTGCCTTTCCAGCTAGTGTCCCATTGGAGAATCCCAGAGTGGGTGGGTTTGCATACATTCTAAGACTGTGCTGGTCCTTTCAGTGGCGAAAATCCAGCAGTTTCTTCTACCACTCAACTCCCACTGCTTTTGTAGCTGGAGGTAACAGGGGTTTATCTTCCTGCTGCTGGAACCCTGGGCTGTGCAGTCTGGCCTGGGGCTGGGATTGCTGGTTCCCAGGGTATCCCACCTGTTCCACAACTGCTGCCACTGTCTTTCCGTGCCATACTGCCTCTCTGCCCGTCTGTGCAACTCCACCCCTCCTACCTGTCTGGGTGAATGTGTCTTCTTTAAATCCTGGGTTGTAGGACTTCCATATAGCTCGATTTTCTGATGGTTCTGGTGTTACTAGTTTTGTGACCTGGTTGTAATCTTTCTATGGTTGCACTAGGAGACAAAGCGTGTCTACCTATGTCTCCACCTTGACTGGGAGTCCTCTGTATTCTATTTTATATGACTTTTTTCCCATCCTAACACTGGCTAGGCATTTTCCTGTTTGCATCGCCTTTAAAAAAAATTTCATGGCTATATAGTGGTGGGCAAAAGTAGGTTTACAGTTGTTTGTATGGAAAATAATACAATAATTACTATAAGAATAAACTTTTGTGTACTCACAAGTGTAAACCTACTTTTGCTCACCCCTGTATATCTTCTGAACGATAAACCATAATTTACTTAACCATTTTTGTTTGTTTCTTTGCTTCATAATATTTAGTGAATGTCTTCGTGCATAAAGTTTTTCTCTCACGTATTCATTCGGCAAACATTGAATATGAATTATGTCCCAGGTACTGGAGGCATTGGGCACACAAAACAAGGAAGGAGAACGAGATTGGGGGTGGTGCATGTGCATACAGGAACATTACTAAAGTTTTACAGGTCCTGTACAGGAACTGCATTTGGGATTTAGTGACTGTGTGTGTAGAGCATGGTATGTATGCATTATAATTATTTAACTGTTCCCTAATTTATGTATAAGTCTTAAAGACCATTTACTTATTACATATAATTGGTAGTCACACACATTTTGTGTTTTTCTTTGATCAGCGTTATTTAGAATATAACTTTATGTGTTATTTAATTTGTTGCGTAATGTTTGAACGTATTAGAGACTAAGAAAATTTCCTAAGAGAAGTTTTGGGTAGGCATGATGGCTGTCTTCAGCGATGAAAAAGTTGACATGTGTAGAACAGAAAAATTGGCCCAAGGAGTAGAAGCAGGACCAGTTAGCTAACATACAGAAGTTACAGGGAAACAAATGTTAACTCAGAGTAAAGAAGAGCTCCCAAGCAGAGGTGTCTGGGTGGGATGGATTGCACAGGAAGTAGTTTATTAGTGGGACTACCCCTGCTCGGGCTTGCTGCCCCTTCTTGGGCATGCTACATAACAAATTCAACACTGGAGGGGGCTGCGGGGAGAGTTAAATGATCTTTAAGACTAAGACATTAGACTTAGCAGAGACTCATCTGTCTTTTGGAAAGAAATTTGGAATTGAAGAATTATTAATGAGAGAACCCCTCTTAGTTTTTACCTTTGTTTATAATTGAATTTTAAAAATTAGATTTCTTCTATTATAACAGATATACAATCTTGCTGTAAAAGCAAAAGATGTGCAAAAGTGTTTAAATAGAAAAACGAAATCTTAGGTAAGGTTCTGTTCTGTAGTAAACTTGTGCTGAAACAAGAAGAACAGCAGTAGCTGTCCCGTTTCCACCCACTCCTAATGTTGTTTCCTTTCTAATGGACTTCGAATTTTTTGCCTGTTTCTTCTGGTATTTTCATATTTCTAAATAACATACATATGTCACTTTTCTTGGTTTATTTCAGAATTTCCCATAGAGTTCCTGTTATAGTGTGAGTTTTAGCTCATCCTCTTTCCCTCCCATCATCTCCTGATATTGGGTGGCATGCTGGCTTTTTTAGTTGTGAACCCACAAGTTACAGCATCTGTAGGCCTCTTTGAAGTTTTTTAGGTTCACATGCTCTAGGTAGGAGGAGTCTCTGATTGCCCTTCTCAGGGGTAAACCTGACTGCATGTGTTCTAGAGCTGCTCTAGAGCTGGTGGGAGAGAGGCACCAGAGTCCTTTTGTAATTAGACTTGAACTTAATCCCTCCATATTCTCCTCCTCATTTTACCCCTGCCTTCCTCTCTCCCTCGGCTCCTAAGTCTGGGAGTACATTTATCTCGTCTTTGATGCAAATGATTGCTAATGTTTTTTGAATACTCATTGTCAAGCGTTGGGCTAAGTTTTATGTGTATTAATTTTAATTCTCTCAACAGTCTTCTGTGGGTAGTAACTATTATTGGTCTCATGTTATAGATGAGGAAATTGAAGTTTAGAAAGGTTATATAACTTGCCAAAGATTAAACAGCTTAGAAAGTGGTAATGTTCTTGAGTCTGTGTTCTTAATGGTGGAGCTATATTGCCTTCTAAATCCTTAATAATAACTTCTCTTTGTTGAAAACTTTGGGTAAATACTGGTTTGGAGTTTCTTTTTTGTTTGTTTCTTTTGTCTTTCACTTTTTTTTTTCTTGCCTACCTATGGGTTTCTTGGACATTTTTTAGAATTCCATTTCGATTTATCTGTAGTATTTTTGAGGGTATTTCCTTAGCTTTTTAGCGGTTACTAGGTATTATATATACACAACTTATCACCATCTGCTGGTGTTGACATTTTACCAGTCCAAGTGAAGTATAAAGAAACCTTACATCCATTTATCCTCCTTTGTTTATAATATAATTGTCTTAAATATTTCCTCCATATACATTGAGACCTAAATAAGACAGTATTGTAATTTTTGCTTCATGTCAAAATTCAAGAAGGTAAAAAAAGTCTCTATTCACTGATAATTTTACTCTTTTCATTGTTCTTTCTTCCTGATGTTCTAAGTTTTCTTCTTTTATCATTTCCTTTCCATTTAGAGAACTTTTTAAAAAAGATTTTATTTATTTATTTTTAGAGAGAGGGAAAGGGGAGAAGAAAGAGGGAGAGAAACATCAATGTGTGATTGCCTCTCATGCGCCCCCTCTGGAGACCTGACCCGCAACCCAGGAATGTGCCCTGACTGGGAATCCAACAGGGGACCCTTTGGTTTGCAGGACCACACTCAACCCACTGAGCTTTCTTGAGCTGTTCTTTTAGGGTAGATCTACTGGTGACAAACATCTTGATTTACCTCTTTGTACCTGAAAGATATTTTCACTGGTTATAGAATTTGGGTTGACAGTTCTTTTCTTTAAGCACTTGAAAACTGTGTCACTTCCTTCTGACCTTCGTGGTTTCTGATGAGAAATCTGTCATGTGAATTGTTCCCCATAGGTAGCATCGTTTCTCTCTTAATGCTTTCAAGATTTTTTACTTTGTCTTCAGTTTTCAGAAGTTTGTCTCTATGTTTTGGAGTGGATTTCTTGGAGCTCATCCTGTTTGGTGTTCATTCAGCTTCTTGAATCAGTAGGTTTTAAATCTCTTGCCAAGTTTGGGAAATTTTCAGCCATTATGTCTTCAAATACTTTGAAGCTCCCATCTTTTTTCAGCCCTTCTAGGACTCTGATGATTGGGGATTAGGTCTTTTATTCTGTCTCACAGGCCCATGAGGCTCTGTTTTTTTGTTTTGTTTTTTTTTTCTGTCTGTTTTTTCTCTATTGTTCAGATTGGAAATTTTAAATTTTATTTTATTTACTGATTCTTTCCTCTTCCTTCATTGGCTGCTGAATTGATCTCTGAGTTTTTTATTTTAGTTATTTTAATTTTTAGTTCTCAAGTTCCCATTTCAGTTCTTCTTTCTCTGTATATTCTATTTCTTTGCTGAGACTTTCTGTTTTTTTCATTTGTTTCAAGCATGTTTGCAATTGCTTATTAAAGCACTTTTATAATGGCTGCATTTAAATCTTTGTCAAATAATTCTAACAACTATGTCATCTCTGTGTTAGTATCCGTTGGTTGTCTTTTCTCATTCAAGTTCAAGGTTTTTTTGTTCTTGAATTGATAGTGATTTTCAGTTGAAACTTGGGCCTTTTGGATGTTGTGAGACTTTAGAGCTTATTTTTATTTAAATCTTGTGCCTTAGCAGGCCTCCTCTGATACTGTACCAGAGGGAAGAGAGGGTACCATCTTGTTACTGCCAGATGGGTTAGAAGTTCAAGTTTCTCATTTGGCTACATTAGGTTGGGTAAGTTTGGAAGTTCAGGCTCTCCACCAGGCCTCCTAGGCTGGTAGTGTCCTGGCTGGGAAGGATAGAACTGCCTTGTTCCTGGTCTCCACAACACTTCGGTGGGGATCCTCATTACCACCTGGTGGGTATGAAAATTTGGCTCTCCGCAGAGCTTTCTCTGACCTCAGTTAGGAGGGAAGGGGGCTTTGCAGTAACTGGGCAGTAGTAGAAGTCTAGACTCTCTATTTAGACCTTGTTGACTGGTGTTGCCGTTTTTTCTGTGATGGTTGCTGGAGTAAAGTGATTATTGTCTAAACGTTTTCTGTCTCTCTGGTTTGTCTTTTCCTGGTCCTTTGGTTAGAGAAAGCAGGCTTTTCTTGAGCCCTTTTTTAAGTGTGTGCCCATTGGTTTTACTGTGTTGTTGACTTCTCTATCACCTGGTCCAGGACATCTGGGTCATAGGAGGCAGAAAGAACATCCAAGAAACTATTACATCATTTTTTTTTTTACCCTGCAGTCACTAACCACTTGGTGGCTCTCTGCTTTTCAGAGTCTTTTTCTGTTTGTTTATGTATAATGGCCAGGGTGCTTAGCTGTAGTTAGCAGAGGGAATTCATTCCTTTCTTAGTTATTTTAAATAACAGATATTTGTCTTTATTATTTTGTTTATGTTCTGAGGGACAATCTCAGAAAGCTCAGATATTCCCTCCCCATCTCCAAGAAAACACCCTGTTTTTTATTATATCAGTACTTATGGGCTTACTGACTATTATAGGGTCTAAAATGTTGGAATATGTTCTTTCACAGAGCCACTTACAGTTATCTTGAACTATTAAGAGCTTCTTTTACTAGATATGAAAGTGTCACGAAAACATTCGTATTTATTGCTTAGTTGGGAAAGCATGTTGTGGATTTGAGCATATGGTTTTTTAAAAATATTTATTTATTTTTAGAGAGAGGGGAAGGGAGGGAGAAAGAGGGGGAGAGAAACATCAGTAGGTGGTTGCCTCTCACATACGCATCACTGGGGACCTGGCCTGCAACCCAGGCATGTGCCCTGACTGGGAATCAGACTGGTAACCCTTTGGTTCGCAGGCCCGCGCTCAATCCACTGAGCCACACCAGCCAGGGCTGAGCATATGTTTTAAAAAAGAAATATTGACCCATGTAATTAGGGCAATATGTGTGATTTGTGCATTTTTGTCTGGAGGAGTGGTATGATATACTTTGCTTTAGAATATGTACTAAGTTACCCATTTTTTTTCTTCTCAGCTGGAGTCGAGATGGTCATAAGCTTGTGAGTGCTTCCACGGATAACATAGTGTCACAATGGGATGTTCTTTCAGGCGACTGCGACCAGAGGTTTCGATTCCCTTCACCCATCTTAAAAGTCCAATATCATCCACGAGATCAGTATGTTTAATCTGAGCTGTTCTTTCCTGGGGTGGGTCTAACTATATATGGATTAGCTCCAGGCTCGTACAATTTCAGTTTAAGGTTTTAGGAGGCAAATACACACATCTCTTTAAACCTTCAACATACAAAGGCTTTCTGTCCAGGTTGGTTCGACTGACTAGATTTTAAGGAGAATGTTATATAATTAAAAGCTGCCCAAAATTAGGACTTTGGAAATGGGCAAAGGTAGGAATAAGTATAATAACTACTTCTTGACCTGTCCCTTCTCCCATTATTGGAATTTTTTAGTAGGGGAAACTGTTCAGTATTAACACTACATTTAAGAGTTATCCATCATTCCATTGCCCAGACATAATTATCTGCATTTCTGTGGGTTCTCTTTTAGTCAAGTACTCTTTACATATAAAGGTTGTTATATAGTGCTTTATAATCCACAGAGCATGGATATGCATGTTAATGCACATAAATATGTATTTTTTACATGCCTTAAATTAGTATTTTGCCTTTTTTCACTTCATTTCATACATATTTTACTAGTTTGCATTTCCATTTTTAGTGATTACATTATATTTTGTCAAGGTACAGCAGGATTCAATAACTTTACTCAGTCATTTCCCTATTGTTAGACATTTATATTTAGGGTTTTTTTCCCCCTATATTCATTTGCTTGGGCTGGGAGAGTTGGTGAGGGTAGTGTATAGGGATCAGGGAGAATGGCAAGGGAATCTGTCTACTGACATCAAAGCAATAGCCAATGTACTATTCGTATTTTTAAACAGGAACAAGGTTCTCGTGTGTCCCATGAAATCTGCTCCTGTCATGTTGACCCTTTCAGATTCCAAACATGTTGTTCTGCCGGTAGATGATGACTCGGACTTGAACGTGGTTGCCTCTTTTGATAGGCGAGGGGAATATATCTATACAGGGAATGCGAAAGGCAAGGTAAGCCTAGAAGCCAGGGAAATATGCCTTAGTCATCCTGTGCTTTGGTTTATTTTATGTGTACTTTGCTACTTCTTTTGAAATTTCTTTTATCCCTGCAGTAAGCATGCCTCCTGCCTATGGCAGATGTAGCCTATTTTTCTCTCGTGCTTAATAATTTCTGTCCTTTGGCTTTAGAGTGGGCAGAGATTATATGGCCTGGGAAACGATGGAGGGGCCTTTCTTGATGCTACTAATGAAGAGCCATTACTGATTTATACAATTGAAAAGGCATTATAAAATGGAATACTGCTGATGAATATACATAGTTCTGTAAATATTGTATAATTCAGGCCAGTTTAACCTGTAGTTTTGCAGAGTAAGAAGTCAGGTTAGGTGAGCATTAAGATCTCTTTTATTATTTTTTAATTTATTTTTAATTTTAATCATTATTCAAGTACAGTTTCTATCTAAGATCTCTTTTAAACTTAGAGTTTATAGTTTCATTAAGTACCTTTTTTAAAATTTTTTGACTAGGGCACATGGGCTAGTATAATTTTATGGCTACTTTAGAAAGTGACAATTTTAAAAATTCATAGTGAAAACATATAAAGTACACATAACATTTACCACCTTAACTATTAAGTGTATATAGTTCCCTGGTATTAAGTACATTCACATTTTATGCAGCCATCAATCACCACTATGCATCTCTGAAACTCTTTCCATCTTGCAAAACATTAAACAATAACTTCTTATTCCCTGCTCTCCCCACCCCCCACCCCAGGCAGCTGTCATTCTGCTTTCTGTCTCTGTGAATTTGGCTACTCTAGGTGCTTTATATAAGTAGATTCATACAGTATTTGTCTTTTTGGCTTATTTCATTTAGCATAATGTCCTTAAGATTCATCCAAACTCAGCATGTGCCAAAATTTCCCTTTTCAAGGCTGAATAATACTCCATTGTATGTGCGTACTACATTTTGTTTATTCGTGCATCTGTTTTGATTGTGAATAACACTAAACATATGTTAGGAATAGAGGAAGACACTGTCCTTTATTTGAAGAGGTGAAAGACAATACCAGTTAATCAGGTTGAATACATAGGAATAAAATCTTTATATTTTCCCAGTCTGTCTAGTTTTAGAAACAGAAGCCAAATCAAATTATTGTAAGTTGCCAGAATACTTACTTTTTACTTTTTCTTTTTTTAACTGTAGATTTTGGTCCTAAAAACAGATTCTCAGGATCTTGTTGCTTCCTTCAGAGTAACAACTGGAACAAGCAATACCACAGCCATTAAGTCCATAGAGTTTGCCCGGAAGGGGAGGTGAGGCCTTGTCTTTTTAGGGGCAGTTTTAAAATTGAGTGGGATACAAAATACCATTAAGATTCGCAGTTTTTGTGTATATTCAAAGGTTTTAAAAGTTTACTTAAAAAATAGTTATTAGAAACTGTCACTTATCTGGTTCTTAAGTTTGTAAAATTCGCCGCATTGAACCAGCATCCCCATCTTCTGTGACTAGAGGTTACCAGGCCGCTTCTTTACAGGATAGGGTGACGCGCGCTGACAGCCAGATGCCTGGCTCCCCGTTAGCCTGGGTGAAGGTTAGCTGTTATAGTCGGAATCGATGTCACGGAGTGCACGTAGTAACTGAACACGTACTTGACTCACACAAAACCTGTTTACCCCTCTAATTACAGGTGTTTTTCTGGTAAGTTTGGTTACCCAACTAGAAGTAGATATATCAACAGAAACAAGAAGAAATAGGTTGTCAGTAAAAGAGGTAACAGTCACCCTGTTTCCTATAGGAACACCCGTACATGCTTAGGGGACATTCATGTTCAAAATTCTCTTAAGAAAAGGTTAGTGAAGTCTGGAAGAAGGCATGAAATAACATATTTTAACAGATTTCTAATGTCATTATTTCATTTTTAAATTAAAATAGTTTATGAGTTTATTTAAAAGACTGTATTATATATAAAACAGGCCAGAGAAATGAAGTATTTATGTACATTTAACTGTATCCTTGTGAGTTCGGCAAGCTGGTTTCAGTGTACAGGTCTTGGGTCTCAGTCAAAGACTGATGATCAGTTTGTTAGTTTGCACACACAAGATTCAAGGACACACAGGGAGTGTATAACACGCCTCACTTCAAAGTAAATTTTGGTGTGGGAGGTGACGAGTACTCGAGTTCATCACTTAGATCTTTCCTCGGTCTCTCCGCAATTTATTAGTTGTTTTATGGTATTGTGCTAAGTAACAGCTTATAATAGAAAATGTTAATGGAAACAAATTCCTGAACTCTGGTGTTGACATTTTTCTCCTTTCTGTAGTTGCTTTCTAATTAACACAGCAGATCGAATAATCAGAGTTTATGATGGCAGAGAAATCTTAACCTGTGGAAGAGATGGAGAGCCAGAACCTATGCAGAAATTACAGGACTTGGTAAATAGGTATGTATCACAGCCTAGAAGAATATGTGATAATTCATGACCTGGGCTCCGGTTCTAGTTTGCCTCGGGTACTTCCTCTGTCCTTCAGGACCCCGTGGAAGAAATGTTGTTTCTCTGGGGATGGAGAATACATAGTGGCAGGTTCGGCCCGGCAGCACGCCCTATACATCTGGGAGAAGAGCATAGGCAACCTGGTGAAGATCCTCCACGGGACAAGAGGAGAGCTCCTGCTGGACGTAGCCGTGAGTAGAGTGACAGGTTGCTGGTGTTACTTAGGCAATACAGAAAAATCTTGGGTTCCTTCTTAGAACTGATTGTTCTTTCCTTCATCAAATTTAGTGGCATCCTGTTCGGCCCATCATAGCTTCCATTTCTAGTGGAGTGGTATCTATCTGGGCGCAAAATCAAGTGGTAAGTATTTGTCTGGTTTAATTGCTTTGAAACTAGAAACTCTTCTTTTTTTCAAAGAATTTTACAAATAGGTAAAAATTACCTTGTTTACTTTTTTTGCATATGATTCTTGTAACCTAATTAAATAGGTCAGTGCGTCTAGCTTTGCTTTATTTTGACGGGATGATCCTGGGCCAGAGCCCATTTACAGTGGGCTTTGTTACGTTTTCCCGCTTCCTATCTGAGAAAGATTGTTATTTTGCTGTTCTTATTTTCAACTCAGTTTATGTTTTATATCTCGGTTTTATTTTGAATGCCTTTAATTATATTTATAATCAGTCTACTTATAAAAATCAGTCAAATATATAAAAGATTTGAAGATATAGTACCCTAGAATTTCCTTCACTTAACCGCACTTTTTGGATTACAAGCAGTATTTGTTAACCCCTTGGAGAATGATTAGTTAGCAGCCCAGAAAATGTGGAGGACTTTGCTCATTCTGCCGTTTTTGCCTCTGGGGCAGTGCTGAGAAAGTCTGGGGCGGAGGTTTGGGTTTGGGGTTACTGTCTCAGTGCAGAAGAAGAGTAAGTTGGAGTTGCTTTTACCTCAGAGTTACATCTTAAAACGATCAAAGATGGCAGTTTTTTGTGAAAGAACTGTAGTGAATAATAACTTGGGATGTTTAAGATAGAAATATCTTAATATAGTAAAACCTGTAGATAATTAATTTTTATTATCCACCAAATTCAATCTCAGACTTCTAAGTAGCTTTCATGTCCATGTCTGTCTTTCTGTCATTATGTCTGGGTTACTGACTTGCTTTCTTAAATGGTCACATGGTGTATTTTGTTTGTGGCATAGGAAAATTGGAGTGCCTTTGCACCAGACTTCAAAGAATTGGATGAAAATGTAGAATATGAGGAAAGGGAATCAGAGTTTGATATTGAAGATGAAGATAAGAGTGAGCCGGAGCAGACAGGTAATGTTGCTCAGTTGCGGACAGTATTTCCCAAAGGAAAAATGATTGTCTTATTCATTCTTAATTTGTGTTGAAAATTTATTTCATCACTTAGTCTAAAATGTCAGTTTTTAAATTTTATGTATTTTTAAGATTTTATTGATTTATTTTTAGAGAGAGGGGAAGGGAGGGAGGAAGAGTGGGAAGGAAACATCGATGTGTGGTTGCCTCGCGTGCACTCCACTGAGGACCTGGCCCACAACCCCAGCATGTGCCCTGACTGGGAATTGAACTGGCAACTCTCTGGTTCACAGGCCTGTGTTCAGTCCACTAAGTCACACCAAGCAGGGCTAAAATGTCACCTTTTTTAATTGACTAAGGGCTTACATGGGCATTATTACTAGGGTTCAACAGATCTCGTAACATTTCACTTTGCATTTTCCTGACGAACTACAGATGATTAAATGAGGATTTACCTGTAGCGTTTAGCAAAGGTCCCACACAGGCTGGATGCCCAGCTGTGTCATGTGCTGTCACCTCTTTGTCAGTGAGGTGAAGGTAAAGAGTGCGGGCTTTAGCGCTATACTGTCTTCGGAAAAATACTTATTCTTTAAGCCTGAATGTTCTCATTTGTATAATAGCGGTAATAATAAAACTTTGCTTTTAGGGTTGTGGGGAATAAATGAGCTACTTCACCTGAAGCACTGGTATAGTACCTAGGTGTAACAGGCATTCTGTTCTGATCATAATCTTCGATATTTTTATCTCATTGTTATTTTATCTCAAGGAGACTCCTTGAGAATGAAGACTTGACTTTTTGCCTCCGTGGCGTCTAACACAAGGCTTTGTATCTAGTAGGGGTTTGTGTCGTTTGTGTGTGTGTGAATGCATAGTCTGCCCACTTAGCACTGTCAGTGAATAATGCCACTGGTCACTTTGATGGTGCTGGGAATTAGGTCCCTCTTTTGTAATTCTAGATAACTTACACGCCCCCTGTGTTTTAGGACGACCACCAGGGATGCAGCATGTGCTAGACTGTATTGGTATCATTGCATTAAGCTCTGTGAAGCCTTCCCAAACTTTCACATAAGCTGTTCCCCCTTCCCATCTACTTAGCACTTGTTGAACATACCTTTACTATAGTACTTGTTGAATTGAAATGATCCATCAATGTCTGTCTACTCAGTTAGACAGTGATGCTTTTACCGAAGAACTGTTCCCGACTTTCTTAGTCATCACTGTGATCCCAGTGTCTGTCTAGCACACGGTGGAAATTCAGCACACATTTATTGAATGATTAAGTAAAATGAACTGTTCGGTCTTCCTCCTCTGTGTCTTCTGAATTGCAGTGTATAAAAATCACTGAACTGGAAGTAAAAGCAGTTTTGCACTTTGCACACCTCTGCCGTGTTTCTGTCCTGCAGGGGCTGATGCTGCTGAGGATGAGGAAGTGGATGTCACCAGCGTGGATCCTATTGCTGCTTTCTGTAGCAGGTGAGCCACCACGAGGTCTAGGCCTCCGGTGCCCCTTCTTTTCCTCCTCCTCGTCTCTGGTGTTGTACTTCTCAGCTCCCCACGGCAGGTCCTTCAGTCCCGTCTGCATATTAGTCCGAGAGATAGGTTCTTTGTTTTACAAGAAACCCCTTCCTTTCTCCCCTGACAGAAAATCTTAAACTGAAATAATTTATTTATACCATTTAATTTTACTGCTGATTTTGTTAATCATGTCACCTGCTTTTCTTTCATTCTTGTTGGCTTCCTTAAAGTTCTAGATCCATCCATGTTGCTTATGGTTAATATAGGTGATTCTATCCTAGAGGAAGGGCTACTGTTTTAAGCAACTGTTTCCTCTTTTTTCCAATCCCTTGTCTGATCTTGTTCCAAATAGTGATGAAGAGCTGGAAGATTCAAAGGCTCTATTATATTTACCCATTGCCCCTGAGGTAGAAGACCCAGAAGAAAATCCTTATGGCCCCCCACCAGATGCAGTCCAAACCTCCTTGATGGACGAAGGCGCTAGTTCAGAGAAGAAGAGGCAGTCTTCAGCAGATGGGTCCCAACCACCTAAGAAGAAGCCCAAAACAACCAATATAGAACTTCAAGGAGTACCAAATGATGGTAAGAGCCGCATCTTCTCTCTGTTGCCCAGTAGACACCACTTTTTACTATCCAGCACAATCTGGTGATTTCCTGTTTCTTTGATTTTACCTTAAAGGAATTTTCCCATGAGTTGTTTTATAGTGCTTTACAACTTAGTGATGATTTCATGTGCTTTCACTTCCCTTTCAAAACGGGGAGACTCTGCCCTTGGTACTTTACCTAAGACGACAGCACGCTTTGAGTCTTCTGACATCTGGCTCAGAGTTTCCGTCAGTGCCACCATTCTCACCCGCCCCCACCCCAAGATTTAATTAGGTGGTAAAGTACCAGTCAGACTTGAACAGTCTTTTCTTTCCTCCTACCTACTGTTTCCAGCCTGACTCTGGAAGCCTTTATAATCACATGTTTGAGTCAGGAGTCTTACCCTGGTCTCTCTAGTTTCCAAAGCCCATTTCCTTTCTGTTCTTGCACAACGTCTGGATGTGTGCGTTCCCGTTCTGCCTTGGTGTGTATGGTATCAGTGTGTCCTTCAGCTGCTTTTTCGGTTGAGAGCTTCTGTGGCTTGGTGCAGACCACGTAGCCAAGCAACTGTTTCTTAATGGCCATTCTTTCCATAGTTTCATAAATAATAAAGCAAATTTTTCTTCTTGTATTAGTAGATCTGGGACACAAGGACAACATACTTTGCTCATGGATATGTGGCATGTCATGTGCTTAGTTGGGTAGTGGGACTGGTGGTGTTTGGATTCCTTCCCATGCCTGTCTGTCCTTTTACAGAAGTCCATCCACTACTGGGTGTGAAGGGGGATGGCAAATCCAAGAAGAAGCAAGCAGGCCGGCCTAAAGGATCAAAAGGTAAAGAGAAAGATTCTCCATTTAAACCGAAACTCTACAAAGGGGACAGAGGTTTACCTCTGGAAGGATCAGCGAAGGGTAAAGTGCAGGCGGAACTCAGCCAGCCCTTGACAGGTAAGGACACATTGGGAGCACTGTCTGGCTTGCTTTGTGGCCTTGCTTTGTACAGCCCCTGACTCCATTTACCTGTAGCATTTTTTCCTTCCTTCCCTCCTTTTTCCAAGTGGCAGTTATTCTCTGAGTTTTAAGCTGCCAATAAGGGCAGGCTAAACCATATTGGCTTAATTCAGTGGCTTTTAACCCTTAGTCCCTAAATAGGTTTCAAGAAATCTACATTCCCTTAATATTAGAAGCAGAATATTGTGTGACTATTTGTGTGGGAAAGATACCTATACCTTTAATTAGAGTCCTGTTGGAATCTGTTACCTGAAAAGGGATAACAGCCCCTGGTTTAATTCACTCCTCTATTTGTGTTTGCTCCTAAATGTTTTGTTTTGCCTCAGATGAAAGAGCCATACAGATAACCAGAACTATAAGCTTGCTTTATATAGCCCCCGACTATTTAACCATAGCATCTCTTCTCTTTCTGTCTCTTCAGATTGTTCAAATCCCAGAGCTTTTTCTCTCTCCCAGTAGTCTAGAAGCAATAATGACGTTGATGGTAGTACCTTCATGATAGAAAGAAAATTGATGTGTTTTGGTTTTTTTAAAACAGAAGGAGATTACCAAAAGGACAGAAACTGCAGTCTCTATGTAGCTCGTTAAAGCCTAAGCCTTTGAAATTTACTGAGTTTTCTGACTTTTATATGTTGAGGGATTTTTATTGGGGATGGGAGAACAATTTCAATTTTTTATCAAATATTTGTGAATGTAGGCAGATTCCATTTTTTGTTACATAGAAACTTTTTGTTATATAGAAGCACTATATAGAATAGTTATATAGAATACTATATTCTTAGTTTTTTTGCAGCTAGGTCAATAGACTTAAGAGGCCGGATTGATAAAATATGTAGTTGTATTTAGGTTTTTCCCCCTTGCTTTAAAATTTTAATGTCTTACATTAATCCACATGTGCATTAATCCAGATGTGATGATGCGGTGCACTGGAATGGGAAGCAGAATTCCATGTTTATACCTCTAGTCAGTCAGTCATATGCACATGGATTCTCCAAGAAGCTGAAGCAGACTCAGTCACTCATCATTTTGAGTACCCTACTTCGAATTAGTTAGACTTTAGGTTCTCACCGGCCAGCACCGTGCCGCTGAGCACACCATGGCTTCCAGCAGCAGTGCTGGTGGCGCTTCGGTGGCAGTCAGCTGCCGCCTCCACACTCAGTCCTCGCGCGCTTCTGTTCCGTGTGTTTTTAGTCTGAAAGAGTTCTCGGGGTATCGCCAACAAAGATTGCAGATTGGTAGTTGACTCATTAAATAAAAATGATTCTTTCATAACCCATTTCTTGCACAAGCTGATGCTACTACAAAAGAAATGCAGTTTAAAGTTTAAATAGATCTTCCTGGCCCAGATTGCTGAAATGCTTCAGGGTAATTTAAGATGTGGCCAAACATCTTGAATTAATTGGAATATTCTACGACATAGTCTCCTAGTTTCTTCAAAAGCTGTCTGTAATTAATCATTTGCTTTGTAATAGTAAATGTATGGTAAATAAACCATTTAAAGCTTTCAAAGCTCACATTTCTGTTTATATACTACAGAGATTTCAACTTTTAATTTTAGTTGATGTGGTCACTAACAGTAAATAAATATCTCTGGCATTTGCCAAACTGGCTCTCTGTCAAGGGTACCGTGAGGTACTGTTAGGTTTTACAACCTGGAACACGACAGCCATGCTGTTTCTCAGCTGTGCTTCAGAAATGTCTATAAGAGTCAAAATCAGCCCTGACTGGTGTGGCTCAGTGGGTTAGGCATTGTCCCGCAGACCAAAAGGTCACCAGTTTGATTCCTGGTCGGGGCATGTGCCTGGGTTGCAGCCCAGGTCCCTGGTTAGGGGTGTGCTAGAGGCAGCTAATGAATGTTTCTCTCTCTCTATTCCTCCCTTTTCCTCTCTTTCAAAATAAGTAAAATCTTTCTTAAAAATTCAATTTGGGTGCTTGCTTCAGGGGCACATCTACTAAAATTGGAACGACACAGAGATTAGCATGGCCCCTGTGCAAGGGTCTCACACACACCCCCAAATCAGTTCAGTCTGAGGGTTATATTTGTAGAGTTAAGGTTTTGTGGACCTTCCCTGTCCTGCAATGCCCTAGTTTTGCATTACAGCTGAATTGTTCGAAGGCAGGATTATAGGTGTAGGCTGTGTTATTGCTCAAGGTATCTAAATGACAACTGTTTGTTAATATCTGCAGTTGAGCAGTTATTGAAGAAACTGCAGTAAGCCCTGACAAAGCTGCTATAGTGTGTTTCATATTGCAGCAGGACATTATGCATTTCAAGGGAAGATTGGAAGACACATAGACCACTGTAGAAATAATCTGGCTATCTGGAATCTAGGGCTACAGAAGATTCTTTCCTATCAAACAGCTCATCAGTATTGGATAGCACCTGTGGACCAACACCCATGAAGACACACTTTCTGTAATGAGGGAGGATCCATCAGTGAAGCATGGTGAGGGTGACCCTGACCTTGGGACTTTTTGGAAAAGCCAGATCAACATGGCACCTATCAGGTTCCCCACAATTACCTTATTAGATACTCTCCAGAGGACAGTTCTCAGATCAGAAACTTGAGGTGTGAGCAGGACCACCAGTGTTTCGGTTGCCCTGTGACTGCTCGAGGATTGCCCAAGAACTAGCTAGGACTCTTTGGCAGTGAACATCCTTAGTAGCCAGTGTGACAAAGCTGTGGTCTGTCAGCGTACGTGAGATGTGGGCACAAAGGGGCTGGTGTGTGCTTGGATCTAGTGGGGGTGGCAAAGACCAAAATGAGCCGAGTCGCTGTTTTGGGGGCGGACAGGCATCGGGAAGATTTCCCTGCAGGCTTCCACTGTCCTCCTGCTGCCGGCCCAAAGCACCTCCCGAATCTGTGATTGTTTTGAATGCTTGGTATTGAGGGTTTTTATTCCCTTCTTCCCTTTTTAAAAAATGATCAGTGAAGACTAATTTATGAATTTCTGTTAAATTCAGACAACTATTTGGATATTCTTTTTTGTTCTTTGTGATTTTATTAGCTGACCAAGGTAACATTTAAAGATCAGGATCTGGTATTTTCTAAGGCCACCCTGTCTTGGGCTGCTAGTGGGAGGTGTCAGGAGCAGCTGCTGGTCATGAGCCATTATTGTAGATTGCCTTTCTGTTGCAACTAAATAACAAATGTCCTTGGAGCAGACCAGCCTGGAGGCCTTCTGTTGTGCTGCTGTTTCTGCGTATCTTGTCTTGCTCACAGTATGATTGCTCTGGTTTGTTTTGTTTTGTTTTTGTTGTAATTTAGGCTTAAAATGTCAACGTTGTATTCATTTTTAAACTGTTAAAACGAAATTGGTTAGGGTACCTGACAGTCCGCAAAACTAACCTTAAAGTGTTAAAGGCATGATAGTTCGGTGGTGTAGATTCTTCTATATCAAGATTTTTTAAAAATAAACTCAGGAGGTTAATTATTATGTTTTTTTATTGAGAGAGATCTGCATTACAGGTGCTTAATAAACTTTTTATCTCACCGAACTACATAGAGTTTAAATTTGATTTTTGACAATATAGCATCCACAAGAGTTTGTAATTTCAGTCTTATTCTCAGGCAAATGGGAATATATTTTTATTGACATTTTTCATTTTTGCTTTAATTTTTACTTTAAAAATCAGGTTAAAAGCAAAGTTTATAAATGGGTGTTTTTCTTTTATAACTTGAGCAATTATTTTTTAACCATTTTACCTTCAAATGGCATGTTCTCTTCCACTCCCAATGATACCTGGGAGAGTTTTCTTCACCTTGTTCTCTTTTTACACTTCCCAGTTAATAGTTCACAGCAGCCCATCTAAGGATGTCCATCAGAGGTTGAACAGCTTCTATGGAGTAATCAGGAAAGTGTTCATTTGATTTTACTATAGAGGATCTTATTTATTGATCAGTTGTTGGCACATAGAAACACCAACACTAGTTTTCATGAACATTTCATCATGTTTGGAATTCTGAAGTGATGAGAATGTCACTGAAGGAACAGGGGTGTTTGGAAAGGGGTTGTTCCTCACTGTTAATCATTTAGGTACTAATCACCCTAATATGTGAGAGATTTGATATGTAACGCCTTAGAATTAATTCCCTTCACCTACTGCACAATTTGTTAACACCTTGGAGAATGGTTAATTAGCAGCCTAGAGAATGTGTAGAACTGATCGTTTCACCTTTTTTGCCCTTTGGGGCAGTACTGAGAAAGTATGGGGTGGAGGTTTGGGTTTTGGATTATGCTTCAATGAAGAAGAGTAACTGGGAGTTGGAGTTGATTTTAACTTGGAGGGGGAATTCCTAGCCCATGTGTGCTTGTCATGCATCATCCAGCATCTGTCAGTGTTTCTGCTCTGGCCAGTAGCTGGTTTAAGTTGATACTAAAGGAAATCTTTTTGTGTCTGATCTCTTTAGCAGGGGGAGCAATCTCTGAACTGTTATGAAGATCCTTGAAGTGCTTCGCTTTTTCCCACTTTTCCATCATGTGGCTTCTGGACACTGTTCAGTCCTTTGAAATTGACTTTAATTTAAAACAAATGCCTCTGCTTCACCCAGGAGGTGGAAGGAGTGAATTTTATGTTTGAATGAAGAAGTGAATTATGAAAGAAGAGTATACGTCCCTTCCCTTTCAAGCATAAGTCCAAATAGGCGCTCAGGAACGAGGATTTGTGAAGACATCAAATGGGAGTTTGACTCATTTAAACGTTAATACTGAGTTATTTTGCTGGAGAAAAGATGCCTGTTTTGCTCATCCAATTTTATCGTGTCTAGCATCGTTCTGACCTGTCACTTCCTTTCTCCTATCTGCCTTCTGTCCTCGGTGCATGTCCTTGAATAATTTGTTCTGATCTGAAAGTCTGCTACCAATATCTTTGGAAAACTTCTGTTGCATTTTTCCATTTTGAAATGTACCCTCTCACCAGATACCTTCTATATTTCCACATTGTATACAAAGGATGCGTAAAAAGAAAGTGCTTGAAACATTGAAATTTTTAGAAAGGAGAGAAAGATGAGAAAGTCCCCCTTCCTAATATACCCCTTGTGCTCAAGCTGGGCCGTGAGAGGGGTTTTGTTTTCCTTTCACTGCACACTTCCCTCCAGTGTTGGTTCATTCTCGTCAATCATGGTTTTTGAAGGTAGCTAGTTTCGTCCGTCGCCAGCAAACAATCATCAGTAGTTCGTATTGCTTTACTTGTGCTGGCCTCCACAGATGAAAACCAACCAAGCTGTGTCTCAGCAGGCTTCTTTTATGTGGGGGTGGGGACTCTGTGCAAGGACTGACGTAAAGCCGTTCACAATCAAAGCAGCAACAACAAGGGTTCAAATCACAGACGAAGGAACAAATTCTTTTTGTCGTTGCTTATGGGTATCTGTCCTTCCATCGGTCATCACATTTCCCCTTCTCGTGTCCATGCTCCTTTTCCTTATAACATGTTTCAGTCACTTCCTTTCTGTGAAAGGTTGCTTAACTTTTAAAAAATTTTTTTTACATTTTGCTTTTGCTATTCTTTTATATAAAAAACAGATTGGATGGATGTGTACATTAGGTGTTTGAAATTCTCTGAAAATCCAGAGTAAAGAAACCAGGTGTGCGGAGGGCTCACTAGTTGTCTGAGGAGAGCTTTAGCTGACCAGACCTTAACCTGGCTCATCATTTTCAGTGTTTTCAGAGGAGAGTTTAAACACTGCTTATCGTGAAATCTCTATCAGCCAGTGGGGGCTCCTGTAGGTAGCCAAACAATTGATTGCCTTTTGGATTTTAGGGTAGAAATCAAAGTAGAACACATCAATGAGAGCCTCTTTCTCCTATGCCATCTTTTAGAACAAACTGTTCAGTAATTGAAGAACTCTTCTTGAGTCTGTTGCAACATACCTATATTTTTAGCTGCCACTACTTTTCTCTCAAATGCTCGTTCTGTGAATTTCTCTTCATATTCCGTCTCACACCGTGGTCGAGATCAGTAGGTGGCTCACTAACACTTCTGTCTGCTAACATCACTCCCATTCCATGTCTCTGTGCTGTGATGCTGCTGTAGTGTACAAACCGTGTGATACAAAGGTTCCTGGCAGCGGCTCCTAATAATTATTTATGCCTTTAGAATATTTTTCAGCTCATTAAACCATTTCAGTTTGATTTCCTCAATGTGTACAATAGAAGCATATTCTCTTCCTCCCTTTTGTCATCTCCCCCTTTTGTTTTTTAATGTTCTGTAGTTTTGTACAAGACAAGACTTAGCCTTGGGTATTTCTTGCTGAAGCTTTAATGCCTTGTCAATAAAATCGGATGTTTATTAAAGAACAGCTGTAGATGCTTGTTTGTAGGCACTGATCACTCCCTGAATGCACTGCCACTTCGTTTTGCATGACAGAAAAGGCAGCTTCTGCCCTAATA
Organism: Trachops cirrhosus; assembly: GCA_028533065.1. NCBI lineage: Eukaryota > Metazoa > Chordata > Mammalia > Chiroptera > Phyllostomidae > Trachops > Trachops cirrhosus. Next base: position 22,157,155 of record CM052551.1, read on the forward strand.
TGAGATCTTCTTTGTGGACATACAGAGCTGGGGTGAGGGGGGGAGGGTAAGGGATGGTCAGGTCATACAGGTTTCTGCCTCTGGACATTATAAATAAACAATTCAAACAAAAGGTATTAAATTGAAAAGATTAAGAATGATCGCTCTTCAAATTTTTAAATTCAATGTAAGTATGTGTAACCGCTCTGTCGAGGCCCCGTGCCAGGAGGTATTCTGGAGGTTATGAAACACAGGCAGAGCTTCCTGCCTTCAAGGAGCTTTCCTAACCCGTAAGTACAGTTAAATTCCTCTTTACTAGCCTTTCCCCCCAGTACATTAAATTAACTTTAGAGCCCATTGAATACTTACTGTCTCTTAAACAATGTTTCATAAGATCTATTTAAGTCTTTGCTTTTCATTGTCAAATCTGAGTGTTTCTATTGTGTAACTGAGAATCTGTCTTTGACATCATAGCTGTTTCATAGCAACGCTGGCCCGGGTGAAAGAATAGGATTCCTCTGTCCTGTAGAGTGAAGGGGATAGGCCAGGCCGAGAGGCAGGGACAGTTAGGCATCCTCTCCTGAAAATCTTTGGTGCCTTCGGGAGGGAAAAGTGCCTAGAAGGTGGAGAAGAGCTGCATTTAATACCACCTACCTTGCTGATAAGCATTTGGATTCTAAAAGGGCTTGAGGCCCTTGTCTTCATGAATTTTCATTTGAAATTCCTTACACACGAACAGTGCTTCACACTTTCCAAAGTATTTTTATGTGCACTGTCATTTGATGTTCAAAATGACCTTCCTGAAATAGGAAGGTTTTCATTTACAAAGGAGGAATTAGAAATAGAAAAATTCAGGAAGGATAAGTCACTTACCTTCCAGTCCAGAGTTTCTGAATCCTTTTTATAGGAGGTTTAGGAGCATTGAGAGTCAGTAACTTAATTCAAGTTAATCCTCCCTCTCTCTTTTTAAGACTTGTTATTAGATTTCTTATTTGGTTAGATTTAACTGGGATTTTGAAACCCTTTAAGTTAGAGCCCACAATTTGGTGGGTGGGGAAAGAGTAAGGAAAAGTCTACCTTCAGTGCATTTCAGGTAATTTGGAAATTCACTTCAGCTTCTAAAGTCTTCATCTTTGTCTTCCCAAGAGGTGCATTTAAATTCATTAAAAGGATGTGGAAAGAATGAAGACCGGTAAGGTGGTCATTAACTAGGAGAGATGGGAAAGCAGCAATACTGTGGCTTTCCCCCCTGCCCTGTGGCCTCACCTGTTAATGAGGATTGGACTTTGGTTTATTAAGTGGCAGTGTTTTATTGGCGATGCATGCATCATATCTTTTGATTGTGAAGGATATCTCATGTTGAAGGAATTGAGTTACAATATTGTAGAGGATTCAACTGGATTACCTTGGGGTGCTGGCTGAGGGTGGCGAAATGTCTACTGAGACATGAAGATTTGGGCCATTAGTTTTATCCTTGGAAGTCTGGTGTTGGCCTTCCATCTGCCTTTGGTGGTGACTTTACCTAAAACACTGGCCATCCCTAAGAAGCTGCAAGAAGCTGTGGGGAAAGTTATTGTAAATGCCACAACCTGTACTGTCACCTGTGGCCTTGGCTACAAGGAGGAGACCGTCTGTGAGGTGGGCCCAGACGGAGTGAGGAGGAAGTGTAAATCTCAGCGCTTGGAATGTCTGACCAGCTGGATCTGTGGGATGCTCCACTTCACCATTCTCACGGGAAGGGAGTTCGAGCTGAGCTGTCTGAGTTCAGACATCCTGGAGATCGGGCAGGAAGCTTTCCGCTTCACCTGGAGGCTCGCTCGGGGCATCATCTCAACTGATGATGAAGTCTTCAAGCCCTTCCGTGGCAGTTCCCACTTTGTGAGGTTTGAATCTGCCCAGGAGTATGACTCTGGGACCTACCGGTGTGACGTGCAGCTGCTAAAAAACTTGAGACTCGTCAAGAGGCTCTATTTTGGGCTAAGGGTCCTTCCCCCCAACTTGGTGAACCTGAATTTTCACCAGTCCCTTACTGAGGATCAGAAGTTAGTAAATGAGGGCGTGGATGTGAATCTGGGTAACCATTCCAGGCCTCTCCGTCCACCATGGAGAAAGAAGGTGGCTATAGCCTTGGGAATAGGAATTGCTGGTGGAGTGATGGGCAGTGTGTTGGTGAGCATTGTCTTGTGCAGGGGCCTGAGGGCAACCAGTAGCAATGCCAGCCTGAAGACCTAACAGGCCTTGCTCTTGAAGGGTTGGCTGCCCAGGCTACGGGACTTGGCTGCTTAGGAAGCCAAGCTAGATTTTCAGGTGAGTGTCCTGGCTGCCTGATTGTGGATCCGCTGAGAGGGAGGGCTTCCAGGGCCAAAAGAGTGAGTGGGAGATGTGGAGAAGGAGCTACATTGCGATTGCTATGGGCAATAATCTCTAACTTTCTGTGTCCAAGATGGATCTCTTCCTGAACTTCCCTGCCCACTAGGTACCCAGGGGACCTGACTGCAGGCACCTCCCCTGCTGCCGGGAAGACTTGTGTCTCCCAAGCCTGCATCTGTTCTCTGTGCTTCACAGCTTGTAAGCCTCCCCACCTCTCCCTCCCTTCTGAGCAGCATGTTCAGATACATGGGTATATTAATAATAGCTTTTCTAGTGAAAACATTTTTTTCCTCTTCAATAAAAACGAGAGTGGCTGTATGGAGACCTAATACTTTTTATTCTTTAGTTAAAAATTTCTGGAATTTGTTTAAATTGCCCCATAATCTTCAGATTTCTTAGAATAGAGTTTGAATAAACTGCATTATGTGGGGGCATAGGCCCACATGTGCCAGAGCGGAGGCTAGCAGTGACATCTGACTCAGTATGTAATAGACCACCACTAAATGTTAATGATTTATCTGCTCCTCCCCGTACCCCCAGGTGAATCCTCTGTGTTCAGTGTTACATTGATTTCTGGCAAAACACTGGAGTCTTCATCTGATAGGTTTCCCCTGAAAAGTTCTTGGCTTGCTCCCTGCTTCTCTCCTAGCTCCCCGTCAGTACCCCGAAGGTCGAGTGTTATCAGTTTCTTACAGTAGCCAAGACCCCTGAAGGGAGGGCTGTACCTTCCTCCATGGGAAATCCAGTCTTAAGACCCTCAGAGGCCATTCAGTCTGTGGTCATTGGCTTGTGCAACCGTCAGGGGAAAGGCTCTTGGCCACCAGCCAGGCTAATTCTGAGGGAATTATAGCACTTCTTCCCCTCACTTTTCTCTGGCTACAGAGGAGGAGGTAGAAACCAAGACTTGGACAGTGGTCCTCTTCTCCAGCTGTGTCTGACTCACTTGCATGAGCTTTTGAAATACAAAATTCCTGACCCCAACCCCGAGGATGCTAATTCAGTTTCAGTTATGGCCAACGGATCTCTATGATTTCCTCTACTTTTAATTTTTTAAAATGTCAAACCCATAGAAAAATAGAAAGAAAGGTTTGGTGGCACCCATAGACCTTTACCTAGAATCATCAACTTGGAACATTTTGCTACAATTACCTTTCTAAATACTGGTTTTACTGAGCCACTTGAATGCTAGTCACAGACACTGTGACCCTTTAGTCCTAAGTCACGTACACATCTCCTAATAAGGGCATTCTCATGCATAACTGCAGGATCTTCATCACATCTAAAAAAACAAACAATTCCCTAATCCGACATATGGTTGATTTTTCCAGTTTTCCCTAAAATCTTGGAAGTTTTCCATTTAATTGCTGATCCGGGGTCAAATGACGACGAACACGTTACGTGCAGGTCTTTCTGTCGCGCCTCAGCTTACCGCAGACCCCTGCCGCCCACGCTGCTGTTCGTGACACTGACTTGGCTGGAGCGTCCAGCTAGGCCCGCTGTTTTGGGTGGTGTCCCACAGTCCGGATTCGTCGTCGTTCCCTAACAATTAGGTTTTGAGGAGTAGTAAATCCTAAACGTTTTGACCAGAGCCATGTATGTCAGTAATGGCCTTTGCTTACTGCAGCATCTCAGGGGGCACCTGGTGTCAGGGCGACCCGCTGGTGATGACCGCTCTCCGAAGCTGTGTGTACCTTTTCCGTTTGTGGTTGGTCTGTGGGGTGAGGGGCGCAGACGCTCTGGAATCCATTGGTGACCCTTGCCTGTTGTGACATGTTGGGGAGGGCAGCGTGGTGGTTCTCTAAATCCATCATTTCTGCATTACTAACTGCGGTTCTCTGTGGAGAAGAGGTGCTCTTTATTTTTGAGGTATCAATGGCTTCTCTTCCTTATTCAGTGAATTATATATAATCCATTAATGTCACATTTTTGATGTTCAGATTCCCCCAGTTTTGGCCAGTGGGAGTCCCTTCAAGTAGCTCTTTTGTCCTTTTGATGTGACCACATTGGACTTGGAGTATGACCTCACTTGCTAGTACAACAGGGTGTCTCAGGTCCACCCTTGGACTGTCCTTACTCCAAACCTGAACCTGCTGCCTCCAGGGAGCCCTGGCTCCTTGTAGGGTGGGGAGCAGCACCGAAAACCCCAGGCCTGGAGGCTTAGATGGGCTCACTGCCACTGCGGAGTCACTGCCTGGACCCTTCCAGTGCCCTAGACATGGGTAAGTCATGACTTCAAAGCACCTGTGTTTTGTAGAAGTTTTATAGGTGACTGATTTATCGTGAAGATTGAGAGCCACTGCCCTAGGCCCGCACACAGGGAGTCTTTACTATGGGTCTTATTTTGAAGAGATCTTACATGTTCCACGTGCCCTTCCCCCCGTTCTCTCTACCTCGGAGGAGATGGGTTTTCGAAGACCTGGGTTCTGCTCCTGTCTGTGCCAGCGCTGTGTCATGGAACAGGCTGACTGACCCCTTGTGGTCCTCCTCTTCGAAACCTGTGATTGTAAGGATCGAACGAGATCCTGTGAGTGGAGTGGAACTGCTTGGTAAGCCATGAAGGACTGGATGGGAGCCATTACTGGACAGAGTCATTACTGACACACATCAGTTCATTACTGGACAGCTTACTGAAGCAGCCGGGAGAGAGCTTGCTATACTTCAAAAGACCATAAAACATCTTTGTAGGTAACTCAGAACTACATTGCTGAGGAGGGAGGAGGACTGGGGCATGCTTTCACACTTTACAGATGGAGAGACTGGGACTTAAGTCACTTCCCCAGTAAGCCAGTGGTCTTGCATGGATGGAATATCATATAGCTCCAGGTTTGTAGCCCTCTGTACATTGGACTTGAATTTTGACTGAGGGTGTGAAGGGATTGAACAGGGAAGAAAACAAAAGACTCTCAGGTGTGTTAGTAAATACCCAAACCCAATTCAGTTCATTGAATTGTGTGCATGTAATCTGCCTCTGAGGGTGAAGGAAATGCTGACTGGACTAAAATTTGTGTTCTGGAGTGGCCAGTGGTCCAAGTAGCCCCTTGGGTGCAAAGTGGAAGGGTTGAGCCTGCTGCATTGCCATCCATGCTGGTCCCTTCTCGGGGCTCACTGTCAGCCTGGGCTGCCGCTGAGCCAGCCCCGGGCACAGGGCTAAGCAGCGAGTGGTGGGGCCTCTGCCTGCTTTGGTCTCTCTCTCCCTGAAAAGGGCTGTGGGCACAGTCAGCACGGAGCCCTGCCTGCTTGGCGTGGAACTAATGGAACGCTTGCAGCGCTGCACAGGTGTATCACTGCACGGGTCTGAGACGTAACGGGCACTTGGTAGGCGTTTGTTGAATGCGTGAGAGAATGTTGCAGCCAGAAACTGCCTAGGAATTCAACTTCTTTGGCTGCTGTGAGCAGACACTAGAGGCCCCTAGAGTCTCCAGGTGGCAGCCACTCCATCTCGGCAGGGAGAAGACTTCCCTTGAGTGCAGTTGGGTGAGTACTTCCAACGTCTTAAATACCAGGGCACCTTGCAGGAGTACCATCCCATGAGCGCCATTTACTGCCCATTGTGTTAGGTAAAGCCAGCCCAGTCTAGCGAAATGCCTGCTTGTGCACTGCTTGGGCCTGCCTTAGAGTCCCCTTGGGCTGCTTTTCCCCCTGCCAGGACTGAATGAAGCAATGCGGGCTGTATGTTGTGACTTCCATAGAGTTGACAGCGTGAAGGGCGAAGTTACTGGATGCAAGCCTGGGGTTAGGGAACAGGATGAGGAGGTTGCTTTAGCCTGATGATAAAAACAGCCACAGCTGGTGCCAGCTCCCTCTGCAGGATGAGAAACCATCTTTATTTAAGAACTGCCTGCTACCAGAGTCAGTAACTATCATCACAATAAATACGAGAGACAGACAACAGGCCAGCGAGAGTGGTTCCATTTGAACAAAAACCAAGGCACGTCAGTGGCCTGATGAAGCCCTGGGCCTTGCCGAGCCGGGAGCTTTAATAAGCTCTGCAGGCCCTGGATAGGCTGGGAAAGTTGGAGTCCAGGAGCCAACCAGGGGACAGCCCAACTAGGGGCACTCGGCCTCCTGGGGCTCTCAGCAAGGCTACCTGACGCACTTTCCCCCTCCAGTTTCCCTCTGTTCTACCTTCCCAAAGCCGGTGACCATTTACATACACATACACAGTGACCAGGCACTCTTTCCATGGAGCTCTTTGAAGTCCCTTAAAAATGCCCATCTAATCCCCCACACCACTCCAGCAGCCTCTGGCCACCTTGTTTGTCCCCAGGACAGAACCCAGGTTAGGCTGACCCAGGAAAATGGGGCACTACTCCTGGGCTTCAAGGCCAAGGTTGAGGACACCGCTATCCCTGTGACAGAGGAGCCCAGTGGCAGTCATATTCTGAGGCCAGGAAGAGAAGAGTCCTCCAGCTGAGGGAGGGATGCAGGGAGTACAGCATCCCTAGTCAGCTTGGGCTCTTGTCCAGGGCACAGACTGGGCAGTGCCTGGGGCTGCTGAGAGGCGGTGCATGCTGGGAAAAGACTGCCTGGGTGCAGCTTCTCCCTCAGTGACTGTGACGGCACTGCAGGAGCACAGCGCACAGGTGCTCTGAGACTTCCAGTGCTGAGCACCTTGTGGTTCTAAGCATCTCAGTCCTGGAAGGACACCCCATGCCATCTCCCCACCCCTCCAGTCCTCACCTACCTAGACTCCAGAACAATGGCTGTCAAAATTCCTCAAAGCTTCCTTAGAGAGGAAGGAGCTTGTTGCCCTTCCAGGGTCTCGTTGCAGAGGTGTTTCTGTCTAACCTCAGTCTCCTCATTTTATCAGAAGAAAAGCATCCCCCGCCCTTTGCCACCATGGCCCTTCTGTTCCCTGGCACTGTCTGTATCATTTGATGCACGCAGTCAACCTGACCTTGCTGGGCCCCAGTTCTCCATCCAGAGAGAGCTGTCCTCCCTGAGGGCAAGGCGTACAGGGAGCCGCTCAGAGCAGTGAGGGCCAGGCAGCCAAGGTCATGTGAGGAGCCCTGCAGGCTGAGCCCAAGTGTGTACAGAACTCTCCCAACGCCCTGCAGTGGTGTCTGCAGGCTGCCTCTGTCCCAAGTCCCCAAGGCACTTACTGGCTACTAAACTGGGGTAAAGGACTTCTTTGTGGCTGTCCCCCTTGCTGCCTCTCTGGAGCTTGGAATGAGAGAGGAGAGACCCAGAATCGAGTCGTGACCACAGCAGGGGTGAGCCCCCTCAACTGCCCGAGTCCTTCCAAGCAAAGAGGAAAATCAGAGGCCCCTTGGGTAGGAAATCTGAGAAACCATCTAATCTCTTCTGCCTGCAGCAATTCCTGTACAGGCCCCCCAACAGGAGGCTATTACATTGGACAAGCCTGCGTATCCTCAGGTCACCTACTGTTTTATTAAACCTGAGCTCTACCTGAAGTCTCAGGCTGCCAGACATGGCTTTAGTTTAGTTCTGCACCCCCTGAGCAGCTGTCCCTGCACAGTGGCTAGGTTTTCCTGGGGCTGAGTTTTCCTAGTTGGGTATCCCCCCCTCAGCTTCCCAGCAGGCCTGTCTTCCTGTTGCTAATGGGCCTCCTTAGAACTAAGACACTTGGTTGTGTCTTTGACTCAAGCAAGCTTAGGGACTGCAGCCTCCAGCCACATTGGTTTGGTACTGTGCCAAGCCAGCTCATCCCTCTTGGCCAGCACAGACACCTGTCCCCTGCTCCCCCTGCCCTGGTCCAAGGCAGTGAGGACAGAATCAGCTAAACCTTGGAAGAATGTTCCTTTCTTTGGGCATCCCCTTTCTGATGTAGCTGGGCACGGCTAAACCACAGCCACGGAGGTCAACATGGATGCTAGGCTGCGTTCGGGGTCTCTGGAATGGAATGGTCGCACAGCTGAGCCCCCAGCACCTCGCATGGGGGGATGGATGGGAGCAGGTGAGGAGGGCACGATCTGACGTCCTGGGCTGGGGGTTGGGGGCGGTGCAGCGGTGGTAGGGAGAAGAGGTGTGAGCTTACACTTTTAAAAAACTGTAGTGGGTTAAAAACATCAACATAAACCTGCCCAGGAAAATAGAGCAGGACTTAAAAGTTTAAAAAACCATAGCAAAATAGAGCTCTAACTATAAACTACAGAAATCAGGCTTAGGGGGCCTGTCCCCTACAGGATACCTGTCCTACTGCTCCTGGATGTCAAGGGCCACAGCACAGGTTGTGTTGCCACTACTGCCTGGATTTGGGGATCCCTGTCCTTGCTGTGGCCTCTCCTCAGAACAAAGGTAAGGGGGACAGGCGCTCAAGCCAGCACTGTGTATTGAGGTCCTAGCAGAAGCTGGGCCCAGAAGGCAAAGAAGGACCGATGTCTCCTAGAGTCTGCCCACACCTTGGGCTGGGACCTAGCCAGGCCGCTTAACCCCGTGATCCCCACCAGAACCTCTTGAAGCAGAGTTTTCATAGCCCACCCTCCTTCTTAACCACAAGTTATCAGGCCCTGGCCATTCGGCACTGCGTCCTCCTCTGGGTGGACAAGGAGACTGGAGACTCCAGTCCTGATCTGAGCCCCGTCACTGTCACACTGTGTGACCTTGGGAAGTTCGAGCTCAGTTTCCATATCTGTGAAGTGAGGGGCTTTGACAAGGTGAGCCCTAAAGCCTCCTCCAGCTCCCATGTTCTGACTGGTAATAAACCCAGAGCATTTATTAACCTCTTTTTCTTCTGGGGAAATGCAAAAGAGCGGTTTCAGGCATCCAGGGACAGGTCTTGCCAGGTGATCCTGGGTGTTCTGGGAGCAGGCAGGGCCACATTTATTGTTGTCCTTCTCAGAAGGCTCCCGACTCTGCGCCACACGGAATTGATGCCATGTACTCTCCCGGGCGTGAGGGGGCTGTGCTGGGAGAGTGGAGTCCTGGGGCCTGCAGGCCGAGCTGGAGGAAGAGGGCGGCACACGCCCCCTGTCTCAGGTCTCCCGCCCGATCCCCGGAGGGATTGTGCAGGATGGGTCTTGGTGGGGAGGGGCCTCCCCAAGATAAGCCCTTTAGTCACCCAGCCACCTGTAGTGGCCTCTGTCACTCAGGGGTGACAGGGTCGGGTTGGCAGTGTTGGCTAACAGGGCACGTCAGGCCAAGTCTGGTGCCCCTCTCCCCCAGGTGTCCCGGCCTTTCAGCCCTTGTCAGCACTCAGCCCCAGAAGTCTGGAGGGCCACCCCCCGAAGCTGCAGGGCTCGGGCTCCTTGGCCTCAGACATCAGGCTCTGGTGCTCAGCCACCCGGGCAGGTGGGAGGGGCCTCCAGGGAGCCATCGAGGCCTGTGTCAGGGTCCAGCCTCGTTGCCCCCTGAAAAAGTCAGCGAGTCCTTGGTCCCAGGGTTGGCTCTGTCCTTAGTCTAGGGGATGTCTGTGTTTGTGCCTTGTCCCATGCGGTGTCCCCACGGGTCTGGGCCTCTGCTCTCAGGGGACAGAGTCCATACGCAGTCCCAGGGTGCCACTTCCACAGATGTGCAGCTAGAGCTTCAGACCCCCTCCTTCCCAGGGGCCTGTTCCGCCACCCAGGCAGCCGAGAGGGCCCGGGTGAGGGCTCGGTGCCATCATGGAAGTTACTGCCTGGTGCCTCTTGATTTAAAGAAAAAAAATCCTCACGTAGGTTCTATCCCATGGCAGAATATGAAATACCTACCTCCTACAAAAAGGGCACTGTCTAAAGTAGGTATGTAAAGCCAGCCATTCTCAGGCACAGTGTTGGGCCATCTTGGCATCAGGAAGGGACCAGGGCCAGCTGGCTGTGTCCATCAGAGGCGGTGTCCGGCCATGGTGGAGAGGGAGGGGTGCCAAGTCAGAGCTCCAGGCAGCCCATGAGGATCAGCATCGCCAGGGAGTGGGAGAGGACGGTGCCGGAACTCGGGGCTGGGCGGACTGCTGAGTTCTCCACCATCATGCTGGTGCCTGGAAGCAAGGGACAGAAGTGTGAGGCTGGGTTGGCTGGGCCCTGCCCCCCACCCCCGGACGAATCCAGAACTTTCCATGGGGGCTCACAGAGGACAGGCTTTTGGGATGCAGTGTGATCTCAGCCCTGCTCCTATAGGACTTGTAGGACCTTGGCTTTGTGGTCCTCAGCCTCCTCTGTACCCCCTGAAAAGAGCACACACTTCCCCAGCCTTTGGGGGTGCTGGGCTTGGGGAGGGGGAGCAAGGGCAGGTCCAGGACTACTTTGCACTTGCCTCCTGCCTGCTTTCCTCTTTCCCCTTGAGGGTCTAGCAGGACTGGAGTTGGCTTGAGTGTGAAAGATTCCCTCACCAGGCATCTGAACGGGCCCTAATACTCCTGGGGGACTGGGAGGGGAGAGGCAGCACCTCCATTCCTCGAGATGTGGATTTGCGCAGGGGTTCCGTCCCCACCAGGCCCCGTGGTCCGAATCTGCACGAGGGCATGGCCGTTGTCTTCGGGAACTGCGATTTCTATCCAGTTCTTGCTGGTGAAGTGCAGCGTGGCGGTCGGGTGTAAATCATTCTGGTACAGCATCTGTGGGAAGGTTAAGCCTGGTGCAGCTACTTAACCAAGGCCGCTTCTCTCTTCTCCAGCTCCAGGCTCTGGGAGGAGCCCCTGTAGTTCTGGGCCCTGGAGCGCCCGCCTCCTCACACCTCCTGTTTCAGGTTGACCAGGACCTGGCTCTTGAACAAGAGCCTCATGGCTGGAGAAAAGCTTGCAAGCAGCTATACTGTTTTTGCAGACCCCTTAGGCTAAGAGGACCCCAGATTTCACCTAGTCCATGGCTGCCCCCATGAGCCCTGCCTTTCTGCAGCCATACATACTGAGGCAGGACAGTGAGAAGCTAGGGAAAGTCCTTGACAAGTGGTATAAAGGGAACTGAGACAAAAGAATTAAACAAGGTCAAACAATTTGAACTTACAGCCAGTTAATGAATCACAAGGCTTTGTCTTCCCTAAGGACAATTAGAAACACATGGTTTACACATTCCTGTCCCTCTTTGGTGATGTTCTTTAAAAGTGAAACTAACCAGAAAATAGCCCTCACCCCCCTAGACACACATTTCAATGAATCAACATATTGAAGGACACATCTGGAAAGCTAATGAACATTCTGTAAGACCCTCCCCTGAGACCTCCCCTAGGATCCCGGCAAGCCAACAAAAAGCCTCAAGACAAAGGACCCAGCTCTGCTCTCTCTAGAGCACGCCCACACCTTTCTCCCTTAGCAAGTATCTCTGCTCTTTTTCCTAAACTCTAGGGCTCCCCTAAGACTTGCAACCAGGGGAGCAGTGGGCAGCAGCAACTCGTCTGGGGCTAACCCCTGACTCCGTCTCCAAGGCCCGCTTTCCTCTGACTTCCCAGTGGGCTGACAGCAGCCCCACCTTGGCTCACTTCCATGGCTTCGGCTTTTGCTTCTCAGGGAGCTCATGCAGCCCAGTGTGGTCCACGTGTTTCCAATAATGCTTCTGAAAGGTCAAAGTGGTCTGCCTAGGCTCTCTCCTGTTGCTTCTTCTAACCTAAGCCTTTTCTTCCTTTCACTGTCTCCAGCTTTAAGAAACATACTCTCAAAGTCACCTGGACTCTGTTGTGAAATCTTGCCTGCACAAGGTCAAGAACCCACACACTCCAGGCTGGCCGGAGGCAGATCCCTCTGGCCTGGTCCCATCCAGTAACAGCACTACCTGCCACCTTTCTTATGGTCTCTACTGCCAGTTACCTGGAGAACCACTCCTGCACCTCCTGCGTCTCACAGCCACAGATGCTTTGCCTATGTCTACCTCAGGTCACTCTTAGAAACGGCAGCCCTCCTGTGTGCCCTGGGAATGCAGCTGGGCTGTTCCTCACCATTCAGTGCTGGGCCGATCCCTTCCTTACCTTATAGCCAGTGACTGCAGACTCATTTCGGAGAGGGACCACAGGGTCCCACTTAATACTAAGTCTGGAGCTCAAGAAAGTCCAGGAGATGTTGCCAGGAGGTCGCTGCGGAGCTGCCAGAGGAGGGAGGAAGTTGGGCGACTTCTGAGTGTTTTCTCACTGCCCCCCCCGCCCCCCCCCCCTGCCTTTAGCCAGCCTTTTCATAAATGTCTGCCTTGGCAGGTAGGCACAGAACATTCAGTCACAGCTGCCTAAGACACAAGCCCATGAAAACACAAATTCTGGAGAAGAGAGAGCCATTCAGGAGCCATGAACTCCACCCCCTTATTTTCTTTGGGCTTGCTGCCCTGTTTCAGTCCAGCCCAGGGCTTGTGGGCTAAAGCAGGTGTCTCCAACCCCCGGGCTGCAGACCGGTACCAGTCCGGGCCTGTTAGGAACCAGGCTGCACTGCAGGAGATGAACGTGAACATAATGCACTTGAATCATCCCAAAACCATCCCCCCAACCCTGGTCTGTGGAAAAACTGTCTTCCCCGAGACCTGTCCCTGGTGCCAAAAGGTTGGGGACCACCGGACAAGAGCATCTGTCTTGTGTTGGAGGACATAGGAACCCCCAACCCCAAAGACATGCCCCTCCATCACCCTGGGACAACAGACTCACGGGGCTTCATGGTCGTGGCATTGGCGGAAGGGCTGGCAGGCCCAGTGCCCGCTCGGTTGTAGGCCCGAACAGTCACATGGTACTTGGTGTTGGGGTGCAGGTCAGTGACACGAGCACTGGTGTCCGGCCCTGCTGTCCTCACTCGGTCAGCGGCTGCTTCTTTGTCCCCAACTTTCCAGTAGCGAATCTGAAGGGGACCAAGACACCCTAGGGTGAGCAGTCAAGTTCAGAACCTCAGAGCCCCCGACCCTGGCCCTGGTCACCTACATTCTGTTCCTCTCCTGCTCACTCTGGTCCTTGTGACTCAGTCTTTTTTTTTTCTTTTAATTGATTTTAGAGCGAGAGAGGAAGGAGGTGCAGAGAGAAAGAGAGGGAGAGAGAGAGACATGGATTTGTTCCACTTATGCATTCATTGGTTGATTCTTTTTTTTTTAAACAAATTCATTTTAAATTTTTTAAATTAATTTTATTGATTATGCTATTACAGTTGTCCCATTTCCCCCCCTTTATTCCCCTCAGCCCTACACACCCCCTCCCACCCACATTCCCTCCCTTTAGTTCATGTCCATGGGTCATACATATAAGTTCTTTGGCTTCTACATTGCCTATACTATTCTTTCCCCCCTATCTATTTAGCACCTACCATCTATGCTACTTATTCTCTGTACCTTTTCCCCCTCTCTCCCCCCTCCCACTCCTCTGCTGATATAACCCTCCATCTGATCTCCATTTCTGTGATTCTGTTCCTGTTCTAGTTGTTTGCTTAGTTTGTTTTTGTTTTAGGTTTGGTTGTTAATAACTGAGTTTGTTGGCATTTTGCTGTTCATATTTTTTTATCTTCTTTTTCCTAGATAAGTCCCTTTAACATTTCATATAATAAGGACTGGGTGATGATGAACCTTTAACTTGACCTTATCAGGGAAGCACTTATCTGCCCTTCCATTCTAAATGAAAGCTTTGCTGACTATTAGAGTAATCCTGGATGTAGGTCCTGGCCTTTCATGACTTGGTATACTTCTTTCCAGCCCCTTCTTGTCTGCAAGGTTTCTTTTGAGAAATCAGCTGACAGTCCTATGGGCACTCCTTTGTAGGTAACTGTTTTCTTTTCTCTTGCTGCTTTTAAGATTCTCTCCTCCTCTTTAATCTTGGGTTATGTCATTATGATGTATCTTGGTGTTTGCTTCTTTGGGTCCAACTTCTTTGGGACTCTCTGAGCTTCCTGTACTTGCTGGAACACTATTTTCTTTGCCAGATTGGGAAAGTTCTCCTTCATTATTTGTTAAAAAAAGTTTTCAATTTCTTGCTCTTCCTCTTCTCCTTCTGGCACCCCTATGATTCGGATGTTGGAATGTTTAAAGATGTCCTGGAGGTTCCTAAGCCTCTCCTCATATTTTTGGAATTCTTGTTTCTTCATTCTTTTCTGGTTTAATGTTTCTTTCTTCCTTCTGGTCCACATCGTTGATTTGAGTCCCAGTTTCCTTCCCATCACTGTTGGTTCCCTGTACATTTTCCTTTATTTCACTTTTCGTAGCCTTCATTTTTTCATCGAATTTGTGACTAAATTCAACCAATTCTGTGAGCATGCTGATTATAAGTGTTTTGAACTGGGCTATCTCTTTGTCGCTTAGTTGTATTTGTTCTGGAGCTTTGATGTGTTCTTTCATTTAGGCCACTTTTTTTGTCTCAGCACATCTGTTACATATGAGGGGAGGAGCCTTGGGTGGTCACCAGGGCGGGGCAACCATTTCGCTGGGTTGTGACGCTGTGTGTAGGGGAGGGGTTGGAGAGGGAACTATAGCTCTTGCTCTGCCCTCTGTCGGTTTTCAGTCACTTCCCCCACTACCCACAGTCAAATTGGGCCCTTCTAGTGCTGATTTCCATGTGGGTGGGTTTGTGTATGTTCTAGAACCCTGTGGGTCTCTGCAACAAACTCTCCTGTGAGGCTGGGAGTTTCTCCCGCTACCTCAACCCCCACAGGTGTTTTCAGTCAGAGGCTTGAGGCTTTATTTCCCCACGCTGGGAACATGGGTTGCATGGTCTGTCTCGCTCCCCAGTTGTTCCTCCAGGTTTATCTGCAGGTGATGTGGGGCCATCCACTCCACAATCCACCGCCTCACTGGGTCCACCAGCCGCTGCCTTGTTGCAAGTCCTCTGGGCTGCCTGTCTCTGCCCTTCCTACTGGTCTGAATGAATGTTTCTTCTTTAACTCCTTGGTTATCAGACTTCCATATAGTTCGATTTTCTGTCAGTTCTGATTGTTTTTTGTTTTTAAATTTGTTGTTGTCCTTTTTTTGGCTGTACGAGGAGGCACAGTGTGTCTACCTATGCCTCCATCTTGGCTGGAAGTCTTCATTGGTTGATTCTTGTATGTGCCCTGACTGGGGATCGAACCCACAGCCTTGGGGTATCAGGATGAAGCCTTAACCAACTGAGCTACCTGACCAGGGCATGACTCAGTCTTGAGTCTCAGAAGCTGGACACTGGATCAAGAGGTTCAAGAGAGCAGGGACAAGTCCGTGAGGGTAAGTCCCTGCTGCCTTGCCAGTGCCCAGCAGGGAGCTGGTGGTGGCTGGTGAGAGTGGGGGATGGGCACATACTCAGCAACCTACTGGAACCTAACCTACATGATTATTCACAGGTTATGAGATGCATATTTGCACTTGCAAAGTTGTCCCCCAAACCCCAGCTGACTTATAATGGCTGCCCAAAAAGTGCAAACCCCTTTCAATAGCTATCATAATATTAAGACCTGCAAACTATTCTTCCACATCAGAGGTGGAGCTGGGAGTCCTGTCCTCAGTGGGGCTGGTCTCACCTGTTGTGCTACAGCAGTGGTATTAACCACAGCACTAGTAACCAGACCTGAGGACCCCTCCTTAGGCAGGGACACGTGACATTCCTTGCTTTTCCTTTTCCCCTTCCTCTTGGGTTCCTCTCCCTCTTCCTACTCCACACCCACCCTAGTGTGGACTCATCAGTGGTCCAGGGCTCAGGCCAGAAACTGCTGGGACCGGTGTTTCCTGGGGATGCAATGATCAGTTAGTACGTAGGGGTGCCATGCTATTCTCTGCAGCCTGAGGGTGCCACACTAGCTGGGCCCTGGCATGGAAGGGGCAGGCCATGCCCCTTCCAGAACCTGCCCCTCCTCTCCTAGGCGCCTGCAACTTCCAGTGCTGGGGCTAGCCTAGCCTTCACTCCAAGGCCTGTCCTCCCCAGTGAGCATCAGCCATGGGGGCTTAGCTAAGGCTGCATTCAGAGTGCTACACAGACCAGGTGCTGTTTGCCACGTTAGCAAATGAGTGGTCCAGGAAGGAATGACTGGTGAGCTGTGAGGTGCGCCCCACCCTGACCTTGAAACCTCCCCAGCCCTGGGTCAATGCTCACCTCGTACCCCAGAAGGATCCCGTTCATGTACTGCTGCACAGGTTCCCAGGTCACGTTCATCTCTGAGGATGAGACCCCCTTGGCCCAGACCTTGGTGGGGGCCACCCTGGGCTCTGGGGATCGATAAAGAATGGGTTTGGATTCCTGGGGTTTCCCTGTGTCCTACAGAGCAGCCGTCACACTGGGACAGCCCTTGCCGAGGACTTTTTAGCCCAGGGTCCAGAATGAAGGCCTTACTGGGTGGGGGAGGTGGGGAGGGAAACCGGAGAGCCTCCCTCCTCCTTCCCCAGGCCTGAGGGGGAGACCAGGTTGCAAGGGCTAGAAATGAGGCCAGCGGCTTAGAACCCGGGTGGTCTCTCCTCCCCACTATGGAACTGAGGGCATGTGGGGGATGGGGAGTACAAGCAGTTGGGGTGGGGGGCAAGGTGGGCCCGGAGGCGACCCACCTTCCTCAGCCGAGTACACAAGGGCTGTGAGGCTCTCAGGCCCATCCCCACGGCGGTTGTAGCTTCGGATCTTGACCTCAAAGGGCGTGTAGGGCCGGACGCTCTCATTGCTGTAGACGAAGTACTGGGTGTCGGCGCCGAGCACCCGGGCGGTCTGCCAGCTTGTGCTGCCCTGCCTGCGGAAGGACAGCAGGTAGCCGAAGCCATCTCCGTTCTGGTACTCCCGTGACATGGGCTGAGGGGCAAGAGCATGGCATGGGTGAAGGGCCTGGGGTGCATTTCCTGCTCATCCCCCGGCCCTACCCAACCTCCACCAGGACACGTGCGCCTGTGGTGGTTTGTATCCTGCGTGGGTGCTCCTGCGAGAGGCAGCAGGTGCAGGGGAGGGAGGGGACGTCCGCTCTCGAGCAGACGGTGCAGTGGCTCTGTCTGGGTCCGCCCTGCATGCTGCTGCAGGCCAGAGGCGAGGCAGCGCTGCGGTCCCCCAGAGAACTGGAGGCACACTCTGCCTCTGTCCCCGCAGCTTACCGTCCAGTTGACGATGAGCTCTCCAGGGGCTCCACCACCTCCGCTGAGTCCTGAGGGTGCCACCGAGGGGGCTGTCAGGGCCGAGGGACACAGATGTGGCTTGTTAACGGGCAGTGAGGGGACAGAAGCCCTAAGCCTAGGCCTGTAAAGTATCCTAGGATGGGGACACCCCTTCGGAAGGGCCCCGGCTCTGTCCTCTAACAGTCCCTGTGGACGTGGGCGCAGCAGTCAGGCAGGCCTACGATCAAATCCCTCCTGTACCATTTACTAGCTGTGTTTCCCTAAGCAAGTGACTTAACCTCTCTGAGCCAGATTCCCCTCCATACGATGAGGATAATGTTTGTCTCAAAGGGCTGTGAAGAGAATAATATTAAACAAGAGTGGCTAGTGTGTGCATGTGTGTGTCCCGTACATGCTCACCGTCCTCTTCCCTAGTCGGCTTAAACTGAATAACAGAGACCAGCTCCAGCTTGCTGGAGATTATGGGGAGGAAGTAAACCAGAACTGCCGTCAATGCAAAAAAGCATTTCTTTTGGGTTACAGGGTGTTTTATTATTGTTTTTCTTTTTGTGGCAGTTTTAATTTCCTAATCGTCTCTATTATTCAACAAGGGTGATATTAAAACAAGAATATATTTCATCAGCTCATGAAGCTTCACAGGGGTAGCAGCTTGGCTGAGGGTCCGAATATTTCTGCTGATGACCCAGCAATTAGAGACTTATCACTTGGCTCGATGACTATAGTTTGGGGCCTGCAATCAGCAAGGAGCCCTTCAAGACACTGCCCGTCTGACCCTGAGAGCTGGTGTTTTTATCACCCTTTTCAGGGTGGAAAGACAAAGGCTCAGTGCAGGGAAGGGACTTGCCGAAGGTCACACAGCTAATAAATGGCACAGCCAGAATTGAACTCGTTCTTCCGATTTCAAAGCCCGTCGTCTGCCCTCTGCACCGCAGCTGTCTGTGCTCATCGGCTCCCGGACGCTGGAGTGCAGGAGCGCCCCGCCCCCACTGCCTCTGCAAGCGGTCCGGTCAAAGAACGAGCTGCTTCTGAGTTCCTCACTCAGGAGAGGTGCCAGTTAGAAATGTTGAATGATCCCAGAAAGAGCCCAGAGAGCCAGGCCAGGGCACATAGGAAACTACGTGGAAGGCAGTCCCTCGCCACACCTCCAGCGGGGCGCCCGGGTGGGCGGGAGCCGGGGAGGCAGGGCCCTGAGTCCGTGCTGCCCACCCTGGATCGCGGGCTCTGTGGGGGAGAGACTGTTCCATGACGTGGCCGCTGTATGTCCTTCAAACCAGAATGGAGGCTTCTTTCCGAACACCCCCCTCAGGGACTGTCGGATCGATGTTCATTCTGACACAAATCAGCATCCCTCCCCTGCCTCCTGCTTCTTGCTGGTTCCTGGAATAGGCCCTTGACCTGCTCGAGCATGTGAAGTAATTTCTGTACCTGGTATATCTATTAGCACCTAGCACTTAGTACCTCTGAGTATCCCCCCTTTGCCCTGTGTAACTCTTCGGGGCCAGGCTGGCAGCACAGAGCACACCCACTTCATGTGGCAGCTGCTCAGGTCCACCTGCCGTGTCAGTCCCCTCAGTAAGCCCTGTAACCTGCCAGACTGAGGGTCCTGCCTCTTTCTCGGGTCTTTCACTGCCCTCCATTTACAGAGGCAGATTTTCAGTCCTGGCACTTTTCCCTGGGCCCGTGTGTACCAACAGGCTCTCGTGCCGCGCCTTCAGACCTGCGAAAGGCTCCGACGGTGGGCAGGAGCCTCCGGCAGAGCGTGCCCGGGTCTCTTCCCTTCCTTCCCCAGTTTGACCCTGACACCGCCTCTCAGGAGGCTGTGGGCAGGCATCCATTCCTCCTGCCCCCAGAGGAACCACCCAGAGGGTTTGGAGACACTGACGCTTCCCTAGGGCCCTGCACAACACACACAGTCACTCACTCTCACGCACACACACACTCACCGGCTTACTCACACTCTCATACTCACACCGTCCTCATTAACTGATTTTTGCAGCTCACATAGTTCCAGGGAGGACATGTGCCCAGCACCCCATGGTCCTGGGCTCGAGTCCAGGCTCTGCCAGTGTGACCCTTCCCTTCTCCAAACTTTGGCTTTTCCATAAAAAAAAAAGCTTTTTGTTTAGAGGTATTGCCATTCATAGAGTTGTAAGGTCGGCCCGTGTTTTAAGCGAGGCTTTGGACAGGCCAGACCCAGGACCTGCAGCACCGTGCAGCGCAGCGGCCCGGCCCCGACCTGTGCTCCTTCCTCGTCGGTCTGGTTGGAGAGTCCGAGGCCTGGTCAGCAGGGCTGGAGCTCTGTGTACCGGCGGTCTGTTCAGGGCTGCCTTTAGGGAGGGCTAGGGTCTGTGCCCCAAGTTGCTTCTCTTTGGGACACACAGGACTCTGACCTGCTTCCTTGGTCCGGATTTTGCTGGAGGGCCCACTGGGCTCCCCAGTGCCCAGGATGTTGCTGGCTATGACCCGGAACTCATAGTCCATCCAGGGTGTGAGGCCCAGCACCTGGGCGGTCTCTGCATTGCCCTCTATGTTGGCAGGATCTGCAAGGCACCAGGGAGTTGGTGTTCCAGCATTTGTTTATTGGTCTGAGGGCAGGGACTGAGCCTGAACTACCTCCTTGTACTCAGCTGTCGCAGTGGAACCTGACCCACACTAAGCGTTCAATACCTCCTTCAGAAGTGACCAGAAAACCAGTAGTCCTCCCTGCCCGGGAGCCTTTGCTAGTGTTCTGCACACCCTACACCCGCATGCGTGTGGTCATCGCCCCAGTGATATTCCTGCCAGTGCTTCAAGGGTGCAGACCAAGCTCTGCCCCCTCCAGTTCTCATCCTGCTCTCCGGCTATCCATGTGACCTATCTCCACTCTGGCCTGGGAGCTCTCTGCAGGCAGATGGCCCAAGCTTGTTCCTCTGTGAAGCTCCAGGCTCAGTCCCAGCCTTCTGACCCCTGTCCCAGGCCTTATCAGTACTGACAGTGCAGGAAGGCAGCTCACACTTACTGGTCCGAACTTGCTTCCACTTCCCTGCAGGTGGAGTGCGAGCTTGCAGGGTGTACTTGGCAATGGGGCTGTGGTTGTCGAAGCCACGGCTCCAGCTGAGCTGGACAGTGGTGTCACCAATATCCCTTACCACCACACCTCCGGGGGGACCTGGCGGACCTGCACCCAGAAGTCAGAGAAATGTGGGTTAGAATCGGGCAGCTTCAAATTTGAGCCAACCTTCTGCAGGCTGGTTTGGGCTGGTGCAGAACCAAGTGGGGGCAGCAGAGGGCACCACAAACACACCTGGTGGGAGAGTGAGGGGACAGATGTTGCGTGGTGGTGGGAAGGGGGAGCAGGGGGATTGTCTAAGGCTGGAGGTGTCACAGAGCACCTCACACAGAGGTGTGCGTGTCTGGATTTCCAAGCACTAGGCCCTGAAAATTTCTGGCCTCAGCAAAGTTCTTCACTCTTAAGATGAGCTTAAAGAATGGATTTTTAAAATTTTGGCTTTGGAGGAGGAATATTCTATTCACTTGGGATCTGTGAAGAACCACTGGCTAAGTTCAGCTAGGAGAGCTTCTGTCAGAAGCCCTCCCCGACAGCTCTCCGGCAGAGGAGGGGAGCTAGGGAGCAAAGGCCAGAAGAGCCCAGCTGGCCTCTGAGGGCGTGGGCTGGAGGTGGGAGTGGGAAGCCCGTTACCTCGGACCAGGACCGTGGCCTCCTTGGACGCGCTGTCCACCACCGTCTGGGCCACGCATGTGTACTTCCCGCCGTGACGCAGCTGAGCGTTCAGGATGGTCAGATCCCCAACCGTCTCCTTCTGTACGCAGGGAACAGGAAGAGGGCAGGTCAGGGGACCCAGCTCTGGCTAGCCAGTGAGCCGGAGACAGCAGGAGGCAGGGCTCAGTGTCCCCCGCTCCCTGGGTGTCCCTGTATGTTCCACGGGAGGGGCAGCTCCTCCCCACCCAGCACCTCTGGGCACCAAACCACAGTTTGTTACACAAGGCAGTCAGCAGTGGTCTGAGTGGACGAGGCTGTGTGTGCTGGTGGGGCGGGGGTGCAGGATGACCAGAGCAGTGGTGGGGGTGAGTCTTGCGAGCACCTGGAATTCCGGGTTTGTCCCTAACTTCTCCTAAATGCATGGACTTTGGACAATCCAGGGAACTGCTAGTATAAAGGAGGGTGGTTATGCATCCGAGGGTGAGTTTGCCACGGTTGGCATTCCTGCAGGGATGGGGAAAGGCTTTGGGGCTGGGGTGGGTAGGGACATCTTGGGGACCCTGTCTATTCAAAAGGAGGGAGGAACCCTGGGTTCTCAGTCTCAGGCCTCACCACACCAGCCCTCCGGTAGTGACCCCCAGGCTTATCAGAGTCAATGGGGAAGTCATCCAAAGTCCAGATGAAGGTGAGGTCCATGGTGGGGTCATGGGAGGCATGGCACTGCAGGGTCAGGTTGTCCCCCAAGTTGATGTCGGCACTGGAGGGGGCCAGAGTGATCTTGGTTGCATCTGCCAAGAAAACAAGGGCTCTGAGTAGATGAGGTGAGAGGGTTTGCTCTAAGCCCCTGGAATGAGAAGAGGCAGCATGGCAACAGTATCCTGACCTCCCAGCAATCCCCGAGGGTGTGGCAGGGAGTCAGGACTAAATTCTGGATGACGGCCAGTGGGTGGTCCCAAGGGAAATCGCATCTTGGAGTAGTCTCAAAACCAAACTGGGAGGAATGTGGGACCACAAGAGCAGGACGAAGAGGAGGGATGGCGCCCCCTGATGGCCAAGTCCACCAATCTCGGCCAAACCACAACCCTTACCTCGCACAGAAAGGATGCCCGTGCTGTTGGCTTTGCCCATGAAATTCTCAGCGAAGCAGGTGTATTTGCCTTCATCTGACCGACTGATGTTTCTTATGATCAACGTGCCATCCGGAGTTACAGTCACTCTGTAGCAAGGACAGAGTAGATCCGCCCCGCCCCCCCGCAAGACACACTGTAGTCCTGGGTAGGGACTCACCTCCAAGGAGAATGAAGGGGAGCAGGAATTGCTTGGGGTGGGGTGCGATGTGGGTTGTACCTGCTGCTGTTGACCAAAATCTCAGTGCCTTTGCTCCAGAGCACCATGGCTTTTGGAGCTGCCCGGGGCTGACAGGGGATAATGACCTCTCCCCCGCGGGCTGCAGGGATCAGGCGCCTTACAGGATTCAGCCTGAAGTCAGGGGCCAGTGCTGGAAGGAAAGGGGAGCACCCCACAGTTATCCAGCACGCCATCGCAGTACCCATGAATAAGACATCACCTGGCCACATGCTAACCACTTCATTCACCCTTCATGGTCAATCCACGAGAGACTCTTAGCACCACTTCCAAAAATACCCAGAATCCTCTTCTCATCACCCCACTGCTACCACGCTGCTCCACGCCACCAAACCTCCTGCTGCACTATTGAAAGGCCCCCTAAATGGTCTTCCTGTTTTTGTATTTTCTTTCTACAATCTCCTTCCTACCCAACAGCCAGGAATATCATGTTTAAAGTGTGAATCAGGCACTCGGAATGAAGCCCACCTTCTCACAAGTACTCAGAACGAAGACCCCTCCTCCCCAATCCCTTCTCACTCCATTCTCTCCCTCACTCAGTGTGCTCCCATCACCTGGGCCATTTTTGTCCTTCGAAGATGCTACATTTTTTTCCTGCCTTAGGACCTTTGCACTCGTGGCACATTTTGCTTGGAAATCCTCCAGATCTTCCCATGGCTGGTTACACCCAGGTCACATCCCCAAAGTGACTTCCTCAGAGAGGTCTTCCTTGACCATCCCGTCGCACCAGCACACCTCAGTCCTACCCTTCTACTGGATTTTCTTTATACTGTATTTTTTAATGACTGTTGAAATGATCTTGTTTAATGATTTGATTTTGTGTTAATTTGACTCCCTTTCTCTGCTGGGTTGTAAGAGACTTGATGGCAGAGACCTTATTTGAGGAGGTATAGAATAAATATTGGTTGAATGAATGAGTCTTAGTTAAGCCTCACCACAACTTGACGAGGTAAGCGTTGCTGTGCCCACTTTGCAGATGAAAAAGCTGAAGTTCTACGAGCTCAAGTCAGACAGTAAGAATGTGAGTGGCAGCCTATACTTACCGGGCGCCTATTATGCTTTGGGTCCTTTATGCTTTTACCTCTGTCATCTCACTGAGTCCTCACAGCAGCTGTTTTATGAATTAGTGAACTGAGATGCAGAGCTGAGGAGGCTGGGTTAGATGCAGATCTAATTGATTGGGTTTCTAGTGACTTTTGCCACCTTTTTTTTCCTTTTTTCTTTTTTTACTGCAAAAAACTATTTAGTTTGTCTGTGCCAGACATGGAACAAACCAGAGACATTGTCCTCTGGGAGCTCTCAGTTTAGAGTCTCATCTCCTTTCTTAAATACCTGAGTTCTTCTCAGAAGCTGTCAGGAAACTGCCAGGGTGTGTGTGTATTTTGAAATGCTGTGAGTCAGCTCCGAGAGCCCCACCTGTGCCCCCCGAGGACGTCCCAACCTCCCCACGCCCTTCACCTTGCACGGCCAGCTCGGCGCTGGCATAGATGGTGCCATGCTTGTTCTCTGCCACACACTGGTACATGCCCGAGTCCTCCAGGTTCAGCTTGGAGAACTGCAGGTCCCCAGCCAGCACTTCCATCCGGGTCTGTGCAA
Organism: Trachops cirrhosus; assembly: GCA_028533065.1. NCBI lineage: Eukaryota > Metazoa > Chordata > Mammalia > Chiroptera > Phyllostomidae > Trachops > Trachops cirrhosus. The sequence goes on from CM052551.1 coordinate 22,181,038, forward strand.
AAGAGCCATGCCCAGGGTCAGGCAGGAGTGTCAGGACCACTTGTGGGGAGGCCTACAGAGGTGGGGGGCGTGCAGTGGAGACTCTAGGCTGGCACTCCCTGGAGGCGGGGTTCATATGCCCGGTCCCATCTCAGAGCCACCTGGAATTCCCCAGGCTCCATGCATATCAGCCCACAGATGCCAGGTGGGTGAAGTGTCCCACAGGACCACACAGTGTATTTGTGGCTGAGTTGTGCCTGGGCCCAGGTCTCTGGACCCTCCAGTCAAGAGTCTATCCAGCTGACCAGCCTGTAGCCATTTGACTCTGGGATGGGAAGAAGCACTTGGAAACACCCTATGGCACTCTAATTGGCCCAGAGGGGCTGCCCGTGGTGCAGCGCAGAGGCGGGGCAGGCAGTGGGGAGTGAGGGAACCAGGCAGGTGAGCAGAGGACCGTTTGTGTGTAGGAGGAAGCCCGGGCTCTACTACCTGGGAGGCCAGAGGCTCCCCGTTCCGCAGCCAGCGCACTGTGGGCCGGGGCTTGCCGGCGGCTGCGCAGCCCCAACGCAGGCTGGAACCGATGTCAGCCTCCATGTCCGAGATCACCTTGAGCCACTCCGGCTGGGCTGTGGGGTGCAAGGGAGAGAAAGGCTGGGGATAAGCTGGGAGGAACCCCCAGCTCATTAAACAGACCAGAATTGCAGGGCTGCAGTTCCTGTGCCAGACAGCAGAGGGCGTTATCAGCATTCTGGGTTGGGGTGTGAGAAGCAGACTCCGGAAAGCTGGCACTTTGAGCCCATGTCACTGGCTGTTATTTAGCATCTGAAATTATTCTAAAGCCTTCCGTGTGTTTTCTGCAACACCGACTGGAGCTCTGAGGTGGCCTCTTCTGTTCCCGCATCCAGTGCATCCTGGAGCCAGAGGCTTAAGCAACGGGCTTTCCCGTCTCCTCCCTGACTTTTGGGTGGACTGCCTCAGTCAGGCACAGGGGTCAAGGTGGGGAGAGGGTGTCCTGTCTCGTACCCTGCACGATGATGCGGCCCTGGACACTGTCTCGGCCCTTGGAGTTCTCCGCCTCACACTCATAGGTGCCCTCATCCTCGAAGCTGACGCTGGGAATCTGCAGGGTGGGCTCAGCTGTGGCCCACTGCGGGGACAAGGAGCCATCCACTTTGCGCCACTTGATCCTGGGCACGGGGCTGGCGGGGGAGACAAAGCCAGAGGGGGTGGGCTGAGCTAGTCAGACTACCCTGTGCAGACTCTCAGGTCCTCCTGAGATGCTGGGCAGGGAGAGGTGGGAAGGAGGGCAGCCCTGCCTGGGCCTGGGAGGGAACAGAGTGGGGAGGGGCCTCTTCCTGGGGGATTGGAGCACAGGCAGGGAAGGGGCAAGAAGTGGGGCTCCCTTCTCCCCTCCGCTCCCCTGCAACAATTGTGACACCAGTGAAATGGGTCTTCCGTGTGGGCCATACCTGAAGCTTACTCACCCTCCCTCCCCCACAGCGCACTGACCACCATGCCTCTCTGGGCCTGCCCTCCCCAACAGTGGCCTGGGTCCCTTCCCCCTCTCTTCAACAGGGCCTCGCCTCTTCTTTCCTAAGTGTCTTTAGTTATTAGTAGTCTGTGAGCTAAAATGGGCTGAGTATTGCCCTGGCTGGTGTGGCTCAGTGGATTAAGTTCCTGCCTGTGAACCAAAGGGCCACGGGTTTGATCGGTGTTTCTCTCCCTCTCTTTCACCCTCCCTTCCTCTCCCTCTTAAAATAAAATAAAATAAAATAAAATCTTTTAAAAAAATGGACGGAGGTATCAATGAGTCTTTAAATATGGATTTTCTGGAAGCCCAGTAATTTTCCACAAATCGGGGCAACCTGGGCGACCTCAGACAGCAGGAGACATCTGCGAGCATCCATTCTGCAAATATTTACCGAGCACCCGCAATGCTGAGCCCTGTTGCAGTGACTCCTTTTTCTGGGAGAGTGTGATTTCTATTGGAACTTTTTAAAAGATAACTGTTGGTGTCCACAGAATACCTACTAAATGCCAGGCACTGTTCTGAGCACTTAACATATATCAACTCAGTGAGTCCTCACAACGCCATGAGGGGGTACTATTATCACCATGTACAAGTAAGGAAATGGGGGCACCAAGCAGTTAAGTGGTTACCAAGGTCTCCCAGCCAGCGAGTGACAGAGCCAGGTGGCTAATGCCTGGTGTGTGGCGGTCACTGCCCACTGTGGGCCTGGCACTCTGCTAGACCCTGTGAGGGCACCAAGATGACTGAGTGCTGGTCCTGCCTGCCCCCTCTCTCCCTGGGGCCACCTGTGCCTGGCCTGCTCCCCCGTCCTCCACCACTCACTTCCCAAAGGCAAAGCACTCCAGGGTGACCTGCTGTCCCACCAGCGCGTAGGTCTCCGCTGGGAACCGGGCCTTGATGCTGGGCGCAAAGAGCCTGGGGTCTGGGGAGAAAGGGTTTGGCAGGTCAGGTGCAAGAGGTCCGGGTCAGGGGCCCCCATCCTGGGATCTCAGCACAGCTCTGAGCTAGCTCCATCTTAACTCCCTTTCCCCTTGGGGGCCTGAGGCGAGCATCTGGGGTCTTGTAGCAGAGGGCTCCGGGGTCTAGGCCCTGGACCCTGCACCCCGCACCCTGGGAGCCGCTCTTCACAGCCTCTGAAGGAAAACCCCTTCTTTCCACATCCGCTGACCCTGACCTTCAGCAGCCAGGTTGAGCTGAGCGAACTTGCTGAAGACGCTTTTAGTGGAGAAGTCCATGTGGCTGGTGGCCAGGCAGGAGTAGTTGCCCAGGTCTGAGGCGTTGGTCCGGGCGATGTACAGGTTCCCTGTGGTCTGGGACACGAAGTGACGCCCGTCCGCCGGGATGAAGTTGGGGAACTCGTTGAGGAGCCAGCGGTAGGACAGGCCTAGGAGTGGGGAGTTTGAGGACACCAGGGGGTGCTGGGCTAGCAGGCAACTTTGGGTGGGACCCCAACATGCTGGTCAACATCGGTAGACCCTGTCCTGAGAGCCCGCGTTCTGTGGCCTGGGGCTGAGGGAAACCCAGAGGGAAGATGCAACTGTCTTCCTGCCCTTGGGGAGCGCTGTCTGTCAGGGAAACAGCCCCGCAGGGACCTCCCCATCAGAATGTGCCCAGGGAGGCAGGGCACAGAGCTAGAAAATGACAGACCCATAAAGGAAATAATTCTTTAGGGTCGAGGACTGAGGGGTCAGTTGCTTCCAAGCCGCCTTATATTCCATCCCTCCTCTGCTGAGCGGCCAGAGCCCCTCCTGGGCCCTGGGTCTAACCGTGGGTCCAGGTCCCACCTCACCTGGGTAGTGGGCGGGTGGGTTACAGGGCAGCATCACTCCCCAGCCTTCATGGGTTTTCACTGGATCTCGTTCCTCCTTGGAGAATTCCTGCAGAACTGGAGGTGAAGGCCAGGCAGCCCTCAGCCACCGTCCTCCCAGCCGGGCCCCTCCCCAGCTCAGCCTCCAAGGGAAGCGGGCACCTGCCTTTTCTGGACACTCTTCCCAGCCCCCTCCTGCCCTCCCCTAGAATGTCCTGGCACCCCAGGGGCCTCACAGCCGAAGCGCAGAACAGCCTCCCTGCTGACGACAGTGCCCACTGGGTTGGAGGCCAGGCACTGGTAGACGCCGGCGTCCTGTGCCTTGGTGGGGCTCATGATGACCAGGTTGCCTCCTACCAGCTGGTGGCGGGACCCTGGCTCCAGCTTCATCTCGGTGCCGTTCATCTTCCATCTGCGGCAGGGGCGGAAGGGGGCTCCTGAGTGCTGCCTAGCTGCCCAGCCACAGGGCTGATGTGAAGAAACCTGCACAGCTTCCCAGGGCCACCCAGCACCCACCGAGGGGTCTCACCTGTAGGTGGCCGGAGGGCTGGCCCGGGCACGGCACACCAGTGTCACCTTCTCCTCTGTGGACTCCTCTGGGAATAGCAGACTGAGGGGCTGGTCTTCAAAGACAGGGCCAAAGGTGGCCGGGGATCCCAGGGCTGAGCTCCACGCTGCAGATGGGGACACCGCCAGAGGCCTCATGGCCCGGGGGCCAGCTGGGGCCTGGCCTCTGGGGCAGCGCTGTCTGACAGCCCTCTCCGCAATGATGGAAAGGCCCCATCTCCTCCCCTGCCCAGGACAATGCCCTGGCCACCGACACTACTGTGGAGCCCTTGCAAGGTGGCTGGTGCAGCTGAGGAACCAAATTCTTAACTTTATTTAACTCTAATTAATCAAAACTTGAATTTAAATAGGTCAGGCAGGCCCTATCTGGTCAGTCAGTTCAGCCAATTGCCCGCCCTGCACGCGGCTGGTGAGCGCCCTGTGCCCCCAGCACTGGGCTGCAGACTGTGCACACAGCCCCTCTTCCTTAAGGAGCTTGCGGTCCAGGAAGGGAAGCAGAAAGCCGCCAGTACAAGGTGGGAAGAGCCATTATAATGGGTCAGGTTCAAGGTGCAGGGGCACCTCCAAGGGGAAGTGGGTGACACTGCCCAGGGACAGTGAGGCATGGGTCTCTTGGAAAGCAGATCTGCAGGGTATGAGATAGGCCTTGAAAGATGGGTGGGAGTCAGTGGCCAAAAGGGGAAGAGGGAATCTACGCTCCGGGGCAGGCTGTCCCAAGAGAAAGCGCCCTGGCTCTTACCAGCTGTTCTAGAACCTTCTGAGCCCTAACACCGCCTGTGAAATGAGAAGACTGTGGAGTCCCTTCCCAGGGTCTGAGGGGGGCTTCAGCCTGGCACAAGGTGTGTGTTCCACAGTGTCTGCTGGACCCAAGTACGGGATGGGGAGGGGTTTGGGGGAGGAAGGAGGGCTTTGTCATGGGTGGATGGTGTGCAGGTTGCTTCCGGGGCATTTTTATAAAATTCCAGAGTGACAATTCAAGAAAGAGAGGCCCAGAGAAGGGGATGATATGCCGGGGTCTCAGGCAAGTCTATAGCACACGCAGGACTACACCTCGGTCTCTTGAATTTGCTGAGCACGTGGGCATCTCAGGGCGGGTGCATCTCACTTGCCAGTGTCCGGCCTCACTGGGCAGTGCCCCGAGGTGCTCGGAGCGGTGCGCCACGCCTGCCTTTCCGCTGTGCTGGAGAGGGAGCGCCATTTGCAGATCCCACAGCCAGGCACACTTCGCCTTTGTGGTGTCAGGCAGGAGCCAGGAGCCCCTGATGGGCTCCTACCCCTCAATGCAGCTGACTTCAGGCCCTCCTTGGTGGGTCATGGGGGATGGGATCCCCATTAACCAATTAGTGCCTCATCTCCCGGCCCATCCAGCTGTCAGCCCTGTTCCAGGGGTGGGGGCTTGGTCCCTATGCTACAGCTGAGGCCCAGCCCGGACCCCCGGGAGTGAGGGCAGCTGTTAAGCAGTTCTCAGAATGTGGAAGGAGGCAGGGCTCCCTGAAACAGCGTCCAGCATCTCCCTCCCCACCATCCGTCACTGCCTTTCACTGCCGCCCCAGGCCTTGGAGATGGGGCTGAGAGCCCAGCTTAATCCCAAGTTAATGATGGTGGTGGAGGGTAGGGACCCCTGCCCAGCTGGGACTGCTGAGAGGGGAGGGGAGGGGAGGGAAGGGAGGGGTGGGGGAGGCAGCAGGGCTGCTGGGAACCACCTTGCACAACAGCAGCTTCCAGTAATTCCGTCTGGGTGGCGGGGGTGGCCGAGTGGGCCTGGGCACACTGATGCCTTCGGACTGGATTTCTTCCTGTAAAAGCTTTCCCCTTTGCACTCAGCCACGTGCACGCCTCTCACCTGCACACACTGCCCTGCGTGCACACACGTCACACATACCTGCATGCAGACCTCTCTAAGCCACCACAGCAGTCCGATGAACACATTCACGCACATCTCTGACAGACACGCACACGCGGCTGGAGTGTCCGTGCACACTCCCTTGAACACACCAGTGATTCACGGTAAGAAGAAGAGGTGAGACGCGGGTGCTCACGTGCACTGTCACACCCTCCTCACAGACAGGGGCTGCTGCTTCCTCACTTGACCAGTGTGGGAACTGGGACTCGGGAAGGCCACACAACTGCTCCCTAATCGCAGAGCTAGGGACTTGGACCCTGGCCAGCTTCACCCCTTACCAGCATCCTTAGCCAACCAGCATCCTTAGCCACAGTGGCCCCACTGGGACCGGCAGAGGCTCTGTTCCCCCTAGAGGAAGGGAGTCAGAATCGGTAGGACAGGTGAGGAATCCAGCTCTTAAAGTGCCTCGTGGGTATTCGGCACTGCAGCTGGGGATGAGAGGCCCGAGGCAAAGTGCTATAAGGCTGGCCGTCCCCATTCATCACCCCCTGAACGCAGCACCCCTCTGTGCAACAACCCACTCACATCTGCCCCACGGATGTCCACAAACACATGCTCACACTCTACACCTTCCTCCGAAGACACACACTTACTCCGAGGTAAAGCCAGCCCCTCCTCACTATCCTTGCTCGGTGGTCTCTCCTATTCTCCCTGATTTCTTGTCCTGGAAACTGCTCCCCACACACAGGCTTTGGGAGCTTTGCAGAGGAAGGGGTGAGAGAGATGATGGGTGCAGAGGGAAAGTCCCGGCCTTTCCAGGCACTACGTGAAGTCCCAGGACAGGTCTGCAGAGAGAGTGGAGCCAAGCACCTTCCTGGGGGCGGGGTGGTGGGGAGGGGAGTGACAAAATGCTCCACTCCTGTCTCTGGAGACCTGTGATGCTGCAGACTGGGTCCCCTCTCCTTTGGCCTGCCTGCACCTCTGGGTCAAAGGACCCTGGAGGCCACCACACCTCTTGCCTCATGTGATGGGGTCTCAGCACTGAGCTGTCCCTGAGGGGCCCAGGCCCCTCTTCTCTGCTCTCTCCAGAGTAGGTGTCTCCTGCTCCTTCAGGTCCCTGACCCAGCAGCTCCTGGGGGGCCCCAGCACAGGCAGCTAGGCCCCGGGGTGGGGCTGGGAGGCTCCTCCCACCCTGTGGGTCATTTCTATATCCCTGTAGGCTCACAGCTCGGGCTTGAGTGCAGGATTGAGAGGCAGGTAGGACAGAATGAGAACATCGGAGAGTGCGAGGTGGAGCCCTTCCCTGCTGAGACGAGAACCTAGAGCACGCTGACCGCAGCCTTGCGTGAAGCAGGTGGCGTGGAGCCTGAGCTGGCTGGAACTCCAGAAGTCTGGTGGAGGATGGCGCTCTTTCTCCCAGGGAGATGTTGAAAGGGAAAAGAAATGTCTTTTGGTCTGGGCTGGGGGTCAGGGCAGAGAGGCCAAGCGGTGGTCCCAGAGGACCCCTCAGACGAGCCACAGACGGCCCGAGTGCTCTCCAGCTGTCAGACAGTCTGGGCCCGCTCACCCTCTCCGGAGTCCAGCCACCCCAGCCTCTCGGCAGCACCGTCGCCTCCTCCACATCCTCCTCTTCCTTCTATCAGCCCTTCCTTCCCTCGTCCCACTCTGCAGCACCCTCGCCCTGAGAGCCTGTGCTGGGTCCCGCTTGCCTTCATCCTGGGCCACCCCGTGCTCTGCGCCCCCTCCCCAGATCCTGGTCCCCTGTTAACTCCACCTGCCAGGCCGCAGTGGTGCCCTGAGAAACTGCCCCAGGTTTTTGTGGTGCTGGTCTCTGCCTAGAGCGGTACCACCCAAGAGAAACATTCTGTAATCTGAGCTGCCCGATGTGGCTGTTAGCCCTCAAATGTGGCTAGCACCACATTTCTCTGAACTCCTCTTCATGCTAACTGTCCCTCGGCTATTGGCCACTGCATGGAACAGGGCACCCTTCGAGCTTCCGCTCCGGGCTGGTACTGCAGAGGCTGTGCCACAATCTTGCTGGGTGACCCAGGGCAAGCCACTCGCCTTCTCTGGTTGGGCTTCTTTCATCTATAATATGGCAAAGACTCATTCTCTCTCCTAACCTCAAAGGGAAGGTAAGATCCACAAGTGGGGAAATTTTAGCCAGAAAATAGCCTCAGAAATGCAGAGTCAACAACATCTGCGGTCATCACCAAAATAATAGCGATGATGTAATGATAGGACTGTCCCTGCTGGGCTTCCAGACCAGACAAACCCTCTCACCTGGACAGCAGACCAGGGCCACGGCCAGCAGCAGCAGCAGGTGTGACTTCCTCCTGGAGAGCGTCCCCATGGCGGGGGTCCGGGCTGACGTGGAGAGCAGAGGAGAAGGGCCTCAGCCCAGCAGGAGGGGAGGAGAGTCCAGCAGGAGGCCAGGAAGGACCTAGGGAGGTAGGAGGCGAGGCAGGGTGGCGGGGGGACTGGAGCTGAGGCGCGCGGCTCCCAGCTCCAGCCTGTATGGGACTCCCCTGGGAGAGGCCGGAGCAGCTCAGCCACTCGCCCTCCCCGGGGCCCAGAGGAAGGGGCTTGGCTCTTACAGGGAGCTCTTCCCTGGGCTGAGTGCCTCCTACTGTGCCCCTGGGAGTCCGGCTCAGTCACTGCTCCTGCCTCCTTCCTCCCCCTCCCTGCACTCCCACAGCCGGCAGGGTGCTGCTTAGGAAGTGCAGCAGCGATGAACCAAAACAGGGAGGGAAGGACCACCACCCATTCACCTGTATTAGCTCTTGGTGTGGGTCCTGAAGAGAACAGGGCCAGGCCTGGATTTGGGGACCCGGTTACATCTTTCTCTAGTAAGGGCCCACTCTCCCTGTCCCTCCCCCACAGCTGCCTGGACAGGGACAGGGCAGCAGTAAGCAGTTAGCCCCTCAGGAGCCAGCTGTACTAGGTCTCTCAGGCCAAGTCATCCATGGGTTCTCACCCAGGTCTCCAGGTAAGGCACCACGTACTATGCGTGATGGAGCCCTAACCTTGACCCCTTCAGCAATGCTCCCAGCCACGTGGGTGAAGGGCACCTTCTGTGCGGAAAGAGTTAATGCAGCTCCCGGAGGAGGCTCCCTCTTGCACAGAGCTGAGCAGAGATTTGGTTAAATCTTGGGAGCTCTGGAGAGCCTGTTCCCTGGGATGGGGGCCACCGAGAGCAAGTCAGAGCCCATCCCTCAGTCTGAGAGATGGGAGCCTCATCCTTAGAAGTGAGGGCCAGGCCAGCCCCCATGCAGTGCTCTCCATGTCCAGCCAGCTTTCCAAGCTCTGGCATCCCAGGGGCACGCTTTTCGGTGTTTGGGCGTCACAGGGAGTCGACCTCCAAGCTGCTGCAGATTCTGCTCCTCTGCCCTGCCTGCCCACCTCACAGACACCTACGAGCAGGGCGGGGGTAGGGGCTCTGGCACTCTTCCACTAACTGGCTGCAAGACCCATGCCACTTTTGGGTCTCAGTGTCCTCATCTGCAGGATGGTGCTCTCTAAGGTCCCTTCCAGCTCTGAGACCTTGTGCTCCCAGAGAGCGCAGTACCGCTGAGGGCCCGGGAGTGCTGTCCCCTGGATGGGGATGGGAAGTGGGGAAGGAGGGAAGGCTGGGTGCAGATGACCCCGCCGGTCAGTGCAGGGCCTGAAAAACAATGCAAACTCAGCATCTCCCTGTCTCACTTCCTGCTCTGTCCCCTGGGAAAGAGTCCCCAAACTCTTAAACCCTCTGTCCCACCTCTAGCCTCATATACATTTCCCTTTGTCAGGAAGGGGCCCTGGGGCCACCGCTCTACAACTACCTGCCCCTCCCTGTCCTTGCCACTTTCAGTTCCAGACGTGAACCCAGAAGTTTGGCACTTTCAGCCCCTGTGATGTCCCCCCAGCACCGCCATCCCTGAGCCTCTGCTTGTCTGCTCGTGTGACTCCACTTGCCCGCAGCGCCCTTCCAGGGCCAGGCGCACTAGGGACTGCACCCCAAGCCCTGCCTGCGGAGCATGTCTGCCTTTATTAGAAGGTTGTGAGCTCCCCAAGGGGAGAGGCGTGTGTTCTTCATTTTCATGTTGCCGGTGCCTGGCCAAGTGCCTGACACATAACAGGTGTTACTTGTGTGGCACATTTCACTGTTTGAAGACAGCTGTGCTCTGTGCCTGCAGGATCCAGTGGGCACCCCAGTCACACTCCCATGCCCACTCCCACGGCGGAGCTCAGCGGACAGCTGGCTGCCTGTCCGGGCACACTTGTACGCTCACTCACACTTGCACACCCTCACACTCCTCCCATCAACACATTTACTCTCATAGACATGCACTCTCCTTCACTCATGCTCACATGCACACACTTTCACCCTCGCGCACTCTCTCTCTCTCTCACACACACACACACACACACACACACACACACTGTCTCACAGTCACTCTCTCCCTCACACACACTCAGGTCTCCAGGGTGTTCAGTCAGCAGGGAGGCTGGGAGTATGGCCCTGGGTGCCTCACCTATGCAGGGAGCTCTTCAGATAGGGAGGCACTGGGGCCTGAACTGTCCCAGGCTGTGGGCTCAGCAGACAGGGTTCCGGGACATCGACTTCATCTCCTAACAGCTTCGGGAGCTTGGACAAGCTCCCCCTGGGAGCTTGCCTGTTTTCTCATCTGCAAGCGGAGGTCACAACGCTTGCTTTGCAGAGCTATTCCTAACGCTCTGACCTGCCCCCCTTCAGCGGGAGCAGCCCCACTTATACCTGCGTTCTCTCCTGGGTTCCCTATGGGGCTCCCTTTACACGAAGGGTTCCACAGCTCCAAAAACTTTGGAGCCGCCCCCTTGGAGCTGGTGTGGCACATCCCAGAGCTGGGCACAGAGAAGGCACTCAGTCATTGTTTGCTCACTGCTGCTCTTTGTCTACCTGCCAGCCCTGAGAGCTTGGGGAGGTGAGGGGCGCGGGCTCCAGGCGCTCACCAGAGTGAGCCAGGGCAAAGCAGGGACCGACCACCAGGGAGCTGAGGCCCTGGCGCTGCTCCCGGGCAGTGCCTACGGGCACAGGTAGGTGTGCCTGTGGGTGCACACGTGTGCATGCATGTGCATGATGTCTGTGCGTATCTGTGTTTCGTGTCTGTTTGTGGATATGTGAGGGTTGGTCTGCATGTCTCTGTGTCTGTGTTTGGGTGTGCCTGGTCTCTGTGTGTGCACCTGTGTGGGTGTCCCTGACCACATAGGCGTGACAACCCAGCCCCTGCCTGGTTTTTCTGTGACCCACGAGGAGGTCTGCGTCCTGGATTATTCTCCTGCACCCCACAGTGGTCAGAATCATCAGTTTTCTTACCACAAGTAATTATCATACTTTGTGGATAATCCAATTCTACTGCTTCTCCTAAACTGCAACTTAACCCAAACCTTTATCAGTTACCTCTGGGCTCAGGGAGTGCCAGGGACCTGTCAGCACAATCACATGCACACCGAGCCCCACCGTGTGCCCAGGCCTGTGTGAACACTCACACACACACTCACACGAAGTCTGGGTCAAAGGTTGGAGCTTACTGTTCTCCTGAAGGTGAGGCAGTTGGTACCCAGTCTTGCCCTAGTCCATTTTCGTTCTAGTATTTATGACCATGTTGCAGGCATTGTGCTAAGCACTGGGGACCAGTAGTGAAAACTGCCTTACGGGGTTCCCTGATCACTTGAGTGCCACCGAGCGAGTGCTTGAGCTACGTGGACACTCATCTCACATCATCTGCCCTATAGCACATTCTAGAATTCATGGGATGGAGGAGGCCTTTTTGTCAGGAGTGAGTGGAGCTATGCCAGGCCGGGAGCTGGCCCTGTGAGCCCGGAGCCAGCCAAGCCTGGCCCAGGCCAGCTGCCCTGGTACAGGGGAGCAGGCACAGGCTGGCACAGGCGGGCATGAGCTGTCACCACCGGGCGCTGGTCCTATGAGCCACAAACACATGGGCGAGTGGGCTGCTTGGGGGTTTGGAGGCTCCAGGGGAGCTGGCTGAATTGCTGGGCCCAGGAAACAAAGGGGACAAGGGGGAGGAAAGGCTGAGAGCTGGATTCTGGCACATGACAGGGCTTGCTGGCCTCAGGGCCCCTGCACAGAGCGGTCAGAAAATGAAAGATCCACTCCTCCTAAATGTTCTCGTTTGGGACACCCAGCTCCTGGCCCTGAATCTGTCTCCCTCAGCCCCTGGTGGACATGCGAGCACCGAGGGCTGCTTCGGGAGCGGTGGTGGTGAAAAAAGGGAGAGTTTGGAGTCTGGTCGCGGGCAGAGACAAAGTGATCTGTTGTAAACCCATAAGCACTGCCCCAGCCCCGAGTCTCCGGCAGCCCGCACCCTGCAGCATGGCACAGGTTAACGGGGTGGGCTCTCAGCCAAGCCCTGGCGCTTATGAGCTAGTATAGCCCTAGTTACTGTGCTCACTGCTAAACGTCTCTGAGCCTTGGTCTCCTGTCTGCACCATGGGGTCAAGGAGGGGTGTAGCCACACCAAGGGACTCCTGTGAGGTCAGTGCCATTTCTGACCCATGTTAAGCACTCAGGGGACACAGACATGTGCCCACAGACACTGTGCCTGGCGTCTACTCCTACACAGCCACGACCCCCAGGCTGTGCTCATGCGTGTTTAGGATACTGACAGACTCCCACACTCTCCCCTGGCAGGTGCCTTCCTCCTCTTCTGCCCCACGAGTGCAGTGGGCCCCAGCAAGCCCCAGCAAGCCCCAGCAGGCACACTACCCAGAGGAGGGCCCAAGGACACACAGAGCCACATCCAGATACTGTGTGTTCATCCTCCTGGGAGCACCTGGCTAGGACACACACAGGGGCACTCCCAAGCAGGTGCTCCTCCTCAGCCACCCCACCTCCTGCCCCTGGGGTCGGGTAGGGGAGGGGAACTTGCCTACAGAAGGAATTGCCACCTGGGACAGGGTCACTGTCCTCCAGGAAGGTGTGAACCACTTCACGCCCTCTGGGAGGACAGAAGCTATGGTGGCCTGGTAGGCCGTGTGTCAGGCAGGGTGGGTGCTGGCAGGAGCAGGACTGTGGTTGAGAGGCCCCAGTGAGGAAGGTGAGTGCCCTGAGCTGGAGGAGGTCCTGAGGGCAGATTTGGGTGGGCTGGGGACCTCCTTAGTCCCCAGTGAGGGACAGGGGAGCTATGCAGCTGAGTTTCTTCTTAGACCCCTCTCTGTGCTCCCTCCCCGTATGTACCCAGCTTTTTTTCTGCAAGCTCTTTATATTGGCAGCTGGTTCTCTGGGGTCCTGGCACTAATTGCCTGCCCTCTGGGGAAACTGGATTTGTGTGTTTTCATCCTTGACCTGAGGGAGTCTGCCCCTTGATCTTCAGCCTGGAGTTTCTGGCCCTCCTGCCCCTGCCCCTGCCTACTGCACTGGAGAGACCCTCAAGGTGGGGAGTGGACAGAGGGAGAGTCTCGCATCTTTCTGGGAGGAGCTGGGATGAGGGGCAAGCGCTGCCAGACCCTAGGTTCCCTACTCCCGGTGTGTGTGGTTTGGTAGAATGAGTGAGGGTGTTGGAAGGAGGTCCGATTTTGAGATGTCAGGAGTAAGAGCCATTGTTCTAATTTGATTCTGAAGAACCAAATCAGGGAGAAATTAGCAGAGCAGTTTTGCATGTCCCCTCATCTCTGCGAAGAGGAGACTCCCCCCAGTTCCTAGACAGTTTCTTCCTGGCTGGTCCAGAGCAGAGCCTGGTGGGCGTGGGTTGGAACCTGCTCCTCCTCTCAGGCTAGTTTCTGCTCTGGGGCCCAGATGAACTGCCCCTCCAGGTTGCACAGCAAGAAGGTCGCTTTCAGCCAGACGTGGGGTGGAACAGCCTCTTGGTCCACGAGGCTGGCAGACACTGAGGGGGTGTGCGCTGGGGGGGAGGAGGCCCAGCAGGTTTCATCGGGACGGATGCCCTGTGTGTGTGTGAGTGCGTGTGTGCATGCGTGTGTGTGTGTGTGTGTGTGGGAGGTGAGGCTCATCGAATGAGAAGGACACTGGGGTGTGCTTGGGTCTGCAGGTGTCCTGAGGTACAATGTGTTCAGTTTGGGGGGAGAATATCACACACCTTTGCTTTTGTTTGCACCCTCTTTGGATAAACCAGAAAACGTGGGCTCATTTTGTGACAAGAGGACTCATCAAACCCAGGGAAGGACTTCTTCACTCCAGGATGGTTACTGTCAAGACACAGAGCCCGTGGGGACTCCCATGATGCTCCAGGTTAGCCAACCTTAGCAGGTGGTGGGGGGTTAGCCTAGACTGGGGTGGTCTGGAAGCACGAGAGGTGGGCAGCAGGGAATGAATATGATGTCAGTCTTCTTATGGATTCCTAGTCACCCCTGCCTGTTACATTTGAAAGAGGATAACCTGAACCTGGGAGAAATTTACAGGGTCATCCAGCCCAACCACAGCTTCCAGGCAGGATGGTTTCTGACCTTGGACCAGACCCCAGTTTTCCATGGCTCCTTAGAGCCATTGGAGAGACTGCCCCACCTCAGGCTCATCTGCCTGGTGAGGAAGTGCCTCCTGCAGCCTAATTTCAATCCCTCCTGCTTCACTGGAATATTCTTGGCTCTGATTCTTCTTCCTCTTGCTCAACCCCCTGGTTCTGCCCTAGGAATCCCTCCAAAAGTACAAATACCACCTACTCTCAGGCATAGACTGTCTTTGAGATCCACTTTCTCACAAACATTTGGCTTGAGGACTTTCTAGGGGTGAAGGCGGAGGACATGCACCCTCCAAACCACCCCAGGTGAATTACTTCCCTGGTAGCCTTGGAGCCAGAGAGGTTGCCTTGGGGCTACCGCCGCCCACCCCCCCCCCGCCCCCCGCCGTCCCAGTGCTTGCTCCTGGGGAGTAAGTTTGGTGTCAAAGACCCAGCCATCCCGTTGAACACTGTCCCCAGAGGCCCAGCCCGTCTGTGTTTCTAGTTGGACACTGCCGGCAGAGAAGGTGCGGGAGTGGAGTTACATAAGGAGTGAGATCTGTCAGGCGAGTGGTGTGGAGTAGGTAGAGAGGGCTGGAGGTAGAGGAGCACATTTGACCGGGAGGAAGTGTGAGGGGAGAGAGAGCTGGGCCAGGTGGGGAGTAGAGGATGGGTGGGAATGAGAGCGAGCCACAGAGAACTCTGAGTTTTTCTCTCTGCTTGTTCTGAGCACCAGGACAGGTGGACCTTGGTGACTTTGATGCCATGGGCTCAGGGGCCTCCTCCCCATCTGCCTCACTTCCTGCCTCCCTTGTGCTGCCTGAGGACTCCTTATAGATTCCACAGGAAATTAGGAAGAACTTTCACCTTGTGGCAAAGGCCTTGCTTGAGTGGCTCTGCAGCCTGGCTAGGAAGGGTTAACTGGTGGGGCCCCCTGGAGAACGCTGCTATCCTGAGAGCCCAACTCCCTCCTCCCAAAGCCAGGAGTCTGGGTTCCATGCCCTACCCTAACCCCAGCCTGTCACATCAGCTTCTCTCACAGGTGGCCTGCCCTTTGCTGTCCTGGATCCCCAGTGGCTCCACTGGTCCCTCTGGGTGCAACTGAGAGGATGAGTGGCCTGATGGACTGGGGGCGCTCTGGCCAGAGGACTGGGGGAGGAGACCAAGCCAGCGCCGAAGGAGATCAGAAGGCACCGACACACTGGAATATTGGGAGATCCTGCTCCTGCCTCCCTGGGGGCAGCGGGGCTGGGGATGGAGTCTGTGGCCCTGAGGGGTCAAGCTGAAAGGAAGGGGTGGTAGGGTCTCACCAGATGCAGGCTGGACACAGACGGGGGGGTCAAGGACCGGTACCTCGGGGGCTGAAAACCCCAGCTTCCCCAGGGCTGGGCCATGGGCACTCACAGCTCTGGTCTGTCTGGATTCCCAAACCTCCAAACAACCTTGACTGACAGGTTTTCCTCGGGGCACAGGCTCTGGCTCCCAGGGCCTGTGGCTGAGGGGTCCCTGGCTTTGTCCCCGCAGCACCAGGACTCTCCTTCCACAGGTTCTGTCTCTTCTCACTCCCCCTTCTTGCTTCCCAGACCTTGGGACCCCTCCTGGACAAGGTGACAGGATTCAGCTCCGGACATTGGCTGGGGCTGCTGCCCCCACCTCTGGTCCGTTATGTATGTAAGCCCCATGGTGCTGGGGAGAAGGGTTGCCTCCTTTTTCTAGACCCCCTAAAGGGTGCCCCTCCCCCTTTGAGCCCCAGCCTCTTTCCTTACCAAACTTCATGTAGATCTTTCTCTCCCACCAGTGAGGATGAGAGGGAGGGACTTGAGAAGGTAAGGTTAGGGAGGGGGAAGGGAAGAACAGGAATGTCAGCCCCTATGGTCCCGGCCACTCACCCTTCCGGGTATGACTTGCCTTAGTATTTCCTCTGTAAGTCCCACTCCCGGACAGGCCCTTACCCAAACTTGAGCTCCACTCCCACCTCTGTGGGACTGAAGGAAGACTTTGCAAAGAGGTCACCCTGCAGAGGCTGACCCAGGGCAGACTCCAGTCCGGCGGTCAGTCTCAACTCACTCCGGGGACATCAGGGGACAGGCTGGGGTCTAGGGCCTGACCCCAAGGGCTTTTCGGTCCTGGATGAGGGGCCCGGGGACAGGGAGGAATAACTGTCCTCTCTGAAGGCAGTCGCTGCTGTCAGCTGGTGGCCAGTAGCCAGCTTGAATTCCTGGGCACACAGCTGGGGGCTAGCTTCCTGGCCAGCTTGGCCTGCTGGGCCCTGCAGGATGCCACCCATGTAGACAGGGCGGAGGACACTTCCAGTCCCAGTGATGAGAAGTCAGACTGGCCCCAGCCTGTAGCTGGGGTTCCCCCCATGCCCCTGCCCCTGCCCCTGCCCCTCCCAAGTTGCAAGGACACTGAGCTCTGAGCCCCTGCTCCAACCACACCCGGGAGACAAAATTGGTCGGCACCTACCTGGGGTGAAAGAGGGGTGTTGACTGGGGCAGGTGGATGCTGCCCGAGGTGGTGAGCCAGAGCCAGCCTGGCTGCCAGCGCCCTGGGCTGCCTCCCTCTCCTCCCGTTCCCTCAGCCGCTTGCCGCTGTCCGGGTGCGGTGGCGGCAGCGCCGGTAGCGGTGGTGGTGGCGGGTGAGGGCGCTTGTGTGTGTGCGCGCCCGGAGCCACTGCAGCATCTCTGCATCAAGATGTGCTCCTCCCTCTTCCAGGCTCCGCTCACTGGCTGGCTCCTGTCCTCAGCCAACGCTTGGGGGCCCTGGAGATGACTTCCTCTGCCCCCCTCCCGCCCCCTTCCCGTCCCCACCCTTCTGGCTTTACCTCATTTGCTGTCATTTAAGGACCAGGGAGCAGCCAGCGCACCCGCTGTCTTCCATAATGCATGGGCAGCTCAGCTCCCGGGCGCTGTCTGGCCTGCCTGCCCACCCCCAGCCCAACCCAGAGCTGACGGGGCTGCAGAGGGGTGGGGTGCAGAGGAAACTGAAAGTGGCTCTTGCTCTTCAAACCCTGGAGACCCAGGGAGCCAAACTCCTTGTTTCCCTAGAAATCCCTTGTTAGAGGAAGGGATGTAAATCAGAAATCTCCTGCTTGCTGTGCAGGGCAAGTGGGATGGAAGGGCTCCTTCGTGGCCCACCCCACATGTTCTTTATTGTTTCCTTGGCTCTTTGTCAAAATATCCAAACATTAGAGGACACTGTAAAATAGGTGGTAGAAGTCTCTTAAATCTGAGTTATATGCCTCCAGGTTTATTACTTTCATGTATATAATATGTGGATTATTAGTATCATTTTGTAAAAGGGAATCACACAATACAATCAGGATTTGCAAAATGTTTTTTAACTCTGATAGATCTTGGACATCTTCCCACATCAGTACCTATGGATCTGAACCCATTTTTAATCAACCAGCAGTGCCACTGGGGTGGGGGTCCGAGTGTCTGGAGGGTGGGCTGGGCTTGCTAATTGGCCGTGTGCTGGGCAGAGTGCCCTGTCCTCTCTGGGCCCCTTTGGAACCTGAAGGGCCAAGTTCGTGCTGCCAGTTCTGAGAGGCCGGGTGCTTACCCAGGCCAGTACTATCTTTCCCACTCGGTCCCTGTCATGGGGGGAGCAGAGAGGATCTGTGCCCAGCAGCAGAGGGACCAGCCATCTGTGGCAGCAGTCGGTCCCATCAGGCTGCCACTGTTGTCTCACCCGCTCTGGTCCACCTGCTGTCCAGTTCACACAGACATGACCAGTGAGCGGCCCAGATGCTGAAACAGCTGGCAGGGCCGGGCCAGCCTCAGAGTTTTACATGGCTGTACCCGCCAACCAGAGTGCAGTGTGTCCTCCTGGGTGGAGGGGGCCACAGGGGCCTGGGAGAGACCCAGGCTGAGTGGGAGAGCCTGGAAAAGGAGGAGCTGTGGTGTCGGGGAGGGCCAGCTGCCCAGCCTCCAAGGCCCAGAATGCCTGCCCAGGTCCTGTGCTCTCTTCCCTCCTGTCTGTTCGTCCCTCTTCTCCCCTCCGAAGGGCTTTCCCAGCTCTGGGGCAGTCTTCTTTGTTTCAGATAGAGAGACATCTGTGCTAATGACGTTTCTTCAGCTTGGAATGCCTCTGCACGAATCCCTCCCAGGTGCCTCTCCTTTCCTGCCTCTGCCCACATTGTCCATTTCTGTCTGTCTGTCTGTCTGTCTTCCTGGGGCTGGCGCATTGGCCCTGAGCTCCTGAGGTGGGTCTTGCCCTCTGACACTGCCCAGTTCAGCCAGGGCTCTGCAGAGAGGACTTCCAGTTCTCTCCAAGCAGAAAATGGTGCCAGGGGAGGGGAGGCAGGCCTGCCGCGGTGGGGCCTCGGGCCATAGGGCTGGCTGACTCGGGGCCGAGGCCTGGCGCTGCCTGCAAGGGTTGCTTTACACCGAGACAGCTGTTTTGGTGACTACTTTCGGACAGCCGCTACCTTTGCGGGGAGGGTGGGGTCCTTGAGGAGGGCCACACTTCCCCCCACCTCGGCTCAGGTGACCCAAGTCTCAAAGCCTCTCTCAGATTCCTCTGCAGCCCGCCTGCCCTGCCCCGCCTGCCCTGCCCTGGCCAGTGGGCTCCGCAGCCACAAGCTGTGAAAACTGAGAGCGTTTGCTCAGCAGAGGCCTGGTTCCGGGGAGACACTTCCTGAAGTTTTGTCTTCTTCCCGGTTTGAGGCTTTCACCTGAGTCTGGCGCAGTGGGTTTTGGGGGCTACTGGGGGTCCTTGCTGCCAGCCTCTGAGGTGCTCCTGCTTCTGACAAGGGAGTGGGGTGGGCACTTGGGGGTCCAGGCTGAGTTTTGCTTGTGGGGCCCATTAGTTTGATAATGACCAAAATGTTTTGTAATGTTATTATTAATTTTTCACAAATTATTAATAATATTTCAGTGTCTCCAGTCCAACGTGTCAGGAGCCGTGCTAAGTGTTTCACCTGTATCACCAGGTGATCCTCATCCACAGGTGATGTGCAGAGATCAGAAGCTTGCTCCCAGGGAACAGCAAACGCATGGAGGCTGCCAGCCTGGCCCTGGCACCCGCGGTTTGACCTCGGTGCTGGGTCTCCAGCCGTCTGCCGCCTGCCCGTCCGAGGTGGGCACAGCAGAGCCCAGGACGGTTTCCTCTGATGCGGTGCCTGCCAGACCCCAGGATCCCCAATGCAGCCGAGTACTAGGGGCACCGCCGCTCTCTGCGGCCAATCAGTGTCTTCATGTTGTACAGAGAGGACACCCTGTCCCCAAGTGGAGTCTCCACAGACTCCTGGGTGGGGCAAAGAAAGGCTGCTCATTTGCCCATAAACAGAAGGTGACTCCAGAGCGGGAACTCCCAGAAAGCAACTTGAGGGCCACCCGACCCTTCTGAGACCATCTGCTCCTGCCTCCAGCGGCCCCACCAGATCAACGGTCCCCGGGGACAGTGGGCAGGAGCTGAGACCTGCCAGGGCCCCGGGAGGGCTCGGACCCCGGGGGACATCCTTCCCCGTCAGCCGAAGCCTCACACAACTCCTTTCCTGGTCTCTCCAGCCACCAGCACTCTGTCTCTGGTTTCAGACTTCTGCTTCTTTTCTAGGGCTCCCACGAGGCCACAGGTGTATGGAGCAGCTTCTCTGCCTGGAATGGTGGGGGATTCAAGGGCCACAGGATGCAGTCTGTCTCCAAAGGGCCTGTAATATTTCTGGAAGCAGCCTGATAGTGGTGCCAGAACTGTTCCTCCGCAGCTCTGGGGAAGAGTGCTTTGTGCAGAGCTCTGAACTCAGACCAGCTTAACACACTGACCTGCTACTCAAGAGCTGTGTGGCCCCAGGCAGCCACTTATCTCCACGAAGCTGCAGTTTCCTCATCCGGAGAACTGGGAGTAAGACACAAACCTCACCGAGGGGAAGTGAGCGTTGAATTACACATGAAGTATCTATCATGGTGCCAAGCAAGTAGTAAGTGCTCAATAAATGTCAGTTCTTCCCTGGGGCCGTTTCGGTACTCAGCCTCCCCATCTGCAGCGCAGCGATGTGCGCCTGCTACGGGGCCCTTCTCCGCTCTGATGGTTGAGGTGGCGTAGGGTTTGTGGTCAAGGGACTGGACTCCTCAGCCCTGTGGCTCCTAGCTGGATGACGTTGGGCAGGTCACTGAAGCACACTTAATTGAAGGGGAAATTTATTTCCTCGTCTGTAAAATGGGAATAACCCTACTCCTACTTAGCACGTGTCACACACAGGACTGATTGCCACTCCCTGCGCAGTGTGCACAGGCAGCGGTTATCTCATCGTTGTCACTATTTGCCCAGCACCCCTCCTGCTTAGCACAGAATGGTAGAGACTCGGTGAATTTGGTTGGCTGGCGGTGGACGGAGGGGAATGACCCCTGTAGGAGCTCAGATGGTGGGGAGGGAGGGAGCTGGGAGTGGGTGGCGGTCTCGGCTGGAGTGGGGGTGCGTCTCGCATTAGGCCTGGACGGGTAGAATGAAGGTGAGAATGCGGTCCTGGCACAGGCTATAGGAGACTGGGAAGAATAAGACTTTTTCGGGGCCAGGAGGAGCAGAGTGAAACTGAGCGGGGGTGCTGGAAGGGGAATCACAGTACTCGGTCTGTATTTGCCTTTCTAATTTCACTGGAGGGCCCGAAGGGGTCTGTGGCCTGAAGGGCCTAATTATTCTCTTAGCCATTTCTACCCAGGGCTCTTGGAGCCTCTTTTTCAGGTTTATAATAGGCAATGCTAATGTCATTATTAATATTTAATAGTAATGATGCTAATAATGCTTTGCATTTATGTGGTCTCTCCAAAGAGCTCAAAGAACCCTGCGTTCTTTTTTTATGGAATAATTTGGCTGGTGTGAGAGGTTGAAGAGTAGGGGAGGGGAGGGAGAGTCACAGGGAAACCAGAGCCCGGAAGGTCAAATGATCGGGCTAAGGTCACACAGCAGTAGAGGTCGATCTGGGCGAGGGTTGGGCCCTTAGTTTCTCTGGCCAGAGCTCTGCCATGGACTTCGCTGGGCTGGGTCTCAGAAGGACGTCCCTGAGTGGGCTAGGCTGCAGAGGGGTGGCCTCTGAGTGTTTTGTATTTTATTTTATCATATCTCATCTTATTTTATTTTGTTGACATTGATTAATAGGATCATATAGGTTTCTGAGTGTTCTTTATCGAGCCTGCCTAGGGTGGCCACCAGGCAGCCATGACACGTGGGAGCAGGAAGGGGCGGGTGGAGACAATGGGGATACGTGTCCAGATTTTGCAGGGCACCCTGAGCCTCCAGCCCTGCCCTGTTCCCTGCACGTCTGAGGCATAACCTCTCGGAAGCAGCTTCAATCAACCCATGTCCGAGCACAGACCTCTCTCTAATTACTCAGCCTTGGACCGACTCTGCTATCTTTATATTTCCCCACTACAGTTTGTCAGGGCCAAAAACATACCGGAGATATATAGTTACAAAAGAGCTAGCACATTAGAACTTCCTGGCTGCTGGGCCACGTGCTCCTCGGGAAGCTGCGTTTACATAAGAACAGTGGGAGGGGGGGCCTGGAAGGAGACGGTGCTGAGTAAAGTGGAAGGCAGCGGGCTTCAGAGTCAGACCGTTAGGATTCTGCCCACCCCGCTGATGGGCCACGTAACCTTAGGCTTCTCTGCGCCTCAGCATCCTCACCTGAAGAGGCGACACTTGGCCTCAGAGGGCTGTGTGGACCAGCTGCGGAGATGAACGGCAGCGGAGGGGGCAGAGGGAGTCTCCAGGCTCTGGCTCCCTTGTAAGGAGTGTCCAGGTGAGGTGGTGTCAACACGGGCGTCCAGTGAGGGCTGTTCCCGAGGTGTAACTCTGACGTGTCTCTACTGGCTGGTCTCCCTCGGTTCCTGCCCATTTCAGAGCTGGCTTCTTCAGTCTTCCCATTGATTCGGTAATTTACCTGATGGGCTCCTGTGGAAGTCCTTTTCTGCTTGTGGTGGCCAGAGTCTGCTTCTGCGACCTGCAGCCAAGAACCTTGTTTAGTCCCGGTCAGCGTGGCTCCGTTGGTTGGGCGTTGTCCTACAAACCAAAAGGTCACTGGTTAGATTACCAGTCAGGGCACATACCTGGTTTCAGGTTCTGTCCCTGGCTGGGATGCATACAAGAGGCAACCAATCGATGTATCTCTCTCACGTCAATGTTTCTCTTCCTTGCTTTCTCCCTGCCTTCCCCTCTCTCTACAACCAAAAGAAAAAAAAAGAAGATCTGGGTTTATTTAGGACTTAGAGCTCCTAGCACCAAGTCAGGGACAAAGGAGTGCCAGTCAGAAACGGTCAGAAGACTGTGGCATCCACCCATCCATCCAGCTACCCACCCATCCAAAAAGCAAATGTTGAGTGCCTCTTGTACCAAGCACTGGACCACGTGCTGGGGACACTGAGGAGAATGAGGCATGGTCTATATTATAGGAGACCGTTCTGCATGGCATGGGCCCAGCTCCCACTTGGAGATGTAGAGGACCCACACCCACGGATAGGTTTTCCCGTGGGGAATCAGGCCTGCATTGTACCTAGACTGCTATGAGACTTGCTTTTGCTAAAACTCCCTCACCCTGAATAGAGGCAGCAAACATTTACTGCAAAGTAACTTCCTAAAATCCAGGCTAAACCTTCCAAGGACAGAGTGTAACCAGTTCAACCACTTTTCCCTTTTCATTTGCAAATATCCCTCTTCTGTGATGTGATTAGTGACATCCTCTCCTTTGTTTTCTGTAAAAGGTAACCACCTAAAGGGAACCTATGCATAGTAAATGAGGACCTTCAGAAAAGTGCTCAGAAAGACAATAAAAGCTCATCGAAGCAAGGGCCGAGGCTTATGCTCCTCTTGAGAGAGAAGCCGCCCACCCTTTTTCACCACAGGATTCAGAAGTCCACGTGAATTTCTTTTGTTTCAGCTACAACACCGTGGACCCCATGAGCCAGGGTCTGTGACACTATATTCCTGAGATCACAACATAATGATTGGATGACATGTAAAAATGATCAAAATACCACACAGTAAGTTCTGTAACCCAAGTTTGCACAAACTATCATGCCTTGGCCTAGTGAGGCTCAGAAACAGAAAAACCCAAACTATTTTAACTGAGCCCCGAGCTCACTAGGCAGAGCAGGCTCCTGTGGCCTGGGCCTGGAGGGGGAAAGGAGGGCGTGGCTCCAGGAAGAAGCGACAGCTGATGCAAAGGCAGCAGCGCTGCAGGACCTGGTGAGTTTGGGGAAGGGCTCCGTCAGCGTGTCTGGAGCTGAGGGTGCAAGGGACCAGTGACGATGCGGGAGGGAGTCAGGCCACTGCTCGAAGAGCTTTGTGAGCCATGCAGGGGCTTTATTTGAGAGCAGTGGGGACTGTTGCAGGGTCTGAGCAAGCAAGAGGCAGGCTGAGGTGTTCACTTTAGGGCAGCAGGGAGGGTGGAATGAACACGGAGCAGCTAGCCAGGCAGGGTCTGAGGGTAGGTGTGGGGACTCCGGAAGGGTTCTGGCACCTGGGGCTCAGACCTGCACTGGCCAGCTAGCCACCTGCACTTGGATGCTCAAGGGCCTCTCGCATCCCCACGTGGGACCCAAACCCCCACTCCCAGGGTCAGTGTTATGTGTCAGCTTGGCTAGGCTACAGTACCCAGTTATTTAATCAAACGCTGAACGAGGTGTTGCTGTGAAGTTATTTTGTAGATTCGGCTAATATCTAATCAGTTCATCTTAAGTAGAGATTTCCTGCCATAATGTGTCTGGGACTCAGCCAATCAGTTGAAGGGCCTTAAAAGCACAACTGAGGTTTTCTTGAGGAAGAAGAAATTCTGCTCTCAAACTGCAGCATCAGCACTTGCCTGAGTTTTTAGCCTGCTGGCTTGCCCTGTAGAAAATGAATTGCCAGCCCCCACAATTGTGTGAGTCAATTCCCTGAAATAAATCATGTGTGAATACATATATGCACACACACACACCCACTGCCCCACCCACCTACCCTGCCCGCAGGGGCGCCCTCCAGACCTGCACATTTTCTGTGGCTCCACCCCCCACCCCCCACCGCCATCCTGAGCCCTGTGGCAGCTCAGTCCTGCGTCTCCTGCCTCCCAAAGGCTTCTCCTGGTCCTGCCCGCCAACCCCCCACCCCCGCCTTCCCCACCTCCCGAGTACAGTCTTACCTCTGACCCTCGTCAGTTTCCACCTGGATTCTGAGTTTTCACCAGGCTCCTAGGCTCCACTGTCAAGCCCTCCCACTGCCCTCCAGGCTCCCGTCAGAGTGAGCAACCTAAACTGCAAATCGGGTCGCTCACTCCCTGCTCAGGATCCTTCAGCTGCCCTCATCTCCACGTTTCTGAGCCCCTTCCGGTGACACAGGTCTCACTGCCATCCCTAGTTAGCGCTGCCCTCTTCTCTCGCCTTTCGACAATTCACTCTAGCCACATCGACCTGCCTGCCCTTCTGGAAAGGGCTGGAGCCTCTTGTTTTACTCTCTTAGTGCTGTTCTTGTTTGGAATGGCCTTCTCCCTTCCTCCGGCGTACCTAGCTAAATCCTCCTGGCTCTCAAACACTGGCCCTGCCCTGGCTGGGGGGCTGAGCTGGTTAGAGCGTCGTGCCCAATACGCCGAGACTGTGGTCTGACCTTCGGCCAGGGCACGTGTAAGAACAAACCAATGAATGCATAAACAAGTGGAACAACACATTGATGTCTCTTTCTCTCTCTCTCTCTCCCTTCTTTTCTTTCTCTCAAATACCAAAAATAAAAAAATAGGCCCAGTGGTCACCCCTTCAGGAAGCCGAACTTGCCCTCACTCTCTCTTAGGCACACAGTGCCCCTCTTCAGTTGTCACTTTGTAGGCATCCCTCTTACCTGCCTGTATGGTGACAGGGGTCTTTACCCTGCATTGTATGCACTCGTGCCCCAGCTTAGTGTCTGGGGCTCCACGTCGCTCCCTTACAAGAACCGATGAGCAGGTCTTCTGTGTGTCTTCGGGGATTCAAATGAGGGTGGAGGAGACCGTGTTCTTTCCCCCATCCGGGGCGCCCTGGAGGCAGGGCCCGTACCAGCCCATTTAGTGCAGACTCCCACAAGCAGTGTGACATTGCATGGGACACAGCTTGGCGAGGGGAGCAGGGCTGGCTTCAAACCCCCATTTACACACTCGGCCGATGTTAGCTCGCAGGGCACAATCACAGGGGCAGCCCGGCCTGAAGGCCTAGGGGAGGTGCTGTCCCCCAGGGTCGGAGGACCGGCCCGATGTGCCAGTTTCGAGTCTGGCAGAGGCTCCGAGCTGGCCGCTGCTCTTCCCGGGAGGAGCTGAGGTCCGGGACTGGCTTAGTGGGTGTGGCAGCCTGTGAGGCTGCACAGGCCGTGCTGCAAAGGTCCCTTGCTTGGTTTAAGGCTCTCCTGCTGTTTTTGGAATTATTAATAACTTTTTGAAGAAGGGGCCCAGCATTCTCCTTTTACACTGGACACGACAAATTATGTAGTCCATCTTGCTGAGATCAGCGGGGGCGCCCCCCTAAAAACAGTACCGAGTTATTGGGCCAAAGGGATCTGGGGTGATTGGTTCCCTCATGTCCTCAGAGGAGCAGGACCCCATTCACAATGTGAACCGCTGCCCTAGGCTTTGTCCAGAGCCCTGCTGTTTGAGCCTTTGAGACCCTGGACGCCGGAGGTGTGGTGGATGTGCTAAGCATGCGTTTTACATTTTTAAATGGTTGGGAAAAGATACAAAGAAAAATGTTTCGTGACACATGAAAATAATATGAAATTCAAATGTCCATGTCCATGAATAAAGATTTATTGGAGCACAGCCACGCCTGTGCACTTACGTATTGCCAGGCCGCTGCCTTGCCGCCCCAGCCGGCAGGCAGTCACAACAGAGAGCGCGCGGCGTGCAAAGCTGGGGACGTGTACCATCTGGCCCTGCACGGGCAATGCGGGCTCACCCCCAGCTAAGCCATCCCTTTGTCACCTGGAGCCTGGGAATCAGAAATGTGGCGGTTGGGGTGTCAATCGCTGACACTCAGGGTTAGGTTCCATTTTTGGCTATAGTTCAATGACTCTCAACCAGGGGACATTTGGCAATGTTTGGAGACATTTTTTGGTCCTCAAAATACTTGGGTGATTGGTCTCTAGTGGATAGAGGTCAGGGATGCTACTAAATATCCTGTAATGCATAGGGTGGCCCCATGCCTAGGAATCACCCAGCCCCAAATGTCAGTGTGCCGAGGTTGAGGACCCCCTGCAGAAGCTTAGGATGGGGCAAGCCAGATTCCTGGTAGGGCTTTTGGGCCGAGGAACCAGCCATAACTTCCACTGCCTTGGAAGTGAGCAGCCCGAAGACTGCGAGCAGGCCCCTTGCATAGAGAGGGGCAATGATGAGGACCGAGCATGAGGCTTCTTCTCTCCTTGGCCCCCTGAGGCCTCTACCTATTAGGGGTCCTAGGCAGGCCTTGGTTGGAAGAATAGCTCCTTTCCCTGCAGTCGCCTGAGGAACGGGACAGGCTCCTCTAGGCTTAGGCAGGTGGGCTTGGTCCCAGAAGGGGAGATGATTATCAAGGCTGCCAGTCCTGGCCATGGAGGCGGTGGCGTCAGGGGACAGGAACGCAGAGAGGCACCGGAGGTGCTCCCAGGGGACCAGGTGAGCGGCGCCCGAACTGATGGAAGGAGCGTGAGGCAGGAGGAGCCTCAGGGAAGGGGCTGGCATGGCTCCCACCCGACCTTCTGGAGAGTGAGAGGAACAGATGCTGTGATTGTCAGATGAAATGCTCCTGGCACTTTGGGAAATTGCAGAATTAACAAAAGGATGGTTGCTTTCAGGGAACACAAGCAGGGGCGCAGTGCGCACAGCTGGGCTGGGCTCCGGGGACTCCCTTTCCTTTAAGGGCAAGGAACAGGGGTCCTCCTGCCTGGGCCCTGGGCTGCCTCTGGATTGGGGCGGGGTGGGGGGAGGGCAGAGGCAGAGCTGTCGGGCCTAGGGGTAGAAAGAGGTCAGGTTAGGGTCAGGGCCAGGGTCAGGGCCAGGCCAGGCTGTACAGAGCTTGGAGTTTGGGAGGCAGCTGGGCTGTCTGGAGGTCATCTCATCTACCCTCCTGCCTCTGGGTCCAGCCCCAGCAGATGGCATCTTGCCAGCTGAGGATCCAAACAGAGGGGTCCTCAGCAGGAATGAGAATTCACCAGCTGTTATTTGCAAAGCCCTGAAGAAGCAGCCAGCTCTCTCTGGAAGATTCATGGACAAAGAGGCATGTGTCTGAGGATCTGCAGGAAGCCTGCACCTTCTCCTGATGGAGGGTGGGCAGCTCGAATGGCCAGAGCTGGTCTCTCCTCATCCTGGCAGCTCACCAGCTCACCTGCGCTGGGGCTAAGGAAAGTTCCAGGCAGAGCAAACTAGAGGCAGGAGGAGTGGACTCCATGCCCCTAAAACCTATTAAAAGAATGGGAAAAGAGGACAATAAGCAATTTCCCGAGGGGGAATGGTTTTAATTGCAATGTAGAGCTAATTTAGACCCACAGAAACTGTTCTAACACTGCGGTGTGGGGTGCCAGGTAAATGACTGAGAAGCAGCAGAATCTCTCCCAGGTGTCAGGGACCTGCCTGCCTGGTCTGGTGGCTGAGGCTGACTGAAGTTCTCCCAGCCAGATGGTCCTGGGGCGCAGCTTTGTCCTTACTTGGCAGACCCTCCGCTTCCTTGGCCCCGGATTTAGTAGCCAAAGTAGAGATGAAAGACGGGGAAGGGCAGGTAGGTGCACTCTGGAGGCCCCTGGGTATTTGCCAGAGAGTCCCCCAAGGAAAAGTTCACCCCATTTATCCCAGAAGGGCGCTAGCCATCCACTGAGGGCTGGCCCCTGATTGGAAGGGCTAGCAGGGCCAGAGGGGCAGCAGACAGATGCAAGGGGTCACGCCCCTCATTTGCTGGAGTGCCATCCCTCTCCCTGTCAAAAGTCTCTCCAGGGGCCAGCCCGCCAACAGATGCGTCGCGGAGGAGGGGGAGTTGAGATGGGCCTCCTCCCCTTGGCCAGCCATCCCTGGCTTCTTCCCCTTTCCAGTTTCCCCGGAGCCCTTCTAGATTGTTAGCTGGCACCCCAGGGGACAGACTTCAGATGGAGGGAAGCGGGTGTGTGTTTTGTTTTGTGGGGGGAAGTCTCTGAACCAAGAACCTATTTGGCTAATGAAGTCGTAATTACTCCCGGGCTCACTAATAGGATGAAAGCCGGGGCCTCCTTTAAAAGCCACTGATGGGCCCACGAGAGTGCGCCTGACAGCTCTGGAGAAGGGCTGGGGGTCGGAAATGGAACCGGGTGGCTGTCAGGGTGGAGGAGAGGAGGAAACGGGGCTCAGAGGCTCCACCCTAGTCTGGGGTATGCCTGCGCTTAGAACTAAAGTTTTATCTCCATGTTCTTCAATTTAGCGTCGGATGAGATTCCTGAGAACGACCACATTACCTCTTCCTGTCCCTAACGTCCCCAGACCCAGCACAGCCAGCCCCCAGCTCTCTGCTTTGGCGGGAGGCTAGAGGGCCCCAGAGAGTCTTGGGCAGCTGAAAATCCAGAACTCTTTCTATCTGGCTCAGAATGAGTACATTGTAAGTTTGCGTATTTTTTTCAAGAATAAGAAAACGAAATCATTGTTTATCTGAAATTTAAATTTAGCTGGGCAGCTTGTCTTCCTTCATCAACCTACTTTGGAAGTGACGTTTATCAGGACCCATTCACTTTCTCTCTGGGTGGCATCTAGGTAAAGGGGAGGCCCAGCTGCATCGCTGTGCAGCTTGCGGGGGCAGCTTGTCCCCACGTTTATTCTCTGCTGGCTCCTGGTGGCCTCTAGTTGAGGTGAGGTTTATCTTGTAGCCTGTGGGTGTGGCTTCTGTCTTTGATCCACTGATGAACTTGTGTGGCTGCCAGCACTTGGGATCCATTGTCTTGGCCTGGGATGTGCACAGACAGCTCTGAGAATCCCGCTGTTGCTCTCTGATGCTGGGTTCTCCCTACGGGTGCTGCTTGGGGGCCCAGGAGCATCTTCCCTCCTGCCCCAGCCAGGGGACCACATGGGCACATCACTTCGTGCTATTCCTGCAGCCAGGGGAGAGGGAGGCACTGAGCTGGACAATCAGATTTTTCTGATGAGATCAGTGGTGATACTTACAAATGGAACTTTTTGACATTAACTCACTTGCTCTGAGCTCCAGCCCTGGGGCAGTGTCTCAAAAGGCACCAGGGACATACAGGGAGGAACTGAACTGTCTGGCTTCAGGACAAGAGCTAGAGGGGCAGCTTTCTGCCAGGCATAAGTGCTGCCAGAGGCCATTGTGCCTTTGCTGAGCCCTCCCCCATGAAACCAGCAGGCAGATGATGTATCTGAGTTTCCAACAACCTCAAGTCTGTGTATTTTTTTCCTAGAAAAACTCACAGCCCTTTGAAATGCAGCCTGGTCAGCCATAATTTGAAATGTGGCCATTATTTGAAATTCCTTCTCAAGGAGCATTAGCTGATGTGGGATGGAGGGAGATGCACTCACTGGGGGTGGGGTGGTTTCAGATTCAGCATTGATGTGGGGAAACTCCAGAACGAGGGGATGGGCCAGGGCTTACCCTAGCCCTGGGGTTCCGTGCCTGAGGCTGGCACATAACTGCGAGGGCCACTCTGAGGACCCTGCTGACTACATTGGCCCGATGGCCTCGTGCACATCCAGTCTAGCCTGTGTCCCCTGCCGGCAGTTAGCCTGCGGGCCCGAATGTCCTCTCCACGCCATGGCACAGCCCTGTGGAAAACTTGGGAGGGAGGCCGATGTGGTTCAGGATGAGGAACTTCGGGTTTGTTTCGTGCTCTCTTGGAGGTCAGTGAGGGGCCTTGGGAAGGAAAAGGAATTCTGACTTTAGCTCCTGTGAACCTCAGAGCTGTTTGCATGGATGAGGTTGCATGGAGCTCTGTCCATCCCCCCTTCCCTCAGGAGAGGTGCCGTCTGTGGGAGGGTTTCATCTTACGCCTGTGGCCTGGAAGACAGCTTTCTCCTGTGCTTAAGTGTGAGACTTGGTCTCCTAAATCCCTGGGAAAAAGACCCCAGAGAGGTTCCTACACCTAATTATTCCACCTGGACCAGGACTGTGAGAGCTCGTGGAGGGGGCGTTGACCGAGT
Organism: Trachops cirrhosus; assembly: GCA_028533065.1. NCBI lineage: Eukaryota > Metazoa > Chordata > Mammalia > Chiroptera > Phyllostomidae > Trachops > Trachops cirrhosus. The sequence continues at coordinate 22,211,269 of CM052551.1, forward strand.
CCTGTCCTGTGGTCCTCCTCCCTTGGGACAAAGCCAAGCCTTCTGGATATCCAGCCTTATTCCCCTCTGCCACATGGGTAGAGGGCTGTACTGGGTGCTGACAGCCAGGCTGAAGGTAGATGGGGCAGGAGGAAGGTGAAAGCTGGACAGTCCTTTCTGATAAATGAGCGTGGGTTCCTAGGTTTGAAAGAGAGTCACAAGTGCACTTAGGGCGTTGGGAAAGTTAATTAATGGGGCTGTAGAAGAAACCTCCAGCTCTCAATACTCGTCATGGACCCTTACATCTGGCCACTTGGAATGTGGTAAACTTGCTTCTAGGAGGACAAATACTGCCTGCCCCCCCGCCCCAATCAATACCAAACCACTAGCTGGGCAGTGAACGCAGCAATACAGACAGCTTGAATGCAAACGGGCCCCCCTTGCCCTGTGGGGACCACTGATAAATCAGTGGATTATCCCATTGCGTGAGGTACAGGGCTGGGTGCCACAGAGGCACAGGAGGATGAGGTGTTGGTCCTGCCCCGCAGAGGGTTGTCGGCTGGCCAGGCGTGGAAGAGACAACTTGGGAGTTTATGCCGAGGGCCAAGGAGCAGGGGGAGCAGCAAGAGCAAGAGGAACTCAGGGAGAGACAGCCTCATGTGCGGAGGTAGTTATGAAATGTGGGATCTGAGCCTGCCAGGAAGGGAGAGGAGGACTTTTGAAGGAAGAAGTGGAGGCTAGGGAGAACATTCTAGGATGCAGAAGAAGGGGAAAGTGTAAGAGAGTCATTCATCCAAATTTAATAAATTATTACGTAGTGCTTACTATGCATCAGGTACTCTTAGAAGTTTTCACAATTCAGTGGATTTGATCCTTACAACAACCTTTGAGGTAGCTACAAGTATAATCTCTGTTTTACAGATGAAGAAACAGAGGCAAAGAGAGGTTCAGGAACTTGTCTGAGGTCACACAGCAGTGCCTGACCTCCCTACAGGGTCCTGGCTCTTCCTTGGTGCTCAAGGCAGCCTTGGAGAAGGAAGAGCACTCATGGCTTTGCTGCCCCTCGCCAAGTGACCATGACCTGCAAGGCAGCACGACCCTCCCCTGGGCTCTCCCGGGGGGAGTCAGGGGCCCAAACGTCCTGTTACAGCGGAGCGGAGTCGTAAGGGGAGAATTGTTCCCGGTTGTGTGGAAGAGCTGGCGGGGGCTGCTCTGGCACGATGCCTTCGAAGCGCAGACGCTGGGCTCCTTCTTCAGAGAGATGCCCGCTCACACCCGAGTGCAGCGGTGCAAGTGGAGGTTTCAGAGTCGGACAGACCTGGCAGCTGGCTCTGGCCGTGTCAGTTACCTCGGGCAAGTGACTCAGCCCGTGGAGCCCCGGTTCCCTTGTGTGTGGTAGGGTGTAAAGCTACCTGCGCCAGAGGGCTGGTGTGAGGGTTAGCAGAGATAATTAGCATAAAGCGCACAGTGCCCTGCCTCACACAGTCAGCAGCATCACTATTTTTAGTTCCCCTTCTCCTCGAGTCATTAAATGCATTGTGGCCAAAATACCAGCTGGTGCCCTCTTGCCTCTTTGACATAAATGTATATTGTTTCTTCCGTGTCACTCCCTGCCATTTCCCTGGTCTGTGAAAGTCAGTCTCTCCCACGATTTTTGCTAATCCCTGGGGGCTTGTCCTCTGACCCCTACATTCTAGGTGGTCTCCGCTTCACCCTGCAGTAATTTGGACGTAGACCTCACCGACTTTGCTAGTTTGTATAAAACATCCACTCACGTGCGGCGAAGGTATTAACTGGGTAGACTGACTGACGGTTTGGGGGCCATGGGGAAGGGTCAGGCCGCAGAGCGCCCATCGCTCTCACCGTGCTCCTGAAATCCGGTGCTCCTCAACTTCGAGGGTTTTAAGACATAGATCACAGAGTTTCTTTTATATATATATATATATATATATATATATATAGTCTTTATTTATTCATTTTTTATTTTTAGAGAGAGGGGAAGAGAGGGAGAGAAACATCAATGTGTGAGAGAAACACCCATTGGCGGCCTCTCGCATGGGTCGCAACTGGGACCCCCAGCCGCCCAGGCCTGTGTCCTGGCTGGAAACTGAACTGGGAACAACGCTCAGCCAACTGAGCCACTCTGGTCAGGGCTAGATTCCAGAGTTTCTGATATGGTAGAGCTGACAGGGCCCTAAAATGTGCATTTCCAAAGTTCCTAGGTGATTCTGTGCTGTAGGTCTAGGAACCCTACTTGGAGAGTCACTGCTCTAATCTTACCTCTGCTGGTCTCTGCTTGTCCCCTGCGCCCCCCATCCCCATTGCCCAGGAGTTCCAGAGTCTCCGGCCTCTGTTGTACAGGACTCTCTGCTGCTACTATGGCAAACTCCCTCCCAGATCGATCCCTGGACCCCCTGCTTCAGCCTTGTTAGGGGCAATTGTGATGTTAAATACATACTGATGTCAACGTCCAAACCTGTAAGAACTTTTATGAGTTTGTTTGAGCCAAACTGACAACTGCCAGGAAGCAAAACCTCAACTGACTGAGAAAATACTCCCCAAAACCGGCAGTTTTGCACCTTATTTTATACAAATGGAAAGAGAAGACATAAGGGTGTTCCATGAAATCCATTGGTCATAGATCAGGGAGTTGACCCCTGGGATTGGATGAAAAGTAGAATGATAGACACTTCTTCTACACAGGCAGGGAGGGGCTAGTTAGCAGTCAACAACTAACACAGGAACAATAGCAGCGTGAGGGGGTTCACGGTCCCTCTTGGGGCCGTGCCTGCGCTTTGAGGGGTCTGGAGAAAGGAAATCTGAAATTCCCAATGTATGTTATCTTAGATGCACAAAGACAACAGACGGGCTCGGGTAGGGTGAAGACTGACTCCATCAGGGAAGATTCCAGCCTAGGACATGACTGTCCTCTGTGACCTGCCCCCAGTGAGAAAGCTTTTAACTTCAGACCACCCTGTGTGCTTACTGTAGGTCTCTGAGTGTGCAGAGCCATCGCGCGGGCCTCCGCTAAGCTTGTCAGGTTTAGTGTGTGGCCCCTTATGTATGTATGTATGTATGTACATGTGTATTTATGTATTTATCATCCTCACCCAAGGACATTTTTTTCATTGTTTTTTTAGAGAGAGAGGAAGGGAGAGAGAGAAACATTGATGTGAGAGAGAAGCATCGGTTGCTTGCCTCTCGTATGTGCCCAGACTGAGGATCATACACGTCCAGACTGGGGATCGAACCTGAAACCTAGATATGTGTCCTGACCAGGAATCGAAACTGCAAACTTTCGGTTGTGGGATGACGCTCCCAGCAGCTGAGTCACACTGGCCAGGACAGCATGTGGCCTCTGTTTGCCCACACTAAGTAATTTTGTGGATTTCAGGGTGAACTTCTCCCCTGCCCTCCAGCCATAGGTCATCCTCTGTGAGGCTGAGGGGTCTGAATTGCTGTTCCCACTGAGGATGGGGAAGGTGAATGTTGCATTCAGCAACCTCGAGAACAGATGCCGGAGACTTTTCAGGGTTTCAAAGATGTTACTTTATTGGCCAAGTTTTACCTGTGCAGGGGCGAACTCTCAAAGTGTCCGGAGACACGGTACCCACAAGGGCTGCTGACGAGAGTCTCGCCAAATGCTTACAGCTAAGTCCTTATATATGGGCGGGCAAGCAAGCGTTATACAGAAGCAGACGTGGCAGTTAGCTATTCGCTTACAAAGACTGTGGGCGGGAACAGGGTTGGGCATTGGCTCAACAGTGGTAGCTTTACAAACCAAACATGTTAGGTTGCATCTGTTTTACAATCCTTTGTTCTTGCACAAGGCAGGAGGGCGAGATGTTCGTTCAGTAACCTCCTGTACCCTGGGACCTAACCAGTTCCTGTTTTCTCATGGTTTAAGTTTTCCTTGCTCCTTACAGTGAACTCCTACTGAACCAAGCCAGGGCTGAGAGTGTTCGAGAACCCTACCAGGCTGTTTCCTGGTCCACACAAAGCCATGTTTCTGTGCTGTGGGGTCTGGAGTTGATCAGCAGCAAGTTCTAGGGCGGAGGTGGGGGCGGGGTGGGGGCTGGGGGCTGGGCAGTTGGGCCGCAGCTGTGGCTCCAAATTGCTCTGAGGCCCACTGCCTGGCCCGCACTCCAGCAGGAGCTGACATCAAACAAATGGGCTCTGATGCATTAAGTGGGGAGGAGGATGCCGAATGGGCCTCCCCTGCCCTCCTCCACCTAATGCGGCGGGTGGTGAGCAGCAGAGGCAGCCTTGGTAAGAGGGGCTGTAATGAATTCCCAGATTCGATCCCTTTGGGGGCAGCTGGGCAAGAGAGGGTACAGCCTTCACTCTTAATAAAGATTGGAGATGACGGTCCCCTCCCACTGGGTGGGTTAATCCAGCTCTGAGCTGGAGATTAGCATTTCTAATGGGCTGGGAGGCGCAGCCTTCAGGAAACAGGGATGAGCGTTGACAGACATTCTGGGGGTCCCTGGGGCTCCAAAGAGAGGCAGCGCTTTGTTTGGCCTCCGTTGCATTGAGGTTGGCTTTCTTCAAATAAGAGGCTCGCTTGTCTCTTCACTTCTGTCCCCGAGTCGTGGCTCCTGCTCTAAAATTGGGCCAGTGGACCACCCCCACCCCTGAAATGTCACATCCAAGTCCAGTATCCAAATATCCAACATCCAAAGAGGGTGACACAAAAGTCTTGAATCCACCCAGCTACTGCTTTCAAAGGAACAGTCGTCTCACTCGCACACTCACTCATATTCATTCCTTTTGTCCTTGCTTTGTGCCAGGTACTGGTCTGTGGGCAGAGATGAAAAACGCGTCTTATCCTCACATGTTCACATGATAGTGAAAGAAATAAACAATAAGTGTCTGCCCACACCCTGGGAGAGACAGAAAATAGGTGTTCCGTGCATAGCGAGGGGATCTGTACCAGACCTAGCAGGTGTTTCTGTGTGTACTTGTGCTCGTCGTACCAGGTATCAGGGAAGACTTCCTGAGACAGTGTCACCTGAGCTAATTGCTAAAGATGTGACCCAGCACAGAAGCCACAGCCTGCCCTCAAGGAGCCCAGGAGAGATGATCCGTAAGGAGAATCTGGAACGAGAAGTGGGAAGGAGCCTGGAATCATGGTCTCGAAGCCCGGTTGTGAGCGTCAGCGCCAGTGGCTGCGAATTATCCAGAAGAGCAGGCATACAGAAGGTCAAGAGGAAGTTGTTCCAAGCAGATCCACCCGCCTTTGGGTCAACGTCCATTTGTTGAACCCGCATTTATCTGACACTGTAACACTGTGTTGGCTTATTTGACTGTCTCCATAGCAGCCTGAGCTTCCTGAGGACTGGAACTTTATCCCACATATTTTAAGTGATTAATTGGCAGAGTTGGTTATTAATAGGTGCTTTTCAGTTGAATTAAATTGCCAAAGCTGAGAACTATAAAAACACACTGCATGTCAGCAGGGGCTGGAACTAGCTTGGCCTGGCTGGAATGTGGGATATACATGAGAAGTGGTGAAAAACAGGGCCACAGAAGTAAGGGTCAAGTCGTAAAAGGTCTAAGATGCCACACCAAGGAGTTCAGAGTTTGTCCTATTGCAGCAAACTGCAGGTATTACAGCAGACTTGCAGGTTTCAAGTAAAGGTGTGACACACCGGATTTGCATTACAGGAGCTGCTGTTGGCAGCGGTTACAAGGCGCAGCAGGCCACACAGGAGGCAAGGAGACTAATTCAGGACGAGGGCCTGGAGTCAGGGTGGCATAGTGCACATGGACGTGAGGATGCATTTCAGAGACCGTGAGCTTGAAAGTGATGAGAAAGGGTCTTTCTCATATTTGAAGGTGAGAATAGGAAAAGTGAGAGGTATGTGTAACATACCCAAAGAGTTACCCAATGATTCAGGAGGAGTCAGACCTGGAAATAGTCTTTTTTTTTAAAAAAAGATTTTATTTATTTATTTCTAGAGAGAAGGGAAGGGAAGGAAAAAGAAAGGGAGAGAAATATCAATGTGTGGTTGCCTCTTGCGCACCCCCCACTGGGGATACAGCCCACAACCCAGGCTTGTGCCCTGGCTGGGAATTGAACAGATGACCCTGTGGTTCACAGACCCGCACTCAATTTATTGCTTAATGAAGCAATAAACCCCTCAATGTTCTGAGGACTTTTGAAGGAAGAGTAATCACGGGTAGGTTGGATAGTTACTTGGTGGTTCTTTGTCTAAGAGAGTTGGGTTTGCGTTTTCAGGGAAATCCTTTTGCCCCTTCACCCCCAGTACTGTCTACAGACCTTCAGGGATCAGAGCCTCCTCCCAGCCCCGACCACTCCCTAGCCCCCTCTGCCCTGGGGACAGGGAGCCACGTTGCCAGGGGCCACACCTCAGTGAGAATTAGCACACCTGTAGGCCCCCCCAACCTTCAAGTCACAGGTGTAGCGAAAGAAAGGTTAGTAGTCCCTCTCAACCAACAGCCCTCGCTGTTTCCTTCCCATTTCTATTTGCTTGTTGAGATTCCTTTGAGTCTGTTGAGAGGGGCTTTGGTCTGTTGTGAGTTTTGATTATGCAGCCAGATGAAATGTCTTCTGTGCCAGGACAGGGCAGGCCCATGCTCGCGTCCTCTCATCTTGGGGCAGGGCGCAGAAAGAGAGGTAGCTCTGCCTGCTCCCTCCACCCCCGCCCATCCCGTCACAGCTTTGCGGTGCAGGAGCACACGCAGTCGCATTGACTCGGGGGTCTCCGTGGCCACACCCATTGCAGTCACTTTTCGGCAGAGGCACAGAGGCACAGGCTGTCCGGCGTCTGTGAGGAACCCTTGGATTTGTTCCTATCATTCACCCCCTGACATCAATCCCTCTCCCATCCACCAAGGAAAACGAACATAGGCCCAGAGTCGGTTTTGAACAACTTTTATTATACGTTTAGTGTCCTCTATACAAAAGAAATCAGTTTTTTTTACAGTGATTCAAAAAAAATTCTGAATAATTTGGCCTTTGCTCATGCAGTCAGTTTATAAGTCCATGTATTAGATGGTCCTCCACGGCCCAGACGTCTTCCCTGCTGAAGGTCGTGCGTGACACCCTCAGAGACGCATCTGTTGCTGACAGTGTTGGTTAATGCAAAATAACTCACAAAAAGGAAAGAACACGATGTGAGAGGGATTAAAACAATGTCTGCCACAGTGAGTTAAGTATTTAACCAATGGGAAAAAGATGAGACGTGTGGGTGTGCGCACAGGTGAGAAGGGATGGAGACGCTGGGAAAAGTTTCCCACCGAAGGAACAAACTGGGACGGCCCAGCGTGGGTTGGGGTGGGACCAGGACTGAAGGCTGCACGTCACGGGCGGCCGACGCGCAGCTCAGGAGGGGTGTGCAGGAGTTGGCAAAGAGCTGGGAGGTGGGCGGAGGGCCAACACTGACTGAGGATGTGGCATTGGGATCAGAAAAAAGAGCAGCAGGGCGGGGTCATCTGATCTGCATCGTTTTAGAAAAAGAAACAGAGCAGTGCACAAAATTCCGGGTCACTCGGCCCAGATTTTTGTGTTATTGCTTCACTGAAGTCTCCACGTGTGCTGAACCGCAGCCCAGTGAACCCCAGCGTGGTGGGGCTTCACGGGCCCTGCTGCCCCTCGGCGCCCCGCGGCCAAGGGTGGAGTGGACAGAGAGCCCTTTACACCCTCACTTCCGAGGGGCACAGCATGCTGGGGGGCCGATGTGTTACAAGTCTAGGCTTCACAGTGACAAACGCCAGCTACCTCGTCACCCTTCTCCTGGCCTGGGTCTGCCCTTAACAGCACAGGCTGTCACACACTGACTGATCCCGGACTCAGAAAAATCCTTCGTGTCTTTCACTTTGGGAGGATACGGGGATGTGGAGAAAGGGGTGAAGGGGCACAGAGGGTGAACTGGAAGGACAGAGTTAAGTAACACCTCTCTTTCCAAGGAGGCAGCAGGAGGAGATGCAAGAACACTAGAAAGGGAGTGATGGGGCCCGTGCTCAAGCCCTAACCTCACCTTCACTTACTAGCTGTGTGACCTTGGGCAAGTTCCTTCACCTGTCCGAATTTTAGCGCCCTTGTCTACACGATGAGTCACTTCAATCAGATCAACTCTGGATTCCTTCATGTGCTGAAACCTGAACCCGATCCTACGCTAGAAGCCTTTTCATGTTTCATGTTCATCCTTACCATTATGGAACCTCCACTGAATACTAACACACTGATAGGGAGCGCTGATCTGGGTGCGGCTTCCCTGGGTGGCCGTCCGCCTTTCCCACCGACCCTTCTCTGCACCTGTCCCAGGAAAGCCTGTTCCCAGCAGGGGAGGGAAGGAAGGGTGCTGCTCTGGCCTGGGCTGCGCAGGCTGGGGGCTACCCAGGAGCTGTGCTCTGCCCCAGAACACTGAATCTCCCGACACGTCAAGCTGTTTTGTTTGACTCTGACTTAAAAAACATCAGATGCCTCCTACATGCTACTCCTAGGTCACCCTGCGAAGCTCAACCAGGATCCACGGGGGATTTCTTTTTAGGTGCCCTAACTGTGTGTTTGGCAGACTCTCCTGGAGTCGTGATCAAGGTCATGAGGGCGGAGCGTGCTCTGTGCCTGTATCGCAGGCACTTGTCACCCTCCCACTGAGAAGGGGCTCCCTGGCACCGGCCTCTGGGGACCAAAGACCCAAGGAGCCTCACCCCTTCACTGTTAGCGAATGAGCCTTGTAAAGGCAAAGGCAGAAGCATGTCAAACCCCTACTCAGTCACGGGGCTGTTTGTGCTGCTCTGGGACTTGGCCCTGATTTTGCAGAGGGGCCCCGGGAGCCTTAAAGAGCCACTGCTTGTGCTGTTCCTGGGACAGGTTCACTCTCCCTTGCATCACACTTGTTCTCTCTTCCTGCTGCCCTCTGGAATTGCCCAAACCAGCCCAGCCTGGGCAGCCTTTCCTCTGCCCCGAATTGGGCGCTGCGCCCCACACAGCCCTTCACATCTTGTCTCAAGGGCCAGGGTGTGGACTCGGCCTCTCCAAGGCAACGCCATACTCTGCACCGTTCCTTCTGCGCAGCCGTCCTACAATTCGGCCTCTTTCTGCTGTACGTGTGCCCATGTGCAGGTGAGCCCTTGTGAGGGTGCTGGGTGTGGGTGGGGACAGGTAGTCCCTCAGATGGGAAAGCCAGATACTCTTGGGTTTGTTTCTATCCCTTTGCTAACGCCAAGCGTGTTCAGGAAAACAATGAAGTTCTCTGGTCCCAGGTGGCAGACAGCCCTTGCAGGTGAGCAGTGCTGGCACTGGTGGCCGCGCAGGCAGGCAGACCCTTCTCTAGGCCTGGTTTGCTAGGAAAGGGGTGGACCAGATACTTCCAACACCTCAGGGCAAAGGCAATGGACAAGGGAAGGAGCCAGTTTGGTCTTCCCTTTAGGTTAAACTCAACTCTTTCCTCAAAAGCAAGGTAAGAAAGAACAGGTCCCATTCTCCATAAGCCAAGCAAGGTGGGAGGTGGCTGTCCCCTGGCCTTGCAGTGGCAGGCTCCCCAGGCACGAGCCTCCTGGCTCCTCAGGTGGGGCCATGTCTCTGTGGAGAGAGGCATTCAAGGAGGGACTGAATAGGGGAGACCGAGGCACCGAAAATACAGACAGTTTAAGCTCCTTGCCCTGGGGGGCAGAGCAGAGGCTCAGGACGCAGGGCGGCTCCTCCACTGCCGCCCCCACCACCCCGGAGTTTTGATGCCCTGTCTTGCCCAGCCCGATAGACCGATTCTCCCTCTGAAGGTTCTCCCTTGCAGCCTGGGGCCACTGGAAGTTCACATGCTCAGAGTGCTCCCAATCAATGCCACTGTGTCCCAAGACTCAGGTCCAGGACTGGCAGCCCCAAGAGGGCAGAGGCCACACCTGACTCTTCACCATGGCATCCATGGCTCTGGCTCACACCGGATGTTTGAGAGTAGATGCTGAGCAATCAGTGGACAGACGAGGGCGGACAGAGGAAGCCACAGCTCTCACCCTCGGGCATGCACAGCAATGGGACTTCTGGTCACTATGAGAGGACCTGTACTTCTCCCCCCGCCACCCCCCAGCCTGATGGGCTGAAGTGCCAATGGTACTGCCTTTCCAGCACTGGTGGGTATTTTGGGGGGTTGCTCAAGAGCCCCAGCTGTCGGGGAGTGCGGGACAATACTGCTCTCCTGCTGAGCTGGGCGGACTCTGGCATGGTGCCGTGAAAAGTGGACTTCCTTCTCCCCGGAAAGGCTGCCCCTCTAACACTGTAACCCACACACCTCTCTAAGTACCTGCCACCTTTGCTTGGGAACAGCTTGGTTCTTCAGGCCCAGGTGTGCTCCCACCGCCTGATGGGGCCAACAGCGCTATATCTTCACACGCCCAGAGGGATGGCATAGAGCTGGGCAGGATGGGAACGAGGAGCAAAGACGGATCCCCTCCCCCGAGACCCAGTGGTGGCAGAGGCCCTTCCCTGGTCATCAGTGTACAGCAGACCTTCTAGAGGCGGGGAAGGGGTACAGTGACCTCTTGCAGTCCTTCTTGCCCTAAGAGACTGTTTTCAGCGCAATTAAGTTCACTAGTGCGCAAGGCGCAGAAGGGACTCAGGGCCTGAGAAACTGCCTGCCTTGAGCAGATCCAGTGTTTTCTGAAAAGGCCGGTCTTTCATTCGGCTTGCAGGCATACTTCCCCATCAGTCCCTCCGAGGACCCCGGGCCTAGGTTGCAGGAATGCCCAGCTGTGTCCAGGCAGAGATCAAAGCAAAGCCAGGGAATGGGACCCCTGAGCTCACTCCCCAGTCCCCTGCTATTTACCTGGTCCCTGTCACCATGAGAGATCTGCTCCTTGGGCTTCTAGGTAGCAAACCTGACCATGGCTAAGGCCAAAGGACAGTTACTTGCTTTCAGGTTCAAACAACGTAATTGGCTGAGCTCTGGGCTATGGTTTCTTACCCGCAGGCAGAGTATGTATATCTATGGGCTTGACAGTCACTGACTGCTTACTAAGTGATACAAGCTCTGCTAACACCTTTGTGGCTTAAACACGTGGCAAATGATGCTTTCATAAAGTCTCTGAAGGACATAGCTCTGTTCCTGCCCAGGTGCCCTGGCAAGCAGCTGGAGACCCAACTCAGAGCCTGTGTCTGTGGCAGGTGGCCCATTACTGGGGTCAGCTTCCCCCTCCTGAAATCGACGCTAGCTGCAGCTACAGGATTACTCTTGGGCTCCAGATCTCTCTCCTCTGAGACTAGGTACCTTTGGTTTCGAAAATGGATTAGGTGGGGTGGATGAAGGCTGTGCCTTCGGTCGCTGAGAACTGCAGGTCTGCGAGTGTCTCCACCTGGGGCAACGGTTGCAGGGCTTGTGTCAAGTGGTTGCTTCTGGTTCTGCTGTGACGCTTGCATAGGCCGCCCCGTTTCCCTTGAGACGGACGTTGCTGGAGGCTTCAAGGCTTGCGGGCAGGGGCTGGGAACCTGGGAACTGCAGGGACGGAGCAGAGTTGCATAAGGCATACGAAGAGCGCTGAGTCCTCCAGGCCAGGCTTCACAGCACTGTTAGGGCAGCGGTCCTGCCAGGTCCCCTGATAGGAAAGGACACCAGCGTAGTCTCAGCCTCAGGGCGGCAGGGCCCAGTCTGCACAGGTCCAAACCTGACAGAGCTGACCGAAGAGATGGCGCCTGCTGGAGGTGAAAGGGGCACAGTGCTTTACACTCCCAGACACACCAGCAAGGCTTCTGCATCACAGGGCTCCATCTCCTTGAGGCAGCAGCGCTGACCCCTGACCAGGCAGGGGGCACCCTCTATTCGGTGCAGTGGGTGTGGCCCTCACTCCTACACCCTGAGTTTCACTGATGAGGGGGAAGGAGTCCAAACCCAGTCTTTTTCTCCTGTCTTGAGGCGAGTGTAGCTCCCCAGGAACCAGATGCCTGATTTTCTGCTGCTTGAGGTACCGGTCACTGGAGTCGGAGCCCCTTCCACCAGCGCCTGTTCTTGTGCCCCGAGCTCCTTCGTCAGAGTCAGTGCAGCTCTCATCTTGCACACTCTGGAGGGTGGGGCAGGGTAAGAGTGAGGAGCAAGAGGGAAGCCCACCTCCCAACTGAGCCAGAGCGAGGCGAGGTGCCCTGTCCCCCCTCTCCCTGCCAAAAATACTGTAATTTTTCCAGAAAGGAGCCAAGCCCAGCTCAGCAAGTGACAAGGCCGAGGTGGACGGGTTGCGGGCACAGGGAGGCATATGGCGAGAAAGGCATCCTTCGGAAATACATTGGCCCGGCGCGGTTTGAATACTGCAGCTTTCCTCTGTGTTCTTTTATGGACCAAACTTTTTTGCCTATCTTTGCAGTTTTCGGGGGGTGAGGGGGCGGATAATCCACCTATTTTTTTTCCAGGGATATTTCAAAAGGAAAATAAAAGGGAGACATTAGGTCTGGAGGAGAAGATGCATAGAGCAAAAATAAAGAAAATGAGAAGTACCAGAATCAACAGAAATTGGTGTGTGTCAAGGTCAAGGGCAGGCAGTGTGGGAGGAAGGCTCAGGGTGCCTGTGAGGCTGAGCAAGGGGCTCGGGCTCCCTCCAGCTGAGCTTGGCCGTGGGTCTAGCTCTCCCACACAGACGGCACCCAGGCGTGTGGGGTCATCGGGAGGGGGCTTGTGGTTGGCTGGGTGGTCAGTGGTCCTCACAGCTTGGCAGACCCCCATGTTGTACCCTTGTCCCTGAAGGTGGTGGCTCTGTCCCCCCATCTCTCTTCTTCCCACTTGCAAAGTAGTGGCGGTGCCTGGGGGGCTCCGTTAGGCCAGAGAATAGATGGCATTGACGGGTGACGTGGCCTCTGAGCTCTCGTTGCCTTCGGTCTCCTCCTTGTCCTTTTTGACTGTGTACTGGCCGATGAAGGAGCCGTCCTCATTGAATTGGCCCTCGCCGCCCTCGCCATAGTCCACCAGGCTGTCGTCACTCTCCTGCTGCTTGATGGTGCCGTCCAGGGATGTCTGGCTTCCCTGCAGGGGCTTGTTGTCCTCATCGCTGGCCAGAGAGACAGAGAATCAGGGCGTAGGCCAGCCCAGCGCTGCCCAAACCCAGGCGGGCTCTTGCCAAGCACACACACTACACATACTACACCCCTCAGAGAGGACAGGACCTCAGGGGCCGCCCGGTCCAGCCCTCCCCTGTCCAGCCAGTTCTACAGAAGCAAAGTTATGGCCTAGAGGACAAGCAGCATTGCTAAGGGAGGTGGCAAGTTGGTACAGAGCTGGGACAGGAGCCCACGCTGGGGACTCCTGGTCTGCAGTCCTCTTCATGTGGCTGGGCCACTCTCTGGGGTGGAGCAGACAGGGGACTGCCTCCCTGAACCAGGGAGAGCCAACTACTGTGAGGCTAGGCAGGACGGGGAGTCAGGATGGAGGTCTAGCCAGCAGTGTGTCATTGTGTGGTCCTGTGGCCTTGGGAAAGCCCTCTCCCTGAGTGTCAGTCTCTCCATCTCCAGAGGGGTTGGACTAGTGATCTGTGACTTTGTCTGTAAAGGCTCTGCCCTTGCCAAAAAGCCAGGGTCTGGGCCTTAGAGAAACCAGCCTCTGCTTGCCCCTCCCCTTCTCCATCTGATGCCGTTTCTCTCAGCTCTCTCTCTGTTTACGCACAAACAGATGCTGTTGCTCTGTGCCTGGCAAGTGAAAGAGGGTATGATGTGCAGGTAATAGGTGAGACCAGAGGGTCCGGCCAGCTCCCTCTAAGGCCCCCAGGTCCCATCCCTCATCTCCTCCTGGGCCAGGGTGTCCGGGAGGCTGGTAGTTAGGCAGCTACCCGCTGTGCCTGCCGTGCCCCCAGCAAATGAGATGCCCAAGTGAGCTGGGCGTCTCCTCAGGCACCACATCCCGTCTCCTGGCTGGAGAATGCTCTGCGCCTTCAGCTCAGAGGGTGGCCTGGGTGCTGCTGGCTGTACTTCAGAGGGGAGACAAGCTCCTGGGCAGGGGGCAGTGGGACCAGCAGTGAGAATCTGGGTCCCGGTAGGCAGGACCACAGCGGTGCCAGGTGGTCTGAGCAGACACACTCTGCCCCAGGCTACCCTCAATACTGGGCATGTGGAAAACATTATACTGGGCAGTGTGGCTCCGCCTTCTAACAGCAGTGCTGGGCAAAGACAGGAGAGGGCTGAGGGCAAGAGCCGGAGGAGCTGGGCATTAGCAGATGGAAAGCTATTAGCCCACTCCTCCCATGCCACAAGTGAACGCAGCCCTATAAATGCAGCCTGACTGCGTTCTCCGACGGTAGCACTATGGGAGATGGGTGTTGAGTGAGGGCTGTGGGTCCATGGGGTTTGTGCAGGAAGTGGAACTCTCCTTTTGAGAACTAGCAGGTTTTTTTTAAATGTAAAGGTCTAATTGGCTTTATTGAGTGACTCATGAATAGGGTTGTATCCCCTCTAGCAAGTGGAAGGGTGCCCCCAAGAATTAGCAGATTCTAATTACCAGGCTCCTTACCCCACCTGTGAGGCTTTTTCACCTGCAGTCCCTCCCTGGGCCCTCCAGCCCACCTGCAGAAACACAAGGATTGTGTCTTTGTGATTTGAGGGAATTCCAGGAACCTAAGCTCAATGCAGACGCTGGACAGGAAAGGGATGGCGCCATCCAGGTGGGAGGCAGATGAAAAGAGGACAGACCTTTCCGATGGGAAGCTTGAAAGAAACCGGAATGACTGGGAGCCCTGGTCTAGCCTCCTGTCAGCCTGCCTTCCACAGGAACTTCAAGGACCAGGTGGACAGACAAGGGAGAGGGAAGCAGAGGGAGCACTTCCGGGGAGGTGCTTTGGGAGCCAGGCCACAGAGTGGGGCAGGGTACCCCTCCTTGCCCCCAGGCCTGTCTGTCTAGAAACTTGGTTTTTCCCCTGATGTATCAATTTCAGCCCTTTCCCAGTTTAGGACTCTTGGGCTCATCTCAGTGGGGGCTCTAGGATGAATGCTGAAGATCCCACCCCATGTCCCAGCTGCACCCCACCCCTGGATCCAAAGCTGGGGGGCGGGTATGTGTGCATGTCCGGGTGCCAGTGTGGTGTGAGGACCACGAGTGCCTATCCAACCTCAGTGTCAGTAGGGCCCGGTGGGTGGGGAGGAGGCAAGGGCTTTGCCCGCCAGCTTTGGGGTCTAGGGGAGCAGAGGTGCCTGCGGAAACAGTTTCTTACAGCACAGGCCCTCTGATCCTGTATTTGAGGAGGCCGTGTCCCTCCTCTGAGGCAACACTGAGGGTCGGGGAGGTGGGGAGAAAGCCCACAGCCTTTGGACATGACCAGGGAACAGCTCTCAGCTTATGAAGGAGCTGGGCCCCCTCAGTGGGTCCTTGGGACAGTCAGGGGAGGGGCCTCTCATGCTTGCTCTTTGGGGGGCTTACGGGGATGTTAGGACCAGATGGATGGACGTGGTCCTTAAACTGCCAGAGAGGCTCCAGTGTGGGCCGAGGCTGTGCTGCCCATTGATCTGATCTTGCTAGCCAGGCTGCTGACGGGCAGAGTGGCGGGGGCCTAGGATGGAACCTGGAGGTCAGAGGAGGGACAGGGGTGGCCTGGTCCCAGAGAGTGACTGGGGGGGGGCCTGTTTTAGGCTAAAGACCAGAGATAATTGTTCAAGTTCATGAGGAAAAGGCCTAAGCCCCCACCCCCCACACACTGCCCTTCATCCCTCACCTAGTCCATGCTTTCTTTAGGACAGCACAGCTTGCTCGGGGCATTATCTCCGGTTGGGGTGGGTGTTGGCAGAGGGGAAGCTGAGAGCTGAGCTCATTTATCAGTAGAGTAAAAGGTGGGAACACATATCAGGAGCTCAGTGAGTCTGAGTTGTGCAGCTGCGTGGTAAGTGCCATTCACAGAATGCGTGTAGGGCTGTGTGGGGGCTGCCTGGGCTGGCACAGCCAGGACGAGCAGCTGCTGTCAGAGAGGCAGAGGTGACTGCTCACGGCAATGGACAAGGACGTTGTTGCGCGGCCTGTGGGCCAAGCTCAGTGCTCTGAGGGGAGGGCACTGCTCAGGGCAGTGAGGACAGTCCACCGACAGGGGGCGCTGTGTGTGACCAGAAGCCAAGGAGATGATGTACCTGTAGTCAAATGAGCCATCCTCTTCTTTAGGGTCTTCAGGGCCAAGGGGAACATCCTTCTTTTCTCGCACTTGGTTAATAAGAGAAGCAAAGACACAGAAAGCATGACTGAGCATGTCCCTGCTCTCCAGAGCCCTGGTCATAGAGCCAGAAGATACCACCTTCGGGTTCAGTGACACTTTCCCTTTCAGTAAGGCACCATCGATGCCCCCCTTGTTCTTGCTTTCCACGTTAGTCAGTTGCTGAGTTGATTCTGTCTCTTCCTCCTCCTTGCCAGGGGCTTCCTTACATCTCCACTGACAACGAAATTCTCCCCCCACCTGGCTCCCCCTGCCCCCTGAGGTCTTCCCCAAGCACCAAATGGATGTGAGCCTTTCCTGGGTACCTTTCTTGTTCTGCTCTGCATTATAATCACTTGTGTGTGTTTCTCAGGCCTGTGATGAAATGCTAGTTCCTTCCTGGAGGGTGGGGAACTACGTGTCCCTTCCCGGCTCCGAGCGAGCGTTGCGACCTCGCTTGTTTGCAGGGCTCCCTCGCCCCACACCGCCTCCGGGACTTGGAAGCGTCCGTCAGGGCCCTGTCTCGTGCTGTGATCTTCCTTCCGTATCAGCTGAAACATCCTTGAGGGGGAGACCAGCATTCCTTCTAGAATCCTTACCACCCCGCACAGAGCTGGGCACCCAGCAGACACTTACATGAACGACTCTTTCTGTATCTTTTTTGGGGTGTAAGAAAGGATAATCACCCCCATTTTAGGGGAGGAAAATAGGCCGTGAGAGGTGAAGATCACCTCACGTGACAAATTGGCAACTAAGTCTCAAATGAGGATGAGGCCCCGGCCTCCTGGCTCCCGATAGACTAGGGGTAGGGGTGGCCCTGAGGCTGGAGAGCGGGAGGGAGGGTGGCTGTAAGGAGAACCGGAGTGGGTGCTTTCTAATGGGTGCTTTCTAATGGGCAAAGGAAGGCTCAGAGTGTGCCCGACGAGTTCTTCAGGTGTTCCAGGTCCGTTTGGAGCAGGGAGGTGGCCTCAGTAAGACTGCCCATCACCCTGACTCTGGCTTTCTCCCTCATAGAAGAAAAACAATCCCAACACAGTACAATGACATGGAAGAAAACATCATTTACCAAAACAAGAGTGGCAGTTTCCTGCCCTCCCTCCTAGATGCCTCCCTTACTTCAAGGAGAGGCCTAATTCTTCAGATACCCGCAGTCTGGGGTAAGGGGCAGGGGAAGGAAGTAAATTGCATCTCCACTGTCTCCAAGTTTGAGGTGGGTCCTGGAGGAGGATTTGTTCGCAGAGATGGGGGTAGCAGGCATTTGGGAAGCACGGGATACGTCTGGCTGCTGGGGCTTTGGGGGACAAGGAGCAGTTTCACCCTGCAGTCCAGCGGGACTTTTGCTCTCGGGCCATCCATTATCCTGTCTCCTGTCTCCCTGCCCAACCCACTGCACAAAGATGGCTTTCTGGCCCGTCTGAAAAACAATCAATATTTCTAGAAACGAGAATGTCAGAGGTCCTTGTCCGTGACCTTGGTTTATCTGGGCTGGAGGGTCTGAGGCCCAGAGAAGAGAAATGCTCCTTTGGGACCCTAGGGAAGCCCAAAGCCCTTGAATGGCCAGGAGGGTCCCTACCCGTGCAACCTGCCCCTCAGCTCCTGCCTGCTCCTCATGAGGGGGCTTCAGTTCTCTGTCAGGGTGTTTGTAACGACACCCTCGTCACGCCGAGAGCCCAACTCTACCGCTCTCCCGTGGGCGTGCTTCCTCTGCCCAGACCCCTCCTCACCACATTCTCTCACGATTAGAGAAAATGCTTCTCTTCCTTCCTCCTTCCCCGGGACACGGTATTCTAACGAGATTCAGTCTGAAAAAAAGTCAATTTACTGAGCAGATGGATGGTGAGTCAAGGGAAGGGAAGGTCATTCTTAACAGGGACCAGCGTTCCTTCCTTCCCCTCTCTGGAGCTGCCTGGACCGCCCTACCCGCCCACCTCCAGCAAACTCAATTAAATCAAGTGCTTTCTGGCAGCTCTAAGATGCACAGAACAGGCAAGAAGAGGAGTGCTTGCAAGCTTGGCTAGAGTCGGGCTCGAAGAGAGAACGGAGCCCCCGCCCCGGCTGTGGCAGGGACAGTCCCCAAGCCCCCTCCCCTGACACTCTCACCTGGGTACTTGCCACCTCGACTCCTCTTGATGAAGCAGACGATGAGCAGAATCAGCACCAGGAGGGCAATGGCACACATGAGCCCAATGAACCAGCCCTGGGTGGCGATGTCAGTCTGGTTGTTGGTGTAAGCTGGGGGGCGGGGCACAAGCAAACACGTTGAAGGGTTTCGCGTGGGGGAAGGTGAGGAGAGAGACGTGAGGGAAGAGCTTCGGCTACTTCACATCCATGTTCCTTCTGGAGCCTAATGCTACCACCTAGCAGCCCTCTGGCCCAAACTGCCCAATACAGGGACAAAGAGAAAATAATTAAGGAGCCAAGGTCAAAGGTCAGAAAAGAGGTAGAGGAAGGGGGGACAAGGAGCAGAATAAGCAGGCCTGTTAGGAAGGGGAAGTTTCCCTAAGAACAAGGCATGGCATTTTGGTAAACCACATCCTGGGGAGAGCCTGGCGGGGACTGAGAGAAGGTCAGGACGGGCCACGGAGGTCCGGTTCCCCATCAGTGAGCCAGGGGCAAGGAAATGGGGCCCGTGCGCCGCCCATCAGGGAATGCGGCCATGGTCACGATGCAACACCCCTTGGAAGAGCACCTTCAGGGGCCTGCACAGGCCCAGGACGCCCTTGCTTTCTCACCTCTCCCCAACCGGACTGCACACTCCTGGAAGCAAGGACAGGCTCTGTGTGGTGCCCTAGACGGCTGGTGGCGAGGCTGGGGCCATGCCTTCAGCGCACCCCGTGCCACTTTGGACCACTTCCGCATGGGAGACCCACCCGGCCTGCTGCAGCGGTGACAATGAATCACCCGCTGCCCTGTGACAGTGAGTCTCTCCAAAGGGACAGACCCCTGTGTGACCGCAGGGGCATGTGGGTGAGTCTAAAAGACAGGCGTTCAGGCACCATCTGATGGTTCCTGGACGACCCGAAGGCTGGGGCTCGGGCTCAGGAGGCAGTGTGAGTTGGGTAGGACCCACTCGCCATTCTCCTTGCTATGGACCAGAGAACAAAAGTGACACCTCCAGGCACGGGCCTCCTCCAGGGGAGCAGCATGGGGAACAGAGGGGGTGCTCCAGGGTCTTCATCAAGTGCTCCCTTGTGCAGCAGGTCCCACCTTTTGCTCCCCTTGGTCTGAGAAACTGTCTTCCCAGAACCTAGCCAGGGCACTGTACCAGGACGGTCTCAGTCAGTGGTGGAGCCCGACGACCCAACGCTGCCATGCTCTCCAAGCCCTGGCTGAGAGGCAGGTGAGTTCCCCGGACTGTGGCTGGATACCCTGACCTACACATGCTGGGGGGATCTCCCATTCCTGCCCCCACTCCTGTTCCCACAAACCAGCCCCCACAGTGTCAGAGGGATCCTTCCCCAGTCCCCTGTGAGACCAAATGACTTTCTGCTCGAACCTCCGCTGCATCTCATCACCAGTGGGCAAACCTCCATTCCCCACCCCGACCTGTCAGGTCTCGTCCGAGCTGGCCCTGGCCCCTCCCTGGTGCCACGGCCGCCTCTCTGTGCCCCGCCACATGGCCCCTCTCGTTCCTGCCCCGGGGCCTTTGCTCGTTCTTCAAATCCATCTCAGCAAATGTCAGCTTCTCAGAAAGGCCTTCCTGGATCTTCCAGCTGAAGCAGAGCCCCTCTCCCTAGTCAGTCACTCTGAGAACTCTATCATTTCCATAGCACTTGTAGCATCTGGCAGTCACACAGCAGTCCCCCTTGTCTGTGGGGGTACACTCTAAGATCCCGAGTGGGTGCCTGAAAGTGTGGATAGTACCAAACCCTACATTTTTTCCTATACATACACATGACCTATGGTAAAGTATAATTTACAAATTATACATAAAAAGAGATGAATAACTAATAATAAAATAGAAGAACTATAACCACACACTGTAATAAAAGTGATGTGAATGTGGTCTCTTTCTCAAAACACCTGAATGTACCGTACTCCCTCCCTTCTTGTGGTGATGCGGGGTGATAAACGCCGCCTGGAGAGGAAGTGCGGTGGATGGCATGGGCGTTGTGCCTTACTGTTAGGCTCTGCTGGCCTTCGGACAACATGACAAAACGGGGACCGCCAGCTTTGGGGATCCTGGGCCGTGGAGCCGCGACTCTGTCCACGGCTGGGGAAAGGCAGTATTTTCGGACCGCAGTGCCCACAGACCAGGGGGACAGCGGTATCACTGCCACCGCTAAGAGTTCGCTCTTATCAGCGCTTCCTATGGGCTGTGCTCGCAGTCCTTTCCCACACGCTCTCTAACACAACCCCCACAACCATCCCACGGAGCGGGTCTGTGTCGCTATCCCTATTTCATAGGTGAGGGCACCGAGCCACGGAGGTCGAGTGATTTACTCAAGGTCACAAAGCCAGTAAGTGGTAGAGTTGAGATGTGACCCCTGTCTGTGCTCTTTCCCAGTCTCGTCCTTCCACCCAGAAGACAAGCCCCTTGAAGGGGGATGTCAGGTTTGCTGTTGCTTCTCCAGGGGCAGGACAGAGCCTTACACTCAGGAGGCACTCGATTCATGTCTACTCAGCGGATGCGCCCTCCACTTCCTTCCCTTCGCTTGGCCCACTCGCCCTCCCTTGGCCCGATGGGGCCTCTGCTGACCTTAAACGCCCCACTGTCCTTCCTTCGTCACCCATCCCTGCATTTTTCAGCTCACTCCATGGACCCTGCTGGAGGAAGATGGGACGCAGGCCCGTCACAGCCGTGCTTCACCTGGGCCTTCACGGCCGCCCGGCAACCCTGCCGCTCGTCTCCCACGGTTCCTCCAGACTGCTCCTCCCACACGGCCGCCCGCCATGGTCAGCGCTGAGCCCACTTACCCCGCTGTGGAGGCCAGCGAAGCCTCAGCCTCTACAACCGGCCCCCTCCCGGGTCAGGCAGGGCTCCTCCCCCTCTGAAGCTACTCCTCCCGCAGCGGTGAGACCCACACCTCACCTCCCTGGCAGCTCAGTCCTAAGTGGATTGCTGAAAATTCTAACATTTTCAGTTTCTTCTTTTGCTGTCTCCTCCCTTCTGCTGTTACATACATTGAAGTTTCCTGTATCTTAAAATAAAAACCCTTGAGGAACCTGCCAAGCTTTTCAGCTCCGTCCTGTCCTTTTTTAGGTAAACTCAATCTTCCCTTGTTTCCGGTTGCTGCCAACTCCTTTCTCCACCCCCAACAAGCCAACTCAAAGCCCCTCTATGCTCACTGGCGCTTCATCAACCACCAGGGAGTGGCTCTTTCCCAAACGAACCTCCGCATCCTTGACTCTTACCTTCAGTCCTCCACTCCCAACATTCCGAGGGACAATCCTTATATTCATCTCTTTGTCCCTACAGCCAGTTCCACACCATAAGCCCAGTGCCTCCTCCCAACAGCTCCTTGAATGGCCAACATGGGTCTTCCTACCCGCTCCCCTCTCCCGCCAGTGACTTCACCATTCTCCTGACCTCTGAGAGTTATCATTTCTCTTTCCAAAATGTCTCTCATATCCACCTCACTGCTCCACTCCAGAGGGGTGCCCTTACTCTCTGCCCATCAGATCCTAGGCTATAATCACACATCACGCTGTTCTGTTTCTAGGACGCTTCCATGAAGGCCAAGCACCCTGGTCTTCCCCGCCCTGCCCAAGGGCGCCTGCAATGCCACCCCTCCTGCTCTCCTCCCTTCTGCCCTCCTTCCCGAACCTCCCATTGCTCCAGCTCACACCGGTCTCTGAAATCCCTTTGCTCATGTAACATTTAATTGCTGTTTCCTGGGTCCTGATTTCCAATGACTGTATTAAAGGTTTGAGAACAGGGGATTCTTTGAGCCCCCTAGTACTTAGCATGATGCTGGTCACAGAACAAGTAGTCAGTGACTACTTATTAATTATCAATTTAATCTTAATATGATATGGTTAACTGCTTTAGTTTCTTCCCTGATGCCAGCTGGGGGTCACAGGGCTATCGGCTTGCCTGTAAGCCACACCTGGGTACTGGGGTGAAGGAATCTCTTCACCTTGTCTGGACGGTGGTTCCCCCTTTCACAGAGAAGATGGTGCGTGTGTCTGTGGTGACCTATTCACCTCCCCCTTCCTGATGCCCGCTCTGACAAGTGCTGATAGCTGTCTCTACAGACTCCCTTTCCCGTTGGGGGAGAGTCACGATTCCAGGGACAGTGCCCACACGGGCAATCTAGAAAGCAAATGTGTCTTTCCATCCCTGACTTTACCAGGCAAAGTTCAAATGTTATCTTCAGTCCTTACCAAAATGGTCAAAGAATTTTCTATGAAGTTTGCACACACCAGTCTGTTCAAACTTCAACGAAGTTTATAACTGTGCTTGGTGATGGATGTCAATGTGGTAATCATTTCACAATATATACAAATAGCAAAGCATTATACATCTACTCACAAATCGTTATACATCTAAAACTAAGTGATAAATGCTATATGCCAATAATGTTTCCATTAAAAATAGAAAACAAGCCAAGGGGTGAGGTGGGCGTAGCCTGGCAAACAGGCGCCACGCCTCCTACTGTGGCCCAGGGCATGCTGTGCGTCTTCCACATCACAGCCTGCAGCCCCTCAGAAATGAGCAAGCCAGCCCCAAGGTAGAGCACCCACGGCTCCTAACCAATCAGGAGGAATTTGGTTTGGCCAGTCATTCAAGGTCAGCAGAATTATGTTTCAGAAGGACAGATGAACAAATATAATAGGCGTGGACTTTCTTCAAACGCAGTTTGGCTTGGCTGCTCTCACTTAGGCATCAGTTCACACGCCCACTCCCACCTGTCCTGGCTTGGGTCTCTCCCAAATGCGGCAGAGCCAGGCCGACTACAATCAGGGCCCTCAGCGCCCCCGCCTCCCGCTTTCCTGAGATCTGAGGTGGACTGCTGTCTGTCTTGCTGATCCCGCAACCCCCGCCGGCCCCCGCCGCCTCGTCAGATCCACCACGCTACTGCCTCCTCCCATGCTGCCCACCCATGATGGAAGAGCTGACTGGCCTCTTGGAGTGCAGGGCTACGTGTCTGGAGCCCCTCAGGCTTCTTTGGCTTCAAGAGCTTCAAGGAGGTGATTAACTCCCCATGTGGGATCTTTCTGGTGAGGAGCAGGGAGTCCATCAGCATTCCTAGTGTTTTCCGGCCCTTCTTTCCTGAACCACTAAAGCATGTGTGAGTCTGTGGACTAGAGCGATGGCCTGTGGTTGCCTAAACGACCAGGGGTCAGGTCCAGAGAGGCTCACAGACTCTCACTTTGATGAGACACGGGACCTGGGGGAACATGTGAACTTGGCTCTGGAGCCCACCCACGGGAAACACTATTTAATTGCTCTGCACAGGCACACAGGAGCTTCAGAAAGTGACAATGTTTTCTTTCCCTATGTAATTTCCAGCCCGCCAGGCGGTAAGCGAGTGCTTTGTGCTCAAAGGTAAGGCCCTACATCCGCTCTTTCCAGCTTGCAGTGGAAGGAACCAGGAAGATTTGTACGTGCTAAGTGCCTCACTCACTGTAAAAGCAAGCTATCAGGCTCAGCCTCGAGTCACCCACAGGAAGAGAGAAATGAACATTTGAGTCAGTGCTCGGAAGTGTATTATCAATCATCATTTTTTTCTTTGACTCGTGAGTTTAATACCTTGAAGCAGATTGGGACATCCCTCTTCTCTCTGGCTCTTTCTCCCTACCCTCACCCACAGCACTGGGAGAAGTCTCTCTCTGAAGCAGGCTGCACAGGCTTCTGCAGCATCCCCAGGGTGGAACTCAGTCCTTGAGTCTTTTCTTTGCTTCCTGCCTCTGTGCTGGACTGGACTTTGAATGAAGCAACACCAAATGCATGCACTGGTGAGCAGCAGCTCGGGACCCCGACTGGGTTACACAGAGTCCAGCCACCTGCTCCACCCGGTCACCTGTCCAGTTCCCTCTCCTGGCCCTAGGACAGCCTGGCCACTCACAGACCTCCTGCCTGAGCGGGCCTGGCTAGTTCCAAGCAGCCTCTGCATCTCGATGGCACAGACATATGCAGGACAGGTGGAGCCACAGGGAGGACAGGACACCCAGGCTAGGAGGGACTGGGCTACAAAGGCAGGAGAGAGACATTTATGCAGATGGGCAGTGACTCACAAGCTGTGACTACCAGGATCAGCCTCACAGGTCCAGGCACAGGAAGAGTAATTGAACACATTTCAGTCAGCATTCACAAGTTCACATAAGTCACTGGGGTGTTTTTTCCCCTCTATCTTTGTCTACTAACCTGCATCTGATTAAGACTTCCCCTGGGGGCAGAGACCAGTCCTTTTCTCTCCCCCTCCTAACCCTTTAGCCCCAGGGCTTAGCTTGCCACCTGCCTGTCTGATTTTAAAGATGCACAGAAAGGAACAAGCAAGCACCCTTGCAACTCCAGACGGCCAGCGGCCGGCCCGGCAGAGAGGTTTCTGAGCCTTGGACCCTTTATGACCCCCGTCGCCTGCCCACGTGGCGCAGTGAAGATGCTCCTCTGTTGGCAGCTGGAGCCCGTTAGAGCTGGGGTGACTCCAGTCCAGCAAAGCTTCCTCCCCTCCCTCAGCACGACGAGGGGTCACCCACTTCGAAGCCATAACAAACTTAGAACATTAATGAAATCAAAACAAATCCCCAACAACTTCTATGACAAACACACTTTGGAATTTTTTAACAGTAGATGACAGTGGCAAGGCAGCGACATACACGCTGACCTCTCACTTGGTTCCTGGGGAAATCCCGGGGGCGAGACCTGTGGGCAGGAAGCCAGCCTGTGTCCCCGGGCTGGGCTGTGCTGCACGCCAGCAGCCCCACACCCACCCGAGGGGACCACGTGTGCGCCCACACCGAGCCCCTTTGTTTCCAGCACAGCGGGGAAGGCAGGTGGCCCCTTGTCCTTGTTCTACAATATTTCGTTGGCACCCCACTCGTCCCCACAGGGTTAGAAGCACGGTTGCCTCTCCGCTGTACATGCATTTTTGGCTTCTCTGGTCTTGTCGGGAGCTGCAGAGTATAAGAGCTGAGACACGCCATGCAAGGTGGGGAATGGGTGGGGAGGGATCTTTTTTCTGAGGAGCAAATTCAAGCAGGAAGCTGAAAATGAGGATGAAATGCCCATGCTTGTAGGGGACGGCCAGGCCGGATCCCCTCTCACCTGTACTGGTCATAAAGGTGATGATGGCACTGCTGATGCCCTCGTTGTCCCGGGAATAAATTCGCAATGTGTATGTCATCCCGGGATAGAGGTCTGTCAGCTGCACAGGCTGGGCCTGGGCCTTAACGGGGACAGTTTTTTTCGTATGGTTGCCTGGGGAACAGAAACCTCAGTCAGCCCAGGGCCAGGTGTGAGCAGCTGGAGGGGCAGTGCTTAAGTCTCCACCACCTGTCGAAGGTAGACGTGTCGGGGAAGGGGCTAGGGACGGCAGGGCCAGGCCACTGCACAGACCAGAAGGTCTCCAGGCAGCTCCAACACCAGCACTTCCGAGCAGTGTCGACTCCCCCACGGGGCAGCCCTTCAGCAGAGGGCACTGCTCCCTCTCCCGGAGCTGTCTTCCCTCGCCAGTCTTAGTACCACACCGCCTTCCTTAAACTCTCAGGGTGTCCGCCAGTGTTGTTACCCTGAAGGCCAATGGGCCAGGCAGCATCCCCCAGGGTACCCGGAGATGCCTTTTATCTCTCCCCACGTGCAGAATTCACCCATCAGGAGGAGAGGGTGCCCATGTGTCTGCGGCAGTGGGTGGGAGGAGGCTGAAAACGTACTGCCCAAACTCAGGATTCTGGGTTCTGTGGATGTGGAACCCCTCCACCCACAGAGAACTAAGGGCTGTTGTTTTTCCCCGGGAGACCTTCGGGTGGCCAGCCCCGCTGGGGGAGCTGGCCTACTCGCTTACAGTCCATGCCAAAGAGGCCTGTACGGTGGGCCTGACCCTCAGAAACAGGGCCCTTCCCTCTACAGTTCAACCAACTTGTACCCATGGTCCCAAGATCCAGCAAAGCGTGAACAGCTCAGCTCAAGCCACCGGCTCTCGGAGACGAATTACCCTGGTCTGTGTCCCCATGGCCATGGGCATCCCCTCTGAGCAAAGCACAGTTGTACCCCAAGTCTGACCCAACCCCGGCTATCTAGTGGGGATATCAGAAAATATGGATTCTGAGTTAAGGAGATCCACATAGAGGAGAGATTTGGCACATTTGGGGGCTATTCAGAACCCTTATCCTGGGCAGGAAGTGGGTGGAGGGCCCCATTACCCAGGGCCTTCCCAGCAAGTGCAACCCCAGACCTCACTAATGGCTGTAGAATCCTCTTCCTTCCCCTTAAGCCTGCTCCTCCCACCTCACTGCGGTCTGAGCACACATCAGTTCCATCAAGTCACAGTGAAGCCAGGCTGACAGGCCTCTCCGAGCCTGGGGGAGCTCACGGGCTCTCTGTATCGGCACCCGCGCTGCCTGCTGCAGCGGCCACCACCACCCCGCACAGCAATGCTTACTGTCGATGTACTCAACCACAAAGTCAGTTCCGGGCCCGAAATTGTGCTTCCAGGTGATGTTGGCCCATTTACTGTTGGGGAGCACCGTGACGTTCCATATGGACTGCTCGTCGGGGGCTGGTGGGCAGGTTAGAAGAGGAGTTAGTGGTGAGGAGGGAGGCAGCGCTGGGGACAGAGAGACAGACAGACAGACACACGAGGCCAGGAAAGGGAAAAGCCACAAGTGGCTGTGCACAGGGCCCAACAGAGCTCCAAGCTGCAGCCTTGGAGGCCAGGCCTGAGGTCGCCATCCAGGTGCAAGCAGGTGCAGTGGGGGTGCATAGGTAAGGGAGGGCTGTCAGTGGTCTGTATGTCCACGCAGGTGGGGTGGGAATGAAAGACTGAGTTTTGAGCCACGTTACTGCAGGCTCTAACTTGGGCTCATTCCCTTTTACATCAGCCATGGATGTGAACGGCGCGGTCAAAGGGGCCAGGAAAAGCCCTGCTGGCTCAAGTGCAGGCAGAGGGGAAGCGGTGTGCCCACTGCCTTCCCTGCAACTACGGGCGTTCTACAGGAAGGAGGGAGGGGCCTTTCAAAGAGTCCCGATGAGATTTGCAGGAAGGACAGGACAGACACGGGAAAACCTTTATGGGCTCCTAAAACTGGAGGAGGAGATGGTGACCAGACAGGGACTCTGCTCTGAGGAGCCCCTGGGGTCGTTCTCAGTCACCAAAACCCTGGACGATGTGGAGAATGGCCTCAGGTTGTCTGCGGGGACTGGGGGTCTTAGCATCCCGAGTAGAGACAGCATGAGCCCTTCCTCTCCCTCTCATGGGCAAGGTGAGACCAAGAAAAGACAATTGCTTTTCAACACCCAGCCCTCAGTGGGCCAGACACCACTGAGAAGAACCCCGTTCTATTGGCTTTTCGGCACCACAGCCTTTGAAGCTCGATCTCCACGCAGCACAGAAGCCATTAATTATCTAGTTCCTACGAGCTACGAGCTACTTTATCAAAGCCACGGCACTGTCTGCAGCCATAGCCTGTGGACAGGAGAATGGTGCTAATCTTCAAACGTAATCATTTTTCAAGAGTCCCAGCAGTCTGATTACCTCATTTCCGAGCAAAGATTTAATAGTGGAGTACTAGCATGGGGCCTTGTATTTCAAAGACTTTACAAGTATGGCTCTTGTATATTTTATTAGCATGCAAGGGGGCACTGTCACCAACAGCCCCGTCACATACAAATGGAGTACGTTGCTGACGCACCTACTCATTATCTATTTGACATGTTACTGAGTCTGCAGGGCTGGGGAAGTGATAAAAGATCTGGTCTTCACTTCAAAGAAGCGCCTTCTCTCCTACAACCTTGTCGGCTGGCTGCCGGTTGCCCCAGGTGATTATGGTTCCTGTTAAGTGACAGACCCAGAAAGAGCGCCCACTGCTGGCACCGCAGGGTGTTCCCTGGGGGGGGCAGGAGCAGGCTTGTCACTCATCTTCCACGCTCCCGTGGCGCTGGCGGCTCTAGGCAGCCCTGATCCCAGCCCTGGGGGTCTCATGGCTCTTGCTAGTGAGAGTGAATTAGGATTAGTCATAATGAAGGGACTTGAGTTTCCTGCTCCTCAGCTTGGGGGCCTGGAAATAGCCCAAGAATCAGGTTTAGTCAGTGTGGCCACCAATACAACATTGATTAGGATCTCACTGTCTTAAAGGTCAGTTAGATTGGGGCACTATCAGCAAAGGTCGAGTGACGGGAAACCAAAACCGTTTAGAGGTGGGCGTTGGAGGAAGGCACCGCTGTGCAGAGGCCAAGATGATGACCGCTAAGGACCCGAGAAGTTCAAAGACAGAGACCAAGAGGGAGAGCTACCGACCACCGACGAAACAAGAAGGCAAGTGAGGTGCGGCATGACTGTTCTGCTGACTCCTAGAAGGCGAGAACTGGGGAGAGTCCCTTGGAATCTGAAGGAGATGGTACAAATAAAAAGTCTAACTTTACCCTGAAAAAAGTAAACTTTTGGTCCTAAGATGGAAGACATGATAAAAACGAAAATTCCCTTTAAAGATCCTGGGCAGCAGAGCCATCACGCTGCATGGAGGGATGTGAGGATGTTTGAGGGGCTTCCCAAGCTCTAAGGGCAAGATCGGGGGCGTGGCCGGGCGCTCTGCAGTGACCCGGCAGCCGGAGGTCGGGGTGTGAGAGTCCGAGAGGCCAGTCCTTTCAGAGGGCAAGGGACTGCTGGGGAGCGAGCCCCACTCTGTGCATCTCCCTGTGAACCAGAGCACTCGGCTGGGACACCAGGCCCCACTCTGACGCAAAAGGCACTTCACTGCGGGGCTCCAAAGAACACCCGGCACCAAGTGCTGGTGGCAGCTTCTAATAGCCTAGCAGGTTTCTCCTCAACCAACCGCTTCCTGAAGGGCATGTTGTTTAGATTCTGGATATTGCACCTTTAAGGCAAATCCGCGTTTTCAAGGTCTGAGGAGCATGTCAGCTACGGATCTCACAGCTCCACGTCACTGAATTAAAGAAAACACACGTGGACTAGGCCTCCGTCCGCACACTAAGAGAAGTGGGTGCATGGGAGACAGGCCTTGGAAGGCCAAGGGACTTGCCCAGGAAACAGCTGCTGGAGGAAGGTTCTGGGTGCTTCCTGCCAGCCCTCTGGCCTCATCACTGATTTTATAGCTGGCCTGTGGGTTCTGCAAGCTAGAGGCCCTCCACTCTGTGGTAATAAGAGTGTTTGATGCTCCGTTTTTAGAAACACGGCCGGATGCCTGAGGGGTCTCCTCATGCCCGAGGACCAGAGCTGCCTGGCCTGGCTGGGCGATGCAGGAGCAGCACCTGCCCAGGCTGAGCAGGCTAGCCTGTGGTCGACTTTCACCAGGGACCCCTAGAAAGGCTGTGATTTTCCCAAGTGTGCATGGGGCGGCGTGGGGAGTGTGAGTGGGGAGGAAAACAGAGCACCTTCAGGCAGTACTCTCCTGGAAGCTCTGACTTCTCAAGAGTAAAGTCTGTAAGTGTGATCTGGGGGGAGAGGGACCACGGAAGAGTGGCTCTGGGAACAGACCTGCCTGGGAGGCCGGCCACTTGCCGCTCCTCAGCCCTCTGTGCTGTAGGGTTAGATGTGACATGGCCAGGCAGGGAGC
The DNA here is from genome assembly GCA_028533065.1 of Trachops cirrhosus. Lineage (NCBI taxonomy): Eukaryota > Metazoa > Chordata > Mammalia > Chiroptera > Phyllostomidae > Trachops > Trachops cirrhosus. The sequence continues at coordinate 22,241,023 of CM052551.1, forward strand.
CTTCTCGAGACAGTTGGCCAGGGTCAGGCTCCCGTCCTTCCTCACGACCTGTCCTTCCTGGAGTACTCGGCCCCAAGCTGACTGCTCGGCATGTAGCTGGAGGCAGCCCTAGCGTGTGGGACCCAGGTGTCCTGCCTGAGGCGTGTGGCCCTCTGTTAAAGGACAGGGATCTAAGGCGAGGACGAGGGAGATGCAGTGGTGGAGAACCATCCAAGGGGTGGGCAGGGCTACCCTGTGCCACGAGGCTACCAGACTGAAAATCCCGTTGTTTCCAAAGTAGGAACAAAGGGAGGTGCTGGGTACCACCAGCCCAGACCCTCCGGTCTGGGGTGCCTGTGGGTGGGGGCGGGGAGCATGGACAGTGGGCAGTACCGGATTCGTGTGTCTTAGTCCCGATGGCGGGAGGACTCTCCGTGGTGGTGGTGGTGGCGGCGGCAGTGGTTGTAGTAGTTGTGGCGACGGTGGTGGCGACGGTTGTAGGTGCGACAGTTGGGATGATGGGGACTGTTGTGGCTTCGGTGGTGGCAGCAGTGGCAGTAGCATCAGCACTGCTCACGGTGCCCGTGGCACCCACCGTGGTCGGGGGCAACGTGGGAGGAGCTGAGAGGAAAATGTAAAACAGCCGAGTCTGGTTGGTTTGGCTGTTCCCAGCCTGGACACACGGCCCCCGCGTGACAGGCAGGCAGGCAGTCCGGTGACGAGATGGAGCTTAGTAATCAGCTGCCTCCCCAAGCACAGACGGGCTGGGTCACATGATCACAGCAAAATGACATACCATGTGACAGGAAGAGAATGAAGCCCTGTGTGTGTTTCATTTTCTTCTCATGGTCTGTGGCTCAAAGCACCCAGCATGCATCCAGCCAAGGTGGGGGTGAGGATGGGAAGGGACATGTACTGAATCGCTCAGACCTCAAGGATGAAGGCACAGGGTCCCAGGCCAAGACCACCCAGACAAGGGCCGCACAGCACGTCAGCCCAGCCCCCGAGCCTGGCCCTGGAGATGGGCCGATGGCCGGGTCCTGTCCTACAGGAGCCCCAGGAAGCCTGCCATTCCCAACCACTCACTCCAAAAGTACCCTTTCCCCACCTGCATGAGCTCTAATGCCACCAGAGAGAGCAGTCTCTGCTGCGCGCCCCCACGGCGACCCACCTGGCCTCTTTTCCTCCCTTCTTCTCCACCCAGTGATGGTCCTCCCTGAAGTCACCCATTCCACCCTCAACTGCGGGAACTGCCTTTGTCTCCAGGACATTTTGGGTCCAGGCGTCCCAAGTCCTTTCCCTTTGCATTAGAACAGGGAAAAGCGCAGGAACAGAAGCACCTCTTCCCAGCCCACAGCAGACACAGACACCCCAGGGCACGAGTGAGATCTGTGCTGTATCTTCTTTTTTGCACAGATCTTTCAAGGGGGTTCAAGTGTGTGCTGACTCTCCTGCTCTCCTCTTCCATCCAAAGCTAGCTGCCCACACAGGTCAGCCCTTGGGGCCAAGTCTATGGAATGTGACCTGTTTCCCCACAAGAAGGGTCCAGGAAGCTAACCAAGGACTGCCCTATTACTCTCTGCTGCTACAGATTGAGGGTAAGAGAAGAATAATGGGGCAAATCACAGAGCTGCCTTGCCCCCTCCCGGTGCTCCGTCTCCTGGCACCTGATCATGTCTACTTGCTAGTGTCCATGCTAACAGAGAGTAGGCAGGATGTTAAGACACAAGTAGGTAACTCTCACTCCCAAGGAAGAGTGACATCCCACCCTACCACAAATCTCCATAGGTTCAGGAAAACAATATTCCCACCTGTGCAACAGGCGGCCACGCCAGGGCGGCAGCCAGAGAGAAAACTGTCCGAGTGCTTTTTCCAGGGAGAATTAAGAGATCCTAAGCTTTCTCTACGAGAGCCTGACCAACAAAAGCCCTTTCATTTGCCTGGGCCTCCAATATTACAAGACCCCACAGAGCAGAGACGGTTCCTGGGACCCCTTGTTACTTCCCTATCCGAAAGATCAGAGGCATTACTGGGCCCGGAGAGCGCTGACCACGGAAGTCACGCTGGGCAGCCCACGAACACGAACACATTCCGGAGATTCCCGGGCAAAGTCCAAGCAGGCAGTGCTACATTCCTCAAGCCCCAGTCAGCTCGAGGACCTCAAGAAGGTGTGCGGGGGTGTGGGGCGGGGACAAATTCCCTCCCACAGTCATTATTCAAGGGTATATTCTGTCCAGGGGCCCCGGGCCTGGGAGGCTCAGGGCTGTGAAAGCTCAGCATGAGGGAATTCGTCTGTCCTGCCCACCAAAACAGAAAGGCAGACGTGGGAGAGCTGCGAGGCCCACCAGGCCAAGGTCGGCTCTCTCCCAGGCCTGGCCTGGTGTTCCCACGGCCGTGGTCACACCTGCTCTGTGTTGTTGGATGGGACCTCAAGAGGCTGCTCTGTCCAGCTGGCCTAGGACTACACCAGTTTGGTTCCTTATCAGCAGTGTATTTCCTAATAGTTTCTGGCAAATACAATGTTTTTCTATGATTATTTTAAAGGTACCATAAAAAAACCCCTTAAGACTCCCTTTTAACTTCAATCACCCCACTGCACGTGGTGCAGACCTGGGCTTCCCTACTCGCACACGCCGTGGGGTCACAGTTCCCAGGCTCACGCGCCCCAGTCCTCGCACCAGCCGAGACACACACACTCACACGCACACAGCCAGGCTCACACACGTGACCCTGTGTGCCCCAGCGAGCAGCCTCAGTGACAGGGTGCCGAGACAGGCTGCGTTAGAGCGAGCCCTCCCGGGCGGGCTAGTCAGACACCAGAATGACAAATGGCTTGAGGACGCTTCCACTCAGCCGCATCCCCTCCCTCTGAGGGTCCCTTCTGCCAAGTGGGACTGAAGGGAGTGATTCTCTCTGGTGATGGCTGCCCAGTTGCTGTTCCTTTGCTCGGGGGCAAGAGTCTCAGGGCGTGAGTAAGAGGGACCGAGAGGGGAGTGAGAGGGACGAGAGAGGGACCGAGAGGGAAGGAAGAACACCCTTGCTTCCCAGGCACCACTGGAATGACCTTGGAGGACACAACCTCAGCTGCCCGAGGTAACAGCTGGCGAGCAAGCATTCTCTGACCACTCATTAATTGCATCTCTTGTCCCGTGGCTGGATGGGGCCAGAGCGAGGGAGGGCAGAGACAAAGACAGGCTCCAAGGGAAGGGACAGAGTCAGGTGCATGAGCTGTCAGAGGTGTGAACAGGCAGGAGGGGAATGAAATTTTTCCGTGGGGAAAGCGTCCGTGCTCGGGTCAAAGGGGCCTCACGTGACTTCATACCCTGGGGCGGGGCTGGGGTAGAGGACAGAAGGGGAATAAAGCACAGAAGTGGGGCTGACAGAGTGGCCCCCAGGCCAGAGAGACAGACTGCCAGGATGCCGCCTCTGGCCACAGCAGCAACTGCGGGCTGGAGAAGCACCCTGGTCACTGCCCGGTGGAGCCCCCGGCCCAGGGACCAAGACAAAGGGAGGCCTGGAGCTGGAAGCACCGGGCCCCCGACCCAAAGGCAGTGTCCACCTAATGGGTGGCCTGACACCTACGGGTGGCACCCCTCCATGGCTGAAGGTTTCCAGCCAGTTTTGGGACACCGTGTAGGAGGTGGGGAAACTGAGAAAAGATGACGCGTCTCTTATTCATCTTCCTGACCCTGGAACCTGCCATGGAGCTCCCTACCACACGCTTGCGGATCTGAGCGGAGTCAGAGACGAGGACAGCCGTTTCCAGACATTGCCAGGCGGAAGGCTCAATCCAAAGATGCCCGCATGGCGCATGGGCCGCCCCGGCCAAGTCACAGATGGCCGGGACAGATGGGCGGCCGTCCTAAGAGACAGCAGGTACGGTTGCCCGACAGGGATCATCTCTACTGGGTGAGATACAAACAGACCAGTTTGGAGACAAACCACCCAGGCCTGGGGAGGATCAGAGGGTATGGAGCAGTGGGCCGGACGCCGGGCCACGTCAAAAACGTAGAACCCAGGCTCCGGTACCTCACACCTGCAGGCTGTGCAGAGGTTCTCGCGCATCTGAGGCCGAGAACAGCCGATGATCTCAGCACCTGTCTTTACAAAGAAGGGCGATGCGCCTCTCCGCCCATGTCCTGCGGACGCCGGAGCCGGGGACACGTGCCGACTGGCGGCCCGAGTGTCTACGCTTACTCTGCATACCATGAACCTGGGTCTTCTCAAGCGGGACGCACAAAGTGGGGCGTTTGGAATCACACCCACCACCCTCGAGACTGCCACTCACGACAGGGGCAGCACAGACTGGCATGCCCTGCCCCCAGACCCACCAGCCTTGTGTCCCCAGGGGCCAGAATGGGGGAGGTGGCCCAGGAGCTGCTAGACCGATGAACTTCTAGCTGCTTCTCCCGGTGCCTCCCCTGCGTCTGTCTTCGCTAAGCCTGCTCAGGCCGCCTTGCACCCCCGCTGTTACAGGCCCCGAAGAGACCCTTCTGCAAACTTGAAGCAGGAAGTCAGAGCAAACCCCAGAGTGTGAGACCAGCTTTCTCCCGTCTCCAGGACATCTCTCTTGTACCTGGCAGAGGGGTTCGGACCCTGTGGGAAGGCACTGGACCCCTGCCAGCCTGGGTTACTGGGGGGTGGAGGGGAGGAGAGAACTGGGGGAGGGCAGGAGGATGGCAGCGCACCACCCAGGGGTCTGGATGACAAACAAAGGCAAGCCGAGGAATTAGGTGAGCAACAGAAACAGAACCAACCTAAAATGGGGTGGGTAGGAAACCAAATTGGGCAAGGTGGGACGCTCCTCGTAAACCAGCCCTCAGATTCCTCACCCGGTCTCTGTGCGCCCCTGCTGCCTAGAGCCTAGGCGACCCCTTGCCTTATACCCTTTGCTCCGCCAGGTGAGCTTTCCTTCAGCTTCAGAGGAGGGCAGGTGAAGGAGCCCCGGGGTCCCCCGTCTAGTGTCTCCAGCTCGAGGCCTGGCCTTCTGTGGTGTAGTGCCCTCTGATGTCCCTCAAGCCCACAAATGAGGACTTGAGAGGAGGAACACAGCCAGCAGGCTGGCTTCTGTGCTAGGACCTGCTGGCCTGACTTCTCGCTTCCGCGCACCAACCTCCCAGAACCTGAGATGGAGACTGTTCTTAACGCCAAAGACTGTTAGGAGCTGGGCTTCTGACGGGTGAGGAGACAATCAGCCCACGGCGCCCAGAGACTCCAGATCCTGGAGCACCCGACTCTATCCGAGGATGTGCTCATGGGTTCTCACTGACCAGAACCCACATCAGGTGACAGAGCTGGTGTGGGGCCCCCATGCAGCATGCAAGGCCAGCATGCATGGCGTGCTCACCCACAGGTCACCCTTTCAGGGCATGGCAACCTGGCCAGAGGACAGGTTGTGTCCTCTCGCAGCAAAGCATTCCTTCTTGGGGCACAGTTGGCCACTCAAAGGCTGTCGACCCTCTCTGTGCTCTGAGATGTCAAGCCTAGGCAAGGGCCCAGGTGTTCAAGGACATAATCACTCAGCTTCAGAGAAAGCTCCAGCTCCAGAGAACAGGTCTGCAGCCCATGTGTGCAGGGCCCCTTCTAAGTCACTCTCCTTCTCAATAGGGGCAAATAGTAAGTGGAGGGAGAAGACTGTGCTTGATTCTGGTCCCACCCTCCTGGACGGTCTGGCTTCCCAACCACTGAAAGGGTGAGTCTGGAGCATGCTTTCATTCCGAGCCTCTCCCTCCTTCTCCGCCTTGGCCAGGCTCCACCTGCATCATCCCATGCCATGACCATTACCTCCGCTGCTGGTACGGTACCTGCGGTTGGAGTAGCTTCAGAACACAGCGCCCAAGATGGCCAGAGAGAGGGAGAAAGGATAAGAGAGGGAAGAGAAAACAGAACACAGGTGAAATCACAGGGCAAGCAGGCAGAGAAGGTTCTGGCTCAAACCTGACCCAGACAGTGTGGCCAGGTGCTGGCCACTGCCCTGAAGACGCCAACTGGTATTCAGGGCTCATGTTCAACTCCACTGGGGTCTGGTACATTTCTATAGAAAACTTGCCACCTGGGTCTGGAAGACCTTTCTAATACACTCTTGCTTCTGCCTCTGTTCAAGGACGAGCAACTACGAGGTGGCAGCAGGCACAGTCCACCTGCAGTGCTGTGTTCCAAGGTCTTTCCCCCAGAAGACGTCCTTCCCTGGCCGGGCTGATCTTTATGGTGCAGGCTGGGTGATGCTCTGTGATGCCAGGAATTGAGGGCTTATGGTGTAGGTGGTGCAGGAGGACACCGATCCTGGACAAAAGAACGGTGCCGCTGTCTTTGGGGGATGATGTCGGATAGTGTTGGGGAGGATGGCCGAGAGGGGAGAATGTTTGGCTGGATCCTCCTCACACAATCTCAGCCTTGAAAGGCCTGGGATTGGTGACAGACTGCAGCCCCGAGGCCCCTGTCTTGTCCTGCTGGCCCAGTTCTTTCCCACCAGTTGTACTTTATGAAATAAGAAACCCAACTGAATTCCAAAAGGAATTCCTGAATTTGCTGCAAATCTCTGAGTTGGGAAGAGTCTTTGTACTCCTGCTGCCCGGGGCTGCAGAACTTTCCCTGTGTGGTCCCTGGGGCTGGACATGCGTCTCTATCTGATGCTCTGTACTGGGGTGGAGGTGGGCAGGAGGAGAGGCTCTCTTCATGTATCTCCTTAGAGTTAAGTAATCAAGTGAGTGCATCAGCTGTGGCTGGTGTGGCTCTCCAAAAGGTTGCTGGTTCAATTCCCACTCAGGGCACATGCTTGAGTTGCAGGCCAGGTCCCCAGTAGGGGGCATGCAAGAGGCAACCGATCTCTGTATCTCTCACACATTGATGTTTCTTTCCTCCTGCCTTCCTCTCTGTCTAAAAGTAAATAAATAAAACCTTTTTAAAAACAGCATTTAAAAGAAAGGTGCATTATCCTTTGGTAATAAGGCACATATCAGGCACTGACCCAAAGTCCCCTAGCCCTGATTAACTACTCAATGGGGTTGGAAGGCCCAACTAGAGGAGCTTGTTGTGTGGCTCACTCCTGGCTTATGGGACAGGAGAGCGCCACAGAAACCCCCACCTCCACCCCCCACCTCGCTGCTGGCCCGCTGGCCAGGGAGCAGAGGCAGCAGGGCCTGGCAGCCCAGAGAGGGAAGCACTGGTGCTCTGCTGGGTGGTGGCAGAGGTCCTTGGGAGGTCTGGCCTGGGCCAGGACGAAGCTGCTGAACCCCAGCCTTCTAGAGAAAGCACTAGACATGATAGCCTGCTGTCAGCCTCAAGGATCCCTATTCACTTCACCTCTTCTTTGAAGGCTTCCCTTGCAGACTCGAGCTCCCCTGCGCCACACAACCACGGCCCCTTCCTTACCTGAACACAGCATTTCTCATGTTAAACTGCAACGAGCTGCTCTTGCAGATGTCTCCCTTTCTACACTGTGTGCTCATTACCTATGAATCACCCATTTTTGGCACAGTGTCTAGCACTTCGCATCGTGGGTGCTTAAGAAATGGCTTTTGAATAGACCACTGTACCTCTGGAGAGGCAGTGGGGTCCCACTTTCACAGGGAACCTGCCCATATCAAAGCTCCTAGAGTCACGAACCCCCAGTAGGTTCCTGGATGTCAGTCAGCATGCGTAGGTGGGCCCGGAGCTCCCTCTAGTGGAGTCCTCATGAAGGTGCAGTGCTGGTGGGGATTGCTAGGCTCCTGGAAGATGCCAGGTCGCAGGAGATGAACCCATTTGCTCTTTGTGAAGCTAGTTTGGCCAATGGTTGTTTCCCAGCTCCCTTTCCTCTCTGCAGCTGCAACTCACTCACTTCAGGCTGCAAGGAGGGACTCACAATCCGATCCGGGCAGGTAACTTCAGTCAAGGCTATTTCCCCTCCCTCCGTGGCCCCACGTGCCCTTGGGAAAAGAAGGGGTGTCCCTAGAGCCCTCATGGGCATTGTCAATATTCATGCCTCCCTCAACAGGTAAGCACGTTCACTATTCCTTGAGGTTCATTAGCATATTCACTTCCAACACACTTTCCCTCATCTCATCTCCACTCAGAACTCATGCTCTCTTCTGTATTCCCCCACTAGAGGGAAAGACAGCACATATTAAGTAGCTGAGCAAGTCAAGGCCAAGTGGGGGACCCAGGTCTGACAGCAAGTCTAAGGAGACCCGAGCTCTGCAGACACATTGCCTGTACCTACCTGCCAGCATATGAGATGGGCTCTCTACTTCGAGGGCCGAAGGACCTGTGGCCTCATTCCCTCCCCATGCCAGGAGGCCGGGCAGCCAGAGGCCAGGTCAGAGTGTCTCGCTGGGGACCACTGTCCCTGAGGCTGCCACAATGCACCTACCTTCATTCGGGGATGCTGGTGACTCCTCCGTGACTGCTTCCCCAGAGCCCACCTGCGTCCTGGCACTCAGGGTGAAGCGGTAGCGTGACACAGGGTCTGCTCTTTGCACCGTGACCTTGGTCTGATTAGGAGAGAAGTTCTCCACTATCTGCTTTCCTACTTTGGTTCCATTAACTGGGGAGAGATAGGTAAATGAAATCGAACTTTGGCAACATTGACCATGGAAGAGCAAACCTCCCAACTCTGCTGGAAAGGGCTGCAGTGACACCTGGCCGTGCACTTGAAGACTAGGGGATGGGAGACTTGGTTCAGGGGAGGCGTGCGGGGCAAGAACTCCTTTCCAGCGCTTCGATGTCATACCAAGGTTAATACTCTTTCACTGAACTGGTTCGCTCTAGCTCACTGCAAAGTTATGTGGCTGATTCTGAAAGACTCAGTTTATAATCTCTAAGCCTTTTCAACAAGGACAAAACTTAGGAGTTTCTTTCTTCCTTTCAAAGAGAACTAGGGCAAACCCACTGGAGCTTCAGATGGTTAATGCCTCCTTTGTAACAAGCCTATTCATTGTACCTCAAGGTCGGCTGCAGAGATGGATCTGGAACAGCATGCAACACACAGTTGGGTATTAAAGTTGTCAACACAACATCCAACCCTTTGAGCGCCCAGTGGGGTACAACGTCACCTACTTTAGAAGCCTTAATGTTTTAAAAATGTAATGACACTTCTGTCCCTGCATGGTGACACTGAACACCCAACTCGAGGTCTTCCTGACTCAGGCTCCTGACAGGGTCACTCCAAGGTATGACAGTTCTACATACAGCTACCTGACACCTTGTTAGGGTGTCCCTGAGTCTCGCGCGGGCTCCGGTGAGGGACTATCTGCCCCCTCAGATGGCCGTGCCTTCGTAGAGGAATTCCCCTAGACTGCCAGTGTTGGAGACTAAGATCCCTGAAAAATGGCGCTGGACCAGAACTTCCCTTTGTCTCCCGGGGCCAACTGGAAGCTCCCTGCAGGAGGGGCTGTGTCAGGAAAGCAGGGTCTCAGCTGCCCCCCTAATCCCATGGGGGGCTTTCTCCCTGGCAATGTCCTGCACCACAGGCTCCTTGGTCCCTTAGGAAAGGTGGTGAGAATGGGGTTCCTGATCCCCCGATTACCTAAGAGAAAGATTATCTAAGAGCAAAACGTACAAGCCACATATCTGAGAGAATATCCAGTGAGGATCCCATTGGGGTGCTCCGGATGGTCCCATTCCAGGCTGATTGTCTGCAGGCTGGGCTGTCGGACTCGGAAACGCCTGGGGGCGCTGGGTACTTGGGGAAGGAGAAGAGAGTGGGGGAGGCGAGGGCGGAGGGTGGGGGGTGGCGGGCAGGGCAAGGAAACAAAAACAGAGCACAAGTATGAAGGTGCTGGTCTCAGGCTGCCCCCCCTGCCAGGCAGCTGCTGTGCCAGAGCCCACAGCCCACCCGGCTGGCGTTTCCCTCGTGCAGGGTGAGCACGGCTCAGACTGTTTGATGGAGGAAGGAAATCGAGGGTTTCTTCAGTAACTGCTGTGGATTCTGCGCATTTGGCTCTGATTCTGCAGAGACACCTCCCAGCAGGGCAGAGCAAGTCTCAGGCAAGGAGACAACTGTCACTGTTTCCTACAGAGGCTGCAGTTCCTGATCCTCAGACAAGGATTCTCACTGTTGGGTCCAAGCAGCAGGCCTGCACCTCCGAGCTGAGGATGCTGGGTTCAGGGCAGAGAGGAAAGCAAGCCCAGATGGAGCACGTGGGCAGGTGAGGGGCAGGAGCACTGGGAAGAGGCTGATGGTGAAACACGGGGGAGGGAAAGACAGGAATAAAGAAAACAAGAGGGAAGACCAAAGGAGAGTCAAGAGAGGAGCAAGAGAGTAAGAAAATGAGGAAAACAACAGTCGAGAAGGGAGGGAGGAGAAACAGAAGTGGGCGGAGCAGCCACACTGCTGAGAGAGGACTGGCGAGAACAGGTGATGAGGTGGGAGTTTGTAGGCGCCAGCCTCCCAGGACCAGGGTGACTGTGAGCCGCAGGAGTAGGCACCCCTCTGCAGGGCTGCTGCACCCTCGGGCTGATGATCTCAGCAAAAGCTTCTTGCTTGCAGTGGTGAGAGCTCTGCAGGTCGTGGGTGCTGGTACACAGACCAGGTGCCTCTGGGTGTCAGGGCAACTGTGCTTCAGCCTCAGAAGGCGGCAGGCAGCCTAGGCTCCTGCAGGGCCTGGGTGTAGCCCGTCTGGAGTTATGTCATACAAGGCTTCTCTTGAGGTGCAATCTCGTCAGGGCAGGCCACCAAGGTGACAGTGCTCTGTGGGAATGGTGGGAGCTACTCAGCTCACGGGTGGTCAGCTCCTTGAGGTCAGGCCGAGGTCGACTTGTGCTGTCGGTGCCAAGCCGCGGAGGAGCTGCTCCAGGTCCACCTGACTTCGGCGCCCTTGTCCTGCCCCACCCCGAGGTGCAGGTCAGCTGCAGGTCAGACCTACCTCCTTCCGGGGTGGTGAACTCCTTGGTTTCACTGCGAGGCCCATCGCCTCTCCCATTGACCACAACCATCTCCAGCTTGTAGTTACTGTAGGGAAAGAGGCGGGACACCACACCCCGGAGGCGGTCACCAGGGAAGCCGGCTTGCTGTCTCTTCTGAGACACCCACAGGCTCTTCAGTAAGCTGCTCTCCCTCCAGTAGTAGGCCTTCAGGACAGAGGCAGGCCAGTGAGGGCACGGTCAGGCACAGCTGGGTTAGTTGTTAGTGGTGGTGGCAGCGACCGGTCTTCCCTTTGCTTGCCACAGGCTCCAAATCCCAAAGGAACCCATCAGTCACACAGGGCTGGGGGAGGGGCCTGAGAGTCCCCATTCATTAGCCACCAGTGAGTGTGAACCGATGTCAAGCGAGAAATGCGTTTTGGTTCAACCACCTCTCCGGAGAGGTGAGTTGGCCAGGCGGGCACCGCGCTGCTCCGTCCTGAGCCTTGTTTCTGAGCCGGGGAGCGAGGTGCTCAGGAAGTTTGTGCCAAAGCACAAATATGAGCCAAGGGCACAAGCACGGAAGGCTCTGGGCTGCGCTCAGAGCCGCGGCCCCTCAGTCAGATTAGTGTGGTGTGAGACCCACAGCAGAGAGCAGTGGCCAGCAGTGGGTTAGCCCCGGAAGTGTGAATCTGAGCAAGGCTTGATTTAATTCTCCGAGGTCAAATGTTTCTCAATACTGTTTGGGGACCTTTACAGTGGGAGAGACATGTGTCTAAGTGAGTGAGACGCCAGGCTGCCTGGTGGCAAGAGCTCGGCTGGGATGGCCTGTGGAAGGTGGCAGTGTCATGGACAAGAGTGAGAGAGTTTTTGACGCAAGGTCTGATAAGCAGTGGGTGAGAAGTTCCAGATCAGGCTGCCACACCAGCGTCACCTAGGCCTCCAAGGGCAACACAAGGAGGAAGCACGGACTTAAGAGGGGGACCCAACGGGACCTTTAGCCAGAAACATCTCCAGGCAAATGGGTTAAGGGTGCAAGCCAATGGTTAGGGAAGGGCTTGTTCAAGTGTACACATCATCTTGCCTGCTGTCCCCTACTTACCACATTCACTGCCCAAGAAGAGACTGACGCCCTCCATTCTGCCCCTAATTATTCATCGGCCAGCACTCCATGACCTCTGAGGTCACAGAGCCTGTGTCAGCCCCTGCTACAGCCTCGCTCACTTCCCAGGCAACTTTTAAATAGAGCTGCCCATAGGAGGAGACTGCGCACTCTGGGTGTTCTCACCCTTTTCCCCACCCCAGCTCACCCTTTCAAAGGAGATTGGAGATTGAGCAGAAACTGCTCACGGCAGGAAGACCAGAAGCCGAGAGCCTGGGTAATGCACATGCCGGATAACTGGGAGCTGGCTGCGACAACAGGGAAGACTTTTGCACCCTTTCAGTGGTTACCCCTGTTAGTTGGGACTTCACACAATCAGACTGGGTGAGGCAAGCAGGCCAGTGGGGGCACTGAGGAGCAGGCAGGGTGTAGCTCAGTGATGCATCAACAGAGCTTCTGAGGATGCATGCACGTGCACTCATGCCTTCCCGGCACCTATGCAATGTCCACCCAGACCCCCCACCCTTCACGTGATTTCCTGCTGAGCAGAATCTCTCAGCATATCTGTTGTAGGCACGTCTAAATTATGTCTAACTCTAGACATCATCTTCTTGAATCAACTCTGGACTCCTTCCAAATATCTCACGGCCTGCATCTGCTACCCCCTTGCCCTGGTTATCCAGCTGGGTGGTTAGGTGGGGCTGGGAACTGGCTTCCTCACTCGGTATTCTCTGAGCTGGCCCTGGACCGTGTCAGAGTAGACGCGGTTCCACTGAAGGCTGATGGCTGTGCTGTTCAGGACTCGGACTTTAACGTCAGTGGGAGCAGCCCTGGGATCTGCAACGTGTTGGGACAGAGAGCAGGTTACGCTGGCAGGGCTGGCCCAGGACCTCAGGTTCCCCTCGACTTGTGCTTTGCCACCCATATCTGCACCCCGTTCTAGACCCTGGGTACACCATGAGGGCAGGGACCACGTCCCCTCCACCAGACTGTACGTGGAGGGGTGGGGAAAGGCTCAGAACAAAATGATAGCAATCCAGGTAGGAGGGCAATTATTTGCTATCCTCACATGCTGGTGGTCTCTGTTTGCCCGCCCCCCACGCCATTCTCTAGCCTTCCCCACCCTGCTCCATGTCCCAGGAGACTGCCCTTTCTGGATGGTGTCAGCTGGACTCCCTTGTTCTCAGGTTTCCAGATGTGTTTGCCCAATAGGAAGCACAGACAGGAGATTCTGGGGCAGAAGGGAAGGTGGCCACTCCCCTGGCTGCCTGTTGCAGGCCTGAGGGTTGACAGCTGTTGCATTCTTCTGCCCAAGGCCATGGCTCCTGTGGGTGGCTCTCAGTGGGTGTGGTGACTCACCCATCCCTTGCCCCTTCACGGCTCAGAGTCCTATAGTGGCATCCTGCTGTGCCTCGTCATTTTCCCTCTAACCCTGACGTCACATTAGAAATAGTCCCCACGAGTGGCATTTGTTTCCTGCCTGGAAACACTACCACCAGACTAAAGGTGCCCTATCCATGGCTACCTGGAAAGGGAGGGCCACTGCCTCCCCCATACCTGATTCCCACCCCCTTCCTTCATTCTGCCGCAGATGCAGTTCTGTCCTCCCCTCTACCCCGTCAGGGCAGAGGCCACAGTGGTAGACAGATGCAATGAAAACGGGCGGCCCACGAAGCTCATGACCAGATGCTGCCCATTCCATACTTACTCTCCAGTACTCTCCTGTCCAGAAGTGTCTGCGACCATGGAGATGAGAAGTGGAATGGACAGAGGGCCTGCTGACCCTTCTGCTTATCTCCCAAGTGGGTGCAATCATCGCCTCCAGGAAAGCAAGCACAGGGCCCAACCCTCACCTTGTCTCACCTCGTCCCACCTCGCTGCTGTGAGCACTGCTGGCCCGACTCTGGACCCAGCGTGGCGCCTGTGACTCTGCTCCTCCCCAGTGCTCTTCCCACCCACCCTCTTTGGTCAGTCCATGATTTCTTCTTAGGTCAGACACAGACCACTGGGGTACAGATCACCCTGGCCTGGGGGTGGGCTTCATTGGCCCTCCTGCTTTGCTTAGCAGCCTACTGGATACAATGAGGTCACCACCACCTGGGAAACCAGTCACACACTTCCACATATATGTCTAGAATCTTACTGATTCATCCAGTGCAAGCCTCCAAAGAACTCTTTTTATGCTCCATTCCGAGGGCCAAGAACATCACTGGGAATGCTGCCAGGAGGCTGGTCTGGTGCTTCCAGTCTGGGGCTCTGTGGACCTTCTCCAGCCCTGAAGGCCCGCCTGGGGGAGCCCGGGGAGGAGTCTGGCCCATGGCCCTGCTTCCTGTGGAGAAGCCTAATTATGGCTCTTTGGGATTCACAGTCCTGAGGTCTTTCTTGGCGCTAGCAAGGGTAGGCAATAAGGCAGATCAGAGGGGCCAGGTTCTTTTTCACACCTGATGTTTGTTTTGTGTGATCTTGGCAAGGGCTTTCCTTGCACAGTCTCAGTTTTCACATCTGTCAAATGACAGTATTGGACTAGGTGATGATGCTCAGTAATTTCAGCTAGTGTTCAGATGACAAGATCTCCACTCCTGACATTATCAGGGGCCCATCTGTTACAAGACAGGTCACTGTGGGGATTTCTTTTTCCTGGGAACTGGCTGTCCTCCAGGATGTTCCTGGAAGTCCCACAACCCACCTCAAGGCTCCTAGTCTGTGAGGGTGGCTCTTATGGAGCCCAGTGGGGAGGGTCCTTGGTGGAGGACAAGGGGAAGGTACTCACAATCTTCTCCAGAGTAACCGATGACAGTCTCCGGCTCAGGGCCCTTCCCAAAGTCATTCTCGGCCTGCACTCGGATCTCATAGGGCACGTAGACAGGGGTCGGCCCTACCACATAGCGGGAGCCCCATACTGTGACATTGTTCCAGGTCTCTCGAGTCTCTCTCCGCCGCCACTTGACGATGTAGCGCAGGTTGGGGCCAAAGGCGGAGGTGGCATTCATGGGCTGAGCAGGGGGAGACAGAGGGCAGGAATGGAGGGCAGGTGGGGAGCCCAGACTCACCCACAGAGCACACTCTCTTTCTACCCCAGGACCCCTTCTGGATCTGTCTGACGCTGGCCAGTCCCCTACCCCTGCTGAGTTCTCCAAGAGCCCGGAATCCTACAAACCCAGCAGCATGTAGATTTTCTGTGACAGAGGTGTCACCAAGACCTAGTCACTCTGACTCCCACATTGGCAAGTGCATAGGAAGCAAAAGCTTTATTTTTGGCAGGACTCTTTCTTATGATGGAGAAACCAGAAAAAATATGGATGACGATATAATATTCTCCAAAGTCAGAAAGGCATGACTTCTGGTTGAGCCCTGCATGCCTCCTGCCAATGAACTCAGAATTGCAGAGCCAACTATGAGTTCCACAGAGCCCAGGTGTGCCCACTCTGTCCTTGCAATAGGCCAGAGCGCTCTGAGAGTGGGCATGACTTTGATCTTTGTTCCCTGAGGGCCTGTTCCAGGAAGCAGCCCCCTGGAGCCTGCAGGATGGAACACAGAGCACAAGCTGACCCCTGCATGGTCCTGAGGACGTGCCTGGCGCCTGGCATCTGGGCTTGGCCCCTTTCTGAGGCTGCGGTGAGACCAGGCCCTCCCCAGCAGGGGGCGATCTGCACTCCCAGCACCGAGTGTTCTGTTTCCAAGACTCATGGCAAGAGCACAGTGGTGTTGATATTTCAGCAGCCAAATTTACACCTCTCAGACTTGGAAGTGGTTTGCGGAAGAGTCATTTTGAGGTGACATACCCAATTTTGATTTGGAAAATGTAGTCAGTGAGCCAAAATGAACATAGGATTTATTAATCCTGGCCTGGAGTTATCTAGTCCCCTCCTCGACTGAGAGGAGAGCTACACTGAAAACACCACGGCTGCCGGTCCCGCCTGATTCCAACAATCTTGGGTGGAAGGACCCAGAACACACTGGAGCGAGGGCTGGTGTTTGTGCCGAATCTGTCCCAGATTCTAACCTCAGTCCCTCCTGAAGAAGAAGCCCATTTTATTCTGCTGTTTCTATGATTGTGTCAGGCTGCCAGTCACCTCTGCTCCTCTCTCCTGTCTTAAATCTTGTTCTAGACATGCTCCTGCTTGGTTTCTGGATGCCCAATGCAGAGAAGAGTGGCCACCAAACCAGCCAGGTAGGCTGAGCCACCCTGTGGCCTCGAGGTGACAGGGCTATAAAGGGTGAGGGATTGCGGGTGCACGCTGCTGCCCTTCGGGGGCTGCGCCGGGAGGGACACTGACCGTCCACGTGATCTCCATGTTGTTCTTCCTGGTCCCCTCTCCTTTCACGTCGCTGGGGTTGGACTCGGGGGCTGGAACCCAAATTGACACAAAGTTCAAGCCCAATTTGTGCCTTACCAGGGCACGGTGAGCACCCTCTATTCTTCCCACTGGCCCATCTCTTCTAGGCTTTTCCCCAGCACCTCTCTGCTCTCTGTCCCACGGACAACTGGACTTGCGCTGCCGTCTCTCGTGGGGTAATGTGCCTTCCTAGCTAAGATTTAACCCCCCCCAAAGCAGCGCTGATTTCTTTTCAATTTCAATCCCTTACCAGACGGGATTTATTATGAGCCTGTTAACATTTTAGATGGCCGTGTACCGGCTCAGTGCAGATTAACCCTTCGTGAGTTACCCACTGAATGTGTTTGATATGAGTTGGTTTATCCCCATCATTTAACATTTTGGGGGATGTCAATGAGCTAGTGTGATTTCAGAAATCTAAATGTTACCCAGGACAATAAATCCAGTAGAAGAGCAGATTGCTAGTTGTACTGCAGATCTCTGCCACAGCTCTTCCCTTTAGACCATATTGTCAAGAATTATTGATGACATTAGTAATAATAAAATGACAGTTAACATTTACTGAGTGCTCACTATATGCCCGGCATCATGGTAAGTGCTGGAATTGCATTTCAAATGCCATCCTCACAGTAGCTCTATGCAGGCAGGTGTTGTTGTGATGCTGTGTTTCACAGGTGAGGAAGCCAAGCCTTGGAGAGGGTAAGTAACTTGCCCAAATTCACGGGGCTGGGGGCTGGGGAAACTCGGTTTGGACTCAGGGTGTCTGCTTCCAGCTCCCTCTGTGGGCGCCCCAGTACTCACGTGCCCCACTGGTTCTGTAGCGCTCGGATGGGAGGCTGGGGTGGCTGCTGCCAACCTCGTTGACGGCAATGACCCGGAACTGGTAGTTGACATATGGGGACAGCTGGAGGACGGCAGAGTTGACACTGCCTGGGAACTTGGAATGGTCATGCCAGACTCCTGGCTGGAACTGGTCCTCTTCAAACTGGACGACATAGTCTGGGGGGCAAGGAAGACAGAGCTGTTTTAGGAGCTGAGTTAGCAGACTTCTTCCTTGCGAGCACTCCCTCATGGTTTCCACTGGTCTCCAGAACCTCCCTCGGGGAGACAAAGGCACAGGGAGAATTCCCATCAAGACACTGAAAGGGAAGCCAAGGCTTCCACGTACTCTGCCAACAGCCCAGGGCACAGGTCAAGTGAGGTGGACGCGGGACCGGAAACCCGGACGAGGCCTCCAGTCTCCGGGCCGCTACCACCCCTCTTCTCTGGGCGGCAGCACAGGCCCTGGCTGACCTGTGATGGGGCTGTTGTTGTCGTCCCCCGGGATCCAGGTCAGCCTCACACTCCTCTCGGCCAGGTCGGTGAGCTCCAGGTCCCGGGGCCGGTCTGGCCGTCCTGGCAGCAGAGAGAGCAGACGCCACGCGGGACTCCTGAGTTGGAGCCAGCCCATCCTTGTGCTGGCCCCAGCCCTGGACACTGTCCCACGCACAAGTCCTTGTGGGCTGAGGTCACCACAGCAGGTGCCGTCCCCAGCCTGCCCTGCATGCAGGGTTGGCACAGGGACCACCCCCTCCCTCGGGTATTCAAGGAAGAACAAAGAGGAGACCCTGATTCCACCACCCCCAAAAGAGGATCAAAGGATGCAGGGCACGGAGAAAAAATTCGGACCAACCCACCCCATTTCTGCAGGCAGTCTTAGAGTACAAGCATTTGGAAATGCTTTTCACTAGACACAGATGCTTTCAACACATTTAGGAAAGCCAGGGAGGAAGAAGTAAGTTCTGTCTCATTTCTCATCATAATCATTTCCTAGTCTGTATGCCAAAGTTCTGAGGGGCAGGAGCCCTACAGGTATGTGGAGGGCTGAGTGGAGCAGAGAGGTCCAGGGGATGAGAGGGACAAAGGGGACCAGGCCAAGAAGGAGACGGGGACTTGGTCAAGAAGTTTCAGTGATAGAAGAGGACAGAGGAGCCCCAGCAGGCTTCCTAACAGGGGCAAGACTGCACCTTTTGGGAGCTCCAGTCTCACTGGATTGCTTAGTGGGGTCGGTGCCTGGGGATAAAGCCATCCCAACACGGACTTCTGGGGGTAGGCACACTTTTCCCCTCTATGGCTCCTTGGATGAGCTATTCCCACATTTTGGCTGATTCCTGGGAGACTGGAAGGTGAGTCGTGTGTGTGCATTCGTGTGGGCACAGACTGTACATGGGTATATAGTACTGGGCAGGGACAGGCTGCAGGGAATGTGGGCCTTTCCGACTAGCCCACACCCATTCTGATGCCAAGCAAGAGAACAAGCCACCCCGTGGGTGTGGTGAGTGGCCAGAGGTAAGGGATGCGGGTGAAGTGGTAGCCAAAAACCACCAAGCTCAACTGCAAATGGCGCAGGAAGCCCGGAGCAGGGATGTGACGCTCAGGGAGGTGACTGGGGACTTGAAGGAGTTGATCTGACAGTAAGTGGGGAGTGGGACCCACCGCCCACACACAGCACATCTGGCAGGCAGCGCTCTCCTCCTAGAGCCCACCTTCCCTGCGCCTCGGGAGGGCTTGGTGAGGGTCCCGATTAGTATAAATTACCTTTGGGCAGGGCAGCCAAACGGTTAGTTGGAGTGGTCTGATCAGCTGCAAAGGTAAGATGGGTTATCCAGGTTAGCAGCTTATCCAGAGTTAGCAGGTTATCTAGGTGTTCTGGAAGGGTGGGAGCAGGTAGCAGATGCTGGAAGAGTGGCCCCTGTGCGTGCTTCTGGCAAGCTTCCCCGCCTGCCACAGGCAGCCCCACCCCTTCGAGAGGAGAGGCCTTCCTGTGCTTCCTCCAGCTCCTTCTTGCCCCAGTGCTACAGTCATGCCTGGCTCTCCGTCTCTTGCAACTGTGTACCTCCGCTGAGGAAGGGACAAGACACACCAGAGGACTGGTGGTGGGCACCCCAAGACTGGACAAAGGTGATGAAGGACAATGGGGGATTTGCTTCCCTGGGTGGGGGCAGTTCCCTTCCCCAGGTTTGGGATGGTTTAGCATTTACGGTTCCACCTGGAGGAGAAGGGTTCACTTTGCTGAGTGCAGAGCACCCTGTGAAATCCCATCAAGAAGCAGGAGGAGGGCAGTAAGGCCAGAAGAGGTGTTGGAAGGACAAACACAAAATTCAGTCTTGCTTCAGTGACAGGTCCTTTTAATGAACTTAGTGGTTTAGAGTAGCTGTAAAGTTGGTAAAAATGACCACAACAAGAACCCTGTCCACCTTCCCTTTCTCATTCAGGCAGGGATTTGGTGAGTTAATAATTCCACTTAGGAAATAAGTCATCCAGTGCAGCTTGTTTTGAAAGGAGTAGCTTCCTAAATAACCCTTAGATAAAAGGGCAGGAGACCACCACACCTGGTGGGCCCCCCTAACGGCAGAGCTTCTCTGGCTGCGGGAAGGGAAGGGAGGTCAGCACAAGGACAGCAGCAGTTACCTAGCACAGTGAGGTAGGCCTTGGCCAGGTCCTGGTCCAGCTCGGTGCTGGCGACACATGTGTAACTGCCCTGGTCCCGCTCGGCCACGCCGAAAATAGTCAGGGAGTCGTCTTCCTTCTTCATCCTGCAAAGGTACCAGAGGGGTTGGGGGCAGGGCGAGTGGGGAGGCAACAGGGGACGGTGGGAGGGGGGGTGGGGGAGGGCCAGGCACTGCTTGCTGCTTTCTCCCTGCCAGCAGTGACAGCCCATCCATCTTGACGCTTTGGGGGAGAGAGGGTCTTTACCAGCACTTCTGGTGTTTTTAATGAAGGGGAAAAGAAACCTGGGGGGAGACTCATGTGGCCCTGAGCCCAACTGCACACTTTTCTCTGTGCCTTACTTGTGCTGTGCTCCCCGCAAATTACAGTGCAGTTAGACCCACCCCCCAAAGGGCAGATGGAGACCTCTCCCTTTCCCATACTCCAGCTCTATCTTCAGCCCAGACCAGTCTCCGCACCTGGGCTTAGCCCAGGTGCCCAGGCTCCTCTGAATGGTCTCCCATAGGGGTAAGGCACCAAGAGCATCTGCCCTGAGGGTGCACCCCTGAAAAAAACAGATGGGTGCTGGAAACAGCTTGTACCTATGGCCAGCTTCAGGACCCCTGAGGTGCAAGGGTACAGCACAGAGTCCTGTGGAGGGAGGCTCAGGCCCTGGCTGCACATTAGAAACACCTGTGGGACTTCCGGCCAAGATGGAGGCATAGGTAGACACACTGTGCCTCCTCCCACAACCAAAATAAGAACAACAAAAATTTAGAAACAAAATAACAACCAGTACCAATAGAAAATTGAACTGTATAGAAGTCTGACAACCAAGGAGTTAAAGTAGACACATTTATCCAGATGGGTAGGAGAGGGCTCGAGGCAGGGTGGCTGGCAGACCCAGGGTGCTGCAAGGTAGCAGCGGGCGGACACAGTGAGGCGGCGGATTGTGGAGGGGCTTGGTGCACAAGGCAGCTGGCAGACCAGGCAGTCCCACATTTGTGTGCACATAAACCAGGCAAAACTGGGGAGCGAGAAAGAGTGTGCAACCCAGGGTCCCAGCGTGGGGAAACAGAGCCGCAAAACACCAATTGAAAACACCTGTGGGGGTTGAGGTGCCAGGAGACTCCCAGCCTCACAGGAGAGTTCGTTGGAGAGACCCACACAGTTCTAGAACGTACACAAACCCACCCATCTGGGAACCAGCACCGGAAGGGCCCAATTTGATTGTGGGAAGCAGGGGAAGTGACTGAAATCCAGCAGAGAGCAGAGCAAGAGCCATTGTTCCCACTTGGACCCCGCCCTCACATACAGTGTCACAACCCAGGGACTGGGTTGCCCTGCCCTGGTGAACACCTAAGGCTCTGCCCCTCATACGTAACAGGCGCATGAAGACAAGAAAAATGGCCCAAATGAAAGAACAGATCAAAGCTCCAGAAAAAATACAACTAAGCAATGAAGAGATAGTCAACCTATCAGATGCACAGTTCAAAACACTGGTAATCAGGATACTCACAGAATTGGTTGAATTTGGTCGCAAATTAGATGAAAAATGAAGGCTATGCTATGGAAAATAAAGGAAAATGTACAGGGAACCAATAGTGATGGGAAGGAAACTGGGCCTCAAATCAATGGAGTGGACCAGAAGGAAGAAAGAAACATCCAATCAGAAAATAATGAAGAAACAAGAATTCAAAAAACTGAGGAGAGGCTTAGGAACCTTTAGGACATCTTGAAATGTCCCACCATCTGAATTATAGGGGTACCAGAAGGGGAAGAGGAAGAGCAACAAGTGGAAAAGTTATTTGAAAAAATAATAAAGGAGAACTTCCCCATTCTGGCAAAGGAAATAGACTTCCAGGAAGTCCAGGAAGCTCAGAGAGTCCCAAAGAAGTTGGACCCAAGGA
>CM052551.1:22263139-22324111 GCA_028533065.1 Trachops cirrhosus
GCGGTTCGATTCCCAATCAGGGCACATGCCTGGGTTGCAGGCCAGTTCCCAGCAGGGAATGCACAGGAAGCAACCATACATTGATATTTCTCTCCCTCTCTCCTTCCCTTCCCCTCTGAAGATAAATAAATAAAATCTTTAAAAAAAAAGTTGTATTAAAAAAAAAAAAGTAAATGCAACTGGACAGACTATGAGGTGAAAATTTGACCAAGACCTCTGGCTGGACGGGGCCTTGTGCCCACCTGCTCCAGCCCTCTAGGAAGGATGGCATCTCCCCAAAGTCCGTGCATGTTGAGTAACTGCACTGGTGCATCTCTGTTCTCACGAGGAAGTTCTCCCTCCTATCCAACCAGATTGTTCATATTGTCACGTAGCCCTGCCTCTTATTTGCCCTCAGCAGAAAACAGGACTTCAGCAACTGAGGACAATGGGTTATTGAGCTCT
Source organism: Trachops cirrhosus (assembly GCA_028533065.1). Lineage (NCBI taxonomy): Eukaryota > Metazoa > Chordata > Mammalia > Chiroptera > Phyllostomidae > Trachops > Trachops cirrhosus. Next base: position 22,263,584 of record CM052551.1, read on the forward strand.
ACTCCGTCTTCCAAGCTCCAGGCATCACCCAGAGCCCAAATTCTCAGGAGATGCAGCTGCAGACCCCAGGCCTGTTGGGCTCTGTAGCTATTAAGGGCACAAAGCAGAGACTTATGAAAGACCCAAGGGAGAAGAAAATAACCACAGCCTCCTGTTCTCACATACAGACATGAGGAAGATTTCCTGCCTCTTGAGGTGTCCAGAGAGATGGCTGCTCCCTCACTTCTGGAACAACCAGGGCTGCCCACAGGGATGGGGATTTAGAGCGGTTGATGGCAGAGAGAGCAGAATCAGGGGAGATGATGGTTTGTTACTCACATTGCAAAGGTTCCCCATTCACCATCCACTGGACAGTGGGTTTGGGGTTCCCATTGGCTCGACACACCAGCCTCCCGTCCTCGCCAGGAGCCAGGATAAGGTTCTTCGGTTCATCTAGCCAGTAGGGAGCAGCTGGAAGACAAGGACAGCACAGGCAGGGGGTCAGATGGCACGGGCAGGCAGAAGAGGCCAGACAGAATTCCTCCAGGACGACAGGAGCCTCTGAGTGCCAGCCCCCGGCCCTCACTGCCTGCCCAGGGCTCATCCTCACGGGGTGACTCAGTCCAGCCTGCCTTTGGCGAGCTTGATACCAGAGATGCCAACCTGCCTGTTTCGAGTTCACAGAGCATGAGTTCTAAACCGGGGCTGCTCAAGAGAGTTCCCTGAAGAGCTTCTAAGAAACAAGGATGTCAGGGCCATCTCAGCCCTACTGAAACAGAGCCCTCAGAGGAGGCTCTGGTGGCAAATGCTTTAAGAGGCCATGATGTGCACCCAAGGGCCCCAGCCAGCGAAGGTGGTAAGGCAGGATCTGCACTGGCCCTTCTGGATTTCTGCTGTTGCTGCTGCAACATCAGACCTTTCAGGGAAGGCCTGATACTCATTCTCTTAGGCACTGAGTTTTGGTTAGAGCAGAAGCTTATAGCTGGCCACCCCTTTCAAATGTTTGGAAACTTCACAAATATGTGGCTATGTGAATTTTTCTGAGAAGAAGCCTCTTTGGATCAAAGCTCTTGATATCCCTAAAAGATTAAGAACCTCTGGTTTGAGTGTAGTGCTGAAACCAAGGTCCCAAGTTCAACTGAGTGTGTGCTAAGGAAGTTCTTACACTACGGGATCAGACCTGGCCACCCCAATCACCCATTCAGCCTGACTGAGAAGTGACGGGCGTACCCACCACCCACAGCTGGAGTCCATAAAGGCGTGTGTTCTATTGCTTACTATAGCTCAGGTGGGCCAGCTATGCTTGGGAGGAAAGTGATTTTTATTTTTTAATTTAATTTTTTATTTATTGATTTTACAGAGAGACAGGAAGAGCAGAAGGGGAGGAGGAAGAGAGAGTGAGAGATTTGTTTTTCCACCCATTGATGCATTCATTGCTTGGTTCCTGTATGTGCCCTGACTGGGGATTGAACCTACAACCTTGGCATATCGGGATGTTGCTCTAGCCAACTGAGCTACCTGGCCAGTACAGGGAAGTAATTTTTTAAAAATTAATTTGGGCCATGATGACTCCCCCTTTTTAAAAAGAACCAAGCACAGTACACAGCACAAGGAGAAGACGACACACCACCAACAGGAAGGCAGAATGAATAAAGAGAAGCTCTGGGTATGACTCAAACAGACTGTGAAATTCACCTGCTGAGGGAGCCCAGGAGAGCTAGGCAAGAGTCAGGGTGGATCTTCTTCCCTTAACACCCAATACACACACACACACACACACACACACACACACACACACACACGGTGACACCATCCCCAAGAGGTCACTATTGCCACTAACCAGTGTGTTGAAAGTATCCTCCACTCACCCTGCCCCCAGCCATCCTCAGAGGAAAGGGTGATCACGGCTTTAGGGCTGGCAAAATCACCATAATGAGAAATACACACAACGTACCCTTTACTCTCACCGAGATCGTGTGCCGGATGCTGCCCATCTTGTTGGATGCCAGACAGAAATATTCCCCAGAGTCCTCCTCGGAGACGTTGGTGATACGCAGAGCCTTGTTAAAGTTCTCAAACTTGGCCTTGTGAGATGGGAGGTCCCCACCTTTCTTGTACCATGCGATGTCTGGTGTTGGGCTGGGGGAGGGACCAAGCAGGAAACAAGGATTTATTTACACTTCTTCAGTGGAGCCCAGGACACCTAGGTGTCTGTGTCCTTAAAGTGTGCTTGGGCCCAGAGGATATAGGTCCTCAGACAGCTGATCTCTCCTATCCAGAGGGGCTGCGCAGCGCAGAGAATCTGAGTGCCTTATCTAACTAAGGTCACACAAGGTTCTAACACATGTACAGGATGTCCACCCATCTCCTTTCCTCCTTATCCAAAAGAGAGACAGCCAGCATGGCACAGAGGTGACTATGATTTGCAAAGTCCTCTCACTAAGGGCTGTCTGCTTTTCTTTTTGTACCCGTAAATGTGGCAAAACAGAGCATGCACAAACTCCCTCCCCAGCCTCCTGCAGGCCGGCCAGAAGTGGGGTAAGACGGTACATACACCCCAGAGGCGATGCACTCCAGCAGGAGGTCCATGCCGCGCAGCACCATCTGACTGCTTGCAGTGCCCAGTGGGTACATGAAGCTGGGGGTTCTTTCTGCGACTCCTCGGGCTGAAATAGGTCAGAACAAGCTGGCATGAGCCTCCTGCCTTGGGGGCTGACTCAGCTAGGCCAAAGCTGTCAGGCTGGAGAGAAATATCATCACGCCTCTGCTCCCCCCTCACCTCAGAGGCACAACAGCCTGGGCCCTCCCAGCTGGAACCACCCCAGGGCTGGGAATCATTAAGAGTGTGTTAGGAAGCTCGGAGCTTCTGGGCCCCACTGGCACATGTGTGTGAGTGGCTCTAAGTTCTGAAAGGACCTGCCAAGAGGATCCCAGCTTCCCTCAGTTCCCTGGAAAGGGGGATGGTGCTGCCTGAGCACGGAGGGGCAATTATTCCCTGAGCGTCTTGTGTTGGGACCCCCTGAGGCCAATTGGGTGGCCCCTGGGGAGGCCGTCTCAGCAGTGGTGGAAGAAAGAGAAGGCACAGCACGTATTGGGGCCACAAGACAGGAAGCCTGCCCTTGGAAACTCTGGAGACGAGAGTTTGAGATGAAGCCACAGAGACCCAGATGAACAGTCAGAGCTGCAGGAGCATTACTAGTGGTTTAGCAAAGACATGGAGACAATTAATGAGCAGAGATGACAGGAAATCACTTCTGGGGCCAAGACCATTCTGCTGCTTCACTGATGACTTTGAAAGGGGGCTGGGGAGGAGGGTGTTAATTGGATGTGAGACACTGGGGGAGGGGTGAGAGGCAAGTAGCAGCCAAGACGCAGGAGGCAATCTACAATTCAACTAGGCTGGAGCAGACACAGGCTCTGAAGTTAATGACATGCATACAGGTTTTGAAGCAGGTGGCCCACAGAGACTGTCACTGCCAGGGTGGCTGTTTCCTAGCAGAAGGGGCCCTACAAGTCCAGGCACCCACAGCTGAGTGGAGGCCACCCACCTGAGCCTCATGGCTCCCTCCGAGCTCTTTGTACAGCTCTGTGGAAATGGATATTACGGACAGAAGAGCAACGAGGAGTTTCCAACCGGCAGGGAGACTGGAAGAGGCACCCCTGCCCAAAGGTGTATGTTGTAGATGAGAGGAGTTAAAAATAAGCATGTAAGCTGAGCCTACTCATGGGCTTCACGGAGAGGTGAGAGGTGGGAGGAAGGCAGAGCTGCCCTGCCTGGGCTGGGAGCCCTCAGCAGAATGCCTGTGGGGAGAACAAAGGCGTTTTCTGGGCGGGGGCCTATAATGGATGCTGGTAAAGAGTGGCAGGGGGACCTCTGTCTCTGCGACATTGGTGTCTCCTACAGGAGCTTGCTGGACCAGCTGGTGCCTGGCTGGGTCAGCAGGGTCCCGTCCTAGGAGCACTCACTCAGCTTCTTTCCATCAGCCATCAGGAAGGGCATGCCCTACAGTCTGCATCTGTTCTATCCTTTAGTCGGGGGAGGAAGTGATGAAACGCATGCAAAGGTGGGCTGCTGGCACATGGCAAGTGTTCAAAACATTTGTGGGATGAATGAATGAATTCAAGGGGAGAAGAGAACAAAAAGAGGGCAACAGCTTACCCCCCACCCTATGTTATTTCTCTTTCTGTAGATGTCCTCATCTGTCCCATCAGCACACACATATACAACAGTGGCCACTAAAGGGGTTAATCCATTATGTGGTTAATTGGTTACCATCGTATATCTATAACTCTTGTAGCATCTGGCTCTCAGTACCAAGGAAGCCTGACACCAAAGCAACAGCTTCCTCCCACTCGTCATGGAATCACCAAAACAGTCAGACAAACACAAGGTCAACGGCACCATGAGGAGAGGGAGATTTTGAGCAGGAGGCCCTGGTGTCAGACTGGTGAATCTGCCAGGAACCCTAGGATTATGTAGAAGAGTTCCCAGCTCTGTTGACACACTCCTTTCCGCAGGGGCACAGTCTGCAGGAACCAATCTGTGACCCTGTGGACATTAACTGACGTCATAGCACGCAGCACCAAAAGCACACATGACCAGCAAAGCATTCAGTGTGGGAAGGAGGAGAAGTGAGCACAGTCCCTCTGTGGGAGCCCTGACATGCTGTAGCCGTGATTATACATAGGTCACAGCACGGCCTCATGTGCAGGATGTGGGCTGGCAAGCACAGGATGACCTGAAAGGGAAGAAGCTACTGCGACACGAGCCAAAGCTCAAAAATGTAGGGAAGAACATCCTCGAAGTCAGAGGTCACCATCGGGGCCGCCACCTGGCAGGCGTTCACTGTGGACCAGGCACTGTGCTAACAGCTCCATCTCCAACATCACGTTCAGTCCTCACAACAAACCGGGGGGTGTCACCCCCTTTTCAGCAGAGAAGACAGGCTCAGTGAAGTCAACAGACTTGCCAAGGTACAAGGAGTTAATTTTGGATTCTGGACCTTTTAGCACCAAAGCTTGAATTCTATTCTATTGCCTGTCTCTTTAAAGGCGGATATTTCACTTATCCATACAGCTTTGGGAATATGTTTCGTTTTCAAACAAACAAAAAATCCAAGGGCCAAAGAGATAAAGGAGAAAGCTAATTTTGTCTTAGTGAGTTATAATGGGGAAACTTCCAATATTGTTCTCACTGTCTCAGGATAAGATTCCATCTCTCCTCAGTGACTATTAAATAAACTCAGGCCCAAGCTGACAAAAAAGAATCTGGATTGGGAGCTAAGAGGCTCCAAAGGCATCTCAACTGGATTCTTAAGGCCAAGAAAGGCTTAAAGAGGAGTTGGGGTGACATGTGATACCATTTGGGGACCGGAAGGCGGGACCTGAACGGGAGGTTGTGGAGAGATGTGGTCAGCCGCAGCAGGGGGATTCAGGTAACCATCTATGAAGGATGATCCAGGTGGTGCCTTTGGTATCCACTTCTCCCAAGGGAGGGCGGCTGAGTCCTTTCCCTGGGGAAGTAGACCCAGGAAGACTCTCTGAGACAAAGGTGATTACTACGTGAGACTCCATGAGACTCTATGTGGTGGAAGATCCAGTTTCCAAGGATGTCAGAGGACACCCTCCCTTTGACCACAGAGGCGGGGGTCCCTGGAGAGCCTATCCAGGCTGATGATGCTTCTCTTACTCTCCCTGTCAGGGCAGGTTGGAACCCAGGTGCCAGGGCCAGCTGCAGCGACTGATGACACCCAGCCTTGGAGCTGACCAATCAGTGGAGACCATGACCATAAAAGGGCACTCCTGGAAAACTGATGAATATTCTATTAAGATCCTCCCCTGAGATCTCCCCTAAAATCCCGACTTTGGAAAGCTGATAAAATGCCTCATGACAAAGAAGTCAGCTCATGCTCTCCTTGGGACATACCCACTTGAATCCCCTTTTTGAGTGCATTATCTTTCTCCTAAACGCTAAGCGTCCCTAAGAGACTTGCAATCAGGAGAGCAACGGGCAGCCCTGGGCTAACCCATGAATCTGTCTCCAAGCCCCACTTTTCTCTGACTCTCCAGAGAGCTGACAGCAGCCCAGTCGGGTCTCTCTCCTTTGCTTCTTCTACCGTTAAGTCCTTCTGGTTTCACTGCCCCCAGCTTTCATAAACGTACTCTCAAAATCACGCGGACTTGTGAAATCTTTCCTGCACAAAGTCAAGAACCCACACACTAGAGGCCAGCCCGAGGCAGACCCACCCCAGCTGGGTCCCTTTTCTGTGACAATGCGAGCACTTGAGAGTTTTGCTTGGTTTCATAGCCCTTGATGGTTCTTACAGCCCCCACTCACTCCCTTGTTGTAATACCTACCACTGGTCACAGACGGTTTAAGGGGTTGGAATCACTCAAACTTATTCCATTGATAAAACAACTCTATGTGCACAAGCCCTGAACGATTTATCTTACACAAAGCAAGGAGCTGGGACCAGATGGTCTCTGAGGGACCTTCTGGCTCTGATATACTCCAGCTTTAAGAATACCTCTATAATAGATTAACCGGAATCCAATTTAGAAAAAGGCACATTCCACACCAGTGTGCTGGGGCTCTTGACACAATTGGCCCCATTATTTTGAAAACAAACAATGCCCAGAATCCAAAAAGGGCCCTCTGCTTCCTCAGGCAGCAAATCTCTTTGGCAGGATCTCAGTGTGGCCGGGGCTGCTTGGTGCCAAGTTAGAGCCTTTGCCTGTCTGCCTGGCTCTCACTCTCTCTTCCCATCCCCCACTCCAGACTCTGATCACTGTTTATATTAGCACATGACAATACAGACACTTCCCATCTAGATGAGCCCACAGCAACCCCCCTGGGGACCCAGAGCCTCAGCTTTGGAGGCAAAACTGATGGTAGGGGCCAGCTGTCTTGCCAGAGCTAGAAAATGATGATTCCTCTGGCTGCTGAGGGAAAACAAGACATTCTTGAGCCATGGTGGGATTAACTCAGGTGTGGAAATAGCCAATTACTCTACTAATCAGCCTGAGCGGCCAGTCGTGTGATGAGTTAGAAATACGCCTCTTGCAAACCGTTCCACGACTTGCAAACGTGGGTACCGGTGGGCACCGGGTTTGCGGGTGCTCCCAAAGGAGAGAAGGGGCCCAGGTGACGGACGGTACAGCTTCATTTATAATCTTTGAAAAAATTTGTTTACTGATTTTAGAGAGAAGGGAGAGAGAGACAATTTCATTTATAACTCACCTTGGAAAAAAACTCAAAGTGGACTCTCACGCTTATTTCCCAGATAGATTTTTAAAGGGACAAGAGACCTGTGACATGGTGTCCCCAGCAGCTGTGGCTAGACTGCAACGCAGGTGATCCACATTGAAACACTTAAGAGTTAATGAAACACATACTACAAAGCTTTCTGTGGTCTTTAAACCACTAATAACTGCTTCCTCCTAACCTGTCCTCAGACATTCTCTATCTACCTACCACAGACTCCTAAGTTTCTACTGAACCCTCCAAGAAACTCTTTTGAAGTCCTACCCTGGTTTGACTGACTTGTCCAGGATTCCGCAACCGGAGGCCAGCAAATATGAGGAGACCACGCCACCCCATAAGCCACCTCAAACTCCCAAACTGGAGGTGGCACTTCGGCACCCTGGCCTGGCCAACTGTCAGACCTGCCCCTCAGCATGAGTTAATGACACAGTATCAGTAACGTTAGGCAAACTGGGGTTAGGACAGGCAAGGTTACTCCCAGGGTTACCACAGCGACTCACCACTGTACATGTCAGGGTGGTTTCTTAAGGACGAGTCATTATAGGGGTGGTCTGCAATAAACAAAAGAGGGTGAGCAAACAGGAGGCTGCGGGAGGGCACAGAGGCGTCAATGGGGAGAGAACAAACGGAAACAACGCCAAGCCACAAAAACAACCGGGGAGAGCACCAGTGGCCTTTTGCAAAGGAAAGACATGGTGCATTTGGAAAGGAAATATGCTTGGTGAAGAACAAGCAACACAAAAGAGCCCCCAAAAGGAAAAAAAGGTTAAATCCTGCAAAAGAAGGCCATAATAAATCTTTTTAATTGAAACAATTAGGCTTGACTCTTAATTGCTTGGTCCCAACTATATTTTCAAACAAATGAGGTAAGGATTAGTAGTATCCTGTAGCAGTCTTATGAACCACTGCTTCTCATCAGAGTTCCTGGGTGTCTGGATCAGCCAGCTCTTGAGGCACTAAAGAGAAAGGAGTGTTAGTGAGCCCTGCCGACAGAGCAGAGTCCTGCCTGAGCAGAAGCTGGGCTGCAAGGGGCGGGGGTGAGAGGAGACATTCCAAGAGAAACGGTTCATCAACAGAGTGGAGGCGGACCCCTGGCAGCGCCCAATGAATGTGTGCTGACCAGTGACAAGTACCCTTAACCTGACCGTGGGCACCCCTCTGGTCTCCGAGATGGGTCTGTTGGCAGAAAGGCCTCCCTCTGAGGAGGCTAGAAGTGGTCCAAGGAGGCGGGAGAGCTAGGCTGAGGTTCAGATTTTAGGATGAGAGAGTTTGGGCGGGGGAGAGGGAAAGAGAGGGAGAGGGAGTGGGAGAGAGGTGTACGTGAGAGCGCCGAGTTCTGTGCTGGGAACAGCCTGCTGACTAAGCTGGAGATTCAGAACTGTCCAGATGGCCTTGGGGTGAAGATATTCCTTAAGGAGCAAGACCACGGGCCTCAGCTCCAACATTCAGTAATTAAAGCCCTTGGGTATTTAGCCTCCAGTGAGAAAGACATTTTGAAATAGGGTACATAATTGTGCCAAGATGCTGCAGTAGCTTTTCACTCCTACCACCAGTCCCCTCCAGCTACTGGGTTCAAGTTCTGACAGTACCACCGAGGGTGGGGGTGGGGGTGGGGGTGGGGTGGCTGACTGGAAGCTGAGATGCTGTGCCACCATATCTGCATATTTGAAGACAGTGCCAATCCCGTTACAACGGGTCGTGGAGACTCTGAGCTCTTTCCTGGGACTGCATTGCATTGCATCCCAAATCTGCTAACACCCAGGAGGAAGATTTCAGTATTTGGAACTGTCCCTTAAGATAGGGCTTGTGGTAAAAGACCTAGCCTGTGTTTGGGAAGTCAGCTTGGAGCGAAGGGTGGGACTGGACCTGCAGAGAAGGCCGAGTGGCCAAGGGTAAGCAGGGCTGTGGCTGGACTCAGGGGGTAATGGTCCTCCCCTGGGGGAGAGCAGGGACACACACAGCTGACAGGCCTTGTGTCATGTCCTCATCCGGAGAAGTGACCCAAGCCCAGCCTGCACCTCACAGTCTGTGGATTCTGGAGCACAACTGAGAAATTCAGGGAGACTTTTTGGATTCCTGGAAGAGTGTCACCTAGACAACAGGCATCAGCAGGAGGCAGGGTTAATGCTCTTTGTCTCTGCAGGGAGACCCCGCCTCCCTCCCTACTGCTGCCTCTCTGTGGCAGAGGCAGCAGGAGGGACAGGGGCCTGCTCTGGCGGCAAAGTGGGACGGGCACGTCTTTGTAGCCTGGCTCCACTGTTTGTCTTTGACTGCATCCCGAAACAAATTTAATTTATTTTATTTTATTTTATTTTATTTTATTTTATTTTATTTTATTTTATTTTATTTTATTTTATTTTATTTTATTTTTTAATCATCACCTGAGGACATTTTTTCCCATTGCTTTTAGAGAGAGGGGAAGGGAGGGAGGAAGGGGGAGAAAGAGAAACATCAGTGCCAGAGAGAAGCGCTGACTGGTTGCCTCCTGTATGTACCCTGACCAGGGATCATATGGGTCCGGACCAGGGATCGAATCTGCAACCTGGGTACGTGTCCTGACTGGGAATTGAACCTGCAACCTTTTGGTTATGGGATGATGCTCCAACGAATTGAGCCACACCAGCCAGGGCTCAAAACAAATTTTAAAAATGCTTCTAGATTGCATACTACTTGTGTGTTAGATACCCCTTCCTTCGTGCGGGTAACAGAAAATTGACTGTGATAAGGTTTATTTCTTCCCCAGTGGGCCAGCTGGGGCAGAAGCCCCTGGTGCGACCCGAGTCTCCGAAGCTGCCCCAGCTGGGCTGTTGTGCCTCCCACCTGCAGACATGGTTCTGAAGGTATGAGAACAAGCAGGGCCTTTCCAGGCAAGGGCAGTGGAGAGAGCACAGCTGTGCCCCAGTGTGGGCCGGCACAGACGCCCAGGACTTTGCTCCCTGCCAAAGCTGCCCTGGGGAGACTCCAGGAAGCTGGCAGGGCTCTGTTCACAGCATCCAGGGTTCCCCAGCATTTGGAGGAGTTTTCGGTGGCACAGAGGACCCAGAAATGGAGCAGAGACAGACATCCCTTACTTTAATGAAAAGAATGTTTCTGGAAAGTACAGCTTCTAAATGTGGCTGAAATTTCTAACTGCTTAATCCACAGAGGATGGCTGTTCGCCATCTCCATCTCCCTGCGTCTACCTGTGTGACAGCGGAGGCTCTGCCCCAAACCACAGGGAGCCACCTGACTCAGTCCTCAAACAGCAGGCTGACTTCAAGCATCCACTGGGCAGGGAGAAAGGGACCCAGGTGATGGCACTGCAGGCTGTCCATCGATAGGCTCAGGGAGCATCTTGCTCTTGCCATTCCTTCCCCCACACCGCCTAACACTGCCAGCCCTGTTTGAGCTCCAAAGGCCACTCTGAGGTCCTGGGCAGACCACACTGTCCCCCCAGCTCAGCCAGCTGGCAGGCGGTCACCCTGATGTGCACTGGGGAGGCACCTCAGACAACCCAGCCTTCCTTTCCAGGGCTCCTCTCTGGGCCCACGCCTGGAAAAAGAAAGCCAGGGAGGGGGCAGCAAGCAGACTGAAGCCGGGTGACCTTGCCAGGAACATGCAGGGCTTGTCCCTGGGTTTCTGGCTGTCCTGATGGCCATCAAATTATGACAGCTCAGAACAGTGTGTGGGGACCTGCAGAGGCAGGAGGGGTGCATTGGAGGCAGGTAAAATGGGGTCAAAGACAGAGAAGATGAGAGAGAGGGAAAGAAAAAAGAAAAGAAAAGAAAAAAGAAAAAGAAAGAAAGAAAGAGGGAGGAGAAACAGAGAAGAAGGAAGTGAAAAAGAAAAGGGAAGAAAAGAAGAGAAAGAAAAAAAGAAAAAAAGCCACAGTAGGAGAGGGGAAACTGCTTCTTATGGATCCACCTCGATTCAACGGTAGAAAGAGTGGGGCTGGCCTGACTCTCAGCTCTGCCTGTCCCCTCACCATCAGGGCAGGGGCTGATGAGGAAAGGAGGGCACAAGGGGGTCGGCCCCTACTTGTCCTGAGTGAGCAGTTCTCCCAAGCCTCTCCCCTGCCCCATCCACCCAGGAGGCGTTGTCAACCACCTGCCCATGTGGGCTCTAGGAAGCCAGGTTCAGCCTCTTTTTTCCAAACTGCAGAAGCTGCCAGAGCCCATGCGGTGACCTCTGCCTGGCCTCCCCTCACAATCACCCCTGTCCACAGTCCTGGAAACATCACTCACAGCTGAGTTGGACAGATTAAGGTCTTTGGAGAGGAGGCTCTTCCATGGAAGGCATGCTATAAACCCATGGAGACACCAACATAGCCATCTTCAGTGTCCTGAGCAGGCCGAGGACTCTGCAGCCAAAGCTCCAGGCCAGCAGGTCCCTGGCAAGAAGTGTGCCTCTGAACTGAGTAGCTTCTCTCTCCTCTGTGGAGGGCCACCAATGCTACAACAGGTCAGGAAATGCTGGCCTGCTTTGGTACCAGTCAAACAGAATCGGGGAGTAAAAATGAAAACAAATAAAACTAAACATAAACCTGCAACCTGCAAACACGGCAATTCAACACGGTCCAACTTATACATATCACAGAATCGGATGCGATTCAGACAGGTGCACCCACGAAGTTAGATATCCTGTGCTGTGGCTTTATTCTAGGAATAAAGATAACCAAACAATGACTAGGAATAAAAGAAATCATCAAGTTGAGCACATGAGAGGGTGCCGATGACCACCTGAAGCAATGCTTCTCAGATTCGGGTGTGTGTCCAAATCCCCTGGGAGCTAATGAGGCGGAAAAGGGCTGGGACGGGCCTGGGGCCGAGGGCTCCGGGTGAGTCTGATTCCCATAGAGTCTGAGAAGCACGGACTTAGAGCAGGACCAAGCTGAACTCAAGGCTGCGGAATCAGGAGATGTTTAAGAGAAGTTGAAGTAGCTCAGGCACAGTGAGCTGCAGGACTTCTAGGTCAGCCTTGGGGACGAGTCTCCCCCCAGTGCCAGGTACCCAGGGCTGCTCAGGCTAGGTGGGCTGCTGCCCCCGGCCCCCAGCCCCAGGAAAGGGCCTGCACTTACTGGTGAGGACCTTGAGGGTGAATGGGTTCTTCTGCTGGATGGTGTGGGTAAAGTGGAATCGAGCGTTGCAGCTGTAGTCGGTCTGCATGTCCTGCACCATCACGTTAGAGAAATACAGGTCTCCATTATGGCCCTGGGAGACCCGCTTGTCTTGGGTGATGGGCTCCATGGCTATAAGGAAGCAGAGGTATAGTAGGAGGTTAGTGTAATGGTAACAGTAACAGAGATCATGATGTTCCTGCCAGTGAGCCCCTGCAGAGGGCCAGTGGGACCAGGAGCTCCGTGTCATTCAGTCTAATCTGACTCTCAACTCTGAGGTGGGGCTGATTCCCATGTTACAGACAAGAAACAAGAGGACTTAACTGTTGTGGCTGCAAAAGCAGTGAGGGAGAGTAGGATTCAGATTCAACCTGCTCGCCTACCACAACCATGTCCTACGACCACACTTTTCTCTCTCTCATTCACGCCACAAAAACGTCAGACTGACCCAGAGGCTAGAGGGAGGGGACATGATCCTTCAGATGCTCCCAAAGCAGGAGCCAAATTCACTTGTTTTATTCTTTACCCTCCACTCCAGCCACAAGAAAGAAAAAATACAATTGTAAGATGCATATCAACTAACACTGCACACCATTGGTTTTAGGACGCCTCTCAATTTTAGAGATGGGAAAATACGAAAATGTGTGTTTCTTTGAATTAATGACATCACAGGAGTGGCTGAGAAATCTGGCTACTTTATCTGTATTTTTTTCAAGCACTGTGTCTGATGTAAATGTACACGGCCAAGTTTCTGGGCTCTCTGGTTTATAAAATATACTCCTAAGGCTGACTACCCATAGCAAACTCTTTCCTATCCTCTGCAAGTGTTAAGTCACCATTTCTTAAAGCACAAGGTTAATGATGCTGACTTTCCAACAATGGGCTGGCCAGCTCTGCAAATCATGCATCAAAGATTTCCTGTAGGCTTACTATGTGCAGGAGCTGTGCTAGGTACTGGAGAAAGAGGGATGAGTGAGAAAGACAGCTCCTGCTGTCAAAGAACCTGACATCTAGTAGAAGAGACAGCGAATAAGTAAATCATTACAATGCAGTGTGATGAGTGGGGAGCCCAGATAAGAAAGGGATGAGATGAGAAAAGGAGTTGTGGCTTGAAGGCTGTGTGATGTTTAACAACGCAGAAGAGAAAGGAGCTAAGAGGGTCCAATGCAGCAGCAACAGGGTGTGTTAAAATTGAGAGCACCTGAGAAGGCGGGTGGGGTGGGGATGGGCAGGGGGCGGGAGAAGGGCTGGAGAGGCAGAAGGGACCAGATTGGGAAGGGAGCCGTGTGCCAGGGAAAGGATCCAGACTTCATCTGAGGTGATGAAGAATCCAGTGAAAGGTTTTGAGCTTATGAACAAACTGTCACACTCATGTTTTAGGAAGACCAGGAAGGCCAGTTATGGGTAATTATTGTAACCCAGGGATATGCTGATGGTGGCATGTGCTGGGGAGATGTTGGCGAGGATGGACAGAGAAAGAAGGTCACGAGACCTGCGCAGGAGGTAAGAATGTGATGCAGTGTGACGAGTGTGATGCAGGGGATGAGAGAGGAGGGTCTGAACTGTTAGCTAACAGACCAATGCCCCGCCTGTGGCTAGGCAGCCTTCCCTACAAATGTACACTGTGACGAGGAAAGAGAGGGACCATGACTGGGCACAAAGCCACTCTCACTCTGCAAAACAACCACGTGCATAAGTGACAAGGCAGCCTCTTTTGGAAGCAGGCTGCTAGGAATTCAGGAATGGAGAGAGTGACCGATGACAGGCAGGAAGGGCTATGGATTGACAGATGGATGCATATATAGGGAAGGAGGAAAGGAAGGGAAGGGAGAAATGGAGGAGGGGCGAGAGTCAGGAAGAGCAACAGCGGTCCTCTATTCACCTTCATAATGCACCCCTCTGTAGTGTGATTGAAAACAGAGGACGAAACTGCAGAAAACGGAGGCCCAGAGTGGTTAAATTAGCCTCCTCCCAAAACTGAGCTAGGACAGCTCTGAAGGATGGTACTCTGTCCCCCTGCTCCAAACATCTCATCTCGCCATCACTCTGTTATCGGAGGCTTCATTCCCACGCACCCCAGTCTGTCCTGACAGGAGAGACTCCAGACCAAACCAAGAATTAAAGAGGCTAGGTATCAACCTGCCTCCAATTGGCCCACTGAAAAACACAGTTTGTCCTCTTCCTCCCTATTCCTTTTTCTCTTGTTCTTCCATCATCACAAATATTACTGAACACATACTGTGTGTCTAGCACTGTTGTAAGTACCTTGAACATATTAATGCATTTATCCTTACAATAATTCTATTAGATAAGTATCAGCCCCATTTTTCAAGAAGAGGAAACTGAGGCCCAGAGATGTTAAGCAACTTGCTTAAGATTACACAGCTAATGGCAGCTGGGCTTAGGAAATGAACCCAAGCAGCCCTCTCTCTACAGAGCCTGTCTGTAGCCACGTGGCCACCTTACATCTGTTCTCACTAATCAAGGTCTTCTAGCCTTGGGCGAGCTCCTCCCCATTTAACACACCCACCCCACTCCCTAAGATTAAACAGACATAAAACACCGGGTCCCCAAGACTTACAGCTGCTCATCCAGAAGATGACTGGGGACGGAAGTCCAGGCGGTGGGTTGCACTGGAGTGTCAAGGGGGCGCCTTCTTGAACCACCACTGGGTCCAGATTTTCCTTAGGCCACAGGGGAGATTCTGGGAAGAAACACGGAGGAATACAAAATGAGGGTCATGGCTGGGGCAAGGAGTTGGGTCAGAGGCAGGCAGTGAGGAGGGGGAGGGGACAAAGGAGAACAAGCAAGACAGGAGAGAGGGTCAGGGCCCATGGGTCCAAGCAGGCAGAGGACAGAGGCCTTTTGTCTGAGTGTCTTCAAAGACTCCTCTCCTTCCCCTCCTCCTGTGCCCAGAGTAATGCTGTTCAAGACTCTGGTTTGGAAACTTCCTTTTCAAGAAATCTTTTTGATGCACCATGCTCAGAGGCAGAGAAGCAAGCAGGACATGCAGGGCCCCAAAGCACCAACAGGCCAACTGTAGGGTGGCTCTTCTAGAATGACCCTCCATGCCCTCCCCTCCATGGACCCAGAAGCAGGGTATCTCGACCTGCCCCATGCTACTCACTGGACACCTGCAGGCGGATCCTATTGGACAAGGCTGTGCCAAATTTGTTGCGGGCAAAGCACTGGTATTCCCCCTCATACTCCTCCGGCCGCCCGCCACTGCGGAAGTCGATCACCAGGGTGCCAGACCTCCTCCTCATTGACACCCGGGGGTCCTTGGCGACATTGAAGAACCTGCTGTTTCGAGTCCAGTGGAAGCTGTGGCCAATGGGAAGGGGTGGGGGAGGGCAGGGGCAACAAACAGTAACAGGGTAGGTTCTGGGCTCCAGGAGACAATCTCAGGGCCCTACCTGGACTCAGTCACAAAACCACACCTTCACACCAGTGGGCTCCGGCCCGGACTGAGTGGCACAACCTCCTGGAATCCTGAACGTAGTGTCCCCAGTCCCATCCCCGTGAATCTCTGGGGGCAGGTCCCTGAGAGTATTTTGGCCCAACCAAGGCTGGGAGTCATGGTTTTGCATGACAGATACCCAAGTAGCCCCTGGGGATGATGTTCTTTGGAGGGGGGTAGGCAGTGATTTTGATTTTTTCAAATCCAGAGTCAGCTGCTGCTTCCACGCCAGGGCAATTCCCAACCTCCAACTAGGAGTACCATCCCAAGTTCATATTTCACCCAACCCGCTCACATCAAGAAGCTGGCTCTGCTCCTCCTGCCTCCTTGTTTGATAATTGACTCTAAAGCCAAAGTAGAATGGGGTTCAGGTTGTCTGTGCCCCTGCCCAGTGACCCGGGTGGAGACTATAAGGCAGTGGCGGCACATTATGGAGCCCAGAAGGGGCAACTTTGAAAAAAAAAAAAAAGCAGCCTTCCTAAACCTGAGCTCCAAGGGGAAGGGACTAGCATGTCCCTCTGCTTCTCCTGGGGGGTGGGTGTGCGTCTGTAGCTGCTCAGGGTATTCTTCTATCTTAAGAGAAGCAGGGACAGGAGCGACTACTCAGCGCTACAGGTGCGTTGTTCCCATAGAGGAACCAGCGGGGAAAGCCCAAACCTCAGAAGCAAGGTCACCCAAGCCCTGCCTGACCCTTTAAGGTGACTCCTGCTTCCCCCACCATGGGGGAACAAGCTCTGCTTGTTCCAGGCTCACAACTCTTGAGTCCCACGGGGTCATGCAAACTTTGATGGTGGGGGGGCAGGCAGGGCAGAAGGTGGCTGCCACACACCTGGGGTTCCACTTTGCCTCCTTTCTCCCGCTGAGATGTCCCCTTACATGGGGTCCTGTCATGCCTGGGTCTGAATTGGGCATGAGTCTCCTGAAAGGTGCAGCCTGTGGCAGCTGCCTTAAAGATAGGGGACGAAGGACAGCACACCACCTCCATACTGCCAACGCTTACCAGTAGAAACAAACATGGCCTGGGGTGTCCCAGGCCTGGGTTCAAATCCAGCCTCTGGCACTCTCAAGCTGAGTGACCTTTAAAAAGGTACTGAGTATCTCTGTGCCTGCGTTTCACTCCACATCAGTAGCACAGAGGTCCTTCCCCAAAGAGCAGTGAGGCGGCTGAACAAACAGCGTGAGGAACAACTAGCACAGAGCCTGGCACACGGCAGGCTTTCAGCTCGTGTCTGCTGACGCCCCTGTGATGCTGACGTGCCCGGAATGAAAGACTCAGGTTAGCTAGGGAGAGGGACTTCCTATAAGCTAAGCGTGGGGAATGGTGCGAACATAAGGCAGTGCTATACTAAAAGTCAGAAAACAGTATCTGCTCCTGGCTTTTTGGTGTGACCTTAAGCCTCTTAAGGCTTTTCTGGTACCCAGTTCCCTCATCAGCTAAATTACCTAATTTTCCAAATTGTACTTTCTACCTAGTGGGGGCTGAGTGGATACATTTAATTTCTCAGAGGCCTCAACTACCATCATGCCCAGGGCAAGGGGGTAGTTTAAACGCCTTCTTTGTGGCCCCCTTCCCTCCGCCCAGCTTGGATTTTCCCGCCAGTGCACTCACCTGGGGGCAGGGTTCCCCTTTGCTTCACACTCGATCAAGATGTTATCTCGGGGGTCCACAATGTGGTCCTTTACCGACTGCTTGGTGATGGTCGGGGGCTGGGACACTGCAACAGGGCAAACAGCAGGCAGTCAGGGCTGCAGGCACTGGCTGGGTCCCTGGCTTGAAGAATGGCCGAAATGAACAGCTTTGGGAGCCACACAGAAAAGCAGGCAAGCAGGGGGTGGACAGTGGCCCATTCTAGAGACCACAGGAAATGGACGCGTGTCACAGACCAAGCGTTAAGAAGAATCGCTTTTGAAGGTCAAGGTGTCCCCGGGAGAAACTGAAGGCCAGGCTTCTATTTGACCCACTGTTACGTCCACTGCTTTATACACTGTCTAGAGCACCGCAGTTATTGATAAATGTTTGTTGAATGAATAAAGGAACAAAAAAGCAGCTAGATTTTTAGAACTCAGGGGCTGTGATGGTTCTGAGCCCCGGAGGGTCAGCAGATGGTCAAACTGTGGTGAGGATGGAGCTGAAAGAGGCCTTAGTCCCCAGAGAATTTCCCAGGGACTTGTCTGCAGGCCAAAGGGCACTGTTCCCTCTCAGTCCTGAGCTTCTCCCTGGTGCTCCTGTGCCAGCCACCTGAGGATGGGGAAGCAGTGGCCCTTCTCACCCACCTGCCTTTCCATAGGCTGAGCCTTCTCACTTCCCGTGCAGTAAGAAACCTCACTACACGGTTCTGCTGTCAAGCAGCCCCAGCATGGGGGTGAAGAGGCCGAGAATCCCCCCTGTGTCCTCACCTGGCCTTCTCCTGCCCCTCCTTCCTGCCCTCTGACCTCCCAGAGGCACAAGTGCAGAGAGGCATCCCCCCAACCCCCAGGACTTACGCTCATTCTGAATGCTGGCTGTTAGTTCCGATGGGTTAGCATTGTAAGGGGAGAAAAGAAGACACCAGTTATTACACATGACCCAGCGCCCAGCACGTCCTCACGCCCTAGCACACAGGGAGGAGGGAGAAACGGGCTAGTGGAGGGCACTGTGCATGGGCTCTCTCCTGCCAGCTGCAGAGCTCAGGGGAAGAGATAAGCTGGAGGGCAGATGGACCCAGTAAGAGCTTCGTGGAGAAGGCAATGCCTTTCCCAGAGGCCAAACCATGCGGTGGACCAGAAAGACCGACTTCTGACCAAATGAAGATGTCACCAGGTAAGTCCAAATGTCAAAAGTGGCAACGCTGCTCAAAAGAGGCTGGGCTCTGAGATGCCACCTGTCACCTTTAGATGCTTTTTGGCCAACACTGCCGTGGTGAGGCTGAGGTGCCAGAAAGGGGTGGATCGGAACCACTGCTACAGGACAAACCCCCACGGGCCCCGCAGGTCCACAGCCCTCGCTCCTCCCTCTGCCCCTCGTCCTCTTTCACACACAAAAGCACCTGCTTTCCTCGCCGTTTCTGTGCATTTACAAAAGGGGCGGGGCACACACCTTCCCAGCCTGCACCTGAGACGCCTGTGTACAGGTGTGTTTGTTTCTCAAACTTTGACAAGCTTGAGAATCCCCTGAAGGGAGTGGTTAAAATGCAGGCTCTGACTCAGCAGACCCTGCAGTTCTGACAAACAGCTGAGTGATTTGGACATTGGTGGTCTGCGGACCACGCTTTGAACACAAGGTTTTAGATGGAATGTTCCTTGTGGGAACAAGGTCTTGGCTGCAATGTGTCTGCAGAAAAGAGAACACCTGTTGCTGTAGCTTTTAAAGCTATTCTTTCCTTATGACTAGAATAGAAAATATGCCTTTCTTTTTTCATGCTGGTGTGGATGTCGGATATGGTGCTGACGCTGGGGCTCACTTTTTCAGAGTGAGCAGTTCCTGGGGGAAGCAGAGGCTTCTGGTGAGCCATGTGACCTTGAAACTTCCTTGCTTTCTTTTTTTTTAATTCTCACTTGAGACCATGCTTATTGATTTCAGAGAGAGGGAAAAGGTTAGGGAAAAGAGAGAGAGAAACATTTGTGCAAGAAACATTAATTGGTTGCCTCTTGTACAGCCCCAACCATGGACAGAACCTACATATGTGCTCTGATCAGGAATCGAACCCATGACCTTTTGGTTTACAGGAGGATACTCGAACCGACTGAGCCACACCAGTCAGGGCAACCCTGAAGCTTTCTGGCTTGACCACAGTGAGATGTGGAAGAGGAGACTGGGGACTCAGAAAGGGGCAGTCTCTCAGAAAGGGAGGGGGCAGAGGCAAGACAGGACCAAAAGCTGCATGAAGAGTCACTGGAAAGAGAAGACACCAGAGAGGGAGGTGGAGGGTGGCAGGAGTGAGTGTCCTACTATACACGCCGTCTGTATGTGAAAGTCTTGAGAGTAAGACCCATGAAAAGGTTCAAAATGATTCTTTCAAGTGGGCCAGGTTTCTGTGGCCTGCTTGGGCACAGAAATTCTGCCTGCTTTACCGTTTCCTTGGTCCCCAGGATAGGAAACAAAAAGGGATGCAACGGCCAGGGGCAACACAGAAGTCCACGGTTTCTGAACACATCTCCGAGGCTCCCCCCGCCCACCCCACCGGCAGCACCTTCACCCACACAGGACTGTCTGTGAAGACCGAAAGCAGTGGGGATGGTTTCAGAGAGTGTGTCCTCCCATGGGGGTGGGGAGGTTGAGCAAAGGGGCCACTTTCAGGAGAAGCAGGGCTGACACCTGATCCCCTGCCTTTGACCACAGCCCAGCCTCCGGTTTTTCATCTCCAGATACAGGTGGTGTCTCCTGGGTGCTCACGTACAGTTGATGGCTCCAGCCTCGCCCTTGATGGGAAGGCCGAGAAAGGCTCTGCTTTGCCCATGTGGGGCTCAAACCTCTCTTCTACCGAATCAAATGCTGGCTCAGTGGAAAGATCACTAGACACTGTCCAGGGAATCTCAAACTCGGGGAGGGAAGTCACCTGGTCAAGACCACACAGGAGGTCTGTTGCAGAACTGGAGTGAGAACCAGCTCTTCTGCTGCCTGGTCTAGTGGTCTTTTTACAAACCCACCCTTGGCCAGGTGGGGCTTTGGCACTCTGTTCTCCTTGACATTTTGGACAAAGGTGAATGAGAAGGGGGGATCTTGAGTGGGTAGAGGCTCTCAGGGCAGTTAGAGCCCCACACTGAAATCAGGCCGGGTATCTGGAGAATCTACCTGCCTAAAGAGGTGATGACATCCACAGCCACCAATGTGCTACCAAGGAATTCATTGCAGGGACACAACCGCCGCCCCCCCAGAAGACAAGCTGCCACAGGGAGAAGACAGTGGGGACTGTCTGCCTAGGGTCAAGGGTGTGACCTAGTCCTGTAACCACCCCCATTCCCCATCCCATGTCACACCACCTGCCCCTCTCTCCTATGGCACTTGCTGGGTGACAGAAGTAGAGTGGAGAATAAATTTGTTCTTTCGGCTCCCAAGAGGGAGGAAAACCTTCCAACAGGCTCTGCGGGGAGAGGGCAGATGCTGCCCAGTATTCATGCACCTCTTTCCTTCTCCAACTCTGATCTTGTGGCCTCTGCACTCATCCTTTGGAGGATGGAGTGTGTGTGTGTGTGTGTTTTGTTGTTGTTGAGGCCATCCTGCAGTGTTGTTTGGGATGACAGTGAGGAGGAAGTGTTTCTCCCACTCCACTGCCCTCCTCTGTGGGTGTCTAGGAGAAAAATGCTGAGTCCCCTGATGTGGGGAGGGAGACAGAGGGGCAAGCTGCCAGCAGACTCACTTTTTGGCAAATCTCTCTGGTTGATGAGGTGACTCTTTGCATTCTTCAAAGGTCACATTGTTCTCCTTGAGGCTGGTGAGGGGGAGGTGGGTGCGTGTGACTCCATTGGCAAAGCGGTGGGAACTGGAGGCTGGGCACTTCAATGAGGGACTGTGCAGCAGCCCAGGGCTCTGTTCCTGGAAGCCTGCTGTACCCCAACTTCCCAGAGCAGGAGCAGTGCCCTGTCTCAACACAGATAATGCCCCTGAAGGGGCAAGGGAGCAGAAGGGCACACCTGGCAGGGCAGCCTCTGGGCTGAGCCCCCCAGGCTCCCCCCAACACACAGATAAAGTTAAGAGTGCCTAATCTTAGGTTGTTCCCATGTCTTGGCTATTGGGAGTAATGCTTCAAGGAAGAGGGGGTGCAGCTATCCCCTGCCTTTTGCCACAATATAGAGGGACCTTAGGGCATTATGCTAAGTGAAATAGTAAGTCAGGCAGAGAAAGACAAATACTGTATGTTCTCACTTATATGTGGAATCTAAGAAAGTCAAACTCAAAGAACAGAATAGAATGGTGGTTGCATGGGCTGGGGGTGAGGGATACTGGTCAGAAGGTACAAACTTCCAGCTATAGGGTAAGTTCTGGGGATCTGCTTTACAGCATGGCCATTGCAGTACAGGTATGCCTCGGAGACATTTCAGGTTCGGCTCCCGACCACCACTAAAGAGCCACCATTGCAATCAAGCAAATCACGTGAATTTTTGTCTCCCAGCGCATATAAAAACTTATGTTTATACTATACTATGGTCTATTAAGTATGCAGTAACATTATGTCTAAACACAGTGTACATACCTTAATTTAAAAATACTGTATTGCTAAAAACATTGCAAACCTTCAAGGACCTTGCTTCGATGTTGGTGGCCGCTGACTGGTCAAGGTGCTGGTTGCTGAAGGCTGGGCGGCTGTGGCAATGTCTTAAAGATGACAAAAAAGTCTGCCACACCGATGGCATCCTTCCTGTCACCAGCAACTTCTCTGCAGCACGTGATGCTGTGTGACGGCATTTCGCTCTTGGTGGAACTTCTTTTGCAGTTGGAGTCAGTGCTGTCAAGTCCTGCTGCTGCTTTAACCACGAAGTCTAGGTTGTATTCTGACTCCTCTGTTGCTGTGTCAACAGTCTTCACAGCATCTTCACTAGGAGTAGATTCCATTTCAGAAAATCACTTTCTTTGCTCATCCATAAGAAGTAACTCTTTATTCATTAGTTTTATCATAAGACTGCAGCAATTCGGTCACATCCTCAGGTTCCACTTTTATTCTAGTTCTTTGCTATTTCCACTACATTTGTAGTTACTTCCTCCACTGAAGTCTTCCAAGAGGGTTGGAATCAACTTCTTTCAAACTCCTGTTGATGATATTTTGATCTGTTCCCATAAATCATGAATGTTCTTAATTACTCCTAGGATGGTGAATCCTTTCCAGAAGGTCTGCAATTTATCCTGCCCAGATCCACCAGAGAATCACTATCTATGGCAGCAATAGTCTTACAAAATATATTTCTTAAATAATAAGACCTGAAATTAAAAATCGCCCCTTGGTCCATGGACTGTAGACTGGACCCACATGAGTTAGCAGACATGAAAACAACATTCATCTCATTGTACATCTCCATCACAGCTCTTGGGTGACCAGGTGCATTGACAATGAGCAGTAATATTTTGAAAGAAGTCCTTCTTCTGAGCAGTAGGGCTCAAAGGTGGCCTTAAAATATTTAATAAACCATGAGATATAGAGATGTGCTGTCATCCAGTCTTTGCTGTTCCACTTACAGAACACAGGCAGAGTAGATTTTGTGTAATTCTTAACAACCCTAGGATTTTTGGAGTGATAAACGAGCACTGGCTTCAATTTAAGTCACCAGCTGCATTAGCCCCTAACAAGAGAGTCAGCCTGTCCTTTGAAGCTCTGAAGCCAGGTATTCACTTCCCCACTCTAGCTGTGAAACTCTCAGGTGTCATCTTCTTCCAATAGAAGGCTGTTTTGTCTACATTGAAGATCTGCTGTCCAGTGTAGCCACCTTTTTAGCTGGATCTCTGGGGTAACTCGCTACTTGCTGCAGCTTCTGTTGTACATGAGCACTTGCTGTTCCACATTGCATTTTTATGTTATGAGGACAAGATCTTTCCTTGAATGCCATGAACCAATCTCTGCTAGCTTCAAACGTTTCTTCTGCTGCTTCCTGACCTCTCAGACTTCACAGAACTTAAGAGTGTTAGGGCCTTTTTCTGGATTGGGCTCTGGCTTGAAGGAATGTTGTGGCTGGTTGACTCTTCTACCCAGACCACTAACACTTCCTCCATATCAGCAATAAGGCTGTTTTGCTTTCTTATCATTTGTGTGTTCACTGGAATAACACTTTTAATTTCCTTCAAGAGCTTTCCTTTCATTCACAACTTGGCTACCTGGCACAAGAGGTCAGGAAGCTGCAGAAGCAGCATCTGATGTGCCTTCCTCACTGACTTAACCAGCTCTACCTTTTGATTTAAAGTGAGAGACGGGAGGCTCTTCCTTTCCCTTGAACACTTTGAGGCCATTGGGACGTTATTAACTGGCCTGATTTCAATATCGCTGTGTCTCAGGGAATCGGTGGAGCAGTCAGAACACCTGCAATGTTTACCTCAAGTTTGTCATCTTCTATGGGCGTGGTTTGTGGTGCCCCAGGGTGATCTCAATAGTAACATCAAAGGTCACTGCTCACAGATCACCACAACCAATACAACAACAATGAAAAAGTTTGAAATGTTGCAAGAACGACCAAAATGAGACTCAGAGACCTGAAGCAAACACATGCTGTTGGAAAATGGTGCCAACAGACTTGTTCAAGGCAGCGTTGTCACAAACCTCTCTGTGAAAAACGCAGTACCTGTGAAGCATAATACAATGAGGTGTGCCTACTATAGTATACTTCAAAGTTGTTTAGACAGTAGACCTTATAAGTTATCACCACACACACAAAAAGGTTATCATGTGAAGGAATGGATGTGTTAACTAACTCTACTGTGGTAGTCATTCCGTAATACGTACATGTAGCAAATCATTAAGCTGTACTTCTTAAACTTACATATGTTATATGTCCAAAATATCTCAATAAAGGTGGGGGTGGAAAGGAATGCCTGATCTTTCCCCAGACCTT
The DNA here is from genome assembly GCA_028533065.1 of Trachops cirrhosus. Classification (NCBI taxonomy): domain Eukaryota; kingdom Metazoa; phylum Chordata; class Mammalia; order Chiroptera; family Phyllostomidae; genus Trachops; species Trachops cirrhosus. The sequence goes on from CM052551.1 coordinate 22,287,893, forward strand.
CCACTGGGCCTGAGCCAGGGTGAGAGGGAAGGACAGACTCAGGTAACCTGGGAAGTGAGAGGGAGAAACCAGGCTAGAGAGGTCCTCTTCCCAAGGCAACTGGAGGGCTTGCCCCTCTCTCATCTTGCGGTCAGGTTCTGCAGACTCATTCTGGAGAAGCTGACATGGCCTGGTGCCTGCAGTAACCAGGGAGGTGCACGAGGCAGTTTCTCAAGACAACTTGCAGCACCAGACCGGCGTCCCAGATGGACTCCCCTCCTCAGTCAAAGAGGCGCTGCGCTCTCGCATGCTGGCCCTGCCACTTGGGAAACAGCTGGAGAAACAGCTTTACGTCTCTACACCTCAGACTTCGAACCTGCCAGCTAAGGCCCACACAGAATTCGTGGATTAGCTGTGAGAATCGCAGGAAGTGACGCCTCCAAAGCACTTAGCTCTCTGCTGAGCATGCACAACTCAGACTCTGGGGAGTTCTAAGAACTGAAAGGAGGCAGGTTTACCAGGGTTGGTGTGGGGCATGTTGAGCACCAAATTGAGGGTTGCCAAGAGATATGGCTTCTTCTTGCAATTCCATCACCCATCTGCTGTGTGACCCTGGCCAAGTGACGGCCTGAGTCTCCATGCCCGGAAAGGGTGGCCCCTCCAGGCCCTTCCCATGGGGAGGTGGTGGTGAAAAGGTTGGGGCACTGGCCGCTCTGTGTCCACAGGTGGTACTTTGAAGAGACTGACTGCTCAGTCTCCACCTGTGGCTCTGGGGGAGCTTCAGAAATCCAGAGTCCTAGCATAGGGGAGAAGTCATCTGTTTGTAAGTTCACCTTGCAGGAACTCCTCACCTACTAGCCCCGGGGATCCAAGTGGCAGGTGAGTGAGTAAGGACAAGGGACAGAAGGGAGATGAGCCTTCACCGCTTCCTCGACCACCCAGCCTCCTCCGCTGCCCCTCCCCTCCAGGGGAGGGGGGCCTTATCATCAGACGGCCTGCCCTGCCTGGGCTTGCTCATGAGAAACTCTCCGTGAGCCAGACACTCATGCTTGGGCCACCGGGAGGGCAGCAGGGACCTGCCCACTTTTGGGCCTACCCTGTAGTTTCTCCTGGCCTTCTCTCATCCAGGAGTGCCCCCTTCTCTGGGGCAGCTATTCTGGGTGGAGTGGGGTAGCAGGGGGCTGAGACACCTGCAGCTCTTCTCTAAGCTCTGCTAACTCCACCCCCCAGGGTCTGGCTCTGGAGAGCTCAGGGAGACTTCTTGGAAGCTGTGTTACTCTCCTACCCACCCCCCTCCCTGGACATCTGTCACCTGGAGAGAGCCCAAGTCAACCTTGGCATCATGTGAGTTCCATCTATTGCTGGAATCAGGGGGCAGGGGACAGAGTTGATGTGCCCACATCTCAGTACTGGGATGCAAGACATCCTGACAGGAGTGTCAGCACTGTGGCAAAGGTGGAGCACAGTGAAATGCAGGGCCAAGTTGCATGGCTGCCAGTCAGTGGCCGTTATGAACACACCCACAGATGTGGCTGGTGAGAGTCTGTCAGATCAGCATTGTAAGCCCCTTACTTTATGATTCTGATGGCCCAATAATGCCCCTACCATGGAAACCCAATGACATGGATTTCACTTTTCCACTTCACTGTGGGAACAACGAAAGCAGCAGGAATCAGTGCCTGGTGCCCCCACAGCGGCATTGCACTAGGGCTCTATTTAATGTTTCGTGCAGCCAGTCTTTCACAAAATAATCCCCTTGTCACCCTCTCCCGGCCATCCATCCTTCTGATCTGTCCAGACAAGAGGGCCTGAGGGATCTAGATCAGGAACAAGAAAGGCAAATAAGACCCATTCACTCCCTTGGTTCCTGGAAACTCTGCTTTGATGGGCAAGTCAAGACCACAGAGAACACTCAGAGTTCCACACTGTACCCCTCCGGTCCTGCCCAGCGGGCTGCAGGCAGCCCAGGTCACTCAGCCACAGCGGGAAGACCTCGCTACAGACTCACATCTCACCTTCCAAAGCGCCAGACTGCTTGCTCCCGTTTTTGGTAAACCCAGCTCTGCATCCAGAATCCACTATTTCCCTTCCCCCAACATTCTTTGAAAGTTGGTCTCAACTGTCCTCTGCCCCAAATCAGGAGAATAGAAGAAGAAGGGGCAGAACTCACGATCCATAGGAATCTCGATGGCCCCTCCAAGGCTGAGGAAGCAAAGGAGGAAGGCTGTGTGCACCCAGGGTGTTGGCTGCGGCCTGGCCATCTCAGCGCTGGGCGCCACTCCCCGTCCCCCGGCCCGCGGGGTCTTGCTGCCTCCAGCTGCTCTAACTCGGCCTCTGGACAGAGCTCAGCTGTGGAAAGAAAGATGATGAGTGAGTTATTTCTTAAACTCGTGGTTTGTTCTAGCAACCCGACAGGGCTGGAAGGATGCAAGGGTCCCCGTGGTCACAGACCGATGTTCTAAAACAGGGTTTCTTACCCCTGCACTATTGACATTTGGGACCCAACAAGTCTTCATGTGGGGAACCAACAGTCTTGGGTGTCGTAGGATGTGTAGCAGCATCCTGGCCTCAACCCACCAGAGGCCAGCGGAGCCCACTTCTGCCACCAATCAAAACCGTCTCTAGATATTGCCAACTGTCCCCTGCAGCACAAAACCACTTCGAGTTGAGAACCATTGTTCTAGAAGGAAGGGCAACGCTGGGTGGAACAGCCATGAAAACAAACAGTGTCCCACAGGCCCAGCACCAAGGAGGTGGCGTGCGCCCGGCCAGCACAAATGCACCGATCTCGCGGCTCCTCTGAACATGCTGAGTGGCCCCCCGCTGGAGTGCCTTTGGGGCCGGGGCGCAGAAGTGAGATCATACCGATGTCCTCCAGTCCTGGGAAGGGTGCAGGGTGGGGGTGGCAGCACTGGGGATCAGGCTTAGGTAGGTGAAACTTGGCTGCCCAAAGGACTTTTGGAGGTGAATGATTTCTGCAGATATTTGTGCAGCTAACGTACGTTGTGTCCCTCTACAATTCACGGCAGTGTCGCGGTGATGGCCCAGGAGAAGGGCGCTCGAGGCGGGTGGTAGATGAGCAACAGTACGAGAGCCCCACGTTTACACCCTCAAACACAAGAAATCATCCTGGAGCCTACAGGGGCTACAAAGGGCAGTCCAAGGAGCCTGGGCGGGTCCTCCTGAGAGACAAGACCAGGAAGGGCCTACAGCTGACCCTGAAACGAGAGCTCTATGATTGCTGAGTGTCCAAAACACTCGTCCTAAACACTGGTCCAGTCTGTTTTTCTGTCACAGGGTCAAGTCAAACAGGACGACAGGAGAAGTTTCCCCAGAACTCTTACAGCTTTTGTGGACTAATCGCCACCAATCAGAATGAATACACTATTTTACTCCTGTTTCATCTGATGGCAACTGGAAGCCCGCTCTCCTCTGTACACCCACCATCTCCCCCCAACCCTGACGGAGGGGCCAGGGTGAGGAGTGGGGCTCCGGGGCCTCTCCTGGGAGACAAGCTCATGCTTCTGCAGACCTGGGCACTGGGGCAGCCCCCGCGCCAGGATGTGGGGCAAGCTAGAGGGCTGTGACTCAGATTTCAGCTGTCTCTTTCCTGGAAGCTGGGCCCAGCACCAGCTCCAACCTCAGGATATTTCTGGACTCTATCCATGCCCTCCCTTCCCATTGCTTCCGCCTTGGTTTTGCTCACCTTCGTTTCATGCCTGTTACTGCAGGGAGACCTGAGTGGTCTCCCTGCTTCTGCTCTTGTCCCTCCAATTCATTCTTCACCCATAACCAGAGTGGTTGCTTCCAAAGTGCAAATATAAATACTTCGCTACTCCCCTATAATCAAACTCACCAGCTCACAACTGCCCGAAAGTTAAAGTCATTGACATGGCTCAGAGGCCCTGAATGACACAGCCCCTCTGCAATGTCACTCTCATCACCCCTGCCCCTCCACCCCCAGTGTTCTGTGCTCAGAAATATGGGGCTTCTAGCAGGTCTCTTCATGCACCACGCTCTGCAATGCCGATTGACTTCCGTGCAGATTAACGTCTGTCTAGAACGCTCTCTGAATCTGCCATCTCTCATTAGGATTTGCCAAGAGTGACTTATGTGCCCCTTGTCTGTCCTCCTGAACACCATTTATGCCCCCTACTACAGCACTGGTCACTTTGTACTGATTCCAAAAGCCACTCTGCACCCCTATAAAAAGGTTCTATAAGGGGAGGTGCCTCATCTTGGTTATTCCTAGACTCTAACAGAAGTGCCTAGAATGTAGCAGGTCCTCAAAAATATGTGATAGATGGTTGAAAATGGACAAGTGACGGACTGATGGAATAAACCACTGAGATGGTGTGTGATTTTTAAAACTGCATATTCTCCCAGAAAACCACCAGGGGGAACAGGAGAGCACAGAATTGCACAGAATTCGGACCTGAGGGGCAAACTGGGAAGACAGCAACCAGCAGAGGAAAGCCTCCCTCCAGACACAGGCACCACACTGGGGAGTGGGAGGGCACAGGGTGTGTGTGTGGGGGAGGGGGTTGGGTTAGCGGGGTTGAGGGGGCACCCTCTGTCTAAAAGGCATCACAGGAGGTATTTGGTTCTTCCTCGTCACTCTCTAAGATGATCCTTATACTGTCTCAGAAAGTCTGTTCCTCCTCTCCTTGACTCCCACATCTCCCGACCCCAACTCAGGTTACCCTGCTGAAACCTTAGCACTGAGAGAAGCCGCCTTGGCAGAAGGCTCAGCGCTCCTCCAGGGAGGACTGGCACGGATGGCTCCAGTCTTGGCTGTGCTGTGTTCTGTTAAAGAACTGCCAAGCGGTAGGAGTGATGGGAAAGAGAAGGATACCATATTCTGGGAATCTTGGTAGTAAAAGGAAGCCAGAAGTTATTCATTAACTAGAAATACATTGGTAGAAAAACCCCCCAATTACTTAGGGTGCTTTTAACTCTCATTTAAAAACAGTAGGAAAAGAACATAGAGATAACCACATTTAGCTGTCTGACAAATCTCCCTGGAACCCAGTTTTCTATATGCCCTGATTGGGGATTGAACCCACAACCTTTTTGGTTTACAGGATGACACTCGACCAACTAAGCCACTTGGCCTGGGCCCCAATAAACTCTTAAAAGATGAAGAGAATTTAAGAATTATTTAGCTTTATGTTTTTCAGATGAGGAAACAAGGGCCCAAAAAGGGAAAGTGATTTGCTCCAGGTCACACAGCTGGTTAGCGGAAAAGCTGGGAAAGGAACCCAGGTCTCCTGAGCTTTTCTACCTCATTCCCTGTCCTTCGTCGATATGCAGGGAAGTTCCTGAGTAAAGTTACTATTTAAAAAATGTATTTTGGGGGAGTTCCTAAAAAAACTAATTACCATATGACCCTGTATGTCTACTCCTAGGTATATGCCCCAAAGAACTAAAAACAGGTTCTCAAACAAGCACACATACACACATGTTCATAGCCTCAGTCACAATAGCCACACAGTGGAAACAGCCCAAATATCCATCAAGGGAAGAACAAATCGACAGGTTGAGTGTATGTGTACCATGAAACATACTCAGACATGGAAAAAATGAAGTACTGATACGCGCTACAATACGGATGAAGTCCAAGGACACCATGCCCACTGAGAGAAGCCAGACACAAAATGGGGTGAATGCTCTCGTTTACGTGAAATACCCAAACAGGCAAACCCACAGAGACAGAACACCAGTCGGCGGTCACCAGAGGCGGAGCGGAAGGGAGATGGGAGCGCTGTGGAACGGTGCAGAGTTTGCTCCTGGCGGCCATGATAATGTTTGGAGCTAGAGCGAGATGACGGCCGCACACACCTGAATATACCAAATAGCCCTGAATCAGCCACTTTAAAATGGTTAGTTTTATGATATGTGCATTTTACCTTAGTAATAAAGAAATACACAGCACTGATCTCTAAAAAGTGCTCATAAAGATAAAAAAAGGAGGGTGAAGAGGGTGGGTTATTCCACATGGACATATGGGACCCTCGGCTCTCCAAGCCAGGCCCACTCAGCCTATTTTGTACATAGCTTGCAATCCTTCCTGTAGATTCCAAGGAAGTTCTCATCCAAGTCAAAGGAAGGGGGAGTCTACAGCTGTCTGGGCATGGGGGGTCCAGGGCAGTGCACAAAGAACCCAATGCAGACTGGGGACGGAGATGCCCTGCCTGAAGGTGCCCTAACTTCACCAAGGCCATAAGTTACCCCATTCTCATAACTGGAAGAATGGGGTGAGGGCAGGAGTTATCAACCAAGAGCTACTGAACTCACAGTTCCAACCAAATCATCTTGCACTACCATGTGGGATGTATGGTCCAGTCACATGGTGTCACATTCCTCTCCTGACCCTCCCACCAACACGGGATTGTCACTAGAGGTGCAGAAGTACAGCACCCAGTGGGGGCCTGAGGGGCCTGAGCTCTTTAGGGGAATGCTAACTGCGGAGCGTCCTGAGGAGGAGTAAGGAAACTGCCATACCCTGTGTGTGTGTGTGGGGTGGGGCACGGGGGTCGAGCCTGCAGAAGAGGGACAACAAAGGACTGTCTGGAATGCTGGAAGGGGTGAAATGTTTCTGTTTAGCTCTACGGGGGCCAAATTAGGACAGAAGGGGAGGAAGTTCCAGAGAGACAGGGGCTTCTCTGAGAGGCTGGGAAGAATCGCCTAACAAACACAGCCACCCTGCAACACCATTCATGAAAACAAACACACTGCCCCTATACTTGACCAATACAAGGGGTGTGAAGGACCCTTTTGTGGCAAATCAGACAGGTAGAAGGTGGAGTGTAAGGATATAAAGTACATTACAGAAGGCGCTTGTGCAGGGAGAGATCGGGAAAAACGAAGATAAATCACTCACAGACTGATGGTGTACTATGAACTGGGGAATATGATCAATTCCATTCTTGAGGGGCCTCCAGATCTGAGGTCCCTCCTTCCACCCTTTGTGTGAGAAGAAAAGGAAGGGAAGAAAGGCAGACAGAGAGACAGAACGGAGTCATGTGGAGTCATGAACCAAAATGTTCTGCCAAGTGAAGCAGTGAGCTCGTCGTTTCATAGAGAACCCAGCGCATCCGGTCAGGTGCGCTGCTGACAACGCGCCCACACAGGAAGGAGACTGAAAGCTTATCCGAATCACTTGGGCACCATGGAAATACAGGGATCGCTGGACCCTCAAAGTTCCAGGCAGGGGCCAAATCAAGCCTGCAGATTAAAAAAAAATTGGGGGAAATCTGAATGCCCTCCAGGGGTGTCCAACCTTTTGGTGTCTCTGGGCCACACTGGAAGAAAAAGAGTTGTCTTGGACCACACATTAAATACATCATGACACGTAATTACAAAAAACGTCTCATAATGTTTTAATTAAATTTATGATTTTGTGTTGGGCCGCATTCACAGCCCTCTTGGGCTGCATGTGGCCTGTGGGCCACAGGTTGGACACCCCTGCCCTGGAGTCTGTTATCTTATACAGGAATGCTTCTCGCACTTAGGCAACTTCCCTGAACTCTAGGCCTTTAAAATTCACAAGGCTGTGAAAGATTCAAATGCAAAATATCTGATACGGGGCCCAGAAAAGCTTATGTGAGTTGGGTGATTATGAACCATGGGTGGGGACCAATGGGAGCCTGACAGTCAAGTCTGAGAGCATTGGCTGAGAAGCAAGGAGGCCTGGGCTGAATCTGCTCCCCACTTACAAGGTGGGGACCTTGTATTAAAACTTTAGAAGGTCTATATTTCTCATCTGAAAACTGAAAATAATATAGCAACTACTACAGAGGGCTGCTATGATGACTTAGTACATAATTCCTGTAAGAAGCACTTAGCAAAGAGTAAAGGCTTAATAAGTGTTAGCTATTGCCAAATGAGTAGGCTTTGAACTTAAGGCAATGAGGAAGGTTCTGGCTACCTACAGGTCGTGACCAATAACAGCAGCAAGTCATAATAATTATCCATCCACAATCACAGCCTACCTTTCTGTTTTTCCTTTTTTGGGTCCTGGTTGCTTTCTTTCCTCAGACTTGGGGGCCCCTGGTGTTGATTCCACAAGCTGTCCCTGGCCCACAGCTAAGCAAGCTGTTGCCATTGGAGCTCCCCACATTCCCACAGCCCCACCCTGGGCAGGCTGCTCTGCTGGTCACAACACATCTGAAGTGATGGGGAGAGAAAACTGGTGGAGAATGGCTCAGCTGGCAGCTCTATGTCCCTGGAGCAGAACCCGCCTTGGACTTTGGGGTGGCAGTCAGTGCACCACTCATTCGATAACAGACCTGGCAGCAGGCACTACTCTAGAGAACACACACGGGGACAACAGAGGTTTCTTTGCTCTGACTCCCTGTGTTGGTAGAGCGGCAGTGGAGAAGACAGGAAATAAACATTGACTTCTGGTCAAGATGGCAGCCTCGGCAAACATGGCTCAGATCCTCGCACAACCACATTAAAATTACAACTAAAATATAGAACAACCACTACTCAGAACCATGATAAATCAAGTTGAATGGAAGTCTGACAACTACGGAATTAAAGAAACCACATCCATCCATCCAGGTAGGAGGGGCAGAGATGCAGAGTGAGTCAGTCCCACATACACATGTGGTGGATACCTCAGGAGTGAAGAGTCCCAGCCCCACACCAGGCCCACCAGCTCATGGTTCCAGTGCCAGGAAGATAAGTCCCCATAACTTCTAGCTGCAAAAACCAGTGGGGATTGAATCAGTGGAAGAAACTTCTGGAGTCCCAAGCAATTCCCCTTAAAGAACACACACACACACAGATTTCGCCTCACTCCCTCTGAGCTTCACCACCGGGATAGCAGCTTGAAAGGCACCAGTGGCATAAGGGGAGGAAATGAAGTGTCTGGCATCTAGGCAGGAGCTGGGGCAGAGCTTTCTCCCAGACAGAAATACAGGTAGAGGCCAATGTCCCTTTTCTGAACCCTCCCCCCAACAGAGCCACAGAGCTGGCAGATGGAAGCCATATCAGATTCTCCATCAACCTGGCTAACACTATTTGCCCCACCCTGGAGATCCCGAGACTCCATCCTACCCAACTTATAGGCCCACCCAAACTGTTAACTGTGACTTTTCTATAGGAATGGTTGATCTTGGCTCATGCTTCACAACTTCGTAAATCCTCTCAAATAAGCAACAGTCGGCTTCAGCAAGCCCCCAGCCCCTATACCTCTTGCTAAGTGGCCCAGGCCTGGCACTAGCATCAGCCAGCCTAAATTCACAGCTTGGCTTCCCCTAGGAATCTCCAAGCCTAGCACAAGTAGCAGCCATCTCAGATTGCTTTGTACCTCAGGCAGGGTGGCCACAGGCAGAACACAGGTAAGGGCTGGCCTTGGCCTTCACCTGAGAAACTCCAGGGCCAGTGTACCCAGTGGATAACTACAGACCACGTTGGAGCACCACCACCCTGGCCCTGCACAGATGATCTTCAACGGATGGCAGAGGTTGGTAGTCAGTGGTCACAGCCAGTCTGTGCAGCTGACTGGCCTGGATAAATCCCTCCCATTGACCTACCAATAGCAACCAAGGCTCAACTACAAGGGGAAGGTGAACTCAGCACACACGAAGGGGACACCTCAAGTACCCAGCTTGGGTGATAGGGAAGACTGTACCACTGGACCCTGCAGAACACCTACTACATTAGGCCACTCTACCAACACAGGGAGTCATAGCACCTCTTCCTAATACATAGAAACAAGCACGGGGGTGGTTGGGGGGGTGCTGCCAAAATGAGGAAACAAAGAAACATGGTCGAAATGAAAGAACAGATCAAAACTCCAGAAAAAGAGCTAAACAAAACGGAGATAAGCAAACTATCAGATGCAGAGTTCAAAATACTAGTTATAAGGATGTTCAAGGAACTTAGTGAAGACCTCAATAGCATAAAAGACCTAATCAGAAACGAAGGATGCACTAATGGAAATCAAGAACAATTTACAGGGAAACAACAGTAGAGTGGATGAAGCCAAGAATCAAATCAATGATTTGGAACACAAGGAAGAAAAAAAACAACCACTCAGAACAAGAAAAAATAGTTTTAAAAAAATGAGGATAATGTAAGCAGCCTCTGGGACACCTTCAAGCATTCCAATAATTGCCTAATAAGGGTGCCAGAAGGAGAAGAGAAAGAGCAAGAAGTTGGAAGTCTATTTTGAAAAAATAATGAAAAGAAAACTTCCCTAATTTGGTGAAGGAACTAGACATGCAAGTCCAGGAAGCACAGAGAGTCTCAAACAAGATGGATGTAAAGAGGTCCACTCTAAGACACATCATAATTAAAATGCCAAAGGTTAAAGATAAAGAATCTTAAAAGCAGCAAGAGAAAAGAAGTTAGTTACCTGCAGGGGAGTTTCCATAAGACTGTCAGCTGATTTCTCAAAAGAAACTTTGCAGGCTAGAAGGGATTGGCAAGAAATATTCAAAGTCATGAAGAACAGGGACCTACAGCCAAGACTGCTCTACCCAGCAAAGCTTTCATTTAGAATCGAAGGGCAGATAAAGAGCTTCCCAGACAAGAAAAAACTAAAGGAGTTTATCATCGCCAAATCATTATCACATGATATGTGAAACAAACTTATTAGAGAAAAAGATCAAAACTATGAACAATAAAATTGCAATAAATATATATCTATCAACAATTGAATCTAAAAAACAAACTAAGCAAACTAGAAGAACAGAGACAGAATCATGGATATGGTGATATTTTGATGGTTGCCAGATGGGAGGAGGGTGTGGCGGAATGGGTGGAGAGGTGAGGGGATTAAGAAGTACAAATAGGTAGTTACAGAATAGCCATGGGTATGGCTATTCCTACGGTATAGGAAATGGAGCAGCCAAAGAATTTACACGCACCTCCCATGGACATGAACAATGGTGTACAATGGTGTAGGGACTGCCTGAGGGAGTTGGGGGTGCTGGGTGGAGGATGGTAAAAGGGTAAAAATTGGGACAACTATAATAGCATAATCAATAAAATGTAATTTAAAAAACATTGAATGAAAAAAAAAAATCGGGCAGCAATATGTTCAGTGAACAACACAGGATCTACCCAAACACAGATGTTTATAGCAGCGGTCTTATTCATAATTGCCAAAATTTAGAAGCTACTGAGATGCACTTCAGTAGGCGAATGGATAAATAAATAAACTTTGGTACATCCACACAGTGGGCTATTATTCAGCACTAAAAAGAAATGAGCTATGAAGCCATGAAAGACAAAGAGGAACCTTAAATGAATATTACCAAACAAAAGAAGCAAATCTGAAAAGGTTACATACTGTGTGATTGTAACTGTCTGACATTCTGGAAGGGCAAAATTATAGAGACACTAAAAGACCAGTGGTTGCCAGGAGCTGGGGGAAAGGAGGAATGAGCAGAGCACAAAGATTTTTAGGGCAGTAAAATGTCTGTATGCTACTATACTGATGGACACATGTCATTATACATTTGTCAAACCCATAGGATATACACACCAAGAGTGAACCTTAATGTAAACTATGATCTCCAGGTGATAATGAATTGTCAGTGTAGGTTTATCAATTTAACAAATGTACCACTCTGATGTGGATATTGATAATGGCTATGCATGTGTGGGGATGGGAGGATATGGGAAATCTCTGCACCTTCCCCTCAATTTTGCTAAAAGTGTTCTAAAAAATTAAGTCTATTTAAAAAGAAAGAAAGAAACCACAAGAGGGTGATGTGGTAAAGAAAGGTGAATGGTCAAGAAAAGCCTCTGTGAGCCAGTGACATCTGACCAAGACCTAAATGGCAGGCAGGAGCCATTGTAAAGATGGGTAAGAAGATCATGCCTGGCAGGGACCAATGTTCATGCGGAGGCCGTGTGACAGGAAGTAGACAGAAACAAGCAAGGAACGGAAGGAAGCTGGTGTGGCTGGAGCTTGGGGCCCACGGGGAGGACCTCCTGGAATAAGTCACAATCAGAGAGCGAGGCAAGGGCGGACTCATGGAGAGCTTTGAGGGCCAACATAAGGAGTTTTAATTACATGGTAAGGAGGGTTGTAAGCAGTGCATGACTTAATGAGGTCTGTTTGTAAAGACCACTCTGGCTGCTCTGTGAAGGGTGGGATGTAGGTGGGGACAGTGGAAGCAGGCAGACCCTGTAGGAGGCTCTGCAGCCTCTGGGGTGAAGCCAGGCCCTTAGCTTCTAAACCCAGAAATGTCACCACCATTTCAGTGAAGTCATTCAATGCTGCAGCCTCCTGGCCACCCTGGATTCCACACAGTGTTCACGGTGATGAGGGTGGTGCTGGAAGACAAGGCTGTGGGTTTGATCTTTAATGAGGGCACATACAAGAGTCAACCAATGAAGGCATAAGTGGAAAATAAACCAAACTTTCCCTACCTAAAATCAATAAATACAAAATTTAAAAAAGAATCTTTTAGTGCTGTGTTTTCACATTGGGTACAGAGGAGACTGGTTCTGGGAAGTGCCTCAGGGGCTTTCTCCAGGGGAGGATGGGGGATTTGGGAGGGAGGCACAGGTGGGACCCAGGCCCCTCCTCTCTACTCTCAACAGAGCAGCTTCACAGTCCCTTGTTGGGAACCACCCTGCCTGGTTTCAGAAGCTGTAACCCCCGCCATAGCTAAGGCTGAGTGAGCAAACTTCGGACCAGAAGCCACTAAGGAGATAAAGCTTATCTCCTTGGCAGGGGTGCTGCTTCTGCTCTTTTTCTTCACCCTGCCTGACCCCCAATGCTTGGTCGGTTAGCCAATGATGGGTAAGATTCCCCAAGGGGGGAATGACTTAAGACAGGCACGATCATGTGGAGGCCCTCAGGGAAGGACTTGGGGGGCTACAGAAAAGGGGGTAATGGACCCTTGCCCCTCAGCTTTGACAAAGCCTGAGTCCTCATTCTGTCTGTGAGAAGTCTCCTAATCTCTTGGCTGCCTTACTTCCCCTGCCTGACTTAAGCCTGAAACAATGACAGAGGGCGGTGCCCCTCTGTGCTGGAAAGGGCGGGTTCCTCTGGAGATCAGTTCTAAGAAAAAATATGTAAAATCCTGTGAAACCTGCTTTGTTTAGAATGCTCTCAATTAAATAAGGGTCCAAGCAAGAAATGAGTTTGTTTCCCAAAGTTTTGAAGCCGTTTAGCTATCTGACCCTGACTCAAAATAGGTCCTCAGAGTTCTTTGTACGTTATCTATTGTTTGATCCCTACGGCCTGACAATGATTAATGAGCTTTATCTGTAATCCCGTGCAAAATGAACCCAATAAAAGCCCACTGAGGGAAAGGCTCTTGGCTCTTCTCCTTTGAGAGATTGACCACCTTTCCTCCCCAGGCAGATCATGTCTTGATAGACTTACTCTTATCTGTGGTGGCTGGGAGGGGGGGGCCTGCAGGCAGAGCCCCCCCATAGTACCTGCTTTTACATTGGGGTTTTGCATAAAGTTTTATTTTGAAGAAAGGATTTTATTAGTAAAACAAAGAACTGAAAACCCTTGTGCAACAGTCTAAATTTTCCAATGCAGAACCCTGCACCCCATGGCAATCATGCAATGCAGGGTGTGGGGAAAAGATTCTGGGCTCTTCTTATAAGGACACCAGTCATACTGGATGAGGGTCCATCCTTATGACTTCATTTAACCTGAATCCCTTCCAACCAAGATGGAGGTGTAGGTAAATATATTTTGCCTCTTCACACAATCAAAAGAAGGACAACAACAAATTTAAAAACAAAACCAACCAGAACTGCCAGAAAATCAAACTGTATGGAAGTCCAACAACCAAGGAGTTAAAGAAGAAACATATATCCAGACTGGCAGGACAGGTGGAGATGGGCAGCCGGGGCAGAGAAGATGTATGGCAAGATGGTGGCTGGTGGTTCCACATTTGCATGTGGATAAACCAGGAGCAACAACTGGAAGTGAGACAGACTGTGCAATCCAGGGTTCCAGCATGGGAAAAGAAAGCCTCAAAACTTCTGGCTGTAAAACCCTGTGGGGGTTGCAGCAGTGGGAAAAACTGTCAGTCTCATAGAGTTCCTTGGAGAGACCCACAGGTGCTAGAACATACACATGCCCATATACCTGGGAATCAGCACCACAATGGTTCAATTTGTTTGTGGGTAGTGAGGAAAGTGACTGAAAGCCAGGCAAGAGCTGAGCAAGGTGGCATTGTTTCCTCTCTGACCCCTCCCCCGCATACGGTGCCACAATGCAGCGACACGGGTTGCCCCCATCTTGGCAAATACCTAAGGCCCCACCCTTTACAATGTAACAGGAACAAAGAGACAAAGAAATATGGCCCAAATGAAAGAACACATCAAAACTCTAAAAATAGAACTAAGCAATGAAGAGACAACCAACCTATCAGATGTAGAGTGTTTTAAACTCTGCAGGTAATCAGGATGCTCAAAGAAATAGTTGAGTATGGTTGCAAAATAGAGGAAAAAGTGAAGGCTATGCAAAATGAAATAAAGAAAAATATACAGGGAACCAACAGTGATGGGAAGGAAACCAGGACTCAAATCAGTGGTTTGGAGCAGAAGGAAGAAATAAACATTCAACCAGAACAGAATGAAGAAACAAGAATTCAAAAAAATGAGGACAGTATTAGGAACCTTCAGGACAATGTTAAATGTTTCAATATCCGAATCATAGAGGTGCCAGAAGAAGAGGAAGAGCAAGAAATTGAAAACTTATTTGAACAAATAATGAAGGAGAACATTCCCAATCTGGCAAAGGAAATAGATTTCCAGGAAGTCCAGGAAGCCCAGGCAGTCCCAAAGAAGTTGGACCCAAGGAAGCACACATCAAGGCACATCATAATTACATTACCCAAGGTTAAAGATAAGAAGAGAATCTTAAAAGCAGCAAGAGAAAAGGGGACAGTTACCTACAAAGAAGTTCCCTTAAGACTATCAGCTGATTTCTCAAAAGAAACCTTGCAGGCAAGAAGGGGATGGAAAGAAGCATTCAAAGTTATGAAAAGCAAGGACCTACATCCATGATTAGTCTATCCAGCAAAGCTTTCATTTAGAATGGAAGGGTAGGCAAAGTGCTTCCTAGAAAAGGTCAAGTTAAAGGAGTTCATCGTTGCCACGCCCTTATATGAAATGTTAAAGGGACTTATCTAAGAAAATGAAGATCAAAAATATGAATGGTGCCCTGGCTGGTGTAGCTTAGTGGATTAAGCATGGGCCTGTGAACCAAGAGATCACGGTTCGATTCCCAGTCAGGGCACATGCCTGGGTTGCAGGCCAGTTCCCAGCAGGGAATGCACAGGAAGCAACCATACATTGATATTTCTCTCCCTCTCTCCTTCCCTTCCCCTCTGAAGATAAATAAATAAAAAAAAAAATCTTAAAAAAAATATGAATGGTAAAATGACAACAAACTCACAACTATCAAAAACTGAACTTAAAAAAAAAACAAAACAAACTAAGCAAACAACTAGAACAGGAACAGAATCACAGAAATCGAGATCACAGGGAGGGTTATCAGTGGGGAGAGGGAGTGGGGAGAACGGGGGAAAAGATACAGGGAATAAGAAGCATAAATGGTAGGTACAAAATAGACAGGGAGAGGTTAAGAGTAGTATAGGAAATGTAGAAGCCAAAGAACTTATATATATGACCCATGGACATGAACTAAGCGGGGATGGGGGAGAATGCTTGTGGGAAGTGGGGTGCAGAGCAGAGGGGAATAAAGGGGAGAAAAAATGGGACACCTGTAATGGCATAATCGATAAAATATACTTAAAAAAAGGCTCTATATACAGTCAAAGGTTCCAAATACACAATTCAATTAATAATCGAATTCATATTTTTCTTTGGAGAATTCATCTCTACCCCTTTCTCAGAGTGATCCTATCCTAGCTCCAGGGTTGGGCTCTGATGAGTTTAAGCCAATTACTATCCCCCACCCTCTCACCTCCATGATTGGTTTAGGAATAGATATCCTGCATGAGGCAGTGCGCTTCATGGAGACTTTTGCTGAGACCACTGGGAAAGTTTCCCCTCTCTTCTGAAGAAGACCCAGTGAGGACCTCCCATAAGGGGAGAGGAGGGTGGGAGTAAGGGTCTCCAAGTGCAACGTAAGGATGACCCAATGCTGCAGAAGGCAGAGAGGAGACAGACGAAGCTGGGATCCTGTGTGTCACTGAGTAACTGCTGATAGAGCATTCCCTGAACCAAGCCCTACTTGTGGACTTTTAAATTACTTATGCATTTCCATTAAAAGTTCCCTTTGATTTTTAATCCAGTCCAAGTTCTATCTCGTGCACCTGACAGTACTATCAGAATCAGAAATTCCCTCAGGATGTTGGTTGGACACATAAGCCTCCCACTGTTTCCATTTTCTCTATTAAAAAAAATGTCCCTCCCTCCTCCTGCCTGGTCCAGCCCCACCCCTCCACAGAGACCTGCACTTGACCATCAACTATCTTCTCTCTCCTGAACTGGAAAACTCTTCTCAACTGGCTTCTGCCTCAGCAGAGAAACGTCTTCAACTTTCTCTCATAACAAAACAAAAAGTTTGTTCTCTGTATCCACAACCTCCCTAATTACACCTGAAATTTCCCCCTCCATCTCATGAAAATTTGCTCTTCAAAGAGGGGTCCAGGCTTCTGACTTGACTTATTTAGTGCCATTCACTCCTCACCCAGCCACACTCCAGACCTCCCAGGGGCCTCCTCATGGCCACACCCAGTGTTCTTAGCTCTTATCCTGCCAGAACTCTCCAAGGCATTAGCACCTGGTAACTGCTCCATCCATCCCTCCCACCGTTCTCTCCTCCCTGGCCTCTGAAACAGCGCTCTGGGGCCTCCTCTTCTCTCTGGCTCTGCCAGCCTCCACGGCAGCACCGGTCATACTGCTGGATCCTCTTGTTCTGCCTGCTGTTCTCAGTGTCTCTGCAGGGGTCCTGCCCCTCCACCTCTATTCCCCACCTCTGATCCTTGTTGGTGGTTCTCACCCAAGTCATTTAAGCCAGATACAGGGATCTCCCTGAAATCCCACCTCTTCTCATGCCCACGTACCAGGCAGGACACTTGAACTGTCTCCTTCCCAGTGTCTCATTCCCCCTCCCTCTCCACATTCCCACCCATCTCACCTTTGGTATGTATCCTGTCTTATGGGCTCCTTCCAATCCATTTTCCATGGTGCTATTACAGTGATTTTTCTAAATTCCCATCTGATCATGTCAGTGCCCTGCTGAAAACTCTTTCATTATCACCTCATCAATCTGTTAAGATCAAATCCAAGCTCCCAAGCGTCTCATACAAGGCTGAGATCAGGCTCCTGCAGGCCTTTCCATGTGCCACCCCCCCACTGCCACCTCCTCCACACACACACCAAATGCTTCCTAATTGAGTGACATGTCATTTTCTAAGCAAGCCACTCCACTTACTACCTCCATTCTTTAAATGTGCCATCCTCTGTGTCTGAAAAGGCCTTCTCTCCTTGTCATGCGATTAATTCCCACTCAGTCTTCAAGACACCGCTGTTCAGACATGAACATGCCCTGCTCAGAAGCCCTGTGGTCCCCCAATGCCCACCCCAGCAGAGCTGAAAGTCCTTCTCCCCTGTTCCTTAAACCTGCCTCTAAACCTGGGGCACCCAGCGCACTGCAGTAAAACCACATGCTTAACCTAAGGTTGGAGACCTTTACGGAAAGGTCTAGGTAGTAAATATTATATGCCTCGTGAGACATACATGTCTGTCACAACTGCTGAACTTAGCCATTGTAAATGAGAGCAGCTACGGACAACAGGGGGGCCTGAACACATTCCACTAAAACTTGATTTACAAGCAGGCAGTGGTCTGGAAGCGACTCAGTTTGCTCACCGCAGCTTGAACTTCCCCCCTCTGTGGAACCCTCGGGGCTCATACCAGGCCCTGATCGTTCTTGTGTCCCTGGTGCCAGGCACGGTCCCTGGCGGGGAGGAACTACAGAATGGAAGATCCAAGCAAATGTCTCAACCCTGCCACTCAAGTTTTGTAAATTACTTGCTTCCCAAGCCTAATTTTTAAAATCCCCAAAATGAAAATAAATATTTCTGTTTTGCCTGCTTCAGATGGTTGTGAGACCAAATGGATAATGCACAGGAACACGAAGCATGATACAAATGTCAGTGTTTTACTGTCCTGATTGTACTCCTTCCCGATGAGCCCGAGTGACTCTGGTACACGCAGACCTTTGTGTCTGCTCTGAATAGTGGGTAAACCAAAGTCCAGGAGCAGGCCTGGGATCTGCCCAGCAGGTGGCTGGTCTGGGGCTTAGCTGCAGGCCGCTCGCTGCCCTACAGCATCCCCCTGTTCTGGGAGTGAAGGGCAGGCGAGACCATGTCTCCTCTCACTGCCACTCCACTCTCCTTCTCCCAGATTCCAGGTCCACAGATGCCCTTGCACAGGGTGTGAGAGAGTGTGTGAGACCGATGGATGGCTTAACAGTCTCCAAGGCCGCCCTGAGATTTGGGGATAGTTTCTGGGCTAGTGTCAGCAGGATCTGATGACTGTCTAGCAGTGGCCAATGAGAAGGATGGCATCAAAATTTCTAGGTTGGGAAAGTGAATTAGGATGATGCTAATAACTGGCATAAAAATACAGAAGGGGACTAAATCTGGTGGGGGTTGGGGTGCAGAGACGCCATAACCTTGGAACTGAATGTGTTCAGTTTGAAACACTCAGAGCCACAAGCAAAGCAGTTCTGCAGATCCCGAGAGGCTGTGCTCCTGAAGTAATGCCTAAGGACATACCACCACATGAACACTACGAAGCCACACGCCAGCAATTAGTTCTTAGAATAAACCATCAGATGACTGGAATAGTACTGCAAGAACCAACTAGGGAACACAATCACCCATCATGCCACAGGATATGGTGGGACAAAGAGAGATAATAAAAGCCCAACAGAGCCAACACAAAACAGCCATTCTGCAAGACAAAAACAAAACACAAAAACACAGCAGACCTTATGATCATTATAGCTGTCCGGAAGCCACCTCTTCAGAAGTCAGAGAGAGGAGCTGAAACAAAGGAGGAGAGAGAGGCACGCTGAACTAAGGGGAGGGGAAGGGCCAGGCGAGCAGGGCTGAGGAGCTCAGACATACCCACTGTGGGCAGACAGGCAGGCTGGCCCTCAAGTAAAGTTCCCAATACAAACCAGTTAACAGTCGCAGATGATTTATACATTAATGTATACCAGAGTGGCTCAGGTTACCACAACAATCACGTTCTCCCTCACTCTTCATTTCTTTCTTGAGGAAAAGAGCAGTATGGGCTGCGTGTGGCCATCCCCTACCACGTTCCCTTGGCAGGAGAGGCGCTGGCCTACTGTGTAAAATCGACAGTTTCCACACAGCACTGGGACTGGGCTCCTGCCTCGTGCCCCACCCCAAACAGGCCATCTCCCCTGGCCCCCGCTTTGCCTAGGCCAAAAATTCGGTCCCTTCCTTCTCCACAGTGCAAATTCCATCCTCGCCAAGACCCTGAGCAGTAGCAACCCCTATGTTGCCGCCGTCCCTGCTTTCCCACCGAGAGGAAGCTGCAATCTCCCTCACGTGCCCAGCACGCCACACACTCTGTCCAGTGGTCGTTTCGTCCTCCTGTGGGGTTAGTTGTTCTCAAGTCTGTCTCCTGCCTCACACTCTGAACTTCTAGGGCTCAGAGTCCCTGTCTTGTGTCTCTGTAGTGAGAAAGCATAATAAATATTCGTGGGATGAGTGAACAGCCGTCTTATCAAAGACTTCCCATTACTAGGAGATATTTATCCTGTTAACAAATCAGTATATTATATATTCTTGGTTAATATCCATATGACAAAACTGTTGTTACAGTATAAGCCTGACCAATAAAAACACCGGTAACAACCTAAACGTACAATATCTGGTCAACATCCTGCCACAGACCAGGTCCCTGCTCAGCAGACCTGTTCCCTTTTTTTCTGAAATCCTTCCTTCACTCCCTCTCAGACCTTCCTGTCTCACCTCAGCCAGGGCCACCCAGTCTTCTCCGTGCTGCAGGCAGATTCTCAGAATCCAGGGATTCAGCTGCTCCAAGCACTAGCCCCACACCTGCCATCAACTCCGTTCTCAGCCTCCCCCCACCCTTCGGGCCTCGTTAGCTGCCCTGGGTTCTGAAGTCCACTTTCAGAAGAGGGACTGTCCCAGGACTGGACACTATGGGGGCCTCCCTCCCCCATTCCCCTCCAGCCCTCTGACACCCCTGCCACCTCCCTTCAGTCACTCATGCCAAGGAAGGAACGATGCACAGATGCTGACCCGAGCCTCCTCCACCCCCTCCACTCACAGGCTTCTGAAGGCCAGGGGGCTGGGTTTCTCAGGAAACTTGCAATGCCCCCTACTGAAGATCAATAGCCTATCCCCAAGAGACAGCACTAAGGAAGGAGGAGAAAGACAGAGAGGACTCTGGAAGAAGGTAAAATGAGAAGGAGAAGCAGCAAGGAGCTCCCTGGCTTCCCCTTCAGAGAGCACATGCCAAAGAGTTACATTTCCCCAGTCTTCCCTTCACCCCCATGAAATGGACCGTGTCTCAGCATCTTTAGGAAAGGCTGTCCGCCTCTGTAACCCTCCCACTTCTGCTTTTGAAGGGCTGTAACAACACCGAAAGAGTCTCCAGGGCACAAGGACCTAACAGCCTAAGAAAGCACTCACCAGCCTGCTTCTAGACCTCTGCCTCTCCCCATGCCCAGGAGAGAGACCCAGCTTCCTCGCCTGTGTGGGGTGGAACCCGTTGTCTTCTGGGATTTTCCAATAGCCAAGGAAACCTCGTATATGGGGTTCAACTCCCCCTTCCCCCTTCTTCCTTCTCAGGGTTGGAAGGAGGTGGGCTCCATCTGCTCCGTGGCTGTGTTTCAGGCTTGGCTCCCTTTCACTGTCATGGGGAGAGATCTGGGAGGAGTGAGGGGCTGTGTGTTTAACCACCGAGAGTGATCTGCTTAGTGGTGGCGGTGGCAGGGGCTCGCGGTGGCAGGGGCTCCCGGTGCCAGGGACTCCCCGCAGGCCTTGCTCCTCCTCTCCCTGTCTCAGCTGAGTTCGAGGAGGCCACAGGCTCTCAGGAGTATGTGTGGGGGGGAGTGGAGGTGGGGGGAGAACAAAGGTATCAGATGGCCCTGATTCCCACCTGGGGAGGACGTGGAGGGGGATACCTGGGTTTAGGATTAGCAATTTGGCTGAAAACAGCTGTTTCCTGCTCAACACCCAGAACTAACCTATAGGTTGAAATCTGAGCAGCTCGGCTATTAAATTGGGGGCAAGGGAGGGAAGGAGCGGGAAAGAAGAAAGGGGAAGAGACCTTTCCATCAAGATGTCACCGTATCTAGTGTCCGCACACGGCTCCCTAGGGGCACAGAACACACAGAGCGCCCTGGCATTCACGACACCAGGCAGGCTGAGACTCCCCAGAAAGGATGCACCCATGGAGAAACCACAGCCACTTCAAGGGTGGGAGGGACATGCATCTTGCTGCCTCTGCACGACTGATGGAGACATTAAGCCATAGACCTCGGCTGCAGAGATGCGCTGCATTCTTTCTCACGACTGCGTCCTGTGGGTCTACCACAGAGCTTTTAACCGCCTCCTTGGAGCAGCCTGTAGGCTGTCTTCTTTGTTTTCCCCACATCCTTGAACATGTACCGTGATACATGAGGAAATGGGCTGTTGCCTAAATGTCTCTTTGATCCCAGGCCAACTGGGCCTGGCACATCTTATCCTGGCACAGAGAGGAAGTTTAAAGTGTACAGGTGGCCTGGTCCACAGCCCGGCCCTGCTGACAGCCCACCTTACAGGCCCGCGGTAGCTGGGCACCCTGGGAAGGGTTTTGCTACAGTCCAGCCAGATTGCTAAAGTTCTTTGGGGCCGTGCATTTGCTCATTATTACTGCTTATCCAGTCACCTTCCGAGGGGCAGGACGAGGAAACAGACGTGGAATGAAAGCACTGTCAAACGCAGTCAGTGTAGCTGCTGACTGGCTGACCTACACGCTGTGCAGGCAGGGGCTGGCAGGTCTGTGAATAAGTGAAGTCAGTGTGCATCTGTGAATTTCTGCTACTCAGGTTCCACTGACTGGTTCCGCTTGTGATCAGCTGAATTCTCACCAGTCTCATTCCTTATTGAAGATCAGCAGGTAAAGATGGTTGGAAAGGAAACAGAGATTAACACGTAGAGTATGTGGACAGTTCCCACTGGGCAAAAACCAAGGCCTGAGAAGAGCAGGAAACACCCCACTTTCGGGGGAACTCTGCCCTCTGGGAAGGTGAGGAGCCCCACCTCTCTACAACTCAAGAAGCCAGCTTCTCTCTGTCTGGGCTCCCAGGCTTCCACCCTCAGGGAGAAAGTTTCACAGCAATTAGACACACATCTTTCTTCACAGCTGGAGAGAGAGGGTTGTCAACCTCCCCGCCCCCTCTTCAGTCGGGCGGAAGAGACACCGGGGATAGCAGCAGCTGTCTCCCCAAGGCCTGTCATTAAAGGGAAATGGCTCAGAGGAGCTGGAGGGGGAAGTGATCATAATTCTGTGTGACAAGTCTCCAGGGGCAGGACCCAAGGTTTGGGTAGGGTAAGAAGGAGGGACCCTGGGGGGAGAGAAAGTGGAGACTGAAGGCGGAAGGCCAGAAATGGAGGCGTGGGTTCAGTATGAAAAGACTGAGGACTCCTCAGCAGCGAGACAGTGACCGTGCGGCACAGCAATCTCACTCTTGCGCGTGCACCCGAGAACCGAAGCCGTGCGTTCACACGAAGACGTGCACACGAGTGCTCATGACAGCCAAGAGGGTGAGACCACCACGCGTCCATCGGCCCATGAATGGAGAAATGCAATGGGGCGTACCCGTGTACTGGGATGTTACTCAGCCATGAAAAGGATGAACTGCTGACACCTGCTACAACACGGATGAACCTTACAAACTTCATGCTGAGTGAAAGAAGCCAGACACAAAGGACCACATATTGGATGACCCCATTAAGGTAAAATGTGAGGGATAGGGCTACAGGAAGACCAGCATGGGGGGAAGGGGCGTGGCTGCTAATGGGTGTGGGGTTTTTGAGGGAAGAAGGTGAAGAAAATGTTCTAAAATTGTAATGACAGGTACCCAACTCTGTGAATAAACTAAAAATCATTGAGTTGTTTGCCCGGAATATGTGAATTGTATGGTATGTGAATCATACCTCAATAAAGCTATTGCTTAAAATATTAACAAGAAAAAAAGAATTACATTAGCACTTGGAAGACTTGTTACAAAACTGTAATATTTCAAAAAGGAAAGGAAGAAATTCCACTGTGACAGCCATTCGAGAGCAGCAGCCGTGGCCCTGAGCTGCCTGTGGCCATGGGCCTCCACAAGGGCCACGAGATGGCCAAGAACGCAAGCAGCCCAGGAGCAGCCGCCACACGTGCCTCCCCAAGCATGCCGAGTTCGCGTGGACACGATCCCAGGGGTGCGCGCCACACAGCTGCCCAAGGCCTCCAAGTGGGGCCTGAAGTCCATCAAGAAAAGGGCAAGGATCTCAACTGTCATTGGAAACTGAAAAAAAAAAAGGATAAAGGAAAAATAATGGAAAAGGTGGGGACACACATCCCCTACCAAGAGGAACAGAGAGAAGCTGAGCGACATCCTGGTGGCCATGAGGCGGCGGCTGCAGCCGCAGCAGCAGTAGCCAAGGACAGAGCCGTCCCCCGTGTGTGTAATGAGATGTTCTCAGAAAGAAAAGGAAAGTGAATGATTAGGTTTATAAATGCAGTTTCAAATGTTCAAAGCAATTCATGAACTAAGTTTATTAATGGAATCAAACACATGCTTGTTAAAATTTGAGATTTATGAAGAGAATTTAAAAAAATCTGTCAGTTGGAATGAAAATGTTTTGGGGTTTATAACTTTAATATATTAAATACTGATTTAAAAAAAGACCTAGGGCTAAGTTCTTGCACACCACCTTGAGAAAGTAACAAGCTGTACATTTCAGAATGCTGCAGAAAGAACAGCCTGGAAGCACCATCTCTGCCCCTCAGCATCTTTCCTGAAGACACTGGTGCAAATCCCCAGCCATCTTCCTTTCAGACGCAGCTTCCTGGCCCCGGGCACTGCCCAATGCATTCCTAGGCTCCCTGAATGGGGTGTCCACTTAGAGACTAGGTCACTGTCCATCTGCTCACGATGTCCCTCATGTTAAGCTGCTTACTCCAACCTCTATTTGTGGGATTCCCAGCCTGGTTTCAACAGAGTAAGTTTGTAAAGCCATTTGAAAACCATACACTGAGCTAACGCAGAACAAAAATGAGGGGCAAGACTACAGGAGAACTTGGGGTGGGGGAAAGAAAGAGAGATGACCTTCACCCCTTAACCAGACTACGAGCTTCTTGAAAGTGAGTGTCTTCTACCTTTTTTCTGTGTCCTTCATGGGAGCAAGTGCCACCACAAAGCAGAAGATGACTGGGCATAATAGACGTGAACAAGAAATTAGCTAGGAAACTGCACAGGCCAGGGGAAATGCACCGACATGGATTCAGGGATGGAGCATCAGGAGGAAGTGACTCACAATCCTTCCGGAACACATACAGGGCATGGACACAGAGCCACACACCCGAGTTTCAGTCCCCCCTCAGCCACTTGCCTGCCGTATGGTCTTTAACAATCTGTTTACTTTCTTAGAGTCTCAGTTTTCTGGTCTTTGAGAGATATAGATACTTATTATAAGGTTGTGATGATTATTAATTAAACAAATTAAATATGTTAATTCATTTTATTTGTTTTTTGAGTTAATTCGTTTTAATGAATGGGGTGTGTGTGTATATATGTTTGTATATATATAAATATATTTCTATATTTACATTAATATATAACATATATCAACACATTATTAACATAATAAATGTTAATATATATATAAAATCATCTAACCCAAGACCTGACAGAAACTTGGCATTCAGAAACCACTGGTCCCTTCTCCCTTCCCCCAAATTGCATCTGCTATATTGCTTTGCTAAATGGCTTTGGACAAGCTTGGCTTTCAAATCTACAAAACTACTTTGTAGATCTACAAAGTACACAATGTCTGTGCACATAACCACATTCTGGCTCTGTGACCCCGGAGTTGTTATTTACTGTTAGAGCCAATGTATGGTTATCCGCAGAGGCACCAGAGAGAAAGGGAGGCTCCTGCAAGATCCCAGACCAGCCGAAGCAGCAGTGGGCTCCCCTCTCTCCTGCTTCTGCCAGGGTCTCCTTAACCAAAGCCCTTTACACTCCTGAAGACCCTCATGCCTTCTTCATGCCAGTTTCTTCCACCAATGCCCCATGACCTATAACATCAAATGCACTTGGGTGGAGTAGGTCCCAGAGAGGTAGCTGGGTCAGTTCTTCAGAGGTGACTTCTATCCTGCTGGCAATATTGGTTTAGTTGCTGATAGTTCCAGGATAGCAAATCCCCAGTTACATTTTTAAATTCCTTTCTGACATGATAAGGGGGCCCAGGGAGGAAGGGATGAAGACAGCAGGAGGGAGCAGCATCTGTTCCTCCTCTCCTCCCTCTAGCCCTCTGCATTTACATCCAACACAGACATCAGTCTGGACCCAACTGCCGTCCTGGCAGGCTGCTAGAGAATGGAGGAGATGTGAAAACACAGGAGCCTGGAGGAGGGGAGGTGGGACAGACAGGAGAGGGCTGTTTCCTGCATTATAAGATGTACCACTTGTCTAGGAGTCTGGTGCAAAGTGCAGACAACTCCGATACTTACACCAGACACTGCTGGCTCCAACAGTGCAGAGGACAGCTTTGTGTCGTATGCCCTGAGTAAGCATGCAGAAGGGCCTCCCTTCACTATGGTCCGTGGTCCTCTCATGAGAAACCGAAACTCTGAGTTGTGACATGCTGTCCCAAACCCAGCAGCCCAGCCTCCAGTAAAAAGGTGGGTTTATCGGGCAGCAGGAAAGGCTGAGAGAAGTGAATCACTTTAGCAGAAACGAGGTGATAACACCAGCCACTAAGGGGAACAGATTTCACGGCTGCCACTCACACCCCCACACCTAGTCCTGCAGATCTCCGCGCTCTCAGGAGAAAGGGGCCAAGCACGGGTGCTGCCTCAGGGGCCTGGAATCGGCTGTGGGCAGGGGGTGGGAAGCAATACAGACCATTCCTAATGCAGCTCCATGGGCCTGTCCCCAACCACCCCACAGCTGTGTGTCCTGAGCCCACGCTGCCTGAGATGGCCTGTTGTAATGTTTCTGAAGGAGAGAGGACCATATTCTCCCCAGCAGGCAGGGGGGCTTAGGAGTGTGAGTGCAATTAACCAAATGGATCCACTGGGGAAACTGAAGGCCTGGGGAAGCTGGTCTGCAGACTGCTCCCAATATGCCAGAGGGCAGGTGTCCGGCTTGGTGAGGACCAGGTGCTGAAGCACTGGGGGTGGGGAGAGGAGGAGGGGAGAGATTTCTGTGATTGCAGGAAGGTGCTTCTCTGGAGCTGGGGGTGGGGGTGGAGGAGTGTGCCCCTGAGCAGATGCCTGGGGCAGCTCCAGATGGCAATGGCCTCAGAACAAAAGGACAAGAGCCAGAGGGAAGGAGACCTTGCTTTTATGAGGCTTCCTAAATGGAGGGGCAAAATCGGATTCCCACCTGGAAGCTGGTAGAGGCTTGCTCAGAAAGTTATTTGGGGTTTCCAGGGAGACTTGAAACAAGCCACTTGAAAATACACTGCTGCTGGAACCCAAATGGTCAGCCGTGCAGCTCCCAGGGCGGGCGGTGGGACTTGAATTCAGGTGCTGCACTGGCTTAGACACGGAGCTTAGAGCACGTTCCCAGTCTTTCTGTATTTCTGTCACCAGGAAAACGTGGGCAATCCTGGGCCCTCTTTCACTGGGTTGCTGTGAGGAGGACTGAAAGGAAAGCGCATGTTGAGTACAGCGCACGTGGCCCGGTGCGGGGGGCGTAGCCAAAATGTTGGTTATTATTATGATGATTATGATCCTCCAAAGAAACCTGGATCAGCTCCTCTTCTCTCAGAACTTATTGTTCCCTCAAAAGCCATATGTCCCTGCTCTCCGGCATTCTCTGCGCTCCTTTTTATAGGTTCTGCTGTGCCGGTGTGAGTCCTTCGCCTCTCGCGATGTGTGGGTGCCTCCGCCCCACGGAGGCAGTGTCATCAGAGCAGGGAAAACAGCCCACCACTCACGTGTCTGAGTCTAGTGGGGCCTCTGTTGCTAGTTAATTCTGTGAATCTTGGAGACATAACTTTTTGGGCCTCAGTTCATTCGCCAGCCAGCCTCGCTCCAGGCACAGCAGGATCCGGAAAGTGAAATGACACAGCGTAAATGGACACGCGGCAAAACTGACGCTCGGAACCAACACCGGGGTTTGCCGATTAGCTTAACGTGCCCAGAGTTTGCTCTGCGTCAGGCGGGACACCGCTTGCCTGACTCCAGCTGCCCACAGGTGTGCTGTGGGGGGAGGGTCTCCCGGGTTCCTTAGGCAGCTGGAGTATTCGTGCCCAGGGAGGGCTGTGAGGATGGTTTGGGGGGAAGAGGGATAGGAAGTAGGGAGGGCACATGAAAAAGTGCCAGGAGAGGGGACATGGTGACACAAAGCTGGACTAACTCCCAGTTCTGTCACAAACGGGGGATCTGTTCCCACACCGTTTTGCATATCTTTACATGTTCATTAAAATAACCTGGTATACCACTTTTGCAGCCAGAGTCCTCCAAATACACTAACAAAAGAATGGGGCCCCTCCCCACCACTGCCAGCCAGTGTATTCAAGCTCCAGTAACAACATTCGCTGAAAAAGCCGTGTGGTCAGGTGGGGTCCCCAGGTGGTCCCTACAGCCTGTTCTAAGCACCTTGCAGCCCTAATGGGCCCTCATAGAAACCACCTTAATAGACAAGTACATCTGAGCTGCTGTTGGTATGATAAATAATAATAACTTTCATTTACTGAACACCTGCTATATGCTAGGTGCTGTGCAAGGTTCTTTATATGTTTAAACTTGAATCTTTATAACAAGATGTTCATTATTGACCCTATTGTATAAACCAGAAAGCTCAGGCCTGGGAGTGATTAGAAATTTTCCTGTGGTCACAAAGCAAGCAGAGCTGGATTCTGTCCAGATCCCACACCCATGTCATTCACATTTGCACTCCCACCTTTCCACCTGCCTCCTGCCCACGGCCTCCCAGCCCCATCTCCAACTCTCTCTGGGAGAAAAGAAGACATCTGGAAGGGGAGCTAGTGTGAGAAAGACAAATGGCAATGAGGCCCAAAGTCATGAAGAGGAACACCCTTCTCTGTTCAGGCGCCCAGGAAGACTCCCAGGCCTGCAGCCTCCAGGCTGTGAGCATGGGGGTCCACTGTCAGTTACTTCTTGGTTAAAACTGTAGCCCTCACTTCTTGCACGTCCTCCCCTGGCTTGATATTAAAACAGGAGATGCTGGGAGCAGCAGGAAATTTTAACCCAGCTGGAACAATGCAAACCCTGGACATGGGGTGTGGCTTCAGTGATGTCGGCCT
Organism: Trachops cirrhosus; assembly: GCA_028533065.1. NCBI lineage: Eukaryota > Metazoa > Chordata > Mammalia > Chiroptera > Phyllostomidae > Trachops > Trachops cirrhosus. Next base: position 22,316,383 of record CM052551.1, read on the forward strand.
TGGCCCCTTACTGTTCCCAGACAGCTGTCCATCTGCCAGGGCCCAGCGCCCCGCACCCCGCCTAGAGGAGGGGTCCTCAGACTGCCCCCAGGAAGCCAGGGCTGTTACTCAGGAGGCTCTGGTCGTGGAGGCCAGGCTAAGGGGGGATGCTGGTTACAAACAAAGCTGCTTCCCCAGTTCTCCACTAAGGGGAACTGTGGTGACAGGGGCAAGGCTCAGCCAGCTGACGGCATCTGTGGGGGAGGGAAAAGGGGCAAAACGCTCTCCCAGTGCCGCCTCCTTGCAACGGAGGGCCTAGAGGTCTGGCTCTGTGACCGACTCTGGGGAGAAACAAGAACTTTTCCCCCCAGAAGATTCTGGGGTCCAGGCAAAGAACCTCTTCTCATCAATGGAGCAAGAGTCAGCGACTTCCTCCGCCCTCACCCTCCGGGATGAGCCACAGGCCCGAGCCCCACTCACCGTCTCTGCCTCATTCAGCCTCCTTCTTGCAACACCAGGGGAGGCTCCCTCTCAGTCTGCAGCGGGAAGGACACCTCCGGTGTCCCAAAGTGCACATATGTCAATCAACGTCACAAAGCAAACACAAAGAAGACCCCAGGGTCACTCTAGGAAAAAAAGAGAACAGGCTTTGTGGTTTGCTGCTTGTCCATTCACTGGGAAATGACATCTGGGCCCACATTTACCGGGAAGATTCTGCATAGCATAACTGCGTCTTTGTTCAAGGGAGTTCAAAGCACTCTGCTGAAATGGGGCAGAGTCTGCAAGATGCCTGAACATGTTAGACTTCGGGACGGTGCGGGGGTCATCTCTCTCATCCATAAGCTCATTATTGGTGCCCTGACACCATAATCTAACTTCTGAGTCCCTAGTTGCCTAAAGGAGTTAAGGCATATCACAAAGAATCTCTCCTACACCCAAGGGAGAATTTACTCTTAATTATTGCATTGATTTTCTTAACTTACCTAGGAGAACTATTAGGTTTTTCTTCCCCATCTACAGATAATCAGACTGAGTTCACCACAAATAAATCTGTAACACTTTGAAAGGAGATCTCATTTTAGTGTCAGGGGACACGGATTTGGGTTCTAGCTTATTATGTCAGGCAGGGTGGATCGCTTCCCTCCTGTGTCTCAGGTTCTGTGTCTGTAAGTAGGAAGAGGGCACGGGAGGGAGGGGCAGACCACAGGGCCTTTAGTGAGGATGCTGCAGGTTCGAGTCCCAGCTCCAGTGATTCCGGGCAATCACTTAAACTTCTTCAGTACAGGTGACATAGCTCATTTAATTATTTGCTTTAAAATTAAAATGTATCTGCAGGAAATGGTAAAATCCATGTTGGTAGAGGGGAATGTGGCATTATCTATCCAAGTACGTGTGCGCTTGCTCTCTGACCCGGACAGCCCAGTCCCAGCACTCTGTCCGAAACACGCCCTGTTATGGCTGTGTTGTGGTCTTCAGGATTGTTACCACGTTGAAAAAAAGGAAAAAAATGTGTTTAAAATGCTACCATTTATTTAAGAAAAAGGGAGGAACAAAACATACATATGTATTTGCTTATATTCTTTTAAAATACAATAAAAGATAAAACATAAAACAAAATTTCAAAGGCCTACGGGGGGGGGGGCGAGGAATGAGGTAGAAAGGACAGGGAGAGAAGCTGGACTTTGAATATACCTTGTTTCGTGGATTTGCTTTGGAACATGTATCTGACAAAATTAGAGAACACATCATTTTTAAAAGAAATCTCTAACATAAACATAAAACGCAGCGAATGAGTCTATCTCTGTGTCCAGGTGGTCAGCGTGACTGCGCAGAGGGAAATGCAAACACAGGGCGTGCACTGCACAGCCTTAGAGGAGAATGCCAGAAGGGTAACAAGAACTGCCCCCCATCCTGAGCGGTTTTCAATCATCTATTGCTAATACTATGGTGGTGGTTTTATGATGATGATGATGATGATGGGACTTTTGTGTGTGATTTTTGGGATAAATCAAATGAGTAATAATATTGATGTTGCTGAGAAGCAAGAGTTTCTTGTTGAAAGGCGATACAAATGTAAGATTGATGAGATCAGGCAAAAATTCTGCAGCCCTGATTGGGAATGGAAAGTATCAGTGTGTTTTATCTTTCACACGCATGCACACACACACACACACACGTGTGCATGCTTCCCAGCTCTGTTCACTGTGAGGCCTAGAAACAAGGATCATTCTAGTAGAAATGAACACCCCTACCAATCAGATTATGAATTCTAATCACCATCCCCCACAAAGAAATGCAGCTTCCTTGGAGAAATGTCTGACGCAGCAAATGTGCAGGACGAGCCCAGAACATCCCGCCACACCAGAGCAGCGAACAGAGGCCAGAGACGACTGGAGCGTGTCCAGAGGACGCAGAAACCAGCCCAGAGGGGGCTCTCCGGCCAAGCTGAGCCCCAGTGAGGATCGTCACTGCAGGAGAATGAAGCACAGAAAATGTGTTTGAGCCGCAGAAACTCCTAATAACGCTGTCTAAAACCCCAACCAACCCACAAGTCACCTTTCGGGGATGTTAGGGAAATACTTCATCATTCTGAAAACTGGTGAATAAAGCAAAAGGAGTGGGCAGAGGTCCAGCTGAGTCGGATTGGCCTTGGACTGATAACTGTTGAAGAGAATAATGGGTATACCAGGTCCATTGTATTATTCTCTCCTCTTTTGTAAAACATTTTCAAAATAAATATAAATTGTAAGCGCTAGAACAGGTTGAGAAATCATTAGAGTGCAAATTCTTGCATAGCCATTTAATGTGAACAGCACTCCAGATGATGACAAGGGATATTGAGATTACTGCCCCCAGTTGACACGAGAGGGAAACGGGTGTAAAGAACCTGAGTCAGGATTCAGTCCCACGCGTTCTTATCCCTGAAGGCCACTACTCCGCAGCTGCCTCTTCAGCACCCTCACTTGTATAGCTGGGCTAATACAAGTTCCCTTGCCTATATGCCTAAAATGCTTTGTACACATATTTTACTGTCATTTCAAAATTGGGGGTCAGATCTGTTCTTTGGGGCTGCTGTGAGGGTCAAATGAGAGCTGTGATTTGAAGACAGACAGACGGATATAAAGACAGACAGAGAACCCTTACAGACAAGCCAGACTACAATCACCACCAGTGCTTTTATGGGCTAAACAACAAATGAGACTTCAAACCCAGGAAACAGCCTCTCCACCTGACCCAGCAGGGATGAAAGGCTCCAGGAAGGACACCTGATGCCCTGGGGAGAAACGGGGACGAAGAAAGATATCTGATATCCTGGAGGCTGCAGGACGGGTGGCTCCCAGTCGCTGATGGGCGGGGACCAGGGCCAGGTGCTGGGAGCCTTGGGCACAGCCTCCAGACTCCGGAAGGCCAGATGACTACTGGGTTCCTCTGAATGTGGCCTGGTCTGGAGAGTTGAGTAATGCACAGGGGAGGGCGCTCACCGAGGACAAGAGGACAAGAGGAAGGCGCCGCACGTCAGGTTGAAGACAGAAAGGAGTGCCTGGGTTGCTCGCCAGGTCCCAAACTGCTCTGTTGGGGTTCGTATCTTAATGTCTGTTTGGGGAGTATTTACAGAGTCCTTCTCAGCAAATGTTCATGCTCAGACTGTTCTCCTCTCTGCCACAGAACAAAAGCTGGTCTGGGAAGTCTCCCACACTTTTTCTCCTTGAAAGCCTTTGATTCCATCAGTGCATATATCAGGAGAAGCACAAAATAAACTCCCAGTCCTGTGCTTCTGCCCCGATTGTTTGGGGTGTGCTCAGGGGGCGGAGACTCAAACACTAGTCCTATCTCTGTCTCTGTTTCTCTCTTGGAGTTCTTATTTAAGCATTTAAAAATTATTTTACTTGCTATTTGTAGAGTTAATCATTCACATGATGTGAAACTCAAAAGACACAAAAGAGTATACAGCAAAAGTGTGTGTGTGTGTGTGTGTGTGTGTGTGTGTACATTTCCCTCCCGAACCAGTCCACTGCTTCCCAGTCCCACTAGGCACCTCTCCCAGCCAGCCACTGTCACCAGACTCGTGTGAGACTGTCTACGCATACACAGATACATTTTAAAACTATAGCAAAACATGCACAGGGCTTGCATGCTGAAGACTATGCAACACCGGTGAAAGAAATCACATATCTAAGTAACTGGAGAGACATTGTGTTCAAGGATTGGAAGACTCAACATAGTAAATATGCAAATTATCCCAAATTGACATACTCATTGAATGCAATTTTTATCAAAATCTCAGCAAAAGTTTTAGTAGATATAGATTATTCTAAAACAAAAACAGGAGAAACTCTTTGAAGTCTAGGGCTAAGCACACAGCTCTTGGATTTGATGCCAAAAGCATGATCCATCAAAGGAAAAATGGATAAAATGGACTCCATCAAAATCAAAACCAAAACCTTTGCTCAGTGAGAGAGGGTGGTGAGTGGGATAAGCCACATGTGTGAGGAAATGGGAATAACTCTCAAAACTCTGCAGTGAAGATCCAAACAATTGAAGTAGAAAGTGGCCAAAAGACATTTCATTGAACTAGATATTCAAATGGCACATAAGTACTTGAAAAGATGTTCAACATCATTAGCCATTAGGGTAATGCAAATTAAAACCACAATGGGAAAAAAACAGTGAGATATCACTATACACCTATCAGAATAGCTAAAAAAAAAAAAAGTGACCTATTAATGCCACTATTAGGTATTCAGCCAAGAGAAATGAAATATATGTCCACACAAAAGCCTACATGTGAATATTTATACCATGTTTATTCATAATTGCTAAAAACTAGAAACAAGCCAAAGGCCTGTCAACAGGTGAGTTAATTAGCTGTAGTAACATAAGGAAATACTATTTACCACTAAAAAGAAATGATCTACTGATACATGCAAGTCAAGAGGCATCTCAAATTTATCATGTTAAGTAAAAGAAATGAATCTCAAAAAACTACATACTGTATGACTTAATTTATGTGACATTCTACAAAATGCGAACTTGAGGGACATAATAAAGATCACCGGTTACCACAGGCTGAAGTTGGGAGGAGAGGATTAACCAAAAAGTGGTACAAGAGAACTTTTTGGAACGATGGAGATATTCTGTTTGATTATGGTGGTAATTACACAACTATATGAGTTTGCAAAATTCATAGGATTGTACACCTGAAAAAGCTGAATTTTATTTTATGTAAATTATTCCTCTGTAAACCTACTTGGAAAAAAACCCCCTTAAGGTACATGTGAAGACAGGTTAGAACCTAGGAGAAGATACTGAATGTGCACACACCTGACAAAGGATTACTCTCAAGAACATATATAAAGAAGGACTGTTATCAGAAAGACAACAGAGAATAAGTGTTGGCGAGGATGTGGGGAAAAGAAACCCTTGTGTGCTGGTGGTGGGATTATGAATTCTGTAGCCACTATGAAAAACAGTATAGAGATTCCTTGAAAACTTAAAAATAGAACTACCTATGATCCAGTAATTCAACTGCTGGGTATTTATCTAAAAAAATCAAAAACACCAATCTGAAAAGATACATGCACCCCATGTTCGCTGCAGCAGTATTTATAACAGCCAGATGCTGGAGCAACCTGGGGGGCCATCAATAAGATGAGTGGATAAAGAAATGGGGTACACGCAGGGGAGGGCAAACGGAGGTTTACAGTTGTAAGTACAGAAACAGAGTTTACTCTTGTACTATTAGTTATTAATTACTGCGTTATTTGTATTACAACTGTAAACCTACTTTTGCCCATCCCTATACACACAATGGGATACTACTCGGCCACAAAAAAGAGAGAACTCTTGCCATTTATGACATGGATGGACCTAGAGGGTATGATGGGAAGTGAAATAAGTCAGACAGAGAAAACAAACACCATGTGATTTCACTTATGTGTGAAATCTAAACAAACAAGCAAACAAACAAACCGGAAACTAACGCATAGATACAGAAAACGAACCGATGGCTGCCTGAATGGGGTGAGAGTGCAGACGGGCAGAACGGTGAAAAGGGTTAGGACGCAGAGACTTCCCGTTGTAAAACAGGTCACAGGGGCGTGAAGCACAGCACAGGGAGCACGGTCGATCGCTGTGTGGTGCCCGACGGGCACGAGACTCACGGCACTGGGCCTTGTAAGGCATATAAATGCTGCGTATCTGAAACTAATAGAATGTTTTATGTCAACTACAAATTAAAAATAAATTAAAAAGAAATGGATAAAGAACATCTTTAAGTAAATAAGAGGCTAAACAAAACAACTGAAATAAAAGCAGGAGATGAACAGAAATACTTATGACTAGCAGACATATTGGGGACCTGGGAAGTGAAGCCCTGGCTCTTGCGGCTCCGTGGGTTGAGCTCGGGCTGTGAACCAAAAGATCGCGGGTTTGATTCCCGCTCAGAGCACACGCCTCCTCAGAGGCAACCCGTCGCTGTTTCTCTCGCACATCAATGTTTCTCTCCCTCTTCCTCCTTCCCTTCCCCCTCTCTAAAAAATAAATAAAATCTTTTTTAATAAAAGACCATAATGAGATATAAATTGGCAACAATTATGAAGTCTGACTATATCAAGCATTGAAAGAGGAAGAAGATGCACAGAGTTTCTCCTACAACCACTACTGAAGCTTTACTTTACTTTCTAAAGTGGGCAACAGGACTTCCGGCCAAGATGGAGGCGTACGTAGACACACTGTCCCTCCTCTCACGACCAAAAGAAGGACGACAACAAATTTAAAAACAAAAAACAACCAGAACTGACAGAAAATTGAACTGTATGGAAGTCTGACAACCATGCAGTTAAAGAGGAAACATTCATCCAGACCAGTAGGAGGGGCGGACATGGGCAGCCAGGGTGGAGAGGACTCCTGGCAAGGCAGCGGCTGGTCCCGCATTCATGTGCTGAGAAACCCGGAGGAACCACTGAGGAGCAAGGCAGACCGCACAACCCAGGGCCCCAGTGCAGGGAAACAAAGCCTCAAACCTCTGATGGAAACACCTGTGGGGGTTGAGACGGCAGCAAGTAAAACTCCCAGCCTCACAGGAGACTTCGTTGGAGAGACCCACAGGGTCCTAGAACATACACAAACCCACCCACCTGGAAATCAGCACCAGAAGGGCCCAATTTGACTGTGGGTAGTGGGGGAAGTGACTGAAATCCAGCAGAGAGAGGAGCAAGTGCCATAGTTCCCTCTTGGACCCCTCCTCCACATACATCACCACAATGCAACAATGTGGGTTATCCGACCCTGGTGAACACCTTGGGTTCCACCTCTCACTACGTAACAGGCGCCCTGAGACAAAAAAAAAAGCCCAAATGAAAGAACAGATCCAGAAAAAAATACAACTAAGTGATGAAGAGACAGACAACCTATCAGATGCAGAGTTCAAAGCACTGGTAATCAGGATGCTCACAGAATTGGTTGAATTTGGTTGCAAATTAGATGAAAAAATGAAGGCTATGCTAAGTAAAATAAAGGAAAATGTACAGGGAACCAACAGTGACGGGAAGGAAACCAGGACTCAAATCAGCGGTTTGGAGCAGAAGGAAGAAATAAACATTCAACCAGAACAAAATGAAGAAACAAGAATTCAAAAAAAATGAGGAGAGGCTTAGGAACCTCCAGGACATCTTTAAACGTTCCAACATCTGAATCATAGGGGTACCAGAAGGAGAAGAGGAAGAGCAAGAAATTGAAAACTTATTTGAAC